>OY986964.1:4740712-4915137 GCA_963920575.1 Narthecium ossifragum | reverse complement strand
TAAGTCATTTAGTCCCTTTTTGGACAGCTGTACTTTTTTATCTCTAAAATACCCTTTATGTATTTTTTTAAATGAGAGATGGATGAATAGTTTTGAATTAGGTAGTTGGCATTAAATGGAGTGGTTGGGAATATATACACCTATTCCCAATACATGGAAGGCATGCATGCATCCACTTTATGACTGGATGCATGCATTAATAGGGGCATTAATAGTAAAATTGGGGGAGTAACTACCAATTTATATGGGAAGTAACTACCAGTTAACTGTGAAGTATCTACCAGTTTAATTGGCAAGTAAATACCAGTTTGAATGGGAAGTAACTACCAGTTGAAGTGTGAAGTAATTACAGTTTTTTTGTAAAGTAATTACCGCTTAAACTGGGAAGTAACTACCAGTTAAATGGGGGAAGTAACTACCAGTTTGGATGGAAAGTAACTACCATTTTTGGGGGGAGTAACTACCAATTTATATGGGAAGTAACTACCAGTTAACTGTGAAGTAACTACCAGTTTAATTGGCAAATAAATACCAGTTTGAATGGGAAGTAACAACCAGTTGAAGTGTGAAGTAATTACAGTTTTTTTGTAAAGTAATTACCGCTTAAACTGGGAAGTAACTACCACTTAAATGGGAAATAACTACCAGTTTGGATGGGAAGTAACTACCAGTTAAATGGGAAGTAACTACCGCTTAAACTGGGAAGTAGCTACTTCCCTTATCTATGGAAGATAGTAGGTGGTTAGATGGTAGTTACTTCCCAATAAAGTTGGTAGTAACTTCCTAGTTAAATGGTAGTTACTTCCCTTATAACTACCGTTTCCCTTATAACTACCGTTTAACTAGGAAGTTACTACCAATAATAATGGGAAGTAACTACCAATCATATGATGTAGTTACCACGAAGTACTTACCATTTTAATGGTAGTTACGTACTGGTTAAACAATGAAGTAAATATGAATTAACTACAATTTAACATGAAAGTTACTGCTAATTATGGGAAGAGAGGCTGGTGAGCGTTGGAAATGGGAGGGGCGGAATAAATTTGGAATTTTTCGGGAATGACGGATTAGGCAGCCTGCTTGGCTGTAATTACGAGAATGAGAATGAATAAGGGTATTGTAGTCTTTTATTGGTATTGTGAGTACTAAAACACTTAAGAACTATTATAGGAGACTAAATAATAAGTTGGGGTCACTTAAAGGACTAAACAACAAATCCCCCAAGAAAAAAAAGGTGATCCACGCAGCAGAGCTCTGTTGCTGATGACCCGGTAGCCCTCGGTGCCAGGGCGGCCGCCATGGCCCTCTGATCGTGGGTCAATTTACATATTAGGGCCGCCTTGGCCGTCTGATCGACCTCGTTTTGTATCATCCAGCCCCCTGGGCTTAACTATATTCATGAGAAAAGATACGGATTTGACCCGAGGATCCTTAGAAAAAAATGGTTAAATATATTTTAGTACCCTCAAATAAGTTTCAATTTGATTCCTTAGATTTAAATTGTATCAGTTTAGTCCTGTAATTATTAAAAAATATTCAATTTAGGCCCTGACCCTTACGGTGTTAACTTGATTAACGGAGAAGTCATGTGATCCGCGCGTGATGCCATTTTCAAAAATAAAATAATTGAATTTAGAGGGTGTCGTTGCCATTTTATACTCGTTCATCTGCTTCTCGAACCACAGATAAAATGACGAATGTTAGGGTGATAAGGTGATGGCGTAAAACTAATAATAAATGTCTTTTAGACAAAAGAATTGTACAGGCATGACAAAAGGCTCACGTAAATACAAATACTCGAGAACTAAGAAAGCATTGTCGGAAAATAAATATGTTGATTAGAACTTTATTTAGGATTTTAAGTTTAATTAGAGTTTGATTAGAAGTTTATCATTAGATCTTTATTAGAACTTATACTTGCAACCTATATATATCGTCCAAGTATATTAACATTGTAGTTTTTTTATAAGAGATTAATAAAATTAGTTTAGAGTATATGTTCTATGTTAAAAGATAGCAGAGCTACCTCTGCTTGTGAGATGAGGTGTCCTTGGCTATGAGACGCTCTCCCCAAGTTCTTGTCTTTTAATGCTCTACTCATCTCTCATGTAATATTCTCCCTCCATATTGTTCTCTCCTGCACACACACATATCTCCTTTATCTTATCCCCCCACTAGACATATACAACAAGCACATCTTATTGGTCCGAGCATTAGGGGTGATAATTTGGATCACAGGTCGGATCAAAACAAGGTATCTCAACCCATATGCCCAATCTGAACCCGACTCATTTAATAAACATGTCAGATTTATAAACCCAAACTCAACCCATTTATAAACGGACCAACCCGACTCGACCTGCCTAACCCGTTTATTAAACGGGTCGAGTCGGGTTGGGTCTATGTCAAGTTAACCTGTTTAACAACAATCAAACACCTATAAATTAAATCAAACAATGATAGCTTGATAAAAACAGGAAAATTACAACCTAAACCATAATCAACCATAATAGTAAACAATAAAATTACACCCAAACCATTAGCAAAACCATGATGTGATGCAACGAGATCACATCAGACAATTAGTAAGCAATAAAATTACAACTTGTTTTGATTACATCCAAACCATCCAATTTAAACAATAAAATTACAACTTGTTTCAATTCTCCTTAATGAGACGAGATCACGTCCAAATTATCAACAAAACAAGTCCATATCAGCCCAAACCACTTGATATATAGAATAATGGAGCACCTGCAATGAATTGGATACATGCAACATAAGACTATCAACTAATACAATGAATTAGAAGTCTAAGTGACATTAGACGGGTAAACGGGTTGACCCGTCTAACCTACGGATCAACCCGACCCGATCAATTTATTAACTAGTCATAACCCGATAACACCAAACCCTACCCATTAATTTCAGATCAGGTCGAATTGCCACCCCTACCGAGCATGGCCACTCAATAAGCTTATAAAAAACTGAAATCAATCAAATCATCTTCGTTAAAATTTAGAGGGTGTAGTTGTCATGACTCAGTAGCCGGTTCAATCTGACTGTAGAAAAATCTTGGGAGCGATCCAGATGTATCAACTATCTTCTTAATTGGGAGCATCTTAATTGGTCAGAGAGAAGCAATCATTTTGTATCCCACCTTGATTCATAGTAGCCCTATCATCATCGTTGCATTTTATCATCTTCTAGACAATACTATCAAATTGTGAAAGAAGAAATCTTCAGATAGAGAGAGAGAGAGAGAGAGAGAGAGAGAGAGAGAGAGAGCAAACCAATTTTTTGATTCATCTTCGGCGCTGAAAACGGGGCCCATGATGGCCCAAACCCGAACCAAAAATTTCAGGCTACAGCAAAACCTGGCTGATCTGAACAATTTCGAGCTGAGCGTTGTCCCGCGGGCGGCCCAAGGAACGGGTGCAACTTATTCTATTCACCTGCAATGTACTTAAACTAGTATTCAGTAATATTGAGCAGAAAATATCAAGTCTCCAAGGCTCTCTTTTCCCAATCATCCACCCGGATTGACAACAAAACATTTGTATTAAACTTCTTTGTGTCGATTATGCAAGTCTGAGCCAACATAAAAAATTAGATAGATTGCGGGCGTTGATGGCAGCATGCTCTGTGCTATCCAAACAGAAAACTGGAAAATCCAATGCCAAACTATGCAACTCATTACAGAGGAAACCCTAGGTGATAAGAGTCAACCAATAAATAGATCAAGACTTTCAGTCCGATCCTGAGGTTGTGGGAGTGCAGAATTCTTCACCTCTCAGAATTATAAGCAGAGAAACGCCGACGGGCTAACTTCTCTCATTGACTCATTGAATGCTGAGATTTCACATGCACTATATAAATTGCCCATGATTCCTTTTTAAGGTTCAAGTTAACCTTTAGCTTTCCAGAATCATGACCAAATTCCCTCGTGTACATGAAAACCAATTGGCTTTCATTGTGGGCTCAAGACCTATACCTTTTGAGCAATTCATCCCCCTGATTGTTCTCAACCTTCTAAGCAGATTTGGTCCTAAAGTTGTTATATCACCTGCCGAAAGAAAAGAAAGTAAAGGCCTGCAGTATGTTGCATCAACATCAAGAAATTTGTGGCACAAGGAAAATGATTAGAAAGAAATTTGAAGCAACTCTCTGAAAGCTGAGTACCAGCACCAAGCGTCAAGACGATAATTTCTTGATTCCAGTGTTGAGGTATCTCAAGCAACAGCTTATCCATCATACCCTCCTAGTGGGAAAAAGGTTCAGCAAAAGCAAATATGAAAAAGAAAGTAATAAGTAGGAATTATATTTTGATGCTCAAGCAGCAGCATTTGACTCGTGCGCGACTTGTCAGAAATTCAGCTCTTTGTACATATTTTTTTGGATGCAATCTAAGAATTTGCCTCATCTGACTTATCAGAATCTTCGATGCTTGTTACATATTTGTTTGAACTCAATATGAGTTGTTAATCACAAAGTAATGATCTATATAAGAATAGTATGAATCACGAAGCCTATAGATGAGAATTGGATGATCACTTATTGTAATGTCTTAAATGAAACTCAACGCACCATTATAGGGATGTATTCAGCCGATGGACCAATTACTGAAGTGGCTAAATCTTTTTCAGTTAAACTCTTGTCATTTGTTTCTCTGGCAGCATAAACCTGGAATTAATAATGAGTCCATAGGATGCATATCAGTAGGAATTATTTTGGTTCCAAAAATGAGTTTTCCACAGATACAAAAAGCAATAGGGAAATTACCTTTGTTACTAGTACATAATCTGCATCATTGAAGGCAGCAGAAAAATCTTTCATCAAAGCAGTTAGACGGCTACAAAACACAAGCAAAATTGCAGAATTAAACATTGTGATAAGATCCAGATTCTCCAAATAACAGCGAGTATACTTCTGCACTCTTCCACACAATTCAAGAAGCAAACCTATACGTGTGTGGTTGAAAAACCACCCATATTGTTGAAAGTGGATATTGTTGCCGAGCAGCTTGAAGAACAGCACGAACTTCCGTTGGGTGATGAGCATAGTCATCATATATGTAGCAGCCATGTATTTTACCAATCAACTCGAATCGCCTAGAAACACCTTTGAACTTGCTCAGGTGGTATCTCACACATTCAATAGTATCATGTGCAGGTTTTCCATCATCAACCAATGATGCAACAGTAGCAATAACCTGTTACTCAAAATTGTTAGTTCCCAACTACAGAGGCAAATACAAGACTATCTTGACTGATGGTGGCTCTCAAAAAAAAGTCGCTCAACAAATCTTTGCATGCCATATAAATTCACCTAAACCATCATGTTTATTTACTTACTGCAACAACAGACAATTGCGAAAAGATGGGAAGGTAATGCCATTTTATCCCTTATAATAGCACTGAGAACTGGGATGTGCATATCAGGCTTCCAACACCCATGGGGCCAAGAAGTATGAAGCATCATAAAGGGCGTATTGCAGAGGCCACCAGTGAGTTGGTAAAGAACAAAGCAGCCTGCATTAGCTTTATAACAAAACTCTGGATGGATGATGTAGATAAAGGGGTTTGGAACCAATAGTGAGCACCCCAAAAATGGTCGCAGGCCTCTTTGCACTAGCCTGCTTCATTAATACTATCTACTCGATATTTCCAGCATTTCGAGATTAATGCGAAGAGGAGGCAAAAGGACAACAGAGCATAGCCTTCAAAAGTCTAGTAGCTAAGTAGGATGAAGGCATTACTACTTAGCCAGGTGCTGTTTAACTTTGATGGCATACAGTAGATACGAAAACGAGGAGCAACAAGAGATTAGAGGCAACAATAAAGCATTGACCTGCTACCAAACGTAGCTATGAAGTCTGAAATCCAGGAACTCAGCTAGCATTTGAAGAATAGCATAACTTCACTCTTTAACTTCAACGAACGGATTTGGTGCATTGAATTACGAAACCAGAAAACTAAAATGCAAAATTTGGAGATCCAAATGTATTGGACAGGCTTGGAAAGGTCTGTCCCTGATTCAAGGCTCCAGGCACTACTACTTAAGAAGCATGCGATATGCTGTTTATATCAAACTCATATATGACAACATGGCATGCATTACTACAAAGAAAGGAATCACTCTACAGAATTTCTATATGGCACTTGTGTGCATAAAAGCTGTAGTATCTTAATATAGGATCATACCCAAGATCTTCGGACAATTATGCACACACACATAGATGCTGGAATTTTTTATGCATATGTGCTGTAGAGCAAAAATATTCTAAAGGTTAAAACTTATCAGTAATAGGATATGCTGACCGCCAAAGAATTTAGAACATTATGAAATCCTGCCAGAGGAATGCTGATAGTTGTGATCGGACAGTCTTTGTAAAGCTGCAGCCAATTGACGAATAGTCAGTAGTAAAAGCTCAAGTTTTTTAACTTTAAATTCCTTATTGGATCATAAAAGAGAACCATAACAGACAGTCAAATAATGTGTACTTTCTAGGAAGAAAAGGGCATAAATGCATTACAAAGATGAAAGATTGCCAAAGAATCTATCATTTACTTCTCGAGGAATGTGCCTGATCTGAAACTACAGTCAATTTCTCTAAGATTGTAATCTTTAGGATCTTCAAATGTTTCAAAAGATTGATCATAAATGACATTTATATCCTTCCAGAGAAATAAATTCATCTATGAGGAATAAAACAAAAGGTCGCCTGGTGTAAATCACAAGCAAAAAAGTATTTTGACAGGATCATGGTTTCTTGTGCCAGGTTGCACAATTGTGCCACCTGACAGGTATTGTGCCTGTAAGCATGATACATGTCACCTATCTCGGCATCAGGTCCTCTAAAGGGTTCGGGCGAAACCCATCACTTATCGAGTTAAATTGTTTAGAACAGGCTAAAATCATATGCTTCGGATCTGCTTGGAGCAGGTTTCACCTGAAACCTGTTATATGTAACTATTTATATCAAAACCCTAAACCGATCATGAACCCAACAGCCCCACCCCTACATCCCCTGCATGTGCAGCCTGTCGCCCATGGATTTCCATACCGGTATGTACCGGGCCGGTAGCTTCCTGGCATAAAAAACCCCCCGTATCGGTATCGGGGGGGTGCCGCAGTTGTGCCGGGCGATACATAGCGTATCGCCCGGTACAGACTCGATACGTACCGGATTGAAGGAGGAGCCCGGAGCAAAGGGGGAGCCAGAGCCGGAGGGGAAGGAGGAGGAGAAGAAAGGGAGGGGAGGGGAGAAAGGGATGAAGAGGGAGGAGGGGAAGAAAGAGAGGGGAGGAGAGAGTAGGAGGGAAGGAGGAGCCCGGAGCAGAGGGGGAGCCGGAGTCGGAGGGGAGGGAGGAGGAGAAGAAACAGAGGGGAGGAGAGAAACAGAGGAAGAGGGGAGGAGAAGAAAGAAGAGAGAGGAGAGAGCGGGAGGGAAGGAGGAGCCGGAGCCGGAGGGGAGGACGAGGCGGAGAAGAGGAGGAGACGGAGCCGGAGTTGGAGAAGAGGAGGAGCCGAAGCTGAAGGGGAGGAGCCAGAGGCGGAGGGGAGGAGGAGCTGCGATCAATAGGGAGGGAAAAAGTGGTAGGTAAGGAGTGAAAGAGGGCCACGTGTGGGAGAAAAAAAAGGAGAGGGAGAGAGGAGAGTAGTGGCCACGTGGAGAAAAAACAAAGAAAAGGGAGGAGAGAGAAGTGATAGGTGAATTGGTGGGCAGCATGGAGAGGAAGATAATGAGAGAAACGAAATAGATGGGGATGGTCGGGTAGTTAGCAAGTCAGAGAAGGAGAGAGAGAGCGGGGTGAGTGAGTACCGACGGACTAAAAATCGGTATGTTATTTATCATTAGTTTTTATTTATCAATGATAAGCCTCATATAGTATGTTATTTATTATTATTTTTTATTTAATTATAGTAATTAGTAGCATTTTTTTATTTAATAATGATTGTTTTTTAACATTCTTTTTTATCTAATAATGGTAACTTTCCAATAATTAAATGTATCATATGAAATTTTAAAATTTTATGTTAATAATTATTTTAGTTATTATATTACTTTATGATGTTATTTAGTTTTTTATTACTTATTCATGTTAATTTTTACGTTAATTGTTTATGTTACTTTATATGTTAATTACTTACGATAATTTTCATATTAATTAATAAATGGTGTATTTTACATCAAAATTAATTCAAATTGGTGGATAAATTAGAAAACTAGTATTTGTCCGTATTTGAATGTGTTAAAAAAAAGTTTGAAAATTTTCATGAATTTCCTATTGGAATGCTATTTGTTTTTGAAGGTGTTATTGGAGGTGTCGCCCAAGAAGCGTGTGAATATGAGTGAATTTCCCTAATGTGGACCGGCACGACGCGTGCCTCAAGCATGGCAATCCATGCTGTCGCCTGTACCGCAAGCATGGCAATCCTTCTCTCTCACACACACACATCTCACCCTTACCGTCGGCACTGCAATCCATCAATAGGATAAAAGTCCTTTGACAAATTTAAATTGTCTTCAAAAAGAAGATGTCATAGGTCTACTAGGATTCTAGCAACCCATACTGATGCTAGCAGCTAGCCTAGTACTAATTTTTTTTGGTATTTTGACATTTATGCATCTTGTAGAAAGCATAAAACTGATGTAGTACAGCAGAACATTGACACAATCTTGTGTTCCAAAAAAGCAGTCCAATGCAACTAAATTATTCAACTAATTAATTCTTGTTCTAATAAAGATAAGCAGCAGATACTGGATACTGCCCCTACCAGGGCGATTTAAGTCTCTCAAATCGCCCTTTTGGAATATTTTCTCAACTACTCTGTGTCACGTAGTAGTTTAGCATGGCTGTCGGTGGAAGAGAAAATAAAATAAGAAACAATATAGTCGAAATAAAATAACAAACTTGGAGCCTCAAATTGTCTAGATTCCAATATGTGGTTGGCCATCCACAGATTAGGAGGGAACAATATAACCATAGATTGCATGCAGTTACTGGAAACAATATAGTCAAAACTTACCAGCATATAGTCTTGACCACCTTGCAAATTTGGCATAATTGAGGATGCTTGCCATAAATTTCTAGTATAAGTTCCATAAGTTGTCACATTGTAGTCATAATTTGATGCACACACAGTTGGCATTACCTCAGTGATCGAACCAGTCTCTTTTTCTACATCCCTCAATAAAGCACATGCACCTGCACTAGACTCATCCTGACAGTAAATTTTTTGGACAAAATACCCATAGAAATACATGCTCTTATAGAAATAATTGATTCCACGGTAATGTTGAAAAAGGGACTTAATGGATTTTTCACATGATCAGGGATTACTTTCTCATGGTGAAATTATTTCGTCTGATTTGATCCGGTAAAACAAATTTTTAATTCAATATATTCATGTGCTATTTGCTTCAATTAGGTAAGTTCCTCCAGGAAATGGTATGTCATATACATAATCCTTATCAAAGAGAAGAATGATACTTCCATATAACCAGAAAAATAACAAGTAGCACTAATCTTGATATATCTAAAGAAACATGGATGTAAATATCAAAGTTTCGAGTCTATGATCAAATGAGAAACATGATCAATATCTGTAGCTCAATTCCAGACTCTTGCAAAGAAATATATTGGTCTGTAATTAACACATATACACTGCAAAGCAAACTGATACTCTAGTATCAGAAACCTCGATCTTAGTGAACAAGGAGCCTGTATAGAAGAGGGCAAGTATTAAGAAAGCACAATAACCCTACAAAAAGACATTTTAAAACAATGCTTATCATTCTTTTTAATATACAGAACTTGTCCTTCAATAGCTCCCTAAAGGACAGATCATTCTTGAATAGTGAATAGCTTATGGGGTGAAAGGGATATATTCATCGCATCAAGTTATCAAGGATTGCTAACATCTGAACTTGAAGGACACAATGTATATTGCTGATCAAATATCCATAAAACTTCATAGCATCAGTTAATAGCTTGCCCGGAAGACTGAAACATTACTAAACAAAATCCAAGTTAACGCTCATACCTTAAATTACAACACTACATGACCTAGAATAGCATCATGAACACAAAATGGACATACCTATCACCACATATTATGAGATGCCCATCAGATTTAATTTGATTCAAGAACTTCCTGAATATATCCCGCACAGCCTCCTAAAAATTGCAAAGTGTATTAGCAGATGGCTGGCTAATACATGGGAGTGTTACCGAAAAAACACGAATTTAAGAAACTGATTGAAGAAGACCTCATCTTTGAAGATATTGACATGTTCCCACTCCACGTTAGTTACCACAGCAACATATGGCGATATTCCAAGAAAACAAGAATCATATTCATCGGCCTGCAAAACACCATTCTTTGTTGAACAAGGCACTTCAACTTAGGTTAGCAGTTCAAAGGGACAAAAACCTCACTCTCAGGGCCTGTTTCGATGACAGGAATGGGAACGAATCCAGTGAATGCAGAGAATGGGCGGATTCCGCGTTCCCCATTCGGAAGTTTGGCTTTTAAATTTAAGTGGAATCCGACATCCATCGGATTCCAATTTTTTGGAATCACGGCGTCCGCTCGAATCGAGCGGACGCCGTTCCGCGTCCCTCTTTTGTATCCGCATATGACTGGTTCGGATCGATCCAAATATGTTTGGATCGATCCAGACTTGTTTGGATCGATCCGATGTGTAAAAACTATAAAACTGGTCCCTGAAAAAGGTTTTGGATCGATCCAAATTGGATCGATCCGGAATAAGTTTGGATCGATCCAGACTGGGTTGGATCGATCCAAATATTCTGGATCAATCCAGACTGGGTCTGGATCAATTCTGGATCCATCCAGACTGGGTCTGGTCTGGATTCAATTCAGACTGAGTCTGGTTCAATCCGAATTAGCAGATTCAGCTCATTCATACCAGACAAATCAAACGCCAGAATCAACAGATTCAACTCATTCCATACAGACCAACCAAACAACAGAACCAGAATTCACAGAATCACCAGATTCAGCTCATTCCTTATTCATCTCATTCAGCTCATTCGTCAAATTCTGAGTTGTCAAACGCACCCCAGAGAACCCAATAACCTCGGCCAGCAATAAAAGAAATTATAAGTGCATGGTTCTCTTTAGTTTATCTTCTTTTTGGCTCTGGAAATGACAAAAGGAAAGTTCTGACAATAAGAAAACAATCTAGTGCACCACGAAGTTGATTGAAGATATAAAATAGTTTGCTGGTGATAGAAGGGAACAATAAAGTTGAGACTGAGCAATCGACTTCATGAAGACTAGCCATAGAAACATATATGCTAAGCAAATGCAAGAGTTACTCTTTGTAACAGATGATAAAGAGAATGTAAAGGTCAATAAGACAAAACATGGTCTTCCAGACACTTGGATTGTTAAACAAGTTCAAGAAAGGCACAACCAAATATGGCTATTGACTAGTTACCTCCAGGACAAATGTGGGACCACTTCCACCAATGATGTTTCCTCCTGGAAACTAAACAAGGCAGCTTCAAGTTAGGGAAAAATTAAAACCAAAGTGAAAAGAGAAAATATAAACGAAATGTTTAAATCGACAATGAAAATTGATTTGCTACTTGCGTAATTAATGAAAATTCTAACAAGCACAGACTATCAGCTCACGAACTTATCTATATTGTGTTCTCAAAGTAAGTCATAACCTAAGGACAATGATTCCTGGACTAAATTCAACATACAAGCTTGAGAATCATCCTTATATAGGATGATGGTTATAAAATAACCTTTGGTTGTCCTATTGGCATCCTATGTGACAGGTTTATCCTATGTGGCTGCTGATGTGGAGGGGGGGAGTTAGGGGGGGTTAGGGGGGGTTAGTGGGGAGTTATGAGGGAGGTGAGGGGATAGGACTAGTTAATTGATAAATAAGCCATCAAACCACAATTATCTACATCATCTCATCATCCCATCATCCAAGCCTGTTAACCATAATGCCTTACCAATGTTACGCTTATTGTAACATCCCAAAACCCAGAAAGGAAAACCAATCCTCATCAGAGCATCCACGATGAAACATGACCAACTTAGAATTTACAAAGAAAACTGTATATCATGATATCATCTCAAGGCACATAATAGACCAGATATCAGTTTAGGTTATCACAAGAAAATTGGATATTATGATAGTTCCAACAACTAAATTCCAAGCTTTCACCCATCACACTATACAAAACCATTTGTGTCTGAAAAGATACAAAAGTATTTTCTTAGCAACATAGCCCAGTAGGAAAACCAACATTTACAGAGAAAGTTGAAAATGTATAAGCATCACATGAACCTTCTTAGGCATAAAGAGCACTTGGAATCTAGAGTGATCTATAGTTACAATAAGTATGTAATTGAGCCGATTAAAATTTAACCTGGAGCTCATGCAAACTAAGAAGCTAAGGAGATACAAAGCGCTAACGAATAGAAGATCAAGGTCAACTAAGCATGGTGAAGCAAATGGGTAAGTACGCCAACAAGAATACACGCATGTATAAAAGAGCAGCAGTGCCCAAATTATGTGTGTGTGTGTGGGTGGGTGGGTATGTGTGTGGGTGTGTAGAGAGAGAGAAAGAGAAGTGAGAACGCAATAGACGTCATCCTGGACGAGAAGCCGAGAAATGTGAAAGAATATAGGGAGAAATGGAGAATGGCTTTGGCTCAGCTCAATCGTCGATCTACAAAACTACATAATGATGAAAATAGGAAAGCACTTGGTTATGTGGCTTATGCCAATGAAGCTACCAAGCGATGCATGTAACTCAGGTCACTACATACTCTTGATGATCTGGCTAGATATGCCAATGAATCTACCAACTGATGCATGTAATTCAGGTCAGTACGTGCTCTTGATGATCTAGCCAGATATTGCAATGACTGATGCTTCTTCATATCGACTAGTAGAACTTGGTGATGGATACATCAATCTCGAAAAGCGTTCAACTAAATCACTCATGTACGACCCAACATGACATCCAATGCCATATAATGAGGAGCAAAAATATTTTGCTTAAGAAGCATTGATTGAAAAAACATCAATGAAAAGAGGGTTTAAGTGCCAAGATATGAACATGAAAAGTGGTGCACTAGTCAACATGGTCAGAAAAGTCTTGAGCAAGTTAGAAAGAATTCAAGGTAGGGCCAAACTAATGGCTGGCATCCAAGTATCAGCAACATTTTATCATAGTTCAGACTTTAATGGTGCAACTTTTCAGTTAATTTATACCAGACCACTTCTAAAGTAGTCTAAAGTAAATTCATTCTAAAGCCACTTCATCTGAAATACCAAAATAATAACAGGGTATCATTCACTGAATTTCTTCTCTACTCTCAAACTCAAAATAGTGTCAAACAAGACGGAAAACCATGAGATATAACAATTATGTTTCTGATTGATTTCAGTTCATCTCAAAGCCACAAAATGTGTATGGACAATGATGTCATAAGATGCTTACACTACGATAGAACCAGCCTATAAGAAGGAAGCCTGTGAGATGTAGCCACCCAAGGAAAAAAAGCAACTCATTCAAATGCTAATGGACAAGCTTACCTGTGGAACATTTGCTCCAATTACAGCAATAAGATCATCCCCCATGGCCTTGAGAACATATGAAAGCATGGCTGCAGTTGTACTCTTACCTATCAAGTTAAAAAGACATCCCAAAAGGTAAAGGAAGCACTTGAGTTTGTTCTACACATAATTACACCTGACCTCACACAGCTCAACTAAGAACACATATTTCAACGATATTCGATAGCAATATGATGAATTAAGAGATGTATATTACCAAGGTACAGTACCATGGGTTCCGCTAACAGCAATAAGGTTGTGACCCTTCGTAACTTTTGTCAGCCAGGTATCTCTCTTGTATCTGAACAATGAATGGAAATAAACAACATTAGAATGAAATTATGATGAAATGGACAGTATGTGGTCATACCTATTCATCATGGAATACAAATGGCAGACGAAAATAAGAATTATGACCAGAAAGTTGCGCGATACATAGAGATCTTGGAAGAGTTGATGTGGAACACAACAGTTTGTTTAGCAGAAAATGAAAGCTAGAGTAGCGTATACAAAAATGGACTTCCAGAAGTCCAGGAGATCTAAATTTGATGACAAACCTCAGGATCCTTTAAGAGAAAAAGTTTAGCATGTTCGTAGGTCAACTAGCAGTTCTAACAATGGATGAGCAATGGAAAAGAGCAACAAAGTCACAGAGGCTCGAGAGATAATATCAATGCTAATAAAAATAATCTGTACATAATTAGTAGTGCAAATAAAAGCAATTGATGAGCGGATGAATCTGCAGCGAGGAGCCATCCATAATAATCACCTGTACCAACCTCTAGTTATAAAAGCATAAAAGCTACACAAACAGAAAACATCATATTCTCCGTCCCTACACAGCAGGGGACAAAAACAAGAAACCTAAAGAAGAGGACTTAGTTTAAAGACAAAGGCAGTATGTACATTGGAATTCCAATAGACTTCGCATAGGCAACCTCCTCACTGTCTGCAGGAATAGCACTAGAAATGACAACCGCATCAGGTTTAGCAAATCCCTTGTTTCTTCGCACATTTAATACTGAGTGCCCCATACATAACCTTGCCCCAGCTTCTTGTAAATTGTTCATATAGCAGCTCCATATGAGATCAGAGCCACTAACCTCATAACCCTGAATTTAAAGCAAGAATAAAAAAAACAATTAAAGAAATCTATGTGAGAAATACCACCTTTATGACAAAGTCATATTGCATCGCACAGGCTAGAAAACAGCCATAAAGTGTGTCAGAAATCTGTTCTCAGCCGCCTTGGGTCATGAATGCATAGCAAGAATCACATAACAAAGGCATCATCCCACCAATTAGGCTTGCAATTATAGCTCAAAATTATCTCCTTTTTGCATGTACAGTCATTCCAAATTCCACATTGTAAAGTCCAAGAAACAGATAACAGTACCAATTAGCCAATATGATCAACTAGGAACATCAAAAATTCAAATACTCGACGACAACTATGAATGACTACGACGACTTACTTTATCCATGGCAGAAGACATCAAGATCAACCATATTAGAAAAACTAGAGCGAAAAGAAGCTAAACAAGAAGAGAAAAAGTGAGGTCTAGCGCTCTGATCGTCCAAACCCCCTCAAGTCCCACGGGAAACCATTTCTTGATTCAAAAGGAAAGCAACCACCTCAATACGACTCTCAACGGTGGACAACCGATGGCTATCTCTAAACAACTGGATTTAATTGCAAGAACTGGAAGAAATCTTGGAATATACAAACATAGAAAGAAAGGGTTGCAAGACCTGTTTGAGAGCGAGCATGGCGAGAGCGGAAATCCCGGAGCCTCCGACGCCGACGAAATGGATCCAACGCTTCTTGTTCTCCTCCTCTTCGCAATGCCACTCCCCGATCTTTTCCTCCTCCTCTAGCGGGGCGTTTTGGTTCACCGATACGCGACGAGGAAGGAAGAGAGAGGCGTTCCTCGCCCTGCTTCTTGACGGGTGATGGAGGCGGCGCGATCTTGGGGCGAGGTGCTCCGTCTCCGGCCGAGGAGGAGCCATCGGGAAATAGCCGTTACTAGTGATAGCCGTGGCCAAGAGAGCGGCGTCCATCGCCGCTACTGGTTGGGAAATCGAATGCTAAACTGGGCGGCTTAAGTAGTGCTGGAAGCGGAGAGGGACAGCATAAGCCCCGCACGTTTGGAACGCACCAACACGTTGCACGTGCGAGTTGGATTAATTGCGGATGGACGGGTTACGGCATCCGATCCGTTCCGCAGTTAACACGTTGTTCGGACGCCCGCCCGAATCCTGGAAACTTCCCCGTTAAAATCGTCCTGAGTCGGATCCGGATCCGGATCCAATAAGCAAGCAAACAATTTTCAAGTTAGCGAAATATTTTTTTTCACTTGATTCATTATGAAGTCTTAACGAAGAAAGCAAAAAACAAGGGATTTTCACGAATAGCTACCTATACTATGTTAAAATTGCAGAAAATTACTTTCCTTACCGAATATCTAGCTATTCAATTTTATTTGCAAAATGAAAATTATACCCACTCTCTTTCTCTCCTCTACATAGTTTAAACACTACAAAGGTATTTTTGCCATTTCCAAGATAGATTATCATCTTAAGGGCCTTTTGGATTGAAGATGAGATAAGTTTGTATATTATATAAAGTAAAAATTATGTAAGCAATAAAAGTAATTATAAAAGATTATTAATAAAATATTTGGATGCATAAATGAGATTTATATATACTTATTCTTAATTCAAACGGACTCTCAAGATAATTCAGGCTTTATGTTTATCCTACGTGGAGTGTTGGTGTTGAGTCAGGGGTTGGGTGGGCACTAGTTCGAGATAACCCCAACTAAATCTAACGGCTGTTGACAAAAGCACGTGAATTTTTTTTATTATTATTATCTTTTTCCTGAAATTTCAACATAATATAAGTAGCTATTAATTTCTGAAAATAGCAAAAAATAAAATAAAAAAATACAACAAAATCCAGAACAGACCCGTCACTATTCAGATCCTACAACCTTATTCAGTAAATTATCAACAACTATACCAAACGCATCACGGAACTTCTCAAACTTTGAGCCTGAATCCCCATAAACCAATCCAGGCATTAGCTCATACACTATAAACCTCCTCATCTCCTCTCTCTCATTCACTGTTATCTTCTTAAGCACCTCCATCACCTCCACCTTCCCCTCCCTCACCTCTTCTTTATCCACAAACACCGAGTACTTCCGGTGGTCCTCCGGCAAGTGCCACGGGTACTGGTAGTAAGCCGTGAAAGGGTCGAAGAGCACCGGGATGCAGCCGGACACCAAGCTATCGAACACCGACTTCCTCGTCGGGCTGTCCCCCGGTGGCTGCAGGCAAAACTCCGACTCCATGAACAAACCGATGACCACATCTGGCTCTGCACACTGTCCCGAATGGCAGTCGAGGAACCTACAATGCTCACTGCTTGCTACACAATCTCTTATCAGCACCGACCTTATGTTCTCCGTCGAGCCCGGCCTCGCCGCTCCAGCGAAACCCACGAGGCTCCTGCGGTCTGCGGCGATGATCTTGGACTGCCATGCGGAGATATCTTCGTCGGAATGGGGATGGAAGTGAGTCGGATGCGGGATTCCAATTTCGTTGATCTTCCACGGCTCGCGCTCGATCAAGAACTTGTATGGATTCTGCATTTCTTCGAGCAGCAAGAAATTACTCCCCCATTGCCGGTCGGCGCGCCGGAAGTCCCACGAGATCTTTCCGAGCACGAACATGTGATCCCTGCCGGAGTTCCGAGCCCACGGCGGCTGGTTGCTCAGCCACTTAACGAGCTCGACGCCGAGAGCATCCTTCACCTCGGTGGAGACATTGTTCTTGAAGTGCCACCTTAGGACGTCGAGGCCTCCATAGAAGGGGACGTAGAACAGCTTGGCTCGACCGGAGTCATAGGTCCGGCAAGGGTGGTTGAGGATTCTCAGGTGGAAGATGGGCTCCAGGGAGTACTGATGAGTTTTGTACCACCCCTTTCCCATGCCGGAGATCGGCCGGCCCATGGCCTCGTTGGTAAAGTAATCGCAGAGGTCCGACCAAGGGAGCATAGAGTCACAATGGCTCAATAGCTCCTTATTGAATTTGGGAGGGAGATCATACACATAGATCCCCCTCCCTTTGCACGACCTCTGATCGGCGGCGAAGCGGCCTTGCGACGCCGAAGAGCGGAGCAGCTGAATCTGCTGCTCGACGTCTCTGATGGCAATGGCTTCCTCTTCTTTCTGATCGATGACGTAGCTACTGCTTGTTGCTCGTTCGGCGGTGATGACGGAAACGGTGGTTCCTCCGGGGATGCAGTAGAGGTGGATCTTGCGGGTGGCGATGCAGAGGCGAACGGGTTCGGAGACAAGGAGCTTTGAGGAGATGAACCAGACGAAGAAGAGGACGGAGGCAACGGAGAGGAGGGTGGGGGGTGATAGGATGTAGCCTTTAGGGGGTGAGGGAGAAGGCTTTGGGTGTTTCGAAGATCGCCAGCGCTCCGGGGATCTTCTTCTCAAGAGGGAGAAGGCCATCGAGCCAGGTATAAGCGGTGGAGGTGGTCTGGTTACCCCGGCGACGGTGGCCACTTATGTAGCCGGCCGCGGGTGGAGCAGCCTTCAGAGAGCTTCCTTAGCGCTTAAACATGCAGTCACGTAGTATGGCTGTGGAGGTCAAACGAGTTGCGCACGTTGCCGTTGATATGCCCCCATTTTTTTAAACTCAAACCATGGGTAAGCTACCAATTGTGAATGATGTAGTTTACTGAAAAATATTTGCCGTTGATTGCTGCCGTTGGAGGAGTTTTAATGATACTTGTAACTGAAATGTAACTGACATGTATGTAGACAGACACTAACAATAATTTTAAATTCAAACCATGTGTAAGCTACCAATTGTGGCTATTGGAAGAGATACGTTGACTTTAATTTGGTAAGTCAACCCCTCTGGAGTCACCCCTATTGGAGCAATAGTTACTAGTCACCATTAGTGAATGTTGACTTTCTATAGATATAAGTTTCAGTTACCGACTCTATAATAGCTGGATGTTTTCTTTCACTTATTGGATCAATAGTCATCGTTAGTGAGTGTTTGACTTTCTACAAATGTACGTTTCAGTTACCAACTCTATCATCCCTGGATGTTTTCTCTCTTCTTTGGGTCCGTTTGGCTCGCCCGAGAGAATCCGGTGAATCCCGAAATCGACGGATTTCAAATTCTCAGATTCCGTCGTTTGACTCACCGGCGGATTCCGAAAGTCCGCGATATCCGCACGAGCGGATACCACGGATTCCGGATCCCGAATGAAAATTCGAATCTCAGATGAAATTGTTACCGAGGAATATGAAGGGCAACCTACCTATTCCACTAGCCACGATTATTAGTTACCCATGGTTTAAATTTAAAATTCCACTTAAATGTCTACATTTAAGTTAGTTTTATTTCAGTTATATTTATTGCAAAGTAGCATTAAATTCTAAGAAGAACGTTGATATTTGTAAGGGACATGTACATTGCACATGCGCTTCAATCGGTAGTGAGATACGATTGATTGATCTACACCATCGGTAGCACAATACCGACATAAATACTAATGGACTAGATCAATTAATCGATACCCCACTATCGATTGCATGTATCAATGATTGGCTCGGTAGTAAGGTACCGATTGGTTGATCTATTCCATCAATAATAGATCAATCAATTGGTATTACCAATGAAATAGATCAACAAATCAATACCTCATTACCAATTAGGTGACACATGGTCATATACACAAAACTTTATTCTTCTAACAATCCCCCCACTTACATTGCAGTGCACTTCCGGTCAACTCCATCATTCCCCAACTTATTTTGCAATATTAAGTTATTCGATGTTCAAACTCAGAACCTCTATTCTATTATCATGTCGCTCTACCACTGAATGAGATCCAAACAGATTTTTCATCCATTGGTATGATAGTATGACGTAAAAGATGGTATGAGGTGAACATGACCCAAACCCAAGAACCAAGGGGATGAAAAAAATTGATTGCACACCTTTTTTCCACCTAACCATTACTTTGGGTGCGATCCAACAATAAAGAAAGGGTCGAACACATGGCGAGCCAGGACATGATGTGTGGTTGGGTCCACTAGTTGGGTGTGGCAGGTCTCCTTAGCTTGCAAGCAGGTGCACCCCAAGTTTAAAGCTCCTCAAAGAGGATACATGTGATGGGCCAAACCCCAACCATACCAATAAAGCCCTCACGCCCAACTAGTGGGCCAAACCCCAACCATACCAATAAAGCCCTCACTGTCCCCCCCATGCCACCTCCCCTATAGGCATAGATACAATTTAATTATAACCTACTCACCACTCAATTGGGCTTTTATGTTAGTAGGCAAGGTTCTCTCGTCTCCTTTTCATCTCTTCTTTCTCATGCCCAACTACTACACTCTCTGTTGCCCCTTGATGAAGCTAGCTAAAAGGAATACTCGGCATAGGAATCCTAGTCAATAACGAGTGTCCATAAACTCATCTTCCATGGAACTATCGGAAACCAGCGACATAAGCTAGAACCAGAGACAACAGTTTTTAACTTATAATGCATATATAATATCTGAAAATTTTGAGTTTAGTAGACATGAGAATTATCGGGTAAGGTGACAGTCTAAGAAGCTTCTACTTGCAAAGAAGGCACAGCAATAATCAATTTAACAATAGCTAAAAGCCCAAAGGTATCATTCTAGACCCTAACTTCTTGCTGAATGGAACTTCTAGCGACCTCTAAAGCAGCTTCTACAGACGATGCACTCTGAAGCTTAGCTCTATCAACAACTGGTTGACACCTTGCAAGCTGAGGAAGGAGCTGAAACTCCTGCAAAATCATAGGAAAATCAGCAATTTTAGGCAGAAAGAGCACCCCTTTACAGACAATGATACTATCATCACATACAATCGTCATGCCATCAGTCTTTCTCATTACAATGAATGCAGCTATATTGACACACATTTGACACACACATCGTGAAAGGTTGGCAACAGAAAGAGATTTCAGAAGTACCTCGGAAGTCCCACTCTCTAGGAATACTCCTTTAAGTTTGCTATCTGGAAGGGTCGAACATTTAAAACTCAACCATATTTGCATATAAATATAGTAGGATGGAAATTAAATATCTACAAAGTAACTTACCAGAATCAATCCAGAAGACAAGAATCTTTGGATCAAAATCTCCCACTTGAATAGTATCACCAACTGCATAAAACAAAGAACAAAATATCATAGATTGAAATGGAATCGTTAATAACTAAGATTGAATTTGGTTATCAGAAGAACTTTACCATTGTCTCCATAAAACTGCCACCAAACTTTCCTTGCACTCCCTTCATGCTCGAAAACTCTAGAGTAGAAGTATGGAAGGTAATCATACCTGGGCAAGTGCAAGTCACCATCACAAATTAAGAAGAAACTAAGGCAAATATCAAGCTTCAAAAGAGGAGAACCAACTTACGGGTGAGTTTGAGCAGTTACAAGTGCTCTGACGCAATGCTGTCCCGACTTTCTCGCGTGATCAACATGCTCCACTCGAGCCATTCTATCATACATCTATCAAGAGCAAAACACTATTTCTAGCTGCTTTTGCATGGAGAAGATGATTAAGAAAATCAAGCAACTACCTTTAGCGGAAATGCAGCTACATCTCCTACAGCAAAAATACCAGGTATCCCAGTTCGGAATTGACTATCCACCTGGGAAGTCAGAAATGTAGTTAGTAGTTAGCAAAATAGTAACTGATGCTATCATCACTGCCACTTTTATAGTATCATATCAAACATTAAGGGTTGGAACTTGAATAAGTGGGAATTCGTGAATCAGATTTACTTTAGAATCATGGGTCATGCCTTCCATATCATGAGATCAGATTAGTTCTAATCTTCTTTATCAGATTTAATATTAACAGAGATTCTGACACAATGATAATAAAAAAAGGAATCATGATAAGTAATTCTCCTAGGAGGGTACTGACCTGTATACCCCCAACTGTGGTGTTCACCCCAACTATCTCAAAGGGGCTGACAACTGGCTTTGCTCCAATTCCAACAATGACCTAGAATGCAACAAGAAATCTTTATTAGAGCCCAAAGGGAATTGCATTGTTGAAACAGTAACATGTAATTTGAGCCAGATTTGGTCCCGCAATTTGTATTTAGAGAGGACATTAGATGTTAGGTAAGATACTCCACCTAACTTTTGGTCCCTTCACTTTCATGAAGTATTATAGTACGATATCAGAGAGAAAAGGAGCTGGTATTCAGAATAAGCAATACTGTTCGACAAGCATTGGATATAAAAGCCAAAAAAAAACCATACCGTGTCTGCTTCAATGACAGTACCATTTCTAAGTACAACAGTAGATACCCTTCCACCGGAACCAGCCTCTAGTTTGTCAATAAGAGCACTCTGACAAAGATAGAATATTAGATGTACTGTTAGATACCCTTCCATTGGAATCCAAAAACATTGGTGCACTGTTAGACTCATACATACCTTCACAAACTTGACACCATTTTCACGATAAAGCTCTTCATATCTTTCAGCAAGAGGAGGAGTAAACAATCTTGGCATTAGATGCTCCTCTGGAAAGATGATCTGTAAAAAGATTTAAAATGGCTTAAAGAAGAAGTGAAAAACATTCAGTCTGATATCTACCAGCACATCCTGCCACCAATGACAATGATAGAGGCAATGGTTCATGTCAGATATGTCCAAAGGGCTTATTAGATACAAGCAAGATTAATTTGTCCGGAAAACCAAATTTAAAAGGCATAATTTATCATCTCAATAAGCTAACAAGCACAAAACTCACTAATAAATGAAAGGGAGAAATCTAGTCACCAGCATTGTTTAAGGTGCTTTATGCTATGGTAGACAACTACCAATGCTATCAAGTACAATCTGTAATATGGATGCACCAGAGTATGAAACGGAAAACTCTAAATGTCCTAGGCTAGAAAGAATCATATAAGATCTCGTTTCAAGCTTGATAATGCATTAAATATAAGATCATACTTTAGCCTGAGAGAAAATTACATGGGCCCATATATAACTATGCAAAAGAAAGCACAAACAAAAGAGAATAAATCATACCAATAAATTCAAAAACATAGGCTCCTTGCATTACGAGTGTCTGTTAACTTATCATTACTTAACACATACGTCAGGTTAATGTGACAGGTAATGGATGAAGTAGTTAAAAAAAAAAAATCAGCTTACTTTGAAAAAATGTAAGTTCATTGGACACCATATTAGCTTGTTTTGTGAAATTATAAGCTTACTTTCCATAAATGTAACAATCTACTCTGCGATTGCTGAACAGCTTGTATAACAGTGAAGAGTATTTTTATGGATGTGGATCTGTAGGTTGTTTAATTACCACAAACCTCGCTTTTCACAAAACTTAACGTGATGAAGGGCAAGGTTACTAAAAACCATATTGTTCTCCAAATTGTGTCAGGCATTACGTACCTTAGTGGTCTTATTATATTAAAACTTTCGCAAATGCATAATGCTGTACAGAAATAGAGTTGCGTGCCATTTTGAATGAACAATGCTCAATGTACAGTACAAGAAAGAGCTAAGTTCCTCATGCACGTTCTTACAGTTGTATCAAGGTTCCAACTAACAGCTGCAGCAGCAACCTCCATGCCAATATAACCACCACCAATGATGACAACCTTCTTCGCTCTCTCCTAAACAAGGAAATCTATCACTACGGGTGCTCAAATATAAACTTCAAACCCTAGAATATACAAGAGTAAAACTCAGCGTTTATTAAATTGTGTTACTACATGAACTTTTAACACAAACCTTAAAACAGGCAAAAAAATCATTTTTAGACTACCCATCATACGATCAAATCCACAGAGAATGTCTTGTATGTCAATTGGATTGATACTGGATAAAATTTTACAACTTATATAATTTCTAGTGTCACTATAATATTAGTGTGATGAAACCAATTGAAAAAAATTCATCTGTCAGGTAAATGAGTATATTCAACTACTTATATCTATCTAACAGTAGACAAGAAGTTATGGAAGTTCATTGTGTCCATTCAAGTATCCTATATTCTTCCCAGAGTTGGTACATGCTCAGTTGGTGGTCCCTTACTGCATTGTTTTGCCTGCATGGCACTTTATAATTTATGGGCATCCAAAACCTTATTTATGAGTAACATAATTTGACAATAATCATTCAATTCAAATCTGTATTATCTTGCACATGCTGATCCCAGGCACCACTTTTCTGTCATTGATGCTAAAAGTTACATCTGTTCCCATTTCCCAAGCTCCCACAATCTCTCATGGAGATTATCAAAGTAATAGTAGGGGATGGTGAACCACTAGTTTCCTATGGGAAAATAAGCTCCTGAAACATTAACTTAAATCATGGAACAACCAACAACAGGTACCAGTGAGGAAACAAGTGAATCAGCATCAGCAACATCACGTATATAGTGAACTCCAGGCAAGTTTCCTCCACTCGTATCTGGAAACCTGAATTCAAGCAAATTTAGTGTTGGATCACCTGAAAGTACACTTTGAATAGCATGATGTAAAATAGATAGATGTTTATGCTAAGAAAAGTAAAAACCAGAAAAGAAGCACATGATTCAGTTTTTCCCTTCATTCCATTGGAACATATATTAACGAGCTTTGAGGACAAGGTTTTTTGTTTTTTCTCAAGTTCATTCTAGATGTCAAGAAAATTTAAGTTACTGATGTGCCTCAAAATAAGGACAACAATGAAATGCAACTCTTGCCCAATGCTAATTTTTTGAAGAACAAACTACCGCAACTTCTTCATGAAAAAACTGCTATCCCATATAATTGTTATGCAACTGGGGAAAAGAATTACCTAGACATTTTTCGCAGATAAAGGAAAATGAGGGGGTTAGGGTGTGAGTGAATCAACAAACAATCGAGAAATATAACCAACGGAACCCAGGTTAAGCAAACAGAATAAAAGCAACAGGTCAGAAATCAAGAGGTTATAGATGGTAGACCTCAAGTAGAAGTCTTTATCCCACTCTACTTTGCAGAGGGCCACTAAATCTCAATACTATGTTAACCAGTTCACAGAATGTTTGCAGAGAACATAAAGTGATGTTAGTTCTCAATAATTATGCACTATGTGATCCCACCCTACGAAGACATTGAACAATTTCCTGGTAAACATGTTTCTTCCAGACACAGATAGCTTCAACAAGTTCCTTCCCCAGTTTCACTTTAAAACTGACAAAAGTCTATAGTTGCTCTGTTTTCACGCACAACATGTGAATAAACTTACTATCTCCAGCATGAATTTCCGTGCCGGTCCGGCACTGTGCGTGTGCGTGCCGCCCGGCACGTACCATGCCAGGGGGTTAGCGGCATCGAAACCCCCATGTGCCATGCCAAGAAGAAGAAGAAGTAGTAGGAGGAGAAGGAGGAGGAGGAGGAGGAGGAAGAAGAAAAACGAGAATGGCACGGGGACGTGCCGGACCAGCACGCATCCGTGCCGCCGGCACGGTGTGTGCCACCGGGACGGCAATCCATGATCTCCAGCATGCCAAATTGCGCTCTGATGAATCCGTTTGGCAGCACATATTCAAACAGAGATAACCCATATGTCAATCGGAACTATGCTACTATAAATAACTTCAACAACTTTGATTATCCTCTTGAAAGAGATTTCCTTTCTTCCATTACAAACATGCTCATCGAGTTGAGTTTTTAGTTTCTTAACCAGTACCAAAGCATGATATAAAAGGATGGACATTTTCGGAGTGCCAAATTTAATTAGTACCTCGCAGCTGCACATCCTGTAGAAATTATAAGGGAACCATACTTTACAAGTTTCCCTGAAGATGTGGTCAATATCTGTGCCTGGACGTCCAGGCCTACCACTGGATCTTCATATAACACCTTCAAGATGGAGAGGACATCAGGTTATGGCAAGTTAGCATAAAGACTACTGAGAAGTAAAAGAGAATTCATGAAGCAAGAAGCAAGAACAATTACTTCTCGATTGCATTTAATAATGCATATATGTGGAAGCAAATGCAATCATATGCATGAGGCCAAATCCAATGCAACATATATTTCTATATGCCATATACCTACTAATTTTTAACATATCACACACATATGTTTGGGAAACGATTTCAGTATATGCAATGAGGGCTCGTCACATGCACTTCTATGAAGCTTTAGATGTGCAAGAATCTAAGTCATATATGCCCTTTTTCCAACACTGCTTTCTTCCCCACTGCTCTCACCTAGTCTAGTGGATATTAGTCTCTCCAGCAATCACAACCTTGTTCAAAATCAATTTTGAGCGTGATTCAGTTTTTTTGCTATCAAACAGTCATTGTTGAGGAGTTCTTGAATTGTCTAATCGTATCACAAAGAATCCCGGAACCAAGAATATAAAACTAAGGCGTGAAAGAATACACCGAATCAATGACAAATAACACACACAAAAATTAAAAGATTAGAAATGATACTAATACAAGATTACTAAGAAGAAGAAAAATCAGTTAAGCAAGAAAAAAGAACAATTACTTCTGAATCGCATTTGATCATAATCACCTATACGTAGAAGCAAATGCAATCAAATGCATCGGGCGAACTTAAATGGAGCTGTTAAACCCTAATCTATGATTCTATCCCTGTCTCTTTCTCTATCTCAATCGCATACAGCGCTTCCCACCCGCCAGCTGGACTCCTTCACTGATGCCAGGCTACACCGGCCTCCCTACCTTCACTCCAGCGGCAACTTGAGTGAGGAGATTCCAGCACTGTGCATGCATGAAAGAAGTCGGTAGAGCAGAAAGCATTGAACACTCCAGCAGCAGGGAAAGAATGCCTAAATCTAACCATCAGAGTTGTTCAAAACATAGAGGCGCTACCCTGGTGCTCATTAATGCAGGGCCAATCATCAAAATCATTGGTATCTCACCTATGTACTATGCTACCAGCATTGCACTTATCAGTCCCAACTGCAAAGGACAGGCTAAGCCACAACCATAAGAAGCAAAACCAAATTTCTCCACTAAGTATGGGTTAGATAAGACTAAGAACTTGTCATAAGAGTTTAATGAGAATTTCGGCATGACAACTAGAGCAAAATGCACCCTTAGCAGATTATGACAAAAAGTGGTAAAGCTGGACATCCTTCCAAATCCTAGAAACTGCTAGTAGTTGTATTACACAGATTGTTGCCATAAAGTGAACTCCTCTATCAAAAAGGAATACTTCTCCATTCCTAAACATGCAAATTCTGAAACAACACCCATATTACAAATTTATCATACATTTAAACTTACAAAAGAATTTGACTACAACCACGGATTGCCATGCCAATCAGCACGGTCTGTGCCCACCAATACATATCATGCAGATCTAAAACTACTTGGTACGAGGTCTATGTCGAGTACATTTCCCTCTTGAAGAGACTCCATGTTGTCGCCATGGAGTCTGTGTTGAGTGCCGGCACAAAACATGCGCGGCCAAAGACTGGTATGACAAGTGCTGCCAACACAGCAATGCTGAGAGCTTTGCGGTTTTAACACCATTTGTCCACCCTAAACCATGGTTAAAGGCTCATTTTTTTAAGAAAAAAGAAACAAAACAGACGGTAGTAAAGCTAAAAGCATCACCAAAAAGTGACTTCTCTATCAAATTCTGCATTCTAAACATACAAATTGTGAATTGACACCCATATTACAAATCATTCACACATTTTAACTTACAAAAGAAGTTGACTACAACTAAGCAAGTGAAACAAATTTTAAAGCTAAAAGTAGTACCAAAAAGACAAAAGGAAGCCTTAACAGACCTCTATGCCTTTCTCCTTGTACCATTCTGGGGTTTGCCTTTCCCCACCAGATCCGACACATGTATGAAATCCCTAACAGAAAAATGTTTGTAGGTTAGGAAAAGCCAGCAGCAATTGAAACCAAAAGACTACTCAAATCTCATGTAGCACACCTAATTAAGCACATCAACATAACATATGTTTCACATTGCCAAGATATGGTTCAAACAGGAATGCTATTCAGTCAACAAATCCAAGCTGTTATCATGCATGTACGCATTTTATGTTTAAATACACTACTTGAATGTGAGATAAGATCCACATCAATCTAAAGGACTAGGCCATGTGTATGTGGCTCAATAAATTTTCTAAAACAGAAAAATGACCATAACAAAGACAAAGTAAAGACATACAGGTAGACGAGCTGGCTTTTTATCTGGTGGAAACAGGTAGCCTTTTGTCAATGCTGGTCGCTCATATGGTGCAACAGCCTACATCCAGACAAAAAAGAAGTCATCATTACTATCCATGAATGGTGGAAATATAATTTCTCGATAAGGGCTTTCATTAGCTGGATGCTAGATAATGCATAATCGTAATTGACAAGTTCAGTAAAGAGATTAACCCTTCTCAATAAAACCAAAATTTTCTTGAAGTCGGCCAAGAATTGGTCTATAAATGTGCAATCTTTAACCAATGAAATTACCAAAGCCCCACATTGCCATCGGGGAAAAAAAATCACACTATAAGGATAAAAAGAGAATTTGTCGATGTTTATCTTGTCAATAGTGCATCTACCAACATAGATTTACTGATACTATTCTATCCAGCAATATATATGACTTTCAACTCTACAAGCAATGAAACATGTGGGTTACACGGTAAAGATATCAAAACTACATCTACCAAGATAGTTTCTTGATCCAATAAATCCAGTTACCTCTCCTCATTATGTCAATCAAGATTACATCTCTAATACAAGCATTAACCAACTGCCTGTACCGCAAGGAGCTCCACAGAAGCAAGAACGATTAATGGTATTCACTAACTGCTTAACGTACTAGTTAAGACAAGAAAATTCAAATTGAGAGCAAAATTCCACATCAAGAATGCCAAACAAAACCAAGCACCTCTTTCGCAACGATACAGAGCCTACTCTCCGCCATCCCAAGCTCAACAAACGTCCAAGCCGCATAGCCAGCAGCATTCCCTCCGCCAACTATAACAAATCTAAAGATCCCCTCATCACAAAACACAAGAATGCAACTCAGATGATCGACAAGTACAAACAAGAAACATCGAAGCCAGGACTTCAATCAGGGGCCGTACTCCCGATTCTCGTTAGCAAAGTTCGACGCGGCGACTACAAACGACCTGCGAGACGAGCCAAGAAAAGGAAGGCGGGGGACCCTCGTCTTCAGAGCGGAGGGCTGGCGAGGGCACCATAAGGAAGACAAGGACGTCGCCATTCGCCTGACCACTGTCGGGAGGAGAGTCCGGAGATTTGTTAGAGAAGAAGAAAAGCCAAGGAAGAGGGTTCTTGGATTAACCTGAAGACATTTAAATATAGAGACCGGTGGCTCGATCTCTATATTATATTTCGAAAGATCAAATCTTTTTTGGATTCGATTTCATGGCCTCCGAGGGGCGTCATGGCTCTTCTTGAGATCGAAAGGCCGGAGAGCCAAATGGAGACTTGGAGGAGAGTTCTGAGCTCCGACCACAGCGGGGAAGGCAGATGGCACCTTATAAGCCTGCGTGGAGTCTTTCTGGTTGTTTTGATTGGGACCGTTGTTGTCCACCTTTTTATAGGACACCGGTGCACAGGATTTTGGCCCAATAAACGTCGATGTGTAATAATTTATGCAAGGATAACGTTTTGTCAACATGCCATACATATTCTTTAATCAGCAGTGACGTACGAATTGATTAATGTAGTTCATCGATAGAATAATATCGATGAATCAGATGAACTATTTAATATCTCCCTACCGATTCGATCGTTAATATATTTAATTGATAGTAAAATATCAATTAATTGATCTAATCCATCAATGAAATATTACCGATGAACTAAATCAACGAATCAATATCTCATTATCGATTCGATGACATACATTATACATGCTATTGTCCATGCACACAAATCATGACTATTTATACAATTACACCCCTCAAAACAGGTTTAACTAGTACACAGCCTCCCAAAAAAAAAGAATCTTTGGAACATAAATTACTGGCCTTTTCGATTTGGCTTTCGATGGCCAAGATATCTATATATACCTTTAAAAATTTAACAGATACTACTTCTACACTGACATGAATAAAATTTGGTCGTACGAATCAGATTAACGTTTACAATTAGTGATATTCAACTATGATAATTTCGTCCTCGCGGAACATCAAATGGGGCTAACAGATTGTATACAAAATGTAATGCTTCACAGTAATGTGCATCAATGGCTCAGTTACATAATTTAAGAAAACTCCATTGAATGCCAATGGACTTTGAGAATGCAGCTGAAGACAGCCAAAATCTTCTTTCCTTGCTCAATAGAAAAAGAACTGGGTGATGGCCCATAGTTCCTGCAAATCACCGTTAATTCTTTGTGAAGAAATGTTCTATCTGAGATTGACCATTTTGCTTGGCTCCATGCTTGTGCCGCTTTGACGACGACGCTTGCATCTTACCGCCCTGAAGCGAATAATGAGATTACTACAGGGATAACTAGCAAAGAAGCAATCATTGAGGAAAAGAAAACAATGATCCACAGCGGTTTGCCATAACCCACCAAAGACTGTTCACGAGCTCTTAGTACTTTAACCCTCCCTCCTCGCCCATCAGCTCCAACAGCAATCAAATCACCATTACTTGCTGATACTGGTTGCTTCCTCAGAGATGAGGCATTGCCGGGGGCCTGCCTGCACCACTTCCCTACATTTTTATTTGCAGTTTCAGCCCTGAAACCACCACGGAAGCATGAATCTCCTGCATTTTAAAGTGCATTAGCCAAGTATATGAACCACGTACCTGATGAATAAAGGAAAGCAGTTTCTATTATTTTGGAATTAATTATACTTGCCAAATTCTCCCGTCTAGCTAGAGTAAGATCATGTTAGTGGGTGTAATATAGGCACTAGGCAGCAGGATTTTCTTGACGAGGACTATGAAATAAAAGCTCAAAATGACTTCTAGACTCACCAGAGTAAGAAGCAGACTGATGAGCCTGAGCATCATTTTGTACTGCCATAGAGGAAATTTGCTTAGACAAGCTATCACTGGTCCATTTCTCTTCATTCCAAGTTGAGCTTGAAATGCCCATCACTTTTTCTTCTGAAAGAATTTTCAGAGCATCCCCATTTTCATTATCTATGCTGATACTTGAATTTAAGGATCTTTTAGCAAGACTAAGTTTCTTGCGAGTAGAATCCTTGCAAACCACTGATTGATCTTGACAATCCGAAAAAGGAGCTGAATGCTCAAAACTGTTGGGAGGAAGTTCCCAAACATCATCAGCTAAGAACCAAGAATCAATCTCCGGGTCAACAGGATAGTAATTGTCATTGGCAGTGAATGAGTGATCCGTTTGAGCTTTAGTACCATCCAACCTTGTCCTTAGATAGTCAGGATTGTCGCTTGTGGATATAATTTGATCCTTATAAGCCAGTTCTACTTCAGAATTCCCAGTTTGGCCGGTAGGCAGAAGATTTGTTGTACAGGGGGAGGTGAACTTCTGCTTGACACAATTCATTTTAGCACCTTCAGGTTTTAGATTCTGTGAAGCTTTCAAATCTCTAAGAATTCCATTCTCTTTGTCTTCAAAAGCCTTCTCCAGTTGCTGCAATCTCGCCTAGAGCATGTAGACAAGAATGCATTCTAGCTCAGATGAAATGCATATCACATTTAGCAATAATCAAGAGGCTAAGGACTTACCTTCAGCCTCTTTATCTTTTCTTCAGCCTTAATGAGCTGCTTATGAGTGCGAGTCTCTGCTCTTCCCAGAAGGTTGCACTGGGCCATTAATTCTTTATAGCTCCTACAAAAGCCATGCAAATGGTTAAAAGAAGCAATTTGTACATCATATGACATGCTGTTTATTTCCCATCAGTGTAGCCGATAGCTTGCAATTCTGTGTAAAACACCACATGAAAAAAGGAGCTCATACATATGTGTTGAAAATCCAAATCTCTGCACTCTCATTGGCATTACCAACATATGCAACTCTTAAAGATTTTGAAGTATGATGGAGACAATATAAGAGTTTCACATGAGAGGAAATTACACAGGTAGATTTACAAAGCAGCTAATGCACACAACAGTTACATGGTGAATGTTGCTGGATGAGTGAGAAGGATGTCATACAACAATTTCGCATTCACTTGAAAGCTGCAGAATTAATGGTCTTCAGATTTAAACTCTATACTATTCAAATAGTTTATTTGGTACATCATGAGGAAGATAATCAATCAAATTAGCAACTCTTAAACACAGATTCTCAAGTTTCCATTGGCATTAAGCCTGCATTCCAGCTTTTTATGTCAACATTCTTCCTTCTCTAGAATATCCAAACCGTGACACTTGATATGCAAAGCAAACAAGTTTGAAGAAATGAAACTTGTAGCAAACATTGATACAAAGTCATAGTGCAGCCAAAGGAGGCAAAGCATACAGCTTCAGTTGGATCACAAGCAAAACCTTCACTGTATTATGGTCCATTATTCATAACCAAAAGGTGAAAGCTGACAGCCTATGAAGAAGTGAAGGTTATGAATGAGCTAAAGACGCAAATGTGAAGTCATGTAAACACAGAATAATTCATGGGCTTTAAAGACATCTAGATTACAATTATCTGGTCAGTGTTCCTAAAAATCCTACGTCAAGTGTAACATACGAGTTCTAAGTAATATCAATGCTGCAGAAGATGCAAAAAAAAAATTACAGAACTAGGCAGCACAGAGGTTATTCTAACTACACGAGATTACAAGTAAAGGATGTTGTATTACAAGATCTAGCAACCAAATAAGAAGAGCTTACAAATGAATTTAAACTGTTAGAGCCCCAGAGGAATATCACATAGAAGATAAATGAGGAAACACCCTTCACAAAAGGGGAACAAGGACCCAAGAGTGAAGTAGGATTCTTTAATTTTTAAAATGACCTACTTGTTGCGAAGCGCAAGCGACCTTTTCAACACATCCACTGCCTTGTCCTGGTTAGCGCCGTGACCAATTGAAGCAAGCTTAACCATCTCATCTTCCCCCAGGTTCAAATCTGTAACTCTGCAAAGGGAACCAAATTTTTTCATAAGAAAGCGACATAAGCTACAAGAGACAAATAACATGAGAGAACAGGTATCCATATCGGACTAACAATTTGAGAGCGGCAAGCTCCTTAGCCAATGCCAGGCTTCTTTCCTCTAATCTCGAGCACTCTGCCGATTTCCTAGACAATTCCTAGAATCATGACTGTCATTTCAATAGAAAACAAGACAATAACACAAAACATGGATCTAAGGATGAATCACGAGCGGATTTACCTCTAATTTCAACTGCAAGAACCTCTCAACGCACTCTTTTTCTTTCTTGATCTCTTCCTTACGCGCCTCCTCTTTTTTGGCCGAATCCTTCCACGAAGAAACCTGAGGCAATAAAATCCGCACGTCAATTTCAACAAGCACAAGCGAAAGCATCTTGGAGGCAGATGCCAGGTTTACCTCTTCATTGAGTTCCTTATGGTGTGTCTGCTGGCTTTGGATTGTGGAAGTAAGGGTGGACAGTTTCGCCTCCAGCCTCATCACCTCTTCAGCCAACGTTTCCACGTCCTGCTCGGAGGAATGGTTCTGAGAGGAGGAGAGATGGGTGGGATCGCCCGTGGATTGGAAGTAGAGGCGGGTGAGAGCGTGGGCGGAGCAGGCCTGCTTGCAAACAGGACAAGTGGGCTTCTTGCAGTACTCCAACCATTGCTGAAGGCTTCTCTAGATCGCCAGAGACATCAGAACGACGAGAAGAGGTAACACTGTCGCAAGGGATCGACGAAAACATACCAGAGCTCATGGAAGACATGGCCGCAGGCGGGAATCGATTGGAGGTCTTCGACAACGAGCTTGAGCTCCTCGTAGCAAATGGAGCAGATGGGTTTCTGGCCGCCGGTGCTGCTCGAGCTCGGCGGGATCATCCTGCCTTCCCTTTCCTAAAAAGACCCCATTCTTCCTCCCCTTTTAGCTCTTGAAACCAGCGACCTTATACTACCAGAGGGCTTTCGATATAGATGGCGGGAGTTTTAAACGCGCGAAATTGGAAGCGGGATCCGAGTTAATTTGGAACTTTTGGTTATGTCCGCTGGTTTAAAAATTAGAGTCTTCTCGACCGCCTGAGACGCTTCCAATGGTGATCTCCGTGGCGGGGCCCGAAACCTCCCGAGCCACCTGGACTCCGCCCCCCACGCATATACGTGTCGCGCCGGGAAAACGCTATACCGACCACCTTCCTACATAAATCCACCGCCCGCGGCTGCCGCCTGTCACCATCGGAGAGTATCCATCACTAGAGACGCAGCTACCCTACTCAGCGTTACGACGTTGGTTCTCGTTCGCTAGTTTACGTGATTTGGTACGTTGGTGATGGCGGACACGCACATGGGAGAGCGGGAGACCTTCGCCTTCCAGGCGGAGATCAACTAGCTTCTGAGCTTGATCATCAACACCTTCTACTCCAACAAGGAGATCTTCCTCCGGGAGCTCATCAGCAACGCGTCCGATGTATGTAACCATCGCTCTCTCCGACGATAGGTTCTAGGGTTTGTTTGTCTTCGTCGCTTCCATGGTTCTTATGGGCTTTAGGATTGGTTATTTGGGGTTTTGTAGGCGCTGGACAAGATTAGATACGAAAGCCTGACGGACAAGAGCAAGCTGGATGCCCAGCCGGAGCTGTTTATCCGGCTGGTGCCGGACAAGGTGAACAAGACGCTCTAGACTCCATCATCGACAGCGGCGTTGGCATGACTAAAGCCGGTGGGTTAGTGCTGGAATTCTTCTTTCATAGTCCTTTCTTTGTTTCTATATATATTTCTAGGGATTAAGTTTGGATTTTGATTGGATGTTGGTGATCGGCAACAGACTTGGTGAACAATTTGGGGACGATTGCGAAGTCTGGAACGAAGGAGTTCATAGAAGCACTACAGGCGGGTGCCGATGTGAGCATGATAGGCCAATTTGGCGTCGGATTCTACTCATCGTACCTGGTGGCGGAGAAGGTGGCTGTCACGACCAAACACAACGATGACGAGCAGTACGTCTGGGAGTCTCAAGCTGGTGGTTCTTTCACTATCACCAGGGACACGACCGGCGAGCCGCTCGGCCGGGGTACTGGCGCAGGGTGAGCGTGAGCGATATGACCTCTCGACGAGAGAGACAACCGTCCTCTCTGTGGGAGAGAAAATCAAAATTCTCAAAAGAAAAAATTACTCAAATCTCATTAATCAAAACCGACTCCAATTACAAACCCTAATCTCTTTTATAGAGTAAGAGAGATCTACTTACAGATGAACTCAAACTACTTAAAATAGCAACTAATCTCAGTCAAACTATTAACCAAACTGTTAAAATCGGAAAAAAAAACTCCTAATTATGGAAAACTGCCAAATATAGAAAGTTTTTAATAAAATTGAATTTTCGGGCATCAGAAAAAGGAATTTGGGCTCGGAACGCCTTAGATCATGGGAAAATCCCATGACTCTTGTAGAGCTCACCGAGCCGATCGATTTGACACCTCATACGCCCCCGATCGGACACCGTGATCAAAAGTTATGCCATCCGACAGCTACGATCGTAGGAAGACCTAATTCAGACCAATGGAAACCGGGTTCGCTCCGATTGCCTTGGATGTCTAGTTGGTTCATCCTGTTCAGTTTCTTGACATGCATCATGTACCAAGGTCACCCTCTTCCTCAAGGAGGACCAGGTATTGTCTAATTGATTTGTATGATCTAGCGTAATCTTTATAATGTGGTCAGCTTGTATTAAGAGTTGTGTATCCTTGTTGCTGCTTGAGTACTTGGAGGAGAGGAGGTTGAAGGACTGGGTGAAGAAGCACTCTGAGTTCATTAGCTACCCAATATATCTCTGGTCGAAGAAGACCACGGAGAAAGAAGTCAGTGATGACGAGGACGAGGAGACCAAGAAAGACAAAGAAGGTGAAGTTCAAGAGGTTGATGAGGACAAGGAGAAGCAATCCAAGAAGAAGAAGGTTCTTGTCAACAAGTAGAAGCCCATCTGGCTGCGAAGGCCGAAGGAGGTCACCAAGGAGGAGTATGCTGCCTTCTATAAGAGCCTAACCAATGACTGGGAGGACCATTTAGGTGTTAAGCATTTCTCAGTCGAAGGGCAGCTTGAGTTCAAAGCAATCATCTTTGTGCTGAGAAGGGCTCCGTTCGACCTCTTTGATACGAGGAAGAAGATGAACAACATCAAGCTTTATGTTAGGAGGGTGTTCATCATGGACAATTGTGAGGAGCTCATTCCGAAGTATATTGGGTTCATCAAGGGTGTAGTGGATTCTGATGACCTTCCTCTGAACATCTCGAGAGAGATGATGTAGCAGAACAAGATCCTCAAGGTCATGAGGAAGAATCTAGTGAAGAAGTGCACCGAGTTGTTTAACGAGATTGCCGAGAACAAGGAGGATTATACAAAGTTCTATGAGGCCTTCTCCAAGCATATCAAGTTGGGTACTCATGAGGATAGCCATAACAGGGCAAAGTTGGCTGATTTGCTTCGATATTACTCAACCAAGAGTGGACATGAGATGACCAGCTTGAAGGACTATGTGACCAGGATGAAGGAAGGACAAAAGGATATCTATTACATCACCGGATAGAGCAAGAAGGCTGTTGAGAATTCACCGTTCCTGGAGGAGGCTCAAGAGGAAGGGATATGAAGTTCTCTTCATGGTAGATGCCATTGAAGAGTATGTGGTGACACAGTTGAAAGAGTATGATGGTAAAAGAAGCTTGCATCTGCAACTAAGGAAGGCCTCACTCTCGAGGAGGACGAGGAGGAGAAAAAGAGAAAGGAGGAGAAGAAGGTTGCATTCGAGGGCCTCTGCAAGACCATGAAGGAGATGCCTGGTGACAGAGTCGAGAAGGTGGTTGTCTCAGATGGGATCGTCGATTCTCCTTGCATCCTGGTGACTGAAGAGTATGGATGGTCCGCAAACATGGAGAGGATCATGAAGGCTCAAGCTCTGAGGGACAACTCTATGGCCTCCTATATGTCGAGCAAGAAGACCATGGAGATCAATCCGGAGAATGGAATCGTGGAAGAGCTCAGGAAGAGGGCAGAGGCCGACAAGAATGACAAGGCAGTGAAGGACTTGGTGTTTTTGCTGTATGATACAACATTGATTACTTCAGGATTCAGCTTGGATGATCCCAACACCTTTGCAGAGAGGATCCTGCCGGTCCCCATGGCCGCACATCAACCGCTGAGGCTCCTGCCGGTCCACCTCGAGATCCAGTCGGGTCTTCGAAAGGCAAGCGGACAGTCTCCGAGGGTGCAATACCCACTCCCGCTCCGGCGCGGCCGACGAAGAAAGGGAAACTCACTCGCCCACCTACTGGTCCTACCTTCACCGCCGGCCTCGTTCCGAGATGGCAGTGCGAAGTGAACCTCGAGTTCACATTCGACATCAAGCGTCTTCGGACGGTGGACATTGCCAGTGAGGGCGTTGTTACTCTAGAGGCTCGCGAGCTATTGCCAAGCTGCTACCCCTCCACCGCCGTCTATCCGCGGCTAGTCTGCATGTTCTACCAGAACATGGCAACAATACCCTACAGTGACGATGGCGACCAGCCCGTGAGCATGACCACAGCCCCTGCACTTGGCTTCCGGACGACCATTGAAGGCCACGAGATAATTTTTAACGCCGAGATCATCAGCGAGATTCTGGGCATTCCAGACCATGCTCCTGGTTTACATCGTCTGGCCGCCGATGAGGAGATACCGCCAGACGCCGATATTGGAGCGTTCCTTCATCCGGAGAGGACCGGTGGACTAAAGTTTTCACGAGCTGAGCTGCATCCGTCCCTCTGGTTTGTTGATGATGTGCTGCGCCGGAACGTCTTCCAGTGCAGCCATGATCAATATAAGACTGGACTTTGGTTATCAGCTCTGTGGCTGATCGCCAAAAGGTGGTCCTTAGACGTCTCCCAGTTGATCCTTGAGGATATGGCGATGTATTACCGGGGCGCCGTGCGCGATTGTTTGTACAGCTACAAGACCAAAGCTGCCCTGCATCCGTGCCTGATCTCAGCGTTTCTGTTATCCCGTGGGTTTGTACCGGAGGATGAACCGACTGTCACTACCGACGCTTTAGCTTATGCCCGATTTGGTCGTACCACTTGGGCTAAAGTCGTCGGGCATATGCACAAAGTCGGCGCACCACAGAGACGGCGGCGCCGCCAGCAGCCTGTTCCACCCCAGACTGAGCCAGATCCCACACCAGCCTCCACGTTTGGACTTGAGCAGCTCACGCTGAGTGACATATACAACGAAGTGCTTGTCGTTAGTAGACGACAGGATGCACTTCAGCGGGATGTCGCTCGGATTTGCGAGCACTTTTGCCAGTCTCCTGGACCGTCCGATCCTCACCCTGGAGTTTAGTGTACATGTTCCTAGACCTTGTAGCCCTTGAAAATATGTTAGCTCCCTTATACCTAGGGTCATGACTTTTGTGGATGAGCACTTTGTGTACGGTCGTGTGGACGACATTTTGTACTTAGCTCATTTTTGTATTTGGCTTGACAGTTTGACGTCTATACTTGCTTACTTTGGATTCTGGGGTGGGTACTGTGGGTGTGCCTACATGATTAGTTGTGGATGTATAAACTTCTGATGACCATGTGCTTAGATCTTGTTTCATGCTGGTTGAAGCATAGGGTAGTTTATTTTTCCTGTCAATGTGTACTGAATGTTTGTACTGCCCTTGGGCTGACTGAATGGATAAAGGAGATGCTGCCCAATTTTTCTCTAATTTTGCATGTTTATTTCATTATTTTCTACTGTGCGATCATGGGGTATTTCTTCTAATATTCTTCAGGCTTCTGCTGTTATGATTCACATTTAGTAGGAATGTACGTCCAGAACATACTTAGTCTGCACAATTAACTCTGATTGGCACGTATGGTTTTTACCTCTCCCCAAGGATACTACTTTATTCCGGCTTCTGACACCAGGGCTTCATCAGGTTATCTCTACCCTTATCCTATTTACGTGCTTGAGGACAAACCCGTTTAAGTTGGGGGGTGCATTGATAAATTTCATGCTTAATATTTTAGGATAACAACATATTGTACATCCCTTGAATTGTGTCGAAGGAAGGAAATTATGAGAGTTATTGACAAATATGCTTGTTTTAGAAACTTATTTTATGAATTATTCTGATGCTTATATGGTATATAAGGGATAGTAAATTTTTCCAATGCCTGACATTATTTCTATACTTTAACACTTTTACCATGATTTAAGGATGGCTTGACATATCCTACTGCACATGTCCACTTTCACATGTCAAAGAGTTGAAATTAGATTCTAAGCCTGAAACTGGGATGGATTTACAGTTCTTTGTCATGACATAGAAGATACATGAATACATGCAATTTTCTGTTCGCAAAAAGTATATGTGTCTGAAAGTGTAGGGTGTTCAACTTAGTAACCGGGCAGTGTGCCTAACCAGCATGCTGTTCGCGTAAAACAGTTGAATTACCTGAAATGAAATGAAAAAAAAGGACTTCATACTTAGTAACCGGGCAGTGTGCCTAGCCAGCGTGGTGTTCGCATAAAACAGTTGAAGTTCCTTGTAGAAAAAAAAGAGAAGAACAGAGATTGTTATGTGATAAGTGAAAAATATATGCTGACTCAGGATGGTGATCTTGAATAGTTGAATGTTTGGATATAATGTATACTCGGAAGCATGTGGAACTCTATTCACACACTAGCGTGTTGAAGTTATTTTCAATCATGAGTAAATATGTTGAAGTATTGGAAGTATGTTATGACATATTTTGCTTTGCTATATCTTTATGTGACTAGAAGTTGAAGGGTGCGTTCATGGGTAATATTTCTGATTCGTGCATTAGAGTTGATGAGTCTTATGATGGATTTCTAATCGCATAGTCAAGGGGATGTATCGATGTTTGTGGGTATCATCACCGGAAACCCTCATGAGACTATAACTCCTCTACTGGGGCCACCCAGGGGTTTAAAGGCTTGTTACACATGCTAAGTGTAATCGTGAGACCTACGAAAGTGACTAGTTAGGTTTACTGCTTTATGTTTATTTTTATCTTGCTTTGCTCGAGAACTAGCAAAGATCAAGTTGGGGGGTGTGATAACGCGTGAAAAGTGCACAAATCGCCCCTTTAACTAGGTCATGTTAGCTTCCGAGCAATGCTATTTTGATGGTCTATGGTGCATTTCAGGTATAAAAGCCTTCAACAAATGTTAGGTCAAGTTTGGTGCTAAAACGAAGCTATTCTGGCAATCCTGCGTAAATGGGATCGATCCGACATCCAAAGGGAATCGATCTTATTATTCCAGCAAGAAGCGGGCCAATTGAAGCAAAGAGGATCGATCCCGTTTTCAAAGGGGATCGATCTTGGTCGGGCATAATCCAGATCATGAGTTCACGGACGAAGGAGATCGATCCGCTTTCCAAAGGGGATCGATCCCTTTTGGTGTTGCGGGAAAAATAAAGGGCTAAGATCTAATCCGAGTTAGGGTTTAGTTAAGGCCTATAAATAAACCATGTTTGAGGATTTTTGGAAGCCACCCATAGACGAATTTTCCTCTCCTCCTGGGTGTTTTCTTGGCTCCTCTTCCTCAATAAACATTAGGGTTAGATCTCGAAGATAGATCCATGGCGGGAGCGCGTCATCAACCTTCTCCGATTGATCGTCTCTTCAAGATGAGTAGCTAAATCCTTAGTCTAGGAAATTCTATGATGTAATGGAGAGTTTGTCTAGGTTTTTCCTATGGATCAGAGCATGTACTTTATGATGGTTTAATGGATTGATTTCAGAGTTTATATCTATTGGTAATATTTTTTTATGGTGAATGAATTGGATGTTCTTTGTGTCCTAGATTCGGCCTGACTTGTCTCGGTTTTTCCGTGGTTGTACAGTCGGAATCTTTGAAAACTCAAAACACAAAAGTTGTAGATCTCTTGCTTAGCTTTCCACCGAATCTTAAATCATCTTGTTTCGAGTTCGGATGTGAAAGTTACGCTGAGATTACAATCGCTGGTTTTGAGCAATGCATGTTAGAGGCTAGGATTAGGACTTGTCCAAGATGCTTTCATGCTAGAACCATGTTAGATCTTAGGGTTGAATTCTAAACCCTAGATTATGATTGTAGGAGTGCTAGAACCACTACCTTAATGCTAGAACCATTAAGACCTATGATTATAACCTATAATTCGTTCTTTATTTTTATTGATTAGGCGATTTCAAAGTGCTAGAACTACTTTAATTATTCTCATACCAATTATCCGCTGATTTGATCTTAGTTCCGATGTAAACTTCTAATGAATCTATGTTGAGTGATAGTGGACCTAGCCGATCTTCTATCAACCTCAGAAAACCTTCTAAAACTTATGGAATTGCTCTTATCCTAGGAATGCCTAGATAGCTCTCGATTACGGATTAGAAATTCCTAGTCTTTTTCTCCTAGTGTTATTCTCCCGATTTAGTTTGATTCAAGTTACAAGTAGTTCAAAGACCAACAATCATTCATCTTCCTTAACTTTTGATTTAGAACTATGCACGGTAATTAGACTTAATCTTGTTTTCCCTGTGGGCCGACTCGGACTCATAGCTATCTACCCCTTAAGTAGTTAGTTAGTGATTCGGATTATAAATTTGTAATTTTGGCGTTCTTGTTAAGGTAACGACACTTTTCAAGGCGTGTCAGCCCTTGACTTACCTTAGGCTTAGGCGAAGAACGACACAGTTGCAGTTTCCCTTCCTTTCTATGCGACGTAGAGTAGAACCCTACTGGACATTGTTGCTCACCCTACCTGGGCTGTATCGGCGATGCAGGTCGATGCAGTTCCTTCTTTCAGGTGTTCCTTTAGAAGATGGTGCGGTATTTCAAGGTGATCGAGGACTTGGAGCTTCGAGAAGTTCTTCTACATATAATTTACAGTTTTAATCAATGATGTACAAAGTGATGTATAAATCGAGGTATAACATGATGTATTCGAGAACATAATTGTATGATTATTAATTCAGTTGTATTTGAGAAATGTTGTAATATATTTTTAAGATACACGTTGAGGAATGTAATGATGTTGAAGTTGTACGATTATGAAATGTACATGTTTCTTATGCTATAATTATAAAGGGGATTCTACCGAAATTTTTATGAACTTGGGGATTAAATTGTTTAAATTCATGGTAGGTATATACTTGTGAGCCAATTGATGATGTAAACCGGTTTAGGTGGCTCACGCCTCGATCTGAATGGGTTTTCTGGGTCGGGGCGTGACATGAGCCCTCTAAGCTAAGGGCCGTCCAGCTCTGCTCACCTCTATCTTCCCCCTTTTCCTCTTTCTTTTTTACTTTGTAATCCAGCCCTCAGGCTTATCTAATCAAAAAAGAAAAGAAGTATGGTGATAAGGTTGTGTTATGGTGTCCTCCTCATGCGGCGGACTCACACCATAGCAAGTATTTGGTTGAGCCACTTTCCTTGGGTTAGTGAGGTTTCATGTTAGTAGGTTGGAGGTTTCATGTAGGTTGTAGGTTGGGTAAAACCTCAAATGGCTTACTTATTATTCTCAAGTTACCATCAAGAGTTAGAACGTTTTTTCTCTAAATGTGAGAGGGTTTCCTTGGTAGATGAGAAGAGGAGGGGAAGAACGAAAGGGGGAGCAAGTTAAGCTTCCAATCACTATTGTTTGGTGAGATCTTTCCACTCTATATTAGCTCTATTATGTTGATGTTGGATGTTGTATGCCTCTAGTTTTGTCTAGAGAATATATTGTTGTAGCCTCTCGTCATCATAGTGGAAGTTTAGTGTTAGAACTTGACACTCGTGATTTTTTCCCTAAGTTTGGGTTTTCCAAGTAAAAATGAGTGTCTTCTTTGTGGTTTGCATGTTCATTTGTTTGCATTGAGTTGGTGATTTATATAGTGCCCTGCAAACAACTGTTTGTTTATTTACTTGTTGCATAGAATTGAGGAAGACTCGATTTCCTCACATGATGCACTCAGTGATTGGGGTGTTATAGCTTTAGCGCAGTTCAATGTTGCATTGGATTGGATCACCAGAATATAGCATCTGCATTGGAGGAAAGTAAGGACTATGAACTTCCTAATACAATCTCAAACATTAAAGAGAAAATTAATCAAAATCAAAATGATCATAAATGATAAAGAGAGAAGTTTGAAAAAAAAAATAATCGAAAGAAAAATTGTTAAATGATATTACAAACTCTATAAACAGGAAAATTTGGTATCTCATTTCAATGTAACTTCTATTTAGTATTATGGTATCAGAGCATTATCTGACAAAGATTCGCTTGTCATAGGATTCATTGATGATATATAGTATTGTTCATTGTAGGTATCAAGGTTGTCGATATCGTTTTTTTGACTAGGATCGGTGAAGGGTCCACAAGATCGAATTGTAATATCGGATCGTAAAATCGAAAGTATATGTATATAATTACATATAACAAGTTAACAGTATAGTATATCTATTTGCTTAAACACTACATTGCAATTTGCAAAGTTTAAATTCAGATATTATAAGTACCAAAATCTGCTTTCTAACATCATCTGGAACACTTCTACATGGCTCCACATCTTTGCATGTATAAGTCAAATGATGTTTAAAGCGATAAATCCCTCCGGTGAAGGTTTAATCACAGTATATGCACTTTACTTTTTTAGAATTGCTCTCCACATCTATTCCATGCTCCCATCCAACATCATATCTATTTCCAGAGGAATTTGTTCTCTTACATTTGTCGGAACCAGAGGCTGACATTTTTCTCTGCACAATTCTATAGAAGGGCCAAACAAGCATGTACACAAGAATTCAGAAACCCCAAAACTAAAGAAGACATAATATACTAGACTGCTAACTACTAGTAGTTATAGGAAATTACGAATGTCAAGCATATTTCAGATTCTGCAATAGGAATTATTACAAAAAACAGAGTATATATATAATCTTTTCAGGAATCATGACTGAAATATGAAAATGAATAGTAAGTAGAAACCAGATGAATAGATCATGATGAATGTGTTTTATAGCTTCTTAACAAGAGAGAGATGAACTTGAGGGAGAGGATTGAAGGAAGAAAGTAAGAGAGAGAGAGAGAGAGAGAGAGAGAGATGAACGGGAGGGATAGACTGAAGGAAGAAATAAAAAAAAACACAAACAAAGAGAGAGAGAGAGATGAACTTGAGGGAGAGGACTGCAGGAAGAAGTTAAAAAAAAAACAGAAAAAGAGAGAGATGAACGTGAGGGAGAACACTGAAGGAAGAAAGTAAAAAAAAAAAAACAAAGAGAGAAAGAGATGGACTTGAGGGAGAGAGGACTGAAGAAGGGGAGAAAAACAAAGAGAAATAGATGAACTTGAGGGGGAGACGAACATGTAGAGAGACATACCTTCACCAATGGTCGCCGTAGTAGATTGGGATAGCCGGAGCTCTTCTCGTTGGGTATATCACAACAACGCTTTGTCTCCCCTATTAGCGTATTCCATCGTGATGTGTTGAGAAAGTAAAAAGGAATATATACTTAAGTTAACAGGTGACCTGAAACATCCGACCCGAACTCCATTAACGCACCCTAACCTGTTAATGTATTAACTCGTGTGACAGATCGCGATTTCAGCGATCTCACGATTAAACCCCAATCTTCACCCGCCACGAGTTTTGAAGCACCATGACTCGCTCATATGTTGCGCACTCGTAAAAGCGTACGATTCTACGCGTCAACATGCGATATTGACAACCTTGGTAGGTATCGCATATTCATCACGATTGCCCATTTTTGTGCTATTGATGTTGGAACCTAACAAAAGATTGTTATGATACTTAGATCGAAAATCAGGATCGTGACGGATACCATTGGAATTTGTGTTTCATTGTCAAGATACAATTATCACACAAATATCATGTACATGTGTAGATTGTCTCATAATTCGACTAATGGAGATTTTATACCATGATATTAGGGCATCAGATGTAAGAATATTTCCTCTCTTGATTAGGAGCCGTGATATTCCCCATTCGAAATGGATTGACTATTTCTCTGATTTGATCAGGGGCGCCATTAGTCCCCAGTTGATGAGGTGTTTCTACTTAGATTGAAAGTCACGGAACTTTAATCTCTAAATTAGTTTGAATCTAATTGTCATCGCATGGTTTAATCAAGTTTGAATTGAGATGTTTTTGCTACAAACTCAAAAGTGATTAATCCACTTTGAATTGAGCTGAGTGTTATAATGTTAGTACTAGTTTGATTATGATTAGTACTCGTCTTGTTTCCTGGAGTATATTAGGAAATTATATTCTTTATTAGTTTGTATTAGGGAGTTCTGACCCTATTAAAATTTTGATATCAATTTTTTTCTTATTAACTGAGACAAATGCTAGACAAAAGTTATAGAGAAAACATAAAATTTGCAGGTGAAAGCTTTAGGTGCTGTTTGGTTTAGGAAAACGTTTTCTGTTTTCATTTCCTGATTTCTGTTTTCATTTTTTGAAAATGAAAATATGAAAACGTGTTTGGTTTGAAATGTTGAAAAACTGTTTTTTGAAAATAAAAATATGAAAATGTGTTTGGTTTGTAACTATAGTTTTTGTTTTCAATGAGTTTAATTTTATAAGCTAGTTAACATTTTTTTGCATCTATGTACGGAATGGATCATTAAGATATGAGTTTTACATCTTATTTGGAATTTAATATTTTAGAACTATTAAATCTCATAATTTTTTTATACAAGTATATATGTATATATTCAAGAAATTTAAAACACATGTAACATTAAAGCGATATTAAACTACAACATTCTTCAAACAAAATACGATAACATTCCCTAAACAAAATACAATAACATCCGGCAACACTACAAATAATACGAAAAGTCTATACTATATTGATAGCGAAGGATCATCAACGAGTCTTGAAAAAGGCATTCCACATTTGCGTTACAATTTGATCTCTGAATTGTGCCACCTGAGTTGTTTGACTAGCATCAACATGTATGACTTCTTGATTCACATTTCATCTTCTATTATCATTTGTTCGATTGAATATTCCACAAAAATTCCATCCAAATATCTTTAGACCAATCCATGGCTTCCCGAGTATTGCCGCTATGACCTCCCATGATGTCTATCAAGATATGATCATTATTGGACTTTGAAAACAATGTAAATATTCACAAAACAAAAAAAAATAGCTTAAGAAATTAAGCAATGTGACAAAAGAAGCAATATTCAACACTGATTTCTTGTTTCAGTCACTGATTTCTTGAGTAGATCAAATGAGCCCAATTGACAAAAAAAAACATGAGTCTGGTAGAGCGTCCATTTCCCTACTTTTCCTCTCACTTTAAGTAGTTGACCTCCATAGGTAGGTTGCACCTTAACCTTAACAATAAACACACAGAGAGACACTGATTGAATTGAACCAGAATAGTATATTGTTCAGCTCTCTGCTCTCTGCTAACCCAAAACTGTATCCTTAAATTGGAAACAAAGCAAGATCTGGGAGACCCAAATTTCCTTCCCCATGAAACGAACCTAGAAGGTCCTTTTCCATGCACATAGTTTTCTAAGCACTCTCAACATTCAAATGCTACTGGCATCCAAAAGTAATATTAGTTTATATTCAGGGAAAATAAATCAATGATTGAGATTAAAGAGCCTCTAATATGGGCTTTCATATTTCAAGCAAAAAGAGGAACCTATATTTTTCCCATCCATGAACAATGATGAAAGAATCCATGGTGGCCAATCAAAAAATAAAAAGTACCATTGTTTGTTGTAATAACAAATGGCCCTACCTCTTATGCTGAAAGAATACATTGTCTCTTTTCCTCAGTTCCAAATCCAGAAAAGAAAGATTGCATGTAAGGAGCATCTGTCTCATGCTCAGGTCATGATTCCATCACACCCCCTCTGAGACCCCACTTGAGGATAAGGGTGCGAATGAGCTCCTACACCTTAGAATCCCACATTAAGACTTCAAATCCCACATGAACAAGAAAAATGCTCGAGCACATCCCTTGTTTATCCAAGGTAATATCTAGTGTGGGATTTGACAATATAGATTGTAAAGTACTTCTGTCAATGCAGATTGACTGAATAAAAACTGATTTGCAAAGTCATATCTAAGAATTGTCGAAAAACAAACTCAGGCATTAAGACTTCGATTACGAATAAACAAATTAACCGAGTTCTTAACAAAATAACTCAAATGATTGATACTGGAAAAAAATGTAACTAACCAGAGTGTAATTGGGCTGGCTTTCCCATTATTCTGTTGGCTTCAGAATAGAGGAAAACTCAAAGCTTGATTGTTGAGTCAAATGACTCAAATGATGCGCTGAAACACATGCCAAAATGATAGATAAATTCAGGAATTATGTTGCTAGCAAGGATTTGAATAATGTATGGTATCTAAAAGAGAGACTAAAGTTGAATACAAGATACATCAAAATACCATCTTAACAAAATGCCTCTATATAGTTGTTTATTATAATTTGCTGCACTCCACATACTACATACCACATTCAAGTAGGCAAGTTTGCATTGGGATAGATACAAGATAACATCTCTATGATTTAAAAACGACCTTTTATAAAATAATACCATCTATTCTTTTTCAGAATGACAATAACTATACAATGTTCAGAAGTTTATAAATAGAAGCTTGGGTCTGATGATGGAGTAAATAATAGCTTGATTAAATCCAATAGCTTCAATTCCCTTAAATTGCTGATCCTAATAACATATTTTATCTGTTGTTTAACTACAGATATAACAAAAAGAGTGATGTGAAGAAGTTTATTTTACTGGATCTATGTGAGCTTCATGACAAACAGTTTCACCGACCTCTGCAACTAGCCCATATAAAAGTTAACTTAAGAATATAAGACAAGGTGACTGACAGATATTTTAGAAACATGAGAGAATCAAACTGTCTTCCCTCTTATTGCCTCGAAATCGAGCGCAATAGTTTCAATCAAAGAACTACCAGATATAGGATCGACAACAACCGTGTTGCATTAAAAGGCTTAATCGGCGCACAGTGACTAAACCAACAAGAGAACATACACACATTTTCACTATGACCATTCAAAAATCCCAGTTTTCAATCAAACACCAATTCTCATCAACTCATGAGCTACATACTAGCTGTAAACTATGTCAATGCTTGACTATCAGGACAAAATTCTAGTTTTCAATTGAAAATCTCGAGACACGATCAACCATGTCGATCAACAAAAATTATAGTCATAAAAGAAAATCCAAAAAAAATCAGCATCAAGGATCAAGATGGGAAGAGACATAGATCGAGCGATAGATGGGAAGAGACAGAGATCGAGATGGATGGAGATGGATGATCAATCAACAGAGAGGGAGAGGTCATACTCAACCAAGCCGGAGGCGGCGCGAGACGACGGAGATGCGAACGGAGAGAGCGAGATAGAGAAAAGGGTCCAACGCCGGAAGAGATAGGAGAGAGGGAGCCCAACCACTGGCTTCAGGTCCTTCCAACGGCTACTCCTAAAGCCTCGCCCACTTCCTTCAATCCTAGCTTGTAGTCAGAGGAGAGAAAGAGAGCGGCAGGAGGGAGGGAGAGACGATGGGAGAGAGAGATGGCTAGGGAGGGAGAGAGGATGGGAGAGAGAGGTGGCTAGGAGAATGAAAGAGAAGGAGATCTCACCTTCGATCCGGCGGCTGGGAAGCTCCGGTGGCGGCGAGATCACCAAACGATGGGAGAGGTCCTCGCGTTGTCGAGCGTCTATCGGGGGAGAGAGGCCAAGAGAGGGGGAGAGAGGCCAAGAGAAATAGCGTTTTTTGTTTTCACAGAACGTTTTCTGAAAAGGATGGAAACGTTTAAAAAACGTTTTCATATTTTTCAGAAAATATCATTTTCATTTTCTGAAAAACATTTTCTACAACTGCAACCAAACATGTTTTCGAATCTGTTTTCTGTTTTCTGGAAAATAAAAATGGAAAATGCCCAAACCAAACAGGGCCTTAATATCGATGCTATATAGATATACATATGGGGAACTCTAGAGGGAGGATTATGATCATACTTCAGTCACAGTGTAGTCCTTAAGGCTCCCTTATCTAGAACCTAATTTAAATACAGGCAGCGAATTGTAGGAGATATGTTCGTATGGCCTTTCCACTGTGTGAAAAGCTACAATACGGATAAATTTGAGTGAAAAATTTGATCGTGAGATTTTATTGCCTGTGAAATGTGATTTTGGTTTTAATCTTTGCCTCTATAACAGTCTGGGCCATATGGCCCTCGCCAGCGGAAAGCTAAGCCTATGGATCGGAAGTCTGGCCCAAACCACCGTCCATATAATAAACCCAACTTAAAGCCCGACCCGAATTCTCCCTAATATCTGGCCCACGAGACAAGGAGAAGCTTCTGGATACCCACCCCCATTGGTCACTTGAGCAACCGAATTTTAACGATCCAATTTTAGAATAAGGAAACGCTAAAAATAAAGAGCAGGAGAACACTCTAGAATTCCCTGGAGCTCTCGTAACCGTCGCAAGAACCAACTAGAAGCTCCCTCCTCCAAGGCTTATAAAAGATCCCACCCGTCTCTCTCCGTTCGCAAGGAAATCTCTGGAAGCTAAAGCGCTCCATCTCATCGTTCTCGCTCGCGCTCTCTCTCTCTCTCTCGTTGTTCTTGCTGTTCTTGTTCTTGATCCGTCGGACAGGCGGAATGGCGGACGTGCAAATGGGGGACGCCGAGACCTTCGCCTTCCAGGCGGAGATCAACCAGCTCCTGAGCTTGATCATCAACACCTTCTACTCCAACAAGGAGATCTTCCTCCGTGAGCTCATCAGCAACTCGTCCGATGTACGTCAAAGGCTTCTCCACCTTTTTTGTTGATCGATTTATTTTTCTTTTGGTGGTTTTGATTCCGTGGTAGTGCTAGTCTTTGTTTCTGATGACTATTGGGGTTCTGGCAGGCGCTGGACAAGATCAGGTACGAGAGCTTGACGGATAAGAGCAAGCTCGACGCGCAGCCGGAGCTGTTCATCCGACTGGTGCCGGATAAGGCCAACAAGACGCTCTCCATCATTGATAGCGGGATTGGGATGACCAAAGCCGGTAACATATCTTTAACACACTTTGGATAGCCTATTCTGTTTAATGCGAAGCATTTTTAATCGCGTGCAATTCAATGAATGCTTGTTGATGACTGTGAAAACTAGATTGTCTGTGTTACTCTGCCTGTTGGTTTGGGACAATTTTTTTTGTTTCTATTGTGAATGCTTTCTAAACAGGTTTTTATTTCGTTACTTTTATTGTTTACTTTATTGTTTACTTTTTACTTCCTAGATGCGATATCATTCCGTAATAATCATGCCGGAACACTTATTTGTCTGCTAAGTAGTAACTTGTTCTAAAAGTATAGAATCGATGTCTAAGTTTCATTTGTTTGAAAGATTTTAAATCGGTCTATGAATGTGCATTTTTTCCAAATTTTTTAAAATCTATCCCTAATCTTCCATTGTTCCAAAATTTGCAAGTCTATACTGTGATGTAAATTATGTGCTGACATTTTTTTTTTTTTTTTTAGTTGGGGCTGTGTTTGAACACTATTATTCGTTGTATTATGTGTTGTCTATTGTATTTTAGATTATGTTCTTAGTACATGATTTGTTTGTTTTTTCGTTTCTATATGAGTTGCTTAGGACACAGAGCTGATCAATGTTAGTAAACTAGTGAAGCTGTAAAGAAATTTCTCTAACTTCCTTAGTTTAGGGTTTGACAAGAATCTCCATGTTCTTTAATCAATTTAGAATCCTGAAGGCCCTGTCCAAGTTTCTGGTTTGATCTTTGGCAGTTTCATGTTTACCAAATCATTGAAGAAATTATAAAAGCTTAAAAAACATTCCACTAATACTATGATCTCTGTGTTCCGCTGCAACTTGATTTATTCATGCGCTCAATATCGTAACCAGTGGAGTAATAATTGGTGGCAGACTTGGTGAACAATTTGGGCACCATTGCGAGATCTGGAACAAAGGAGTTCATGGAGGCATTGCAGGCTGGGGCTGATGTGAGCATGATTGGTCAGTTTGGTGTTGGTTTCTATTCAGCTTATTTGGTTGCAGAGAAGGTGATTGTTACAACCAAGCACAATGATGATGAGCAGTACATCTGGGAGTCCCAAGCTGGTGGCTCCTTCACTGTCACCAGGGACACAACTGGTGAGCAACTTGGAAGGGGAACCAAGATCACCCTCTTCCTCAAAGAGGATCAGGTAATTTATCCTCAAATCTGTTTTGATATGCTCTTCTTGAACACATTGATTGGTGTAATTCTCATGCTTGAGATTTTGCATGCAGCTGGAATACTTGGAAGAGAGGAGGATTAAGGATTTGGTGAAGAAGCACTCAGAATTCATCAGCTATCCGATTTACTTGTGGACTGAGAAGACCACGGAGAAGGAGATAAGCGATGATGAGGACGAGGAAACGAAAAAAGAAGAAGAAGGTGACATTGAAGAAGTCGATGAGGAGAAGGAGACCAAATCTAAGAAGAAGAAGGTGAAGGAGGTCTCTCATGAATGGTCCCTCATCAACAAGCAGAAGCCTATCTGGATGAGAAAGCCTGAGGAGATCACAAAGGAAGAGTATGCTTCCTTCTACAAGAGCCTAACCAACGACTGGGAGGACCATTTAGCTGTCAAGCATTTCTCCGTGGAGGGGCAGCTGGAATTCAAAGCCATCCTCTTTGTCCCTAAGAGAGCCCCCTTTGATCTATTTGACACCAGGAAGAAGATGAACAACATCAAGCTCTATGTTAGGAGGGTATTCATCATGGACAACTGCGAGGATCTTATCCCGGAGTATCTCAGTTTTGTCAAAGGCGTCGTTGATTCAGATGATCTTCCTCTTAACATCTCTAGAGAAATGCTTCAGCAGAATAAGATTCTCAAGGTGATCAGGAAGAACCTGGTGAAGAAATGCATTGAGATGTTCACTGAGATTGCCGAGAACAAGGAGGATTACACCAAGTTCTACGAATCCTTCTCCAAGAACTTGAAGCTGGGCATCCATGAGGACAGCCAGAACAGGGCTAAGCTGGCTGACCTCCTCCGTTACCACTCTACCAAGAGCGGTGAAGAGATGACCAGCTTGAAGGACTATGTGACTAGGATGAAGGAAGGCCAGAAGGACATCTACTACATCACCGGAGAGAGCAAGAAAGCCGTCGAGAACTCCCCCTTCTTGGAACGGCTGAAGAAGAAGGGCTATGAAGTCCTCTTCATGGTCGATGCCATCGATGAATACGCCATTGGACAACTCAAGGAGTACGATGGAAAGAAGCTGGTCTCAGCCACCAAGGAGGGTCTGAAATTAGAGGACACCGAGGAAGAAAAGAAGAAAAAGGAGGAGAAAAAGGCTGCATTCGAGGCACTCTGCAAGACCATGAAGGAGATTCTCGGCGACAAAGTTGAGAAGGTGGTAGTGTCTGATAGAATTGTGGACTCACCCTGCTGTCTGGTGACCGGAGAGTATGGATGGACGGCGAACATGGAGAGGATCATGAAGGCCCAGGCTCTGAGGGACAGCAGCATGGGCTCCTACATGTCGAGCAAGAAAACAATGGAGATCAACCCAGAGAACGGTATCATGGAAGAGCTGAGGAAGAGAGCTGAGGCCGACAAGAACGACAAGTCCGTGAAGGATCTAGTGCTGCTCCTGTTCGAGACGGCTCTGCTGACGTCTGGCTTCAGCCTGGACGATCCCAACACTTTCGCAGGGAGGATCCACCGGATGCTGAAGCTGGGTTTGAACATTGACGAGGATGGTGATGGTGCCGATGATGACTCTGAGATGCCGGCGTTGGAGGAGGACGGCGCTGAGGAGAGCAAGATGGAGGAAGTGGACTAAGCCTAACATCTTTTTTCCGGAGCTCTGATGATCTTATGGTTGAGTGTATCTTGCTGAACTGGTTGCTGGTGTCTTGTTTAGTTAGTCCCAGAGTCCTTGTAAGGTAGTTCGTCTTTGGTGTTCTGTTTCTCTCTGTGTGTATCTTCTCTTTGTGCAGTGCTCTGTCGTAGTAATGGAAAGAACTAATTACTGTGCTGAGTTCGAATGTTTCCAGTCTTCTCTTTGTAAGAATAGGGTTCGAAAGGAGATGGCTTTAGGTCACAGTGGACCAGGTTTCCTTAAAGATTTAAATCGCCAAATGTGATTAATTTGCTTGTTTTTGATGTCTTAGATGCCTCCCCATTCCAACACCTATTGCGCTTTGCAAATGATCCAAAACATGAGCAGGATAAGAAAATGCATGTAAAGTTTAGACACCCCTCACATCTATGAACACATCTATCCTAGGTAGTTAGCAAATGAGCAATAATAAGAGCAAAAGGGTATTGTTACAATACCATAGTTGGATGGGATGGTCTCAGATATATCACTGTCTCCGGCCTGGTTCGACTCCTTGCTGTGCGTTAGACTCTTATCCTACCTGCTCTGCTCAACAATGGATGATTGCAGAGGCCCACCAGAGTTTGCTCTATTGAGACGATCCAAGCTCTCTCACTCTCTAAGCTCCCAAGGATTCTCGCTCTGGTCAACTAAACCAGATTCAATTCCCAAGAATAACAACTATCAAAAAAAAATTCAAATGAGAAAATTCGGGCTAAAATCCCATGACAGATTAATTGGTCATGCCAGTTGATCTTGCAAGAAAAGAAAACGTGGCTGACAAAATCGAACTGTTCTGTGGGACCCTGGTCAATTGATCGATCGAACTACCGATTGCTAATTGATAGGCTATTCCAGCCCGATGACGGATCCACAAGGCACTTTCTATCAAGTCGTAATTGATTGATTGGCCGAGCCACCAGTCTATTGTTCGGATCCGATTGCTAATTGATAGTTTCCTTAAAACGATAAACTATCAATTGCCTGAAAATTGAAGATGGACCTCTCTATGGGAGAGATAACCAGATTTTTATAGAGGAAGAAATCAAAAAACCTATTTTTTATTCATCCAAAAACTGACTCTCTACAAACCCTAGGCCTCCTTTTATAGGTTTAAGGAAAGACCAACTCAACTAAAACATAGACTCAAACCCTAATCCAAGTATTAACCCGGAATTCAATAATAAAAAGAAACCCTACTCAAACTAGGAATTTGCCAAAAATAGAAACCGATAAAATTGCCATAAAAGGAAAGTTTTCACTAAAACTGAGATTTAGAGCAAAAGGAGACGGAATTTGACGATTCGACGAGCAGTAATGGAGAGATCAAAGATCTCCGATGATAAATGACGGGCTCGTCGACCCGGTCATTTCGACTGATCATACGCCCCGATCGGACGGTCGGATCAAAAGTTATGGCCATCCAAAAGTCTCAGTCGGACGGATGGAGTCCGAATGCGTCCGGATCGCCTTGGAAGCTGCAGCTGCTCCGGATCGGACTCAGTTAGGTCCCGCCCTGGTCCTGCATCAAAAATGCTGAAGAAAGAACCGAATTGCTTGCCTTCAGCCAGGCTAAACAACGTCTGATCCAATCAACCCATCTTCCAAATTTGTTTAACAACGAAAATTGCCAATTGGATTCCTAATAGTATCGATGAGATTATTTTTTATGGTAATGGCTCTTACATTGGTAATGTTAAGCTATGCCATGCCGTGTATGCTTTCACGGATTTATGTGGATAAGCGTGTGCTACGTGTTTCTCTATGTATATATGTTTTGAAAATTAGAAAAGTTCAATTTGTCCAACGCACCATGCGTAAATTTACACTCATTCTCAAAGGTTTATCGATGAGGTTAATACGGTATCAAAACTATTGGATTTGTAGAGAAATCCGATGGCCTCTTTCACCGAGCACCTTCTATTCTTCAAGTGTAGAAACCCAAGATCTCATACACGCAAAGGATCGCACACCACCTATTAGAAACAAGAACGGAGAATACCAAACTCACAAATAGATACCCAAACAACTTCAATGCATAGATTCACCAAAAGGTTGACAAAGGAAAACACCAATTTAAAGAACCAACTAATAAGCTCTTCAATTAATATTCGATCAAAGTTTACAAGAGATGAAGAGGGTAGGAAGAGAGGCCACCCACCTTTTTCCTAGAAGATCTCCAACAAGCTTGAACTACTCCCTCTTTCCTTCCTTTGCTCTTGACACCAAAAATAAAAAGAAACAACCTAGAGGCAAAAAATAGAGAAGTTTCTTACCCAAGAGCAAACTTCTCATCACTACTTAAACCCTCTAACATATCACTACATATAACATAACATATTATTCCCAAAATACACCTAATAAGTTATGAAACCTATCAGATAATATAGCATGTTAAGAGCAAGTTTAGCACTAATTTTTAACATGATTAAAGCTTATATAAAAGCCCAAAACACTTATTAAATAAGTGTGGGCTAAGCCTAGAAGGGTTGAATCAAATGGGCCAAGAGAAAGCCTATTTTTTAACAACCAAATGGAGGAGCCCATATGGTGTAGTAAAATGTTTAGTTCAACATTGGTTGCGGAGAAAACATTTCACTAGTTTATATAGTGTTTGGAGCGTCTATACTTTGAACAATTGAGTGAACTAGAGAGAGGCACCCACACACGCGCATCATCGCTGCCCACCAGCTGTGCTCGTGCGCCGTGTGTGGTGCGATGTAGTTGAATCAGGTAAAATATACTAGACCGATTGGGATGAGTCAGCTTAACTTTTCAACTTCCAAGTTGGTTACAGTTGGGCTGAGTCAACTTAACTTTTCATCTTTTAAGTCAGTTACAGTTGAGTTGGCTGAGTCTAAAACTCATAATAATGGGCTGAGCCAGTTATACTACTGACATGATGACCCTTGACCTCCCCAAGTGGAGGTTAAAGGTGATGTGGCAGTTTGGGCTGTTACTACTAACGTGGCGAGTCTCTTCATCTTCCCACTAAGTGGCTGATCAGCTAGCCATCCTAGCCTATAAATAGAACCATACCCATTCAGTTCAACACTAAGCTGCATGCATCCACACTTGCACACCACCACTTCGTAGAGGGTCCTGCATGTTGAGAGTACCGTACTGGCAAAGTCTTGACGGGCGATCGGAGGCCGGCTTCCTTCCGTTCACGCAGAAGATCGTTGTACCATGGGAGTTCCTTGCCTAAAGAACCAGAAGTTTCGGTGGTGGTGAGCAATACGAGCTTAAAGGCACAGTGTAGTACACTGGTCTTTTGAGTTTTCGTCTTCTTTCTTCTCTCATTCGGACCAGCGGTAAGGATCAGTTGTTTTATTTTATCGTTGTAAAGGATTACTTGCTACTGCTGATGTGGCGACCCTTGAGCTCCCCAAGTGGAGGTTACAGGTGATGTGACAGCACCCATAACTTGGTTGTTACTGCTGACGTGGCGAGTCTCTTCATCTTTCCACTAAGTGGCTGATAAGCTAGCCATCCTACCATATAAATAGGACCCTACCCATCTAGTTCAAGGCTAAGTTGCATGCATCCATACTTGCACACCACCACTTCGTAGAGGGTCCTGTAGGTTGAGAGTACCATATCGGCGAAGGCTTTGCGGGCGATTGGAGGCTGCCTTCCTTCCGTTCTCGCAGAAGATCGTTGTACCATGGGAGTTCCTTACCTAGTAAAAGCAAGAATCCTAGCTTAATTTTTTTTCAAACAATTTTAAGCTCGTATTATTGATTTTATCGTATTCGGATCTACTTCTCCTATGGATCATTATGTTTCCTTTTTCCTTTTGGTAGGAAGTTCTACTTCCTAAAACAACTCTAAATAGAACTGAACCACTTCGTGGTTGATCTACTTTTGTAGATGACTTCAGGATCATGTGTTACCTGTGATCCCTCCTCGTTCGGAGGAAGTGCTGCTAGGAAATCCACCTATAGTGGAAATGCCTAACATGCCGATCGGTAAGCTAGAGAGGTCTGAAAAGTTTAAGGGGCTGAATTTCTACTTGACCACCCTTAAACTAGTCAGGTATCTCAATGAGGATGAGCATGCTCTTACTGAAGAATAGAAGAATGCTCATAATGTAGTTGCAGTTCAGGCTTGGGGTCATTCTGACTTACTGAATAACAGAACGCGATGGACGATATGGCAGACAATGTGACGGTCGACCACCAGTCAGGAATATAGCCGTTAAAGAGTCATTGAAGAAAGCAGAAATAGCCGTTGTAAGGCTATTTGGAGGGTTTTTGAGCTCAGCTATAAATAGAAAGAAGCAACAAACTTGCAAGAAAACTGAGGGGATTATTTGTAAACATTGTAACAACTTTTAGTCTTTTTCTTGAGAGCTTAATCTTTGTAAAACTACTTCAAGTGTGAAGTAGAATTTGTGAGAGACATCCAAGAGTGAACTTGGAGGATACCCAAGAGGTTGGGAGAGATTGTAAGGTTACCAAGCATCTGTAAGCTTGGTGGAAATTTTGTAAGAGGTCTTTCAATTAGTGGAACCTCAAGGAGGACCTTGAGTGAAGTGGACATATGCAAAGTTGGCCGAACCATTATAAAAATCTAGTGCAATCTCTCTAACTCTCTCTTATCCTTCATTTACTTGCTTATTTACATTTCATATTCATTTACAAGCATTGAGTTTTATTAGACTCCTCCTCTCTAGGTTTCCATAATTGATTTTCTTTTATAATGCCTAAGACCAACCCCCTCTTAGACTTTCATACCATTCTCCACGAATCTGGTGATAGGACGTGGAAAGTGTCGTGGCTTAACGTGCCCGATCAGAATTACAAATTTATAATCGAACTACTAACTAACTACTTTGGGGGTAGCTAGCGGTGAGTCCGTGTCGAATTCACAAGAAATGCGTATGGAAACAATTAAATTACTTACCTCAATCTAAGTGTTCCTATAAGGATAATAAAAGAAATGGTTTTGGGTTTTATGATATGATAACTAAGAAAGCATGTAAATGATTCAATGGATAGAAAGAGGTCCTAGGGAATCCCAATCCGGATTAGGCTCAATCGTAGCTTTCTAATGGATCAAGATGCGCAATCCCATCGAGACACTACAATATCGACTACCTTGTGGCTAACAACGATCGTCGCTAACGAATACCTGGTTAAGGACTATCCGTCGCACTAGGTGTATGCTAGAAAGTCGATGATCGAGGGATTAGCTATGATCATCGCCAACGAGAAGTCGGATTAGAATTATCTCATCGCAAGGAATCGGGTTGTATGGAATACGGTAATGAATCAATGTGGTTCTAACACATCGCATCCAATACATTAAAAAAAATGGAATGGAGGCTAGGCTAGATGTGGATTGGGGTGGTTCTAGCACCTACAAGCCCTAACCTAGAGCCAATACTCCTTTCAACACAAGTGGCCATGGTTCTAGCATAACCTACTCATTGGGAAATATCAACAAACACCATCCAAGCATAAGGGTTTAGCCTATGCAATAGAATGAGATCCACCATTCAACATTAGAATCCAACTACAAAGATGATAAATGAAGCATAAATCTATACAATCTTGTCTCAAAAGGGTTTACAACATCCAAATCCAAAGAAAACTACAAATAAAATCTAGGGTTAATAACATTTTACTCCCCTCTAGTTTGGCAATATGTTAATTTACCCCATATATTTTAAAGCGTGACAAAACGCACCCTTAATTTATCAATATGGTCATTTTGGACCCAACCGTCTAACTCCGTTAGCCGGGCTGACGGCAAACCTGTTAAATAGGTCACGTGCGATGCACGTGACCCGGTTTCACCGATTTTACTCGTCTCCAACGTGGCCACCGATCTCACTGCCATCTACTCCGGTGACCACCCCCATCTCCGGCCATCTCCAAGACCTTCTCCAACTCTCATCTCTTCCCATCCCCCTCTTCTCCATCCTCCATCCTCCATTCTCCTCCACAGCCCCACCTCACTTTCTACCATCGCAGCCACCTCCCGTCACCGTCCCGGCGAAGCTCCAACTCCAACAAACTCCATCATCCCACTCCCACCTTCGCTGGTGAAGATGCGCGTCCAACCGCAGCCTCTCCACTCCACCGATGCGTAGCCACCCGCTGCTCCTCCTCTCCGCCCCTTCGTCGGGGCCTCCCAGCGTCCCGAGCAGGCCACGAACACTCAACACCACCTCCATAACTTCTCGTTCTCGATCCTCACGAAACGGGGCGGCTAACGCCTCCTCTACTGCGTAGGTGTCAACCGCAACGGCGACGTCATCGGGCGAAGCTCATGGCGCACCTCTGCGAGGCGGCGGACTGGATGGAGCTCCCTAGGGTTCGGGAAGAGTTGGCGTGGCCTCTGGAGCCGGTGGATCCGGGGTGGTGATACGACTTGAAAAGTGTCGTTCCTTAACAAGTCTACTCAAAATTACAAATTTATAATCAAACTACTAACTAACTACTTTAGGGGTAGATAACAGTGAGTCCGAGTCGAATCCACAGGGAATGCGTAGGAAAATAATTAAACTACTAAACTCAATCTAAGTATTCCTACCGATAAGTTGGGAAAATATCCAGAATTGAAACTAAACTAATATTAAAGGATTTATAAATGCGATAAAAGATACTATGGAGTTCTTAATCAGTAACTAAGGCTTTACCAAGTCTTCCTAAGATCAGGGCATGCAAACACGATGAGTGGCTTCCTAATAATTGATAAGTGAATGGCTAGTTCTCCTTATCACTCAACAAGTTATGTTTAGGATTCCTTGTTGGCAAGAACAATTATCTAAATGTCAGTGACCGAATGATTAGTTACGTTCACTGCTAATGAACCCTCTTACTCAGATGAGTTCATCGCAAACCATGCCAGAGATATGGATTTAGGTGTGAGATCAAGATGGGTTTAGCATCTTGATGGCCAAAACTACAAAGATAGGATGTATGAAGAATTAGGGATAGAACGTAGTGGGACTAGCACTACAATAGTGGGACTAGCACTATACAACCTCTAATCACGAAGAAGATTTCATCCGAGATACCATGGGACTAACATGGTCCTCTTATTTGGATGAATCCAATCCAAGCCCTAGCATACACAAGCTTCGGAATCAAGTGCAAAAAAGAACAATCCAGACATCCAGCAAGAAATCGACACCAAGATATAAAGAAAATAGAAATCAATCCATATAAGTCAAACAATCATGTATACAAGCCCTAGACCTCAGAAATCCATAATAGAAATCTTAGTTACATCATAAGAATCCCATGGTAAAAAGTTAGCTACTCATCTTTAGGGCTTGATCCATAGATGAAGGTTGATGATCTCCTCCCGCCATGGATTTCCTCCCAAAGACCTCAAAGAAACGTTAAAAAGAAGAAGGAAAACGTTCTCCCTCCCCAAGGGAGAAGAAAGACCCCGAAAAACCCTAAAAGATGCCTATTTATAGCCTATGTATCACCCATTAACCCGGATTAGATCTGAACCGTTGATTTTGCTTAATAAATATCAAGGAAACGGTCATTTCTGAGTCCGATCGATCCGTCTCTAGGTGTCGGATCGATCCGGTGCATAGAAATCTTCAATTTTTGGCTTTTCCCGAGTCCGATCGATCGGACTATAGGTGTCGGATCGATCGGACTCAGTAGGAGGGATAACTGGATCGATCGGAAGGTGAATAGCTAAAAAATATATGTTCTGTGAGGTTTCTGCATAGTCCGATCGATCGGACTCCAGGTGTCGAATCGATCGGACTTTCCAGCGTATTCCATCCAGACTGCGCCATCGGTACTAAAACTGCCGTAACTTCCTTTAGGAAACTCGGAATCACAAACCGTAAAATTCTCTAGAAACTAGACTTCAAGAGCTTTCCAACCATATATGGCACACCATCTGATTCTTCTTGAGCAGGTACAAGTTAATTTTCAAAGCTACTCCATCTTCATTCCTTTGCTCCTAGCAGGTCTTTATTTGTTCATTTTAGCATCAAACATGATCTAATCGTCATTGAAGGCTCTTATACCTGAAATACATCATAAACTATTAAAATAGCATTGCTCGGAGACTAACAAGACCTAGTTAAAAGGGTGATTTGTGCACTTTTCAAGTCTTATCAGGTGATCGTGGACTCTGAAGGCTACGTGGGCGACGAGGTCACCGGAGCAGAGGACAAGCCCTTCTCCGCCACCGGGCGCGTCAACAGTGATGGAGAGAGTGAGGAGCTAGCTTTTGTCTCCCTATCCATCAAGGAGGATATCTACTCGCTCACCGGATCCCATCCCTGTCGTCGTCCCCGCAAGCGCGCCCATGCCATCCAGAAGCAGCTGGATGTGAGATGGATCCGATCACCCCCTCTTCCTCTCTCTCACATTTTCTCCCCAAAACCGGTATAGCTAGGGCAAGCATGAATGTGGATATATCTCCCGGGGACCTCTTCACCGGAGATGGTCGGCCATGCCGTCGCGACGCCCGCGAGGAGGAGTCGCATGGTTGTGGCGGTGCCGGCCGATCACCCCCTCTTCCTCTCTCTCACATTTTCTCCCAAAAACTGGTCAAACCGGTCAAAATTGGTCAAACGGACCTATTTAGCCGATTTATCGTCAGCCCGGCTAACGGAGTTAGACGGTTGGGTCCAAAATGACCACATTGATAAATTAAGGGTGCGTTTTGTCATGTTTTAAAATATAGGAGGTAAATTGACATATTGCTAAACTAGAGGGGAGTAAACTGTTATTAACCCTAAAATCTAAAACATCATGGTATTCCACTAGGTAAATAGATTAGCTACTCATCTTCGATGGAGAAGCCATGGAGAAGAGATGGATCCTCCTCTTCTTCATCAATCTCCTCCCTCTTGGATGAGAGCTCCCTTCCTTGTCCAAGGGGGTTGCCCCTTTTCTTAGCCTCTTCTTGTCCAAAGGAATCCCCAATAAGAGCCCAAAGTTTGGTATTTATAGCCCTCAAGCTTCTCCCCTTCGGATTACATCCAGACCCTTCATTTTGCTTAACTAGCAATGAAAGATCGATCTTTTAGGGAGAAAGATCGATCTTTTTATCCCGTAGAACTGGCTGCGCCCGAAGAAGATCGATCTTCTATAGGGAGAAGATCGATCTTTTGAATTATTGTTCTCTGTCATTTCTGCTACAGTACAAAAATCGATCTTTTATACACAGAAGATCGATCTTCTTTTCTGCATATTATCTCTTTTGCCATTCAGCACTAAATGTGCTCGAATAGGCTCGTTTACGCTCCAAAGTTGATCTAACTTCTGTTGATGGCTCTTGTACCTGAAATACCATAAAGATTATTAGAAATACCTTACTCGAAGACTAATAAAGGTAAATTAAAGGGTTAATTTGTGTACTTTTCACGTCTCATCATCTGGGCACTCAGACTACCATCACCAATCGCGAACAGCTCTTGAGAGGTACTTGCTCCCTGGTGGACGGGGGTCTGTACTCCCTCTCCTTCCTTTCCCATTTCATTTAACTCTTTTTCCCCTGTTCTTTTCTCACCATAGTTTTTCCTCTTCTCCGGGCAGTTTATCTCCTTATGGCCAAAAAGACCACATCCATCACACATCGATATGTTTTCATATACGAATGGTTGGATGAAAGGGCCCCTTCACCTCCCTTGTTCAACACGGTTCCTATGCACGCGCGACTGCGTTAAATCCACTTCAACACATACTCGATCAAAGTTACCACAGTCTGTGATCTTGGTGATGGTGTCAATGGCGAGGGGAGTACCTGCATCAGAGACCATTTTGAATATGGCCTCCTTGTCAAAGAACTCAGGGGGAAGATTTGGGATCTTAATACACACCGGGGCTCTTGTGAAAAGCAACAACTGTTGGGGTGGAAGAAGTTCTGCCATTTGATGAGCGATAGGGTTAGTTCGTCCACCATCTATGGGGCACCGGTGAGTATGCGCTTCATGTCCTCCTCCATTTTCAAACTTGAACGCGAACACACCTTTGGCCATGTCCATCGCCAAGAATGACGCCTCTGTTCTCCACAGCCCAGCGAGGCGCCTGCGAAGGAGCTCTAGTCCAACCTTCCCTCCCACAAATCACCCAAACAGCGTATGATTCCATTTACTTCTAATTCTTTGCAATAGCTCTGGAGACATTTCTGTCTTCCCTAATCTGAACTTCCCAACCCCCTTCATTGCTATTTCATATGCTAGGTCGCTTCCACTCACCAGATTCGATGCATAAAAGGAACTAGCATTCGGTGGAGTGGCCATCAGGGCAGTCGACTGAACACCCAGTGCTCTCGGGGCTGGCGGGGAGCTAAAGCCCCGAGCGTTTGGTGTGGGTTATTCCGGGTTAATGGGGGTTAAGGGATTTCGGGGTTAGCTTATTTTGGGTTAAGGAGGTTCAGAAATGGGGATAGAAAAAAGTAGAGTGGTGGTGGTAAATAGGATGAGAATAAAATAGTAATGATTACTTTTAATGTTCGAGAATAAAAGGGATTAAGGGGGATAAGAGGAGTTAGCGTGTCCCCTTAGCCCCATACTTTTTTCACTCGTTTAGATCGACCAGAGACTCGATTCTTAGGGAAAAATACAAAACAAACAGTTACTATATGGTCCTGTTGCGTATATAATTCCACTGCTCTTACCGACCAGTAAAGTCCAAAAGTTAGCTAGCGTTCCACACTCACCAACAAATCGAATAAGACAAACTTAGCGTACTTTTACAGGTATCTCTAGACTCTAGCTTTGTTGGGAACCATCTTCTTTAATTCTCAGAAAAAAAAAGGAATGAGAAAGATGGCATAAGCAAGCCTAGACTTTAGCCTGAAGACTTGATGCGATGGATCTCGATCCACTTGCCATAATGGTGAAACGCTTGGGGAACGGAGGAGGGTAGGGAAAGAAAGATGGAATTCTTGATTATGGAGTACATGCATCCAATTCCATATCCACCTCTTGTGGTCCATGTATAGTACCACCTAACTCTCAAATTAAGCATGGAGCTTGTGAAGTCGAGTCTTCTTTGGAGAGGTGACTGGTGATGGGCCTACTGGGCGAGGTCCTGCGCCAGTTGATGTTGAGATCAAAAGGCCAGGTGGGCCCTCTGAGTATCATTCACTGGAGACCCAAGCGACGTTAGCTTTGGTGGGCATCATTTATGGACACGTCTTCTCCAGCGGCCCAGCCAACAGTCGGCACTTAATTTGTCTGATGGCTCAAGGTTTTCCCGACGAGAGCGGTCCGCCAGTGGAAATAAGGTTATGCTCGGGATGCTGGCTCCTCAGAAGACTCAACGACAACTAGTCGGCGAATGGATGCGCAAAAGTTATGATAGTCATGGAGCCGGGGTTGCCGTGCTTCTCGCTGCTTGCTGGATAAATGAGCGGGGTGATGAGGTTAGTTTTGTGCCTCCTGACGGTTTCCAAAAGGAGTCTGCGTAGCTTTGTTGGGAAGCTTTTCTTTTTTTTTATTAGTTGAGGGCCTTGAGGCTAAAGGCTGAGTGTATAAAGAAAAAAATAATAATAAGAAGAAATAACAACAACTAGACCTCAAATTAGAGGGATTGACATTGTTAGAGAGGAAATTTAATCGTTGATCGGTCAAATAGTCAAAGTCAAATCCTATTCCACACTTTAAGTATCAGATGATTGCAGTTAATTTCTACTCCTTCGAATGATCGAATCAGAGATGTCAAGTTATATGGAAATCTAGATTAGACCTAATTTAATAATCTAATTAAAACTAAATATCAGGATTAAATTATAATAATCTAAATTAACCTAATGAAAGCCTTAAACTATCTAGAATTATGGAATTAATTAAATAAAAACATGAAGATCAACCTAAATTACTGAATCCAGAAAAATACATCTAAATCTACTCATTAATTTAATCTAATCTAAGAAATGAAAACTCCTAACATTAAATTATTCTAAGGAAATGCAGTAAAGAAAACTTTAAATAAAGAACAAGGAAACAAAACTACTTAAACCTAGATTATCTATCTAAACAGTAATCTAAACTATTTAAAGCATAAAAGACTAACTAAGAATTGAAGAAACGATGTCATTGTATTAAATAAACCATCAACTTATAGAAAACATCTTAAAGGACATAATGGAAACCAGGCGCACAGGCTCTGTATAATATTTGCGAGAGAGATTACATGGTGAAGAAAGAAAACTATTTATACTAGAGCAGTTCAACTGCTTAGTCCAGCACGTCCTCTATTGTTTTCCATCTTCTATTTATACTAGAGCAGTTCAACTGCTTAGTCCAGCACGTCCTCTATTGTTTTCCATCTTTTACTCTGGATGAGCCGCGTGTCCCATGTTCTCCGACATTTCCTCGTTTTTTTGTTCTTTGCTTTGGCCGATGACGGTTGCGTCTGGGCGATAAGCTTCTGGCCGATGACGGTTGCATCGAGTTGGTGAGTTGGTGTTCATAACATCATCTCTATTGACTGGTACTCTTTCATTTCTTCATCGTCCAAAGCTATGTCTTTGAACTATTTAGCTGATAACTTGTTGTCATCTTTGGTCGATGAACTTTGTGTAAGGAAGATCATCGTTCTTAAATCTTTATCGCTCTTAACAGATGTTTTCTCTCTGAAAATGATGATCATTCTTGATCAAAAAGATTTTATCCTTTTGGGCAATGAACTTATTTCTGAGCGATATCGTTCTTTGTGCGATGATCTATTATTGAGCGATATCGTTCAATGGGCGATGATCTTATAGTGAGCGATATCGTTCAATTGGGTTTGAAAGTTTGTCGGCCATATTTATTATGCTGACATGTTAATCATTGATTGGTTAGCCATTATATTGGCTAACAGACATATTCCCGTAGACCGAGGTCGCCAAAACATCGGCCTAGAAATTAAACTTCTGAGAGATATGAACAAAAAGTGCATCGCTAAAATCGAAAGCTAATCGCCAAAAAGACAACATGAGGTCCCGGAGCTCATGTGGCCAGACAAACCTGTCTGTCGCAAAGCCAATACCGAGTAGTGAATCTGATTCTACCACAATGGACCGAATTCATCTCCTCCTTGCTTCAAACAGGCCACCTCTCATGACGAGGATCTCAACTTCTACCACATAAGAAACAGAGGCTCTTGTTGCCCAACTCCATATCGGAAGAGACCCATCGGAAAACAAAATGGCTGCAATTCCTACGGTCCTCCCACGCACATCGACATTTTTTTTTTTTAAAGATAAACCGAGAGACTAGTGAAATATAAAAACAAAACCCCTTACAGAACCCAGACACAAGCATCCAGTCGGGGAAGCTAGATGTTAACTACAACGGTCATTACATAAAACCATTCGAGGGACCACTCTCATATGATCCTGACTTCGAAACCAAGACCAACGCACATCCACTTCAGATTGGAGCTGGGAGGCTTTTCTTGTCCTCTGGCAGTTTGTTCGTTTTGTATGTGATTTTGTGGGAGTGTTTGGATAGCGTTTTTATTCTGGTTTTTTTTTTCTGTGGGCATGTGTGGGTTGAATTTAGTTGTATTCCTCTTCACTTCCCTGGCTCTAGGATCAACTAATAAAAAATAATGATGATGATGATGGTGAAACACTTGGACCTCTCCCCGCTTTATCTATGCATTACCTGCTATACATAAGAAGACAAACCGAACCTGGAAATATAAATAAGTACTTCCAGAGAAGGATCCAAAGCTCATCATCAAGCCATACCTTTCTCCTCTTTAATCAATCAAATCCTGTATGCATGCATGCAACGCATGGCATGCACCCCCTCCAAACCCTGACTTCATTAAAAAAGAAAAGAAGTACTCGGTACTCCAAACCAATAAATAGCCATTATTTACGTGCAAGAGAGAGAGAGAGAGAGAGAGATTAGAGAGGCCGTTACAAAGTTGATGAAGGGAAGGAGGACACAATGGGATCTATGTCAGATGGACCAGTTTGGAACTCCTGATCATGACCACTAATGTGTCCCTGTACATGCATATGGTCCCAGACAAGGAGACCTGCAGGATACTCGTGATCATGTGAGCTCACCCACTCGTTGAGCTGCTGCTGCTTCTCAAAGCTCTCGCTCGCCGTGTCTCCGTTGTCGACGCAGCACTGCGGCGGTGTTTCCATGGGCATCATGCTTCCAATGCCGCCGACGAGCGGCGGCAGGTAGTTGCTGTCCATGCCGCCGGTGAACGTCAGGAGAGGCGGCAGTTGCTGATCTTGGAGGTGGTTATTTGTGCAGTTCCATAGATGGTCAGAGTTTAAAGTTCCGGCTTCATTGCAACCGCCGCTGTGAGCATCGCTGTCGTCGCCGACGTCGAACATGAAGAGAGGGCAGTGAGATGGGAATGGGCCGGCATCTGGCAGTGACGATGATGACTTTGTAGTTAGATGGCTTTGGTGGTTCGCGAAGGAATCGAATTGATGGATCGAGTTGTAGCTGGATTCAACGAGCTCGCTGCTTGATGTGCTTGTACTTGGAGCCATGGCCGCCGGCTTATTGCGTATCTTCTTCTTGATCCATGAGTTCCAGTAGTTCTTGATCTCGTTGTCCGTTCTTCCTGGCAAATGGCTTGCTATGTGTGCCCATCTGCAAATGTTACAATATAATGCAAGCATGTTAAAATTCTCAAGAACTCACATTTCTCATATTAATTAATGAATCACAATCAACTTCCTGATATGTATGTCCAAACCATGATCCGTGGAGACGAAGCAAATTTGCACCAACTTAATTCATGCATAGTATGACATTGACACATGCATTAACGGGTGTAATGGACTAGATTTTTATCTATCTATATAAATATTTCAGAAAAGAGTACTGTTTCATGTTCTTAGTGAACAAAAGAGGATCATGATCAGGTTCTCCCTAACCTGTTTCCGACGATGGCGTGGAGGTTTATAATCAGCTTCTCCTCCTCCGGCGTGAACCTTCCTCTCCGAATGTCCGGTCTCAAGTAGTTGATCCACCTTAGTCGACAACTCTTGCCACACCTCTGCAGCCCTGCAAACCAAAGCATCAGAGAACAAGTTAACTAGTCACTGTGAGAGAAATGAGATAGTGATCGGGGTTAGCTAGTAGTGATGACCTGCTTTCTCTGGTACTTCACTCCAGCAGCCATATCCATGGGTGTTGATGTATCTGATGAGCTTCTCATCCTCCTCAGGGGACCAAAGCCCTCTCTTCACCTTCTGCTGATTGCAGCAAGAGTGATGCCCCATCGACCACTACGCTCGTGCGACTTCTGCCCGGCTTTCGATCTCTTCTTTAACTTGCAATTGTCATGACTACTGTTGCAGGTTGGTGGTGTGGATGGCTCTTCCTTTTATCCCAGCTGGAAAGAGCTATGAAGGAGCTAGCTTCTCCTGCTGCTGCACTGGTCCTAATTATGTAGCCTCCTTTAAGCAGTATGACTACCATTACTATCACACTGGATGGGCCCTGTCTCTTGGGCTGCCTACCTCTTATCTAACCCTAAAGCGACTCGGCATCAGACTCTTTTTATTCTTCTCTCCCATATGCTGCCTTAGATACGTAACGGCTTCGACGTAGCTACATGCTATCATGGCAGTTGCCCACCCTTATATACTGCTGGACAAGCTTGATTCAGACCCATTCCTTCCGTGAAAACCCTAGCTAGAACCAGACACAGATCAATCTACATTGCTTGTGGTCATGAAATCATGAACTTTGACTGAAGCTATAGTAGTCTCAGGATCACTGATTCATTATAGTTATTCTTGATGTCTTTATTCATTGTACGTACGTACGTGATGAGAATAGAGCAGATCATGGAGATAATGGTTGATTTGAATCACTAATCTATAGCTAATTAATATATAGTACAAACTTGTTGGCATAGTGTTATAAGAGATATATTTATGATCTGGGTGGGTCATTTGAAGGAACTGCATACAAGATCATGCATACAGCTCTTTAGACAATCAATTCCTTGATATGTCCCAGTCAAGTATGCAATGCATCCCCCTCGGTCGACCATTTTGTCTTCGTTCGTTCTTAAGGCCACATACAATTGGGAATCATTATAATGTAACCCTCAATTCACGCATCGTGGTGCCGAGCTCATAAGAAATCACTTTCTTGTGAAACAAAGACAATCGACCGATGGTCCTCTCCGGCCGGCCGCCATCTCGATCTCTCCTTTAATAGATAGACACCGGGGCTGCAGGGTGGTCCGGCAATAGATTTACCTAAGATGGTGTAATAGAGAATCCTCTTGCAATCATTCATGAAGATCTATCTCAAGATCATGCATGCACAAGATCACATCTTGTCGGCCCACGTACTCCAGGTGTTCCCATGAAGGCAAACTTAAATTAGTTTACTACTCAACAGCATTACTTGCAATAATGTAGAATACTATAGCTACGAAGATAACGGAAGCAAGAGCAACATCCAGATCATGTGGAAACAAAGCAAGGTATTCAGTCAGCATCGATCAGAGCGGCCTTAAAAGAACATTAGTATAGTCGAGTTTGTTATGTTGGCGCTGTTCTAAGACGTTTGTTTTTATATGTATACCAAGTGTGTGTTTGTAATCGAGACGAGATCGATCGAGAGGTATATATCATGATCTAGGATGGAATGCTTGGATTGATCGATGGATGTAAGCCAAACACCTACCTGTATAATTGACGTTTGCTAATTGCTTGGATGGATAGCAAAAGAGGAGCTAGCTAGGTGCTAATGATGGTGGAGTTAGTAGTGGGATTTCTTTAAGGACGAGCAATGGGCCTACCAATGGAGGGTTAAGGCAATAGATGGGGCTCTTCAACAATGGTTGGTTAGGCTACTTAGTCGCTTTAGATGAGATGTCTCCACCAGGACCTCGTTTCTTTAAATGCAGTCTATGTAGTGCCTTTGTTGCCAACGTCTATTTGTGGCAATCTGGGAGACTTTGGGCCTCAAAACAGTCTCATTCCATTCCTGGAAGAGAATCAACCTCTCTCTCTCTCTCTCTCTCTCTCTCTCTAATTAATGTGGATTGTTTCTGCAGTTAGGAGAAAGAAACAACCAGAATTAGATTGCTAATCAAGGTATATAGTCTCCGGTCTCACATTCTCATTCAATGGTAGTATTCATGAGCAGATTATATATTTCTGTGAAAAGAAAGAAACATTCAGAATCAAAGATTGCTATATATATATACATACAGGAAAACCTAGCTAGATCTCTCTCTAGCTGTACCTATGTGTCTGTTTCTCTTATTAATATACAGATGAATTCTATTGAAAGGATGTCTAGAATGATCAGATTGCTATGCAACATATATATAACCTAGCTCATGTCTTCCTATCAGCTTAAACTTTTGGGATGATTCGCGAAGTATCATACAAACATATTGTAAGTTGTAGCTTAAGCTTTCGGTTGAGCTTAACATTCCTTCGATATCGATCGGGAATGCGAAGAACTACAACAAAGTGTTCCGTGTAATGTAAACTTTCCGGATTCTACTGAAAAATTGGGAATGATTGGCACTTATTCTAGGTCAAATATTGGTTAATTTATTAGTATATATGGTTCTGTTGGTTATAGCAACATATGACCATTTAGATTGATTGCATCATAGGCAATTGATGCTCCTGAAAATGATGGATTTCCAATCTTCCTCCCATTTGTTTACGCAATTTTGGGGTTCTTCTTCAAAGTTAGTTACATCAGAAATCTAATCTTTTTCGACATTTTGAGGTGTGTTCACGTACAAAAGGACAATTTCATCAGATTTGTCTGGTCACTGAAATATTTAGGAATAAAAAATTTCACGTTTCAAACTTATATGAGAGACACCTTTTGGCCTGGCCCGGGGATAGAAAAAGTGATAATAAGATGGGGATAAGGAATACCGGGGATAAGTTATCCCGGGATAAAAGATTTTAGAGTTCAAAAAAATAAGAATAATAAATAATGATTGAAAAGTGAGGATAAATCAGAAATGATTGTTCGGGAATTTTGGGTTAGAAAAAATGACGATAATGAACGAAGATAAAATTATTATTTTAAAAATAAAAATAAATAAATAATACTTATTTAGAATTAAAAAAATGATGTTTGAAAATAAAATATGGGATAATTGCGTTAACCGTCTCTATGAAAACGAGTCTTTTAAGTTTTCTAACATCCAATTAAACTTGTTATAGCTGTTCTAGACATTGTCCCGGAATAAAATGCTCATGACGTTAGCATAGGGGTGAGGTTTCCCATGACAGCCCTTATATGCTGCGTCTCCATTGGAAGAATTTGTTGGTCTTGTAATTAGCTCATGATGATAATGCCATTGCTATTATAATTGTAGATCATGTGGAATTCAATCTATAGATTACTGATTATTTATACCTTTCCTTGTAGGGTAACTATTGGCCCACCTTAGTCACTGTGTCATTATTAGATCCATTTTTTCTTGGAAGTGACCAAACGGCTACGCACCACTACCAAGTGCCAACTACTAGAGTAACATGCGTTATTAATATTAAAAATAATATTGATAACTAATAATTATTATTGTAGATGTTAGCCTCCGGGCTCAACTTTTTTTTATTATATAAAAAAACTAATTATTATTATTATTATTGTGGATTAGTATTATTAGTATTTGTATTATAATTATTTGTTATTATTATTATTGTGGATTATTAGTTTTTACAGAAATTATTTTTCAAAACCTTATATTACACGAAAGTCATTTTCTCTCTCTTTCTTTGAGCTAGCAACATGATTGAGGTGGCTGAGGGTAGTTTGGTCCGGATTTATAAAATCATCATTTATTTACAACAAATATCGTTAGTGGCACCTTATAAGGACCACCACTAATATACAAATAACTCAAAATCAATATGTATGGCATTTGCTTCCCGAATAACAACTTCAACAGACTTATGAAACTACGGATAATATTTCAACTAGCGCAATTTTCTGAAAGAAATAACGCTAATGGTTCGCATGCATATCCTCCTATCACATTTACATGGACTCAATGCACAAAGAGTCTTGCATTTGGCACAATGACATGAATTAGGATGCATTCCTAGCTAGCCCAATTGCATAACCCTTTTATTATGATCCTGCTGTTTGGCCCACAAACACAAACGGGGACTGGTTCAAGAATTACATGACGCTGGATTTTGTCCGATATCGCGGCGTCGTCAGCCTCGCCATTCGACATGGTTCTAAAGTTTCAAGATTCAGTTTTGATTTCGGTTTCAATTATGAGTCTGTTTGGTTGCTGAGAAGTGAGCTGAAGTGAAGTGACTTCTGAGGGTTTTTGAGTTCTGGTGTTTGATTGGTGTTTGAAGTGGGATATGGTCACCCCCAATTATTTAATATTTTAATATAATTTAATAATTTCCCTATATTAAAATATTAAAAATAATACTATTTTAGATGACGTGGACCAATCACGAGGTGCCACGTGACATGTAAGATTCATTTATATTAATATTTTATTACAGTATGATATTATTAACATTATTTGCCACTTAAAATATTAAAATTAAAACATTAAAATAATATTTTAATGTAAAAATATTAATAATTTAATAACTTATATTAATATTTTATTACAATATAATATTATTAATATTATTTTAGATGATGTGGACCAATCACGATGTGACACGTGATATGTGAGACATACTTATATTAATATTTTATTACAGTATAATATTATTAATATTATTTCCCACTTCAAATGCCACTTTAAATACCACTTCAAATGACTTCAGGCCAAAAAGACCCGAAGTCGAAATGGGAAGTGGTAGCTTTGGCTACAGTGATTTGAAAGTGGGGTTCATAGCAACCAAACACATGAAGTAGCTCAGAAGTCTTCACAAAAACCAAACACGCCTTATATAAAAAAAATCAATACCAATTTTGAGTGATATCAATCGAAACAAAACAAATCATATCTACTATGGACGGAAATAACACAAATTCCTCAATTGAGTTTCAGCTCTATTACGGATCTCAGTTCATTGTAATCCAGTACATTTCCGCCCAAAATATCAATTTCAGCAAAAAAAAAAATAAATTAAAACCACATCCATGTACAGTCATAAATATCCGACCCAATCACGTTAAAAAAGCAAAAAGAAAAAAGAAAAATAACCCATGATTCAGGGTATTCTTGAGGAATTCATGACCCTTGCTTAAAGTTATATAAATCTCAGTCCGTTAAAAATAACCGTTTGCGTCAAATGTCGTGCCCACTCAATGCTTGTCCGAAGCGGACCGGTTTCCTTATTAGTTAGTCCATTAACCCGATCCGTTATTATTATTAGTCGGAGCCGGCCGCTAGCAGCGATAAAAGCACGAAATTAGAACTAAGGAATGCCACGAATGGGGGTCGGATCTACAAAGAAGAGGAGATCCAATAAGTCCAAGCTCGCCCCCTCCTCGTCCATGGCTTCTCCTTCCCCAGCGCAGCTCTGGAGCTCCGTTGGATGGAGGAGAGCCTGGCTCCTTCCCTCGGCTCTCCTCGCCCTCTGCGTCACCCTCCTCCTTTACGCTACTTGGCAACACGTTGGCTTTTCGCAGATTCCGACGCCTCGGTTCTTCTCCTTCGATGTGGTCAACGAGTTCCCCCACGATCCCGATGCTTTCACCCAGGTAATTACGATTCTTTTGCTTCTCTTGGTCACGATTTCCTTTCTTTGTGTGTGTGTGTGTGTGTGTTTTTTTTTTTTTTTTTTTTGAGGGGGTGGGGGGGGCTTCTTGTGGCCTTGAATGGTTCTTGATACGGGGAATCTTGATGCTGGACTTCTATCGGATTCTTGTCAATTTCAATTCAATCTTTCTACGTGAGGCTGATTTTGGGTAATTCCTCTGCGGTGCATACTGATGGATTAGCAAACTGGCTATCGTGCTATTTTTCCTGGCATTACCTTAGAATCAAGATTGTTTAGTTTCTGTTCTTAATTGGTTAGACTAAGTTATTGGAAATGAGCGGCATATTGTTGAAGTGTATGTGTGCTGGTCAAGGAGTCTGTGCCACTAAGATTTGTCTAGAAACTGTGTTTTAGACTTAAACATAGCAGCATTGTTACTAATGTTGCTATTGAGGGTTAAATCGTAGTATACATGATTTGGGAATTCATGAGTCGATAGTAAGGCAGTATGAAAAGTCAATAGTAAACTTTAAGTGATGACCATTTTTGGATGAAAATTTTAAACGTTGAGTAAGACAGTGATGGTATTCTATGCGATGTAGTTGAAAAGGAATCGGTTGTTACTCTTTCGACAAGAGAAATAACTGGCTGAGTATGATACTTTTCTGTTTAACTAGATGCCTTTTTGCTAGACTTCTTTTCTAGCATGTTTAGCAGCTGCTGCACTTGTCTCTCATTTTGCTAGACAGTGATGGTATTCTATGCGATGTAGTTGAAAAGGAATCGGTTGTTACTCTTCCGACAAGAGAAATAACTGGCTGCGTATGATACTTTTCTGTTTAACTAGATGCCATTTTTCTAGACTTCTTTTCTAGCATGTTTAGCAGCTGCTGCGCTTGTCTCTCATTTGGGACTGGATGTTCAACAGCACCTCGCTTTATTGTGAATTGCTGGATGCCAGACTTCATTTTATACTTTTGAATGCAGTGAAACCATTTCCTTTTTTTTTCAGGGGCTCTTATATGGAGGAAATGATACGTTATTTGAATCAACTGGTCTTTATCAGAGGGTAAGTTATGACAGGTGGTTTGATTGAGAATAGCACAGTTAATGAATTTATTTTGGTCTCAACCAGAATCTTTGTCACTTCTAAGTGTCTATTTTGTTCCTTATGACCATTTCAATCTCTCCTTTGAAGCTTTTGTTGAAAAGCTAGGACTTGGCCCTAGCGGCCACACATCCTAAGTCATTGCGTTCATTGCATATGTAAAAGAAAATAGAACTGAAGGTCACCTAGCAGTGGAATGGGGAAAAGTCCACTTGTAGAAATTTGAGCAATGTGACTTACTCTGATATCTCCGATTGAAACTAGATAGCAGAGGTTCTTATATTTTGTCACGAATAGTGAAACATTATTTCTCGTATAACTTACCAGTAAAGTTGGCTTCTTTTTGAGTTTAATGAAAACCTCCACTCCAACTGTGTCAGATTCAGCTTTTTGTTTAAGTGATATGTTTTTTCCCCATTTATGAGCTGACAACATATTAGCATTTTTTTTCCCTTTTTTTTGTTTGTTTTAATAGCATCACCTATTAACTTCCATTTCTTGTTTGTTTTTCAGTCATCCGTTAGACAGGTTATTCTCCAAACCGGGAAGGTAACTCTTGTCCAGAAGCTCTTATGTGTGTAGGTCCATATTGGTTCTTAGCATAACAGCCTTCACTTTAATGATAGATTTACTAATTTTATGTATTTGTACAATGTATTAATTTAACTTTCTGGTATGCTTTTGACTTGATAAGAAGTTTTATTCAGTATAGAATCTGCTGGTAATCACTAATCATGAACATTGGAAAGAAAAATCACCTATATTTGTCTAGGTTTTCTAGTTAAGTTATGTTACTACCTTTATTATGAATTAGTCATAATCAGGGATAGTATTAAATTGGAAACGATACATCTAGCTCTTGCAGGGAATGAAATTAGGAGTTAACTTATTGTCAAAAGCACATACCTATTCCACATTGAGAATGATGTCAAACTCCTAAAGTTGTGTGTAAAATAGAGCTCGGTACCTCTTGATGTTGAAGAATGCTGGATATTTTGTTGACTAGGCATCTCTTTTTCAGGCAATTCTTCTCAGCCTATCTGCATTGTCCTCCATTGATTGCTCAAAGCCATTCAGCATGACTTGTTTGAAAAATGCTTCCTCATAATAGGCGAAGACTATTCTTGTTTGTCGATTATGAATTTTTCCTCTGATGATCCTCAGGTTCAGGCGATCTATGTAATGGATGGATCTTTTTTTGGTGAAGGCCTTACTCTTTTAGGCGAAAGGTACTGAAAGTATCTGGCTTAGTTTCTTTATGGCCTAATGGTTGAGTAGATTGTGGACTTCAGAGTAATTTCTCAGTGGACATACATACCTCTGATTTGAAGTCTGCGCTCTTTTAGATAGTTTCCTTGCTGATATGTGGACATGCGATATGCATATTTGTGTTTAACATATACATGTATGTGTGTAGGTGGGTGGGGTTGCGAGCATGTATCTTGACATAAAAACAGTTAAATTTGCACATGTGCATAAGTAGGGGGCCATCTATTAGCTCATCAGCGGTATAGGCTACATTCATCAGTTAAGAACAGTCTGTTCGTGCAATAAATTTCATCATCTATACCAGCAAAAGTATCTGTGGTCATTGAGCTGCAATGTTGCACAACATAATTGGCATTCTAGTGAAACTTTGGAAAATGAGTTTAAAGTTATGTATGCCTATCTTTTTCTTTCATATTAAAATGATAGGTGTTTGTCTACGAGTTTTGATAGTCTCAAAGCCTCTTTATTTTAATTTACTGTGTTTATAGACTAAGCTACCTACAGACCTACTGGTGGGACTTCTGATATGGATACCGCCTCAGGCCACAACAGATGCAAGCAATGTTGTTTTCTTGTCCTATAGGATAATTTGAGGTTGTACATCGTTTCTCAAAACTGTAGGATGGGAGAATTTGTAAATGACAATTTGCACGGGAGGGTCAACATGCACGTGGTACATTAATGTAGGTGGAATGCACAATTTGAGAAAGCTCTTCATGTGCAAGATTTTCTTTGCAGGAGAATTGATTATGTCATTGTGGCATATCTTGCGCATTCCTACTGAACTGTCAGAGCCATACGATGAAATGACCAAAGTAGCTATATAGAAGCAATGGTTCTGATGAAATGACCAAAGTAGCTATATAGAAACAATGAATTGACGTGTAAACATTAATTGTTTTCCAACTATACTTTTGAGGTAGAATGCGTGCAATTTCTCAATTAATCATGTTAAGAATATCCACAATTTCTTATTTGTTATGCTTTTCACAAGCTCAGACCTTTTTTTCTTTCTGAATTTGAGTTTCTGTATTGTGCAGGCTGTTGCAAGTAACTTGGTTGACAAAAACTGGTTTCATCTATAATCGCTATGATTTCAGCAAAGTTTGTGCTTCCACCTACATATATTTGTAATTTCCTGTGATCTTTATTCCAGTTCCTGTAGACCTGTTTTTTGTACTTACCATTTTTAGGTACAATTTAGACGAATCAAGTCACCATTTGGCATGTGTATCTACTTGCTATTCATTTCTTAGTATATGCTTCTATGTCTCTCCAAGCAATTAAAATGTCTTACAAGATTAGAAAAACTTGAAACAACTTCTAACAAAAAAAATAAATTTAAAGCATATTTAAACTGTATCTACATCCTGAGTCACTGTTATAAATCCGTTTTTTTGTCTCAAAACCTAGGGGTTTGAACCTTGGCGACCTCCGTTTGTAGTTTACTTGCTACCAGTCAAATATATCTCTACCTATGATGCCTGCTTATCCTCAAGGAGCTATTAATCTGTTATCATTTTCATTCGGGATAGGCTGTATCTTTGAAATTAGTTGCTCTTCTGAAGCTAGAAGATATATGGTAGTATGAGTCAAGGATCGATATCAAGTGCATCTATAATTGCTAGAGAGGTGACCTTACGAGTTGGCCATAATGAATTCCTGTATTCAGTTCATTACTTGTATTAAGGTACATGTTCAAGGGGAAAATATAGAGAGTGCTTATATGAAATATGAAAATACTATTATGTCAATTACCTACCCTTAGTTAAATCTTGATGTTGTTTGTTGTCCTTCTTGATGTTGACATTTTGACATTTAAACAATTAAAAAAGTAGATTGTATGCAGTATAATATTTACTACCGGCAGCATTTACTAGAGTGGCTCTCTTCCGTTTATGGGTCTTGACATGAAACCTGGATGCTTTTCTTATATGCACATCAGTTCTCTTGACAAGTGTTAACAATACCTTAAGTTTCTCATTGTTACATAAGAAACAATGTTCAGGATATTTGCTGTCAGGCAGCTTAATAGCTTTTGCGTGCAAGATAAAAGGCTTGTTTAAGATAGCATTTTCATTTGCAGAGGGAGAAGTTTACCCATTCAATGCTAGATGGTTGGGGTTTGGCAACTGATGGAAATGTTATATTTGGTAGTGATGGAAGCTCGAGGTTATATCTGCTTGACCCACAAACCTTGAAAGGTATTTCAGCGTTAAGGAGCTTTATTCATACTATATTTATTGTGTTAAACTGGTTTTGTAACTTTTTAATGCAATGCAGTTATGAAGAGTGTGACTGTTAGATACAATGAACGTGAAGTTCCTTATCTAAATGAACTTGAGTATGTAAATGGTGAAGTATGGGCTAATGTCTGGCAGGTGAGCAAATTTGTTCTTTCAACCACAGGGAACTAGATTGCGACATCAGAATTTGAAAAATTTATATCGAGCATTTAGTACAAATTGGAAGTTTTTGTTGTCCTTTCGGAGATGGATTATTTAAACAAAATGGTGCTTTTTGCCTTCTTTCATTCTGGTAATTCTTTGGGCAAATCTTCGACACAGCTTTCTGTGAACTGCCATCTATGGAAGTATGATATTCCAGGGTATCATTTTGTATGCTTTTGAAAGCAGAATCAGATTCTTTCTATTGCTTCTTCAGTGATTTGTTCTCGGAACATTGTTATTTCTCCTTCTCTCAGTTTTTCACCCGGCCCTCCTAATAGAGCATTATATTTTCGTTTAACATGGTATGCTTCATATTTCTGATGCAAAATATCCTGATATGTGATGTAGCCTCTTTAATCTTTGTTTTTTTTCCTTGGTGGTGCAGACAGATTGTATAGCTAGAATTTCACCTAAAGATGGAAATGTTCTTGGTTGGATCCTTCTCCATGAACTAAGGTTTGTTCATTTTGTTTTAAAACCAGGGTGGCATAACATCACTTTCTGGTAAATCTTATAATACAATATTTTGTTGTTTTCAGGCGTAGTCTGTCAACACCTGGTAATAGGGTGAGTCATTTCTTTCTTATTCTTGAACATTTGGATAGCACCGGATAAGTTTATCATCTTGTTTATTTGTTACTTGATTCTTATCCATTGTGATGAAAGTACTAGGATTGGACAAGCTGCTTTATAAGAATAACATTGTGTCACAAAATTATGCTGACTGGACTTCATATCTCTGTTACCATGATCCACCATTTCTTTCTCTTCTTCTCAAGCTCTACAGATATCTGGCATGAAAGCATCAAGTTACTTCCACTTGCATCTAAACCTCTCTTTTTAAACCTTTGTTCTGCAACATGGCCTCATCCCATTCCACTGTTCTATGGTCATTTTAAGTTCATCTTCATTAAATTGACAGTGATTTCATTGTAGACTAAGTTTCCAAGTTATGACCAAGCATGTGCAAATAATTACACTTAAATTCATTTGTTTTTTTTAATTGGGGGTAATTACATATATGCCCCTGAAAACTTCGAATTTACACAATTACCCCCCAAATTCCCAAAATTTACAATGTTATCCCGGAAAACATAAAAAAATAACATATTTATCCTTCTGTTAACTTCTGTTTGTAAAAGTGACCTGACCATGGTTAAACACTAACCTAGGCATGTGAAAATGTCAAATACCCAAGTTTGTATACCTAAGTTAAATGTCACTTATCATCAAACGGACTCGAATAGTTGACATAGGCGTAGCGAGGAAGAATTTTATGTTTTTTTTCCGATTTTTAGGGTTTTTTTAGGGTTAAGGGTAGAGAGGAAGGAGATGACCATTGGAGTTTTTTAATTAAGTTTAAAACCCAATGTAGTTGGAGTGTATAAAAGTCATTCGATCCAACACCGTTAGCCCTAAACGGCGCCAAAGGGAATATTTTAGATATTCGACGGAAAAGTACTTCGAGGGATAACCATGTAAATATGATGTGTTTTTCGGGTTCATCTTGTAAATTTTGAGAATTTAATGGTAATTGTGTAAATTTGTAGGTTTTCAGGGGCATATATGTAATTATCCCTTTTTTATTTATGTGTTGCATTGCTTCATGCAACTGTAGAGACATGTTTTTGTCAGTAAACTGGGGTTAGTAAACAGGTAGTAGACATGTTTATATGCATAGATATTTTTTTTCGGATACTAAGAGTTTATTTGCCATGTTAATGACGTTCTCGCAGGCTATTGATGTCCTAAATGGTATTGCGTGGGATTCAGAAAAGAACCGCCTGTTTGGTAGGTCAACCGTATAAGCTATCCTACCAATCTAATCTCTTTTCATAATTAATTAATTGTGCTCTTGTTGTTGTGCAAACTATTTTTCATTTGCTTTGCAGCAATTAATAGCTGCACATATATCAACTAGTTTGTCCCCATAAGTGGCCCATTATTAAACCTACCATTGTTGTGCAATGTTTACAGTGACAGGAAAACTGTGGCCAAAGCTTTATGAGATCAAGTTGCGGCCCGTGATGGGCCCATTAAATGGGATGATAGATCAAGTATGCCCATTAAGAACCTATTAATGCAGGTGATCAGCTAGTTTTCTGACTCAGCTCACACATGATTTAAGCAGTAACCCTTGTGTAGATCCAACAATCCACCCACATGTTATAAAATGGAGTATTGCTCAGTGGTGAGTTAGCCATGACAAAAAAGATGTTACGTTGTACTTGTTTCTTATCCTTACGCATATTCAAAATTGCAGGGAGATTTTGTTTAGCCTTTATCAGGCATGCCTGCCAGCTTCCTGGCGAGGGTGTTATTACGTTTGTAATCTTACAGTTATGTGATAGGAGTGCCTTCAAATAGTTAAACTACAATATAGAGCTGTGTGAGAGGTATTGGGTGGTGAGCATATATATATAAGGTAACAATCTTCTGTGTGAAGGAAGGGTCTTGGGTTCATATTCTGTTGAGGACTTTGTTACTGTGATAAGGGATTCGCCCGACCTGTGCTAAATCGAAGGCTTTTTTTTTTTTTTTTTTTGAAAAAATAAGCTTTTTATAAGCTGTTTTATTTCTGATGCGGTTTGCCGAGATTACTCTCCAAACGAATTTACTATAATAAACGTGCCTGCGTCCGCCGTCCGGTCAAAAAAAAAAAAAACGTATTATTTAGATAGCACAGATGCATAACCAAACGGACTCTGTCTAATGTGACATGCCAAATGTTTTTTCAAAGTCATCCTTAATTGAATCACCACGATTTACAGACGCACCCCTCACCTCAACCCAGTCCTTAGAGAACACAACAGCACGCCTGATCCGAGCCTAAGTAAGTAAAATAAACCACTAAAATTGACATTGATAATTAGAAGTTTAGAACAGCGGGGAGGATGAGACGCTGGAGCACATTTTCTTCCGCTGTCCATTTGCGTTGTCAGTATGGAGGATGGTGTTCCCGAATGGTTCGCAGGTGGATTTGAATGGATGGAATTATGACAGATGTTTTTAATTTCTTGGCAAGAGCTCAAAGGATGGCCTTATTGAACTGGCAAAATCATTAGTAGCATACACCCTTTGGTGTCTATGGAAGTCGCGCTGCCTACTAGTTTATGAGCAAGAGGTGGAGCACGTGTTGGATATTACGCGGCGAATCCGTTGGCTAGCAAAGGAGTATCTTTTAGTTCATGGTCGTCAAGCTCGAACAGGCGGCCAGCCAAGGCCGTCCAGGGAGAGGGTGCGTGTGTAGGTGGATGCTTCGGTTGGGACAGGTGAAGATGTGACGGGGATTGGCGTTGTGTGTGTGGATGATCAAGACAATATCACCTGGACTGCTTCTGATGCCTATGTGATTATGGATGATTCTGTGATTCGCGGTGAACTCGGAACAATTAAGCTTGCAATACAAGAATCTAGCCGGCGGGGATTCTCATCCTTGGTGGTTGAGAGTGATTCCCAAGCTGCGATTGGTCTGGTTCACGGGAGCATACCATGTACCGGTAGTATGTTGCCTCTGCTACAGGAGATCTGGTGGCTAGCTAGTAGACTGAAAGATTTTCAAGCCCTTTATATTCCCCGTGAAGATAATCAACGGGCGGATTTTGTTGCAAGACAAGAACGTGAGATCGCTTCTATTGTCACTGGGCATCCCTTCGACCCGGTGGGTCTTTCTGCTGCCTAATTGTTTGTGTCCTAGCCTTTTGGTTTATGTCTTCGAAAAAAAAACTAGGAAAAGTAAGAGCAAATAAAAAATAAAAAATAAAAAAGTAATAATTACTAAAGGACCCTGATTAGGGTACATGATAAGGCTATGTACGCTGCACTACCGATTGAGAAGCCTTATCCATCAGTAATGTTTTACGGATGGATTAGATCAATCAATCGATAGATGTCTACCGAATGAATATGCCAATCATCTAATCGGTAGAAATTCATCCATCTACCAATTGAGGAGCATGTGGCCATATACGCAGATCGTTACCCAAACATTATTCATTATAGGAGTGTCTTAAAATAGTTAAAGTACAGTATAAAACTGTAGGTATTGGGTGGTGAACTCATGTATATATGATTCAAGAATCTTGTGTGTGAAGCAGTGAGTCTTGGCTCAACTTATGTTGAGGACTTTGATACTGGAATAAACTGATACTAGTATTTTAATTAACAACAATATACAAAGATCAGTGTACTTTAGAGACAATTGATCAGTACGAGGGCAAATTTGCCTCGATTTTCTTATATTTGCGTCCAGTAATCGAATTACGATTTGTCTCATATGTAGGCCTCCTCTAGCAATCCACAAGAAAAGCAGTCACTTCCTTATCAGAAGAACCACAGTGTGAGCTGCAATGCTGCGATTCTCTCCAAGACTGTCAACCTTCTCATGAGTTTTTGCTTTCAGATTCACAACGGATGGGTCTGCTCCTAGCAGATCGCATAAATTGGCTCGAATGGCCTCCTTGTGAGGGCTCAACTTTGGTTTTTGCAGGATCAAAGTAGCATCTAGGTTTCCCAGCTCATAACCTGCTTCATGCATGAGCCTCACCTGGCATGAATCATATTAACTATTAAGGACAAGCAAATGCTAAATAAATGTAACTATGCATAGCAAAATCTTATTCAACGCATTTATCTACTTTAATCAAATGAATTAACAAAGTGGGATGCTGTCTTTTTTTTTTTTTTCCTTTTTTAATGTTTAGCCTTCAACCTTCGCTTAGGTGGACAAATGCCCTTCCGACCACAGTATTGTCAACAGGGCTAGAACCCAAGACCTACCTCTCACAGGATGTACTTAACAAAATTATGCTAGCCACCCAATACCTCACATAGGAGGTTACAAGTGATCGTTTTTGAGAACCTAATTAAAAAATTACCGTGCATGAGGAATACTAACTTCCCACATCCAGTATGTGCAAGATATTTCTAAATTCTGTATCACCATCCAAAAACATCAAGTACCACAACATGACATTAACTTGCTTTTGAAGCCCATAGAACCATGATATGTCTTGCACAGACAGTATGGTTTAGTTATGTCCATTCAGATGATTAGGTATAGTTTAGTTCGATACTAGGAGTAGGAATGCTTTGCTTCATCTCGCAACAAGCACTCTGCTATATATAACTTGCCTACATATTATGCATACCTATACACACATTCATAGATAAATACAGAAACACGAAAACACATATCTTTATGCATATACAAACATTAGGAGATATAAACAAACACATCATGTATCTTGCCTGGCATCAGCTCAGGGGAAAAGGACTACTCAACAATCAGCTTAAACATAAGAAATACGTAGGACTTTGACTACTAAAATTAGTCGGCAACGACACCTTTTTGGTGGAAGTTAGAGTAGGTCATATGAGGAAGTTTTTCAAGGCTAAAAAGCAAACTACGTAAAGAATGAACTTGTATCCTAGGTCGACTCGCCATATCTGGGTCTCTTATTGCAATCCTCTTGGAACTAATTGTTTAGAGACCATGTCCTATTAAGGAAGACAAAGAGATTCTCAGGCACAACTAGCAAGGTCTCGTTGTCGTCAAAATTTCACCAGGATTTATGCCCAAAATTTTGGTTTGGACATTATTTTTTTTTTATGCAAACACAATTTAAAATTATATTTCCATGCCAAAAAACAACATGGAGCAGTAGGAACAGAAATACATCATACATTCATCCAAAAAAGAAGAGAAAATCAAATTGATACATTTCCATAAGAACAAGGCTACCCACAAACGATATTGAGTTTCCTATCGTACTTCAGCTACTATGTAACAATCATACACTTCCATAACACCAATGCTAACACAAATGATATTGAGTTTCCTATTGTACTTCAGCTACTATGTGACTGAGTAGAAAAAAGGGAAAAAAAGAACAAGAGCGACAATTTGGTAGCATCTATCAAATAGATTGTTGCCATGGCAACCATTACTCGTGCATGCGAGATTTTTCGGTATGAACAGTCAGCACAAAGCATACAGCGTCTTAAGTGTTTCCAGCACATTTAATGCAAGTTTTCCTTTTTTTTCTTCTGTTCATAGCTTGATACCTATCTCATTGAGTTTCCTTTTTAGTATGTGAGAGAGAAGTAAAACTGCATGATAGCAGATAACTGAACAGCGTATAACATTTTATACATGTTTTAAGCTGCTCTTGTGTGTGCACTTATTACACTAAGTTTTAGTTCAAAAGCACGAAGCACGAATGCTGCAACTCAAAATAGAGTCAACAGAGTATTAGGTTACCAAGGAAGGTGTTGCGCCGGAAGGCACCCCCAATGCTAAAACCCACCAACAATCGAGAAGAAAACAAACAACCACACCAACCAACCCAAAACAGTAATCAAAGAATAGAGAAGAGAAAATAGAGAACACACCAAAGAACACGAGGATTTACGTGGTTCGGCGATAGCCTATATCCACGGACGGCACGGGCGATCAATCCACTATCGAGATGAAAGATGATTACAAATGCAAAGCTTAATTCCCAAATCCTAATCTCTCATATCCCAAAGATTATGGTTACAAATCTCCTCTCTCAAACAGCTCCAAAGGAATAAGAGCAAGCACTACAAAAGGATCTCCAAAACTCCTATTTATAGGCCCCAATTTATTTACGATCAAAATTAATCCAAACCTTCCAATTTTTCCGTCTACAGTATTTTGGATCGATCCATTGTGGGTTTGGATCGATCCACTGTGGGTTTGGATCGATCCACAATGAAAAACATGAAAACATTCTGGAAACAGGGTTGGATTGATCCATTGTAGGTTTGGATCGATCCAACGTGCAAAGCTGCAAACACGTCTCTGGAACGACCTTTCGGATTGATCTAACCAAGTCTGGATCGATCCAAATTCAAGTTGGATCGATCCAAGATCTAGATGGAAAAGAGCCAAAAAGTCAACAGAAGGGAAATAACAGACAACAAGAAAGAAAAGGAGCTCAAAAGCACCATCATCTGCTACCAAACCTTAAGGAACCAGTTGCCCACTTCTCACCTACCTATATGCAGATTCACCTTATCAAAAGTCATGTACATACAAACTAGTGGAGCTGATCCAGAATGACCACACAACAGGATTAGCACGAAATTTGGGAGAACCCGAGTCACATGAAAGTAAATGTTCGACCTTGCCATCACCAGTATAGCAAGCGTCATTGAACTAATACATTTCCGAGCCGAGCAACAAGATGAATCCCATAATAGAAATCAACAAGATGCAATCCAGTTTCATGCCCGAGCTAAACACAGTATTTAAAAAAAAAAAAACAATCCCCAAATCAGGGAAAACAAGACATGCTGAACAAGATGATAAGACATCAGCAGCAAAAGAGGGAAAGGGGTTATAGATAACAACTTACAGCCTCCTTCATGAACACAGAGGACACCGCGCCCTTCCATTTGGGATCCGTATCGGGAAAGATCTGCCCGATGTCGGGAAGCCCCAAAGCCCCCAATATCGCATCCACCACGCAGTGGAACAGCACATCCCCTGCATCAACAAAACCGATACCGATACCTTCATATATCCCAACCAATCCCGAACCATAATCTCAGCTGAGCCAAAACCCCAAACCTAAACCTAACACTCACCATCGGAGTGGGCATCGCACCCTCGGTCGTGGGGGATGTCGACGCCGCCGATGATGAGCGGCAGACCCGGCTCGAGTCGGTGGAGGTCGAATCCGTGTCCAACCCGGAACGGCGGGGCGGTAGGAGGCCGATGGGACGGCTTCCCCGCCACCTCCGCCGCTTGCACGGCGGAGATCGCCTGCGCCGGCCGCTGGCTAGACGGCGGCCGGAGAGTTATCGAGGGGCTCGAGTGGCTTGTTTGCGGTGGGACTGCGAGGAGTCCTCTTCGTCTACGATTCGTAGAAGACGAAGGTGTTAGAGAGATGGAGAAGAGAGATGAAGCCATAGCCATCGTCGAGAGAGAGAGAGCGCGCGCGCGGCTAGAATCACTCACTCGAAGACTCGAAGTAGTCAAGTAGAGAGAGGATCTTTGGTATGTTGTACTACGGTCTAGTGTAGGTTAAGTTGGTCTTCGTTATCGAGCCGTTGGTTTGGAGGAGATGGTGCGATGAGATTGGAGAAGGGGCGTGATGAGGCGTGGCTATTAATATTGGGGCCAGGCCCATAGTCATGAGCTGGGCTACCGATCTCTTTGACTCTGTGGGCCCTTTGGTTACCAAAAGAGGCCCATTGTTTGATTCCGAAAGGCCCACCTCTTTTGCCAAAAACTAAGGACCATTGTTGAATTGGGACTTGGGGGCTCGGGAGTAGGCATTCATGCCAACCGGAAGAACCATTAAATAGAACATAGCTTGCAACTATCTTCGGGATAAAAGAAAGTAAATTCTCATCTCACTATTTATGTTCTTAGAAAAAGATTTGCGTACAGATGTACTTTAACCATAATTTGCAATTTAAAATCAGTTTGAATGTTTCTAACTCTTTCCCTCTAGAGTAAAATGTTTGGAAAATGGACAAGATTCTGAGATAAGAAAAGTCCAAACACCAGTCCTTGTCCATCTAGATGGCAAGGCCACCTTGAATGGACTTGTGACCAAGACCACATTGAATGGACTTCTGACCAACACAGGAAAAAAGACTTTTCTTATCTAGTTGACAACAATGGATTCCATGTCCCAATCTGCAGCAGTCTGACAGCCATCTAGATTCTTTAGCATTAGCAATCATTCAAGTTTTTCTGAGCAGATAGCTACAATTCCAAGATCAATTTTATCAGTAGAAGAAAGTTTTCCAATAACACTGAAGATTTAAACAAGCTGCAAGCCTATACAGTATACACTGTTTCTTCTCATAGAGGTATGCAATTGGAACCCCCATAGAAGAATGCAAACTATCAAACAGCAATCGTCAGTAATAATACTCAGAACTTAACATTAGTATTGATGCTTTCTCTTAACTTTGAGATCAGAGGAAGCGGCATTGGCGCCGGAGCGGGAGCTCTGCTCCAGTAGCTGCTGCACCTCCGTCCGGCTCCTCGTCACTCTATGGAACACTCCTCTCACCTGCCTCTCTAGCGGCCCCAATCCCTCCCCGAGCTTCCGGCGCGCCTCCGATAGCTCCTCGGCTCTCTCTGCCCACCCATTGCTGCCAGCCTCCCTCTCAAGCAACCCCCTTGCGCTCCTCTCCATCCCCTGCAGCTCCGCCAACAGTCCTGCTGAACCCCTCCTCTCCCTTCTCTTCCACTCCGCGGTTATCCGTTCTTGGAGAACTACCACGTGTGTTGTCCATGGCAGCTGGCCTGGCAGGGCCACCACCGGCAAGGTAGCCGGTGCGGTGCCCCGGTCTTGGCACGGCAAAGCAGCCACCAGCGCCCACATGGTGAACACCAGCACCGAACTCATGGTGTAAACAGCCAGAGCCAGGCCGCTGCCGGCGTCTGCAGCTCCGCGTGGCAAGGCGAGGCCTGCGGACATGGCGTGCAGCTGTTTCGAGGCCGACCAGCTTCGAGACACGCTCCAAGAGAGCGTCGTGCGCAAGTGCCCCTCGCTGTTGCTTCGAGTGTAGCTGTTGTTGCCATGGTGGCGTCCATAGGAGCGGCTGAGGGACCATGCCCTCTTCTCGGTCTTGCCACCGAGTTCATCAGGATTGGTATACATGGATCCAAGGAGATTAGTTAAGGCCTTCCTGGCTGGATTGAGCTGGCCCTCGCACACCGGACGCTGGCTGCTGCCGGGCGGGTGTTGTTGGACGGCTGAGGCGGCGATGTCTGCGTGGCGGAGGCAGTGACAGAGGCAGGCAATAGCATCCGTCACAGCATTACATATGTCAAGAGCCTTGACTGCTCGATCGAGGTGGTCGGAGACGAGCCGGTCCATCGGCGGCCTAGAAATCACGGCTGGGTCGCGAGCGAGGACGAGAAGCAGAAGGGCCCTGAACTCCTCTTCGCAGAGTAGGAAAGCATCAAGGAGCTTCCCAAGAAAGGGCAGTGACAGGAGCTGCTGGTCATGCTCTGGCCCGCCTGCGCCGCCGCCACCTCGGGTGGTGGCGGGCAAGAGAGAGAGGAAGCGAGCAGCGACATGGTTCTGAAAGTGGTTGAGGTCCTCGAGCTCCAGGCCGTGGCCATGGTCCACGGCCACCACCTGGTTTCGCCGCAGGCTGATCACGGACCGCCGCACTCTGGAAGCGGCGGAGAGCCCCAACACGCCATAATGTTCCATTGCTAAAGACACCCTGCTCGTATCAAGTCAAGGCCCCAACCTCAAATGGTTGCCTTGATATGGGCTATATAGCTTCGAAAGGGAGGGGAAGACCGAGACAGCGATGATGACCGCAACAAAGGGGTCGCTGATGCAAGACCAAACCAGATCAAAGACCTGACTGAGTCCGATCCGGAGCAACTCCCATTCGGTCGCGTTCCAACTCCATCCGTTCGACTCAGATCTCCGTACGACCGTGACCATCGGATGGGCATAACTTTCGACCCCGATGTCTTATCGGGGCATGCGACCAGTCGTTTTGACCGGCTCGACGAGCCCGACGAGATTCATCGGAGATCGAAGATTTCTCCATGACATTGACCTCCAAATCTCCAGATTCCTTTTCCTTATGGGATAAAATTCCGTTTTTGTGTAAAACTTTCTTTTTTAGGCAGTTTATCGATCTTCTATTTTTAGCAGGTTTCTTGTTTCTATTCGGTTTTCTTCTCCTTAATTCCAGGTTTAGTTGAGTTAAGTCCTATTTGAGTCCATGTTTGAGTTGGTCTCTCATTAACATATAAAATGAGGTTTTAGGGTTTGTAAGGAAGAACTTTTGATTAGTAAAATTCGAATTGTTTTCTCCTCTTTGAGAAATCTGGTTGTCTCTCCCATAGAAAAGTCAGTTGTCTCTCCCGACGAGAGATCTCACGTTTACCACCAGTCGCCATTGGTGGTTACTGGTTCGATTGAGCTAAATAGATCCTTGTCATCAGAGAATAATGCCAAGAATAGGATTAATGGTGGCTTCATCACTACTGGTCAACAGAGAAGGATACGTAAACAAAGGCTAAATTATGTATTAGTACCATGTAGTTTTGGTCAACTTTTTATATGGTCCCTGAACTTCAATTTCGTGACATTGAGTCCCTCAATTTTATTTTTGGTTCTCATGTGGCCCTCCACTCCAATTTCCGTCATCTAACTAACAGCAAAAGGGGTCACGTGCGCCGCACGTGACCCCCTTCCGTCAACTAACTAACATCGTTAAGTTTTCCCCGTCATCAATCGTCGAGAACCCAGACGGAACCATAACCCGCCCATCCATCCCCGCCTCTCCCCCCACCGGCGACGACAACCCCAACGCCGCCCTCGTCCACTGCAAGGACGTACCCCTCAACCCCGCCCACGCCACCTGGCTCCGCATCTACCGCCCCAACCCTCCCCCTTCCCACAAGCTTCCCATCGTCGTCTTCTTCCACGGCGGCGGATTCGTGCTTTTCGGCGCCGACTCGGTTATCTACCACCAGTCCTGCGAGCAAATGACGAGCTCGCTCCCGGCCATCCTTGTCGCCCTCGACTACCGCCTCGCGCCGGAGAGCCGCCTTCCCGCAGCCTACGACGACGGGACGGCGCCTCTCCTATGGGTCTTGGAGCAGGCCAAGAACCCGGCTGGAGACTCGTGGCACGGAGAGCCACGGGGACTTCTCCCGCTGCTGCGTCATGGGCAGCAGCTCCGGCGCCAACATGGCCTACCACGTTGGGTTGCGGGCCAAGGGGCTGGACCTTTCCCCGTTAGGGCTGGTCGGGCTGGTCCTCCACCAGCCGTATTTGGGCGGGGTGGAGAGGACCCCGTCGGAGGCGGCGTCGGAGGACGACCCCGTGTTGCCTCTCTGCGCCAACGACATGATGTGGCGGCTGGCGCTGCCTGAAGGGGCCGATCGGGACCACAAGTACTCCAACCTGGTGAAATCCATGGCTGCCGCCGGCGATGAGAGGATCGGGATACCGAGGTGCTTGGTGGTAGGGTTCAAAGGGGATCCGCTGTACGATCGACAAAGGGAGTTCGCTCAGGTGCTGGAGGAGGCCGGAGCCAACGTGGTGGCGCGGCTCGACAATGAGGGGTTCCACGCCATTGAGCTCTTCGTTCCAGCCAAGACGGAGGTTCCACGCTAACGATGTTAGTTAGTTGACGGAAGGGGGTCACGTGCGGCGCACGTGACCCCTTTTGCCGTTAGTTAGATGACGGAAATTGGAGTGGAGGCCCACATGAGAACCAAAAACAAAATCGAGGGACTCAATGTCATGAAATTGAAGTTCAGGGACCATATAAAAAGTTGATCAAAACTACAGAGTACTAATACATAATTTAGCCCGTAAACAAATATATAGGGAAGGGAGGGGGTGTTTCGTCGGTGGAATCAAATGATACATGCATCACCTTACGTGTATTTTTTTTTTTATTATTTTTTTTTTACTGAACGGGTGCATCAAAGAATATAACCTCATTAATGACATAAAGTAGATTTATTTACATCATCACATACCGCCCGATTTGACATTTTCAGCATGCATGTATCATGGGCCGACGATGCATGCTGATGTGGCGAATCAAACACTATACATGCCCATAAAACATTGACTGGACTCGGCTCAGGTGAAGAGGAATGTATAATTAAGAATCAGCTTAAGAATTAAGAAATGTAGAGTTTAGACCATAGTTCATTGCCGGGAAGAAAACGGGAAGGACGTGTAGAAATTGGGTGCATATCAACTTCCCTCCTTGGCAATCTTTGTAAGGTATTCAATGGTAGGTCCAAGAATTCCTCCAACTGAATCCAGTCCGGAATGGCAATCCTTTTAGGGTGCGTTTGGCAAACCTGAATCTGATGAATTAGCTGAATGAGGAATCTGTGGAATTAGCTGAATGAGGAATGAGCTGAATCTGGTGATTCTGTGAATTTTGATTCTGTTGTTTGGTTGGTCTATATGGGATGAGCTGAATCTAGTGATTCTGGTGTTTGGCTTGTCTATTATGGATAAGCTGAATCTGCTAATTTTGTGGATTCTTGTGTTTGATTCATAAATCTCTGAATTGGAACCAAGTGAATTTTGATAGCATGTTAATAATAAAACTTTAAGTTTTCTTCAAATTAAGACATGTTTTTCATTATAATAATAACAATACCCACGAGATATGATTGATCGAAATTATTAAAAATTTTGGTCAAATTAATTCTTTGAATGCATCTAATCATGTAAAATGATTGATCGAAATTATTAAAAATTCAGATATATTTTTAGTTATAATATATTAAATAATTTTATAAATTAAATTACATCAAATATTTACTTTCAAAAATACTCAATATTGGTCTCATAACGAAGATATCGATGATATCTTTTCAATGAGACTAATTTCATAAAGTTTCAACATATATATTTAAAGTTATGATAAATATAGTTATTTTAAATATCAAGGGGGATAAAATGGTCATTAAAGAAAATATCAAACTCGGATCCGCGGATGCACAGCGGCGGCTTCCGTGGAATGGCGTCCGGTCGACCGCGATTCCGAATTTTCGGAATCCGACCACGTTGGATTCCGCCGATTCCAAATAACAAAAGTGAGCCAAACATGAGGATGGGCGGAATGAGGAATTCGCTCATTCCTCATTCCATCTAAGAGCATTATCAACATGTTTCTTATCCCATTCTCTATTCCTATATATAGGGAATATGATTAAAATTTGTCATCCAACAGATTCCCTATCCCTATAGTCATTTCCTATCCCATTCCCTAAAACCAACTTGGTTCCCTATATTTAGGGAACCAAAACCCATTCCCTAAATCTTAAAATAGTATTATTCTACATACACTCTCTGCCACATCAGCATAAATAATATGATTAGTGATTCGGATTATATATATGTGTATATACACACACATATACATATATAATATTATATATAGTATATATAATATAATATAAAATATATTATTTATATAATATAATATAATAAATAATATATTTTATATTATATTATTTATATGTAGTTATATATTATATATATAGTATTGTGTATATATATACATATATATATAAGTATTATATATATCTCTAATATAATATATATACATCTATATAATAATTATATAAATTATAATATATAAATAATATAATATAATATACATAATATATATAATATACATAATATATAAAATATAATTATATAGTATAATATATACATAATATAATATATACATAAATAATATAGTATAATACATAATATAATATAAATATAATATAAATAATATAATATATATATTGAAAGTCATTAAAAAGTGATTGAAATTTTAAAGTTTTTAAGTGATATAGGGAATCAATATAGGGAATCTGTTGATTGAACAAGTCAAAAAGTGATTCCCTATATTAATGAATGACATAAAATCACTTTAAAGTAGGGATAGAGATAAGGAAGCTGCTGATAATGCTCTAATTCAGCTCATACCCTGCTATCCAAACACACCTAAAGGTATCTTGGGATGGAATAAGGATCCATACTGATGCTTCTTTGGGACAAGAAGGATATGGTACATCTGGAGCTGTGGTTGTTTGCTATGCGAGAGATGGTGCTAAGAAATGGGAGGTTATGACTTCAGCTGTTGTCAAATTGATAGTTCAGGGCCTTCAGGCAGAACTTCTGGCAATTCTATTTGATTTGACGGAGGCGCAACATGAAGAATGATGTATGCTTGTTCAAAGCGATTCGAATATGGCTGTGGACATGATTTTGGGTAGATGCTTGTTCCCATCACATTGTAAAAGACTAGTTTTGGAGGTATGGTGGCAGCTTAGTTTTTTCAATGCTTTCTGTATTATTGTTACCGTTAAAAATTAGCAGATTTTAAAGGTAAAAAAGATAGTCAAAATTGACATATGATGGACTCGACTGTCGCCGATTATGGAGTGCAACCGTCAGAAGTCATGGTGCAACATGGGGGACAACCGTCAAAAATCATGATATCATGGGAAGTTATTTTCTATGGAGAGGTTGTATAAATGTCTTATGAAAGAAGAGCATTACAATACGAAACAAACAGAACCCATTAATGAATTCTCTTTATTTCTTCTGCTTCTACTATCTAGGAGAAATATAACTAGTGCTTCTCCTATTTAGGTGTAGCATAACCAACACTCTTTCTACCTAGGAGTAGCATAGTCGGTGTAGCCATTAATCTTCTTAGGAGTAGGAGTAGTATTCAATCTCCCATAGGAATAGTTGCAACCATTACATAGACTTAGATCTAGAACTTTCAAAAGTTTTCTTAATTGAGGCACGACTGAACCCATCATCCTTCTGATCTTATTCCTACGTTACGATTGGCACACCTCATGTGCCTAGCGACCACGCACGCATCCCAGACGCACATATTGTTGTTCTCCGTTTTTTTAGGAAACAATTATACATATTCCAATGAAATTGAATGGCCGGGCAGATGAGATAGTTCGTTCCACCCAAGGTTTGATTCAGGTAGGAGATCTGTGGATCGGTCCTTGTGACTATAGCTTCAGCTCGTATTGTCAAAAAAAAAAAAAAAAAAAAATCCCTCATTGCTATCTCTCTCGGAACTGCAATTAATTTCATTAATGGAAGAGAGGCCTGGGCGGTTGAGCTGCAATCGAGCCTTAGGAGTATTTGGAGCTTAAGTGCAAGCCTTGGGGGTGTCATTTTTATGCACATTCCCCGTGCCTCTAATGATATAGCCGATGATCTTGCTCGGCGGGCTCGGATGAGGGCCGCGGACGGAGTAGTTTCCAGAACCTCATGGCAAATCTGTATCGGAACTAATCTTTTTTAATGCTTTAATAGATCTTCATTTTTAATCTTTGATTAGTAGTCTCGTCAAATAGGCTTCGTGAGTCCTTTTTGTTAATTTCGACTCTAATAATTGGGTTTTGACTACAAAGTACTTATGTACGAGAAGGAGTTATATGAATCGTGGCATCTAATCTCCTAGATTCGATGCATGTAACATCCAAAATATTGGGAGGCCTCGTGGGCTGGAGATGGCTGGAGTCCAGCTTTCCCATGGAAGGACGCCAGGGGCATTAGCATTCCTCATTATTAGATGCATTGGATGCAGTCCAAAATAATAGAGGTTGGTGGAACAAATTAAGTTACAGATAAAGAAAGCCTTATCAGTAGATCGGCCCTGCTCATCAAAGAAATGGAACCCATTCTTCGAGAACTCTGCTGACCAATCCTCATAGGCCAGCCCAAATCTCCACTCTCACTCTCTCTCTCTCTCTCTCTCTCTCTCTCTCTCTCTCTCCTCGTAACGGTGACCGGAACCCCTCCCCGGACAGGCCCGGTGGCGCTCGCCGACGAGAGGCTAGACTGTCCTATTAATTGTTTGTAAAAATCCCCTGAAAACAAAATAATTGCAACAACTTCCGGGTTGAAAATCTGCACTCTTTGTTTAATAAAGGTCTTTGTAGAATTCCAGAGAAATGGCAGAACATATCAGCCAAATCTTAAAGACTATTTTCAAACAACAATGTGGGAATCCAAAAAAAAACTGCAATCTTATATATATCTATACAGCTGCTGCACCTCCACCCGGCTTCTCTTCACTTCCTGGAACACCTCCCTCACCTGCCTCTAAAGCGGGCCCATCCCCTCCCCCAGCTTCCGTGACGCCTCCGCAAGCTCCTCGGCTCTATCTTGCCACCCTTCTTTACCTGCCACCCTCTCGAGCAGCCCTCTTGCGCTCTTCTCCATTCCCTGAAGCTCCGCCAATAGTCCTGCTGAACACCTCTTATCCTTTTTCTTCCATTCCTCTGTTATCTGGTGTTGGAGCGCTGCTAAAGGCGCGGTCCATGCCAGCTGGCTTGGCGGCGGTACCACCGGCGGGGTGCCCGGTGCGTTGGCCCGGTCTTGGCATGGCAAAGCAGCAACCAGTGCCCACATGGTGAACACCAGCACGGAGCTCATGGTTTGAACAGCCAGAACGAGGCTGCCGCCGGCCCCAGTGTCCGGACAGCGTGGCAAGGCCAGGCCGGCGGCCATGGCCTGCAGCTGTTTCGAAGCGGACCATTTTCGAGACACGCTTGTCTGCAAGTGCCCCTCACTTTTGTTTCTAACATAGGAGCTGTTGCTGTGTACCCTGGCGCCGTCGAGGGACCAAGCCCTCTCTATCTTGGCATTGGTAGGCATGGAGCCGAGGAGATTGGTTAAGGCTCTCGTGGCTCGATTGAGCTGCCCCTGACACGGCGGGCGCTGGCTGCCGCCGGGCTGTTGTTGGACAGCCGAGGAGGCGATGTCTGCGTGACGGAGGCAGTGCTGGAGGCAGGAAATAGCATCAATGACAGCATTACATATGTCTAAAGATTTGACGGCCTGATCGAGGAGGTCGGAGACGAGCCGGTTCACTGGCGGCATAGAAATCATGGCTGGGTCACGAGCGAGGACGAGGACGAGAAGGGCCCTGAACTCCTCTTCGCACAATAGGAAAACACCAAGCAGCTTCTCGAGAAATGCCAGCGAGAGCAGCTGCTGGTCAGGTTCTGTTCGGACCGTTCCTTCGCTGGGGCCGCCCTCTTTGTGGGCGGAGGATGGCAAGAGGGAGCGGAAGCGGGCGGCGACGTGGTTCTGAAAGTGGTCGAATTCCTCGAGCTCCAGCTCCTGGACATGATCCACCGAGTCGACCTTTTTCCGGTCGAGGCTGAGCATGGACCGCCGCATTCTGACAACTGTGTGGAGCGCCAACAAGTGCTGGGATTTCATGGCAGCCATAGGCTTCGCTCGAGAGAGTAAGAAGAGGAAGGTATAGCAATGATTTGATTGATTTTGGTCGGATCATCTAGTAATTTATAGGCAGCCAAAGTTAATTAAGAGATAATGATGGATCATGGCTAGCCATGCCGGAGAATAGACCGGGTCTTAATGGTTCCTTGGTGGGAAGCTGATTTGGCTGAACTGTTACGTTGCCTAATCTATGGGGGTCACTGTCAGTGGGAGCTGATTGGATCAGCATGGCCCAGTCCAACTGGACCCGACCCAGCTGGGGTTGTGTTAATGTGGCGGCCCAGTGTGGCATGCCACATCAGTCTAAGTGGGGTCCATGTAATTTGTTTTTTCATCTTTTTTTAATGAAATCCAATTCAAATTCACGTCATAAACTATTAAAAAGAAAAATTAGAAAATTAAATGGCAGTAAGATAAACATTTTTTAATAGGTTGTCACATCAACGCCAGTGGGAGGCCACGCCAAGGGCGCAGGAACGCACACCCAAGCGAGGTGTTCATTCTATCGTTTCTCTTACGTCATAACCCTAAGATAATTTCACATCTTTGGAAATCAGAGAACCTCCGAAGTGGATGAGGAATTGAGGATGAAGGATTTAAAACAAGGCAACTCCCTGCTTTCAAGCAGGGTTTCCATGATGGCAGCAGCAGCTGCAGATATAACCTGATCATCAATAAAATAATATACTGTTTACCTCTGAATGAGACATGTTTCCAACAAAAGCTTGCCATTTCTTGCGATTTCCCCGTCCCCGACCGGAATTTGCAGCTGGATAAGGTTTGAATCAATGCAATGCATGTCTAACCAATGTAGTCATAACACTGTTCCTCTAGAAAATTATTACCACCATGACTAAGTTTGGATCAATTCAGACCTGATGGGCAAAACCTGGGAAAATATCTTCACAGATATAGATAGACTTGGTCAGGGTACTGAAACAAGACCAGAGAAGAGTTGTCTAAATTTTAGCACACCTGTTTCCCTGGAGTGTGACAGACGTGCCGAGTTATACCATCATCCGGACATCAGGGAGGTCAAATTCAGATCAATTTAATAAAGACGGCTGGCATCCAGAATAGACGATTAATGTGATTGTCAAAATGCTTTCCGTGTCTATCAAGCTGTTGATCATCGTCAGAATCATCATCTGCTGCATTCTATTTGTCAGGCTCCAAAGTATGAGCCAACTATGTAGCGGCTGACATCAATACATTTTAGTCAAGAGAGAAACAAAACGAATGCAATGTTAAACACGAGGTGACACAGCCAGACTCTTAATACGAAACTCTGAGATAGTTTCTGCCGGAGAATATAGCAACATGTTTGAAATCAAGTCAATGTCTATGCAGGCTGAAAGCTAAGAGATCTCTGTAGCTGCTGAAAAGCTTTCAAATAAAATCAGCCATGTAGAAAGCTTTGATGATGCAATAATTATGAGAACTTTAAAAGCAACTTAAGCATCATATGTGATATCACTAAAATTTACCAATTTACCTTCCCTGTTTATTCACACTTCAATTCTAGTCATACAACAAGCAATTAGTCCTGTAGCCCCATAGTAACACTAGGCAAGAGGGGAAGAGACGTTTATAAAACGAGCAAATGTACAGATCGAATAAATACATTGGAAGAGTAGATTTTCACAAAGCCATGATTCTTGTTGAACAAACTTAGCTGGAAGCATCAGCAAATGATCCTCTGAGTTGCTTGCAACTGTGCTCTGGCATCAGATGATCTGATGCTGCTCTCTTTGGTCTCAGCTGCATATAACTAAAGGCACATAAGAAGCCATGAAGAGAGTAATTGAAGGCATACTTATTGCATAAAACCACAAATGTGTTGGGCTCATACCTTCTCTTCTGCATGTTGATAAAATTGTCTCAAAAGAATATTTGTGGCCTCAGTTGATATTACTGAAAAAAGAAAATTAAAAAGATGAGACAAGATAGCCTGTTATCTTGTTACATATCAAATCTCTTCTTTTTTCTGTTTTTTTCACGACCATACTAGATATTAAACCCAACAAAAACACAAATTTTCAAAGAATTTACTGTCATTTTACAAAGTCCCTTCGATGATCTAGAAATAGTAGAACAATTGATTAACAGGCAAAGTCAGTTTTTTTTGTCTAGTGGAGAGTTTTGCAATTTAAATACAATAAAACTCGATTATCCCAAGAAACAATCAATCTTGAGTGAGGATACAGTTTGATGGCTGTTTTGACAACCACATACCAAAATCCTTCATTAGAAAAAGCTGCATCTTTAGTAGATTAGCTCGTGGTAATGTAGGAATTGCAGGAATTTGAATACGCGAGACTTATAGGATAATAGGCCAATTTTCTGCATGCCTTAAGGTCTAATAATCTCAGATATTTTCACTTTACTCTTTCTGTCCAAACTGTAATATTGTTGAATTCCTTATATGACACAAATGGGCATCTACACATCCTCTTGATATTAGACATTTATTGCAATCTACAATGGTAGAAAGTATTATACGAGTAAGCCTCCCATTCTTCTTATATTTATATGCATCCAGTTCTTACAAGGAGAGGTAAAAGGAGATAATTTCCAAATGAAATGGGTGACCACAAGATGGATGGAAGTCACATCTCGAGGCAAGTGTAAGGCTACAGAATGTTGAACCTTTCGCCAAGAGAATAAACAGGAGGCGTATAGCCAGTTGAGCTTGCATCTCATGAAAGTTACTCGCAGTTGAGCTTGCATCTATCTTCTCAACCAATCTAATTTTCATTCAACGTGACAAATGCATCTACAATTCCCCACTTTTCACTTCAATTATCTCCTTTCTATTACGTGGTTCCCACTTGTACCATGTTTCACTTCATCATCCATATCTCCATGGAGTTCAATTTTCGACCATGTCTACTACTAGCTTGTCAAATAAGAGGTTCTATATGCCAAAAGCTGTATTAAGTCGATCACACAACTATTAGAAAGAAAGTTTTTAGCCCTTCTTGACATCTATAGTATACCATGCCTTGCTGGGAAACAGCTCGATAATCATGATGGCTTTAAGTTTCTATGGTGTTTGTGACAAAAGTTCATGGAGTCCATATCATTCGAGTCCCCTGGATATGGCCACATGTATCTCCTCATTATGTCGGACGCCAGATGCAACGTCAAAAACGATGTTTCATATGTTAAGTCCTTTTACAAGTTGAATATCTATAACTTTCAGATTCCATTAACACCATTATGGTTCAACAAACTATCCACCCTTGCCATGCAAAGGTTCCTTAATACCCACTCAAAACTAAACCCTATGCGATATATATATTTTTTGTCAGAAGATAGACCTATGCAGTATGTAGTCAGATAGCTAACTGTGCTTTGCATAAACAAACCACCAAGTACATCTGTGTAGTGTAATCATGTCCATAACTAGTCACAAGTCGAGGTAATATGCATATGAAAACACTCACATCTATAAAGTGTTAAAATTTTGTTGTCGAAACTAGCTTCCAATCAAATTACTTAATTGAATACTCAACATTCATCTGGAGATTTGTATGCCAACAATTTCCATTAATCGATCGTTGTGTTAGGTTTGATAAGCCATGGTACTCTAATTTTGTAACTTACTCTCACTATTACATGAAAATCTCATTCCAAGTGCTTCGCCAACTCCCAGCCTCTAGGTCAACTCCCCATTTCTAGGCTTTGGGAGTTGATCCCATCAACTGCGATACTTGACAAGTCCCTATAGTTGTCTATACGACCCTTAACACAGTCCAACCACCAGCATATTTTAAAGAAACATCCCAACCCCAAAGAGTATAAGCAATGCTCTTCTTGATTCCATGCATTCAACAACATCGAATGAGAAATCAGATGTGCATTCAAATAATCATGCAAAGAATGAAATTTCTAAAGTAACTGAAGCAATAATCAACATTATATACACATCCAGGTTTACCTTGATCAGGTGGCGGAAGAGTCCGGCTATGAGTAGGCTGATATGTCACAGGTGTGAGTTTCTGAAAATAAACCACAAAACAATCTCAGGGATAAAAACATATCAGGTAACAAAATCAATAAGCTAGGGTACAAAAAGAAACAGAAAATAGAACCCCATCTTGCAAAAAATTCTCATCTCTCTAACAGTACCAAGAAATTTCTTCACCAATTTTTGCTGCCTTCAAATATCGTACATTTCACTTCCAACCATCCCATGAGGCACAGCGACACTCAAACCCTATCAAGCACTCCCAACAAACACATACTGGAAATCGAAAGATGGAAAGAAGAGATACAATGTTTCACCGACATACTCATACTGGTCGAATTAACTGAAGAAAGGGGCAAATTATCTACAATTGGAGACGATCATTAAACATGAAGGATAAGAACAATTGGAGCCAGGAGAGGCAAGCGGGCGAGAAAACACACACACACACACACATATATATATATATACACACACAGAGAAGAGGGAGAGGAGGAGGAGCTTACCAATGGCTGAGCGGGGTCCGATGGGCGGAGCTGGCTGAAGTTGTGAGGGTCGTAGGAGGGCCAGTCGCCGAACAAAGACCCCATCGTTGTTAGGAATTCAGCAGCAGAAGACGAGGAGGTCGGGGACGACGAGCCCACTCGTTCTCTCTTCTGCCTCTCTTTGCTCCTATACTTGAAAGATTTCTAGAAGAGGGGTTTATTATTGACTACACCCCTTGTTTATTTTTTAAATTACAACCAAAGCACTGGTTTGGGAATTTGGATGCATCGAGAAACCGACCTATCGCAGAATTAGCTAATGCTAAAATGAATTACGAATATTCTGTGGAATTATCGGTTACTGATTACTTGTGTTGATAGGTCACTTTTTGAGTAATTTGTATATCACTGGCACACTATATTATTTTTTACAACATCGTGTCACTCTCACTGATAGTTACATGGTGGCACTTTTACTTTAGATGACGAAACTATTATAAGTTGTTACGCAACTTCATTCATAATATAATTAACAAAAAAAATAATTACAAAACAAGTAAATAAAGTTGTGTAACAAGTGAATAAACCTACGTAATAAGTGAATGAAGATACACAACAAGTGAAGAGTTGCACATGAATGAAGAGCAATTTTGTTTTGTTAAATAAAAGTTTCACTAATATAAAAAGAACACTAGAAGTGACACTAATATGCAAAATATAACATGGAGTGTCATTAATATGCAAATTACTCTCCTTTTTTTTCTTGGGCATTTATATATGCCACTCAAACATCCAAGTTATACATATACTAGCGGATCCCATGCAAATTGCATGGTTTAAATAATTCTCTCTCAATCACAACCATCTATTCTATAAAGCCACGTTTGGTTTTCAGTGAGGAATGAAATGGGATTAGGAATGGAATAGACTTAGGAATGGTGTGATCATGATTGTGTTTGGTTGAACAAGGAATGAGAATGGGAATGATGGTTTCATATGTTTGGTATGCACTAATAAACATGGAAAGGGAATGAGAATAATGTGTAAATAACCATACTACCCTTGATATATACAACACTTAATATATGCATATTTAGTCATATATCTACTAGTGGGCCTCCCATGCCACACTTTATATTTATATACACATAAAATATGTACATATAGTATATGTAAATATATATGTGTGTATATAAAAATATGTGTGCATCGAATCTTCTATTTGTATAGTTTGGTATTTATTTGTTGCGTTGATGGATCCAAAGGTGGAGAAATCAATTATATTAATTGATGAATGATCACATAGATTATTAATCTGACTGTAATCAAACGGTGGTGATTTAATTCATCCAAGGATGAAGGTGATTAATTCAATGGTTCAGATTAACTACATAAGGGTAATTATGTCATTAGACATCTCATTCCTCATTCAGGCATGAATGGAATGGGTCAATCCCAGGGGGTGGGAGGAATGGGCCATTCCTTCTCCAATATGAATGAGGTATTCCATTCCAGCCAGAATGGACGGACCAAACGACGAAATGCCTCATCGGAACATAAAAAGGCATTACATTCCGACCGAAATAGACGAACCAAACATGCCATGTGAGGGCCCGTCCCTCAGACCTGACTCGACCACGTGGGTCGAGAGCCGGTTTCCTGTTGGTTTGGTTCCGCGTCGGGCACGATCGGGCGATCGTGTGGCGGTTTTGGACTCTGGGGGCATTTTGGTAAATATGCCCTCTGGTGGTCGGTTTCACACCCGCGTTCCACACACTGACTTTGATTGATGTATGTGTTTGATTAGAACCCCTAGGGTGTATCCGATCGGAGGATCGGAGCTCGATCGGGAAAGATCGATTTGGACGACTGAGATAGATTTGGAATTTCTATACAAGGCATGTCTCTTTCTTCTCTTTCCTTCTCTTCTTCTCCCGTCGTTTTCTTCTCTCTCTCTCCTTCGGCTGAGCTAGGGTTGGAGACTTTGGTCTTCGGAGCTCAGATCTTGGCGGCTCGGCAGGTGGGACGCGTGGAGGAGCTACCCTACTTGCTCAAGTAGGTGTTTCTACCTCGATCCTTGGATCGGGTTCTCCTAAGATAGGTTTTTTGCTCTTTCGCTGTAGGAATACATGTTAGAATGCTATGCAACTCTTTGTGCATGTAGTATGAAGGATTTGAAGTATTCCTACCTTGCATTTTCCGTATTCTAACGGTTGGTTTCCGTATTATCGCCGTTTTGTCGGTTTTTGTCCATTTGGACCTAGATAGGAGATTCAAAAGCTGGATTTCTTCACTCCATTAGCTTTCCCTTTGCTAATTATACTTGCTTGCAAGATTGCATCTTATTCCAACGTGACTTGATACTTGAAATCCAAAGAAATGGATTTCCGACACTGTTCTGATGAACTGTGCCAAGGCTCGACGGTCGATCGGTGCATCGACCGTCAAGTGTTGTTTTACCCTTTCTGGGCCTGACGGTAGACCGTCGGATCGACCGTCGGGCTCTGTCGGGATTTTGGACTCCCACGGTCGATGGATCGATCGACCGTTGGATCTTCTCATTTTCGCCTTTTACATGACGGTCGACCGTCGGATCGACCGTCGCATCGACCGTCAGGCGCTGTTTGGTTTTGGGCTTCTCAGGGTCGATGGGTGGATCGACCGTCACCCTTGGTTTTCTTCGCATGGGTCTCACGGACGATGTCACGGTCGATCGACCGTGACATCGTCCGTGACCCGTTGAACTTGGTTTTCAGGTATTTTCTTGGGTGATTTTGATGGGGGATTAGTATCTAAACATGTTGGGAAGCATGTAGGGGGATTTGATGAGGTTTTCAAAGGATTTTCATTTGGTTTGAGGTTGATTCAAATGTTCTTTCCTTTTTAGAAAACCTATGGTTCTACTTGCAATAAATACATAATTGATTGTAGTTAAGTGTTTAGTTGATTGCTTAGCCATTAGCTAGCTATGAGTGCTAGCTAATGAGGAATTGTGGAACCTTAGCCTCTTGCCGGCGAGTGCCGAGGGCTATTGTATATCTGTTGAACTTATAAATGTTGATGTGGCATGTAGAGACATCTAGGATAGATGTTTGCCTAGGCTCATGCATTGTATGCATTAGAGGCATTTGACCGTGGTTTAGGTCGCTGATCCGAGGCTCTCGGTAGCCTTAGGACCGTGGATGGGTAGTCAGGAGTAGGGTGTGATTGTTTGATCAAATCTCATGTCTTTGAGGATTTACGCTAGTTGACTCTGATCATTGTTGAGGTTTAGAAGTCGGGTTGTCTTCCGAAGCTAAGTTCTAAGGATGGGTGTCGACGTCCCTGACATGGTCCCTAGGCAGTGATTTCCTGCTGGGTAATGGTGATCCTACTGGTTCCGGTTCTTTCCTCCCAGCGTGTTGGTTGAGTTTCCCAGCGTGGTCGGTTGAGAAGAGTAGGTATCCTTGGGGAGTCGACAGGGTTGTGGGACCCGTGGCATCCGTTAGACTTGAGCTGGAAGATAACTCTGTTGTTGTTTTCCTCCTTTCAGTGTGTCGTAGAGTAGAACCCTACTGAGCTTATCGCTCACTCCTATCCGGGCTGCGTTTACAGGTGCAGGCGGCAGTTCTTCCTCAGTGGAGCCGGCAGGATCGGCTTTTGGCGGCGCGAGTACTTTCAGAGGCGCTTAAGGTTGCTGGAGGATGATCTGTTGTACACTTTTTGATATATGTATATGTTGTAAACATTTTGGAGAACCTTTGGGATTTTTTGTATAAATCTGTATATTGGAACTTAGACATTGTACAACTTGATGATATATTATAATTGAATATGTTTACCCTTTGGAATACAATTGTTTAAATTATTTATCTTTTCCGCTTTGTACCACGCCGGTTGATGATGAATAGTGATAGGAACCCTCACGCCTCGTCCTGGATGGGTTTTCTGGGTCGGGGTGTGACAACTTGGTATCAGAGCAGGCTGTAAGTCCCAGGGATAGGATTAGGCTTGCGGTTAAGGTTTTGAGCGCGGTTTGGGATAGTTCTAGGAGTAGAGCATCCCTGTGTGCTTGACTATGCTCATATGTGTTATGCTTTTATTTTATTGATTGCTGCTGTGTTTTGTTTTCTTACGGGTGGACACTTGTCGTCTCTGATAAATGTGCAGATGCCAGGGAGCATAGCTAACTGTCCAGTGTTGGGTCAGGGTACCGCGCGCGACCAGCGCGCTGCCCGACGGGCCTTAGGGGCCAACACAGCCGTGCCCCGTGTACCTGCACGAGAGCCAGAGCTGAGGATTGAGGTCGTGCTGGAGGAGGATGCTTCGTTCATCGCCGAGGAGGTCTCTCCTCCACTCGACTAGCGTGTTGTTGCGACAGCGGTGGTCGACTTCCAGAGGCTGAACCCTCCTAGGTTCAGCGGTACTGGAGGCGACCCAGCGGTGGCGGACGACTGGCTGGAGGGAGTCAGTCGCGTCCTTGACACTCTGCTCGTCCAGGATGACCGAGTTAGGGTCAGACTTGCCGCGTTCCAGCTCGACGGGGACGCTTTGGACTGGTGGCGCTCTTTCCAGGTCGCCAGGGACGGGAGTGACCCATCGTGGGCCGTGTTTCGTCGTTTCTCGGTGCGTACTTTCCCCGCAGTGCGCGCTCGGCCCTTGTCCATGAGTACCAGACCCTTTCTCAATGTACTCAGTCGGTTGTTCAGTACGCGGCTAGGTTCACGAGACTTGCCAGATTTGCCGGGGCGGTGTCGGCGGATCCTCTTGCCAGAGCTGAGCAGTTCCAGTGGGGGCTTAGGCCCGAGCTCAGGCATCTGATCGCGGCTCAGCGATCTAGCACGTACGCAAAGGTGTTGGACTGTGCCTTGGCAGACGATGATGAAGTCCGTCATGCTGTGATATCCACTCTGACACTGGAAAGGCCGTAACAAGTCTGCTATCTATCGACATTCCGCCTTCACCTCCTGACAGGTCAAGTTATAAGGAACGAACTCTGCGTCTGACCTCTGCAGCACAATCAACTGTCTGCTAATGCCGCCAGAAATCTATGTAGGCTCGGTGTCATCGTCGCTCCATGTCGTCATGAGTCTTTGTCTGATCTGTAATAATCTCTTTGGGAACTGTATGATGACGTCTGGAATGGTAGGTGATGTCCGAACTAGATAACTGTCTCCACCTCCGCCACTGGTCGGTTGTCACTGTCGCTAAAGTTATTCTAATTTCTCTGGCCCATCTGTTCGAGGTAAGAACTACGACATTAGCCTAAATTGAAAAGTGATATACCTGAAAGGTCGAACCCTTTCTAGCAACTACCAGTTGCTATCACCCTTAAAGGCACTGACGTAGTGACTTTAAGACGAGATCCGGTCTCCTGGTCACTCTAGTCAAAGGTTCTGCGGCCTTGAAGATGCCTCTACTGAATTGCTAGTGCAGTCTTCGATCTCTGCCGTCACACATCTGCTTCAAGCCCAGCTGGATCAATTAATTTGTCTACCGCTGACCCAATCTATATCTCGTACGGAAAATTGTCATCAGGATGTCACAATCCCGAATCGTTATATGATTGTAACCGGTGTGAATCCGACCTACGAGAAGGTTAACAAGACTCAGAGCTGACAAGCATCTCGGTGATGCACTGCAACGGGTACGTACTCCTCAGAGAATGAAAGGCTCAGGGACGATCTGCTGATGTGACTACTGAAGTTGCTACGATGGCGAAAACTGATGTACGCGGCCCAGCTGCTCATGGTATGAAAGAGCGAGCACACGTCCTCGACGGTCGCATCTGCCCCAAATACAACCCGGCCTACTCGGCCCTGAGGTCTCTGCGACGCGTTCACTGAAGACACTGGCCGATCTACCCCAAACGAACCTCGAGTCCAAACTCAGCAATCCCGCGAAGGTGGAATACCCTGGAAGCTCCTCAAAAGGACAGCTGCACAAACAACAACACGAGGTAACCCTGCTCTCCCGAGCACCCTCAAAAACAAAGGGGGAGGAGTTCACCACAGACTGGTGACCAGCCCTAGCTCTCGGCAACCAGAAGGCGCGCCAACCCGCGACCTTCAACAAGAGCAAAACAACGCCGTCAGGTGCACCCACAACACCTCCCCACGGCCAACAAACGCAACTCGGTGCGCGACCAACCAGCGCAAGCCAAGGAAGCCGTCTACTCCCAACGTGTCCCACACGTGGGCGACGGACACCTAGAGGTCTCCAACCTCTAGAAAACGCCCCGACAAGAGCAACCAACCCAAGCTCTTGTCCCAAATCGGTGGCAACTCCCAAAGCCACACTCGACTCCAGTCCCAAACCAACACGGATGCACGGGGACGAGTCACGAGGGAGAACACCCGGCGCCACAAGGAAACCACGAGCCGCAAGACACTCCAAAAGCTGAAAGCTGAAGCTGCAAACTGAAATCTGGAAGAAGGCGGCTCTGAAATGGGCTGATGTTCAAGCTGCTCTCTGCTCAGAAGTGCGCGAAACTCCGGTAAGACCGGTCGCTACCTCGTCTCCGGCGAGGCTCTATCTGGAATCTGAATTCCCGCGTCTGCCACAGGTACCTGCCCCAGCTGAGGTGTCAACCCACTGCTCTGCCCCACGCCGTGCGTCACGCCCGACTGCTCTGCGGTAAGCGTCTTGTGCCCCTCGCAACCAGCACCATCGACGAAAAAGGCTCTCGGCGGCTAGCACTCGAGCACCCTGCGGGTTCCCTCTCAGTCTGGCGGTCCAGCCTACCTCTCAAAGAACTGGCACGACGCTGCTGCCGAAACCACTGCCTCTACCAACGGCTACCATGCCGTTCCCTAGAAGCAGGAACGACAACCCCGAAACTCACCACGACCACCGACCAACAGTCCGGTGTCAACCCTCAAGTCATCTATCTCAGTATCCAGAGTACAGTCCAGGGCGTCCCCCGCTGTCACCCCAACATACCGAGCCAGGTGATCCAACCAACCCGCGTGCTGTCACGAGGTGGGAGTACCATGAACAGAGGAAGGTACTCCCAACTACACCACCTTCCAAAGGTAGGTGCCAGAGAACAGTGCGCGAACTGTTCTCAACACACAACCAACAGTGTCCCTAGTGGCCCCGACAAGCGCCACTACGCATCACTTCCTGAGAAGGCAAGAAAACAACGGCTTCCCGAACAAGTGATACTCCAGGATGTCTAAAACATTCAGGATCCGGGACACCTCCTTCAATCAGTCCTCTACTGTCGAAGGATCTCCAACATCGCCTCTGGGCCACAACGGGTCCACCTCTTGGGATTCCAAGGGTATAAAGGCGACACACGTCCTATTCCCTACTCGCTCATCTCCAACACGGGGGAGATACACTGTCAGGCGAGGGAACGGACAGCGCCGATGTGCGTGCACACCTCCCCTTGAGGCGTCACGACACAGCCGAAAACCAAAACACAACAACAATCAATCTAACTAATGCACATCACACGCATTCGCAAACAGTCATGCAAGGATGTTCTAGACCTAGAACTATCCCATTCCACCCTCAAAATCTCAACCGCAAGCCTTATCCTATCCCTGGGATCTACAGCCTGCTCTGATACCAAACTGTCACACCCCGACCCAGAAAACCCATCCGAATCGAGGCGTGAACTACCTAAACCTGTTTACATCATCAAATGGCGCACCAAGATATAACTGCTATGAATTTAAATAATTTAATTCCCCAAGTTCATAGAAATTTTGGCAGAATCCCCTTTATAATTTCAGCATAAGAAACCTGTACATTTTACAATTTCAACATTCTCACATTCCTCAACATTTATATCAAAGAATATTACAATATTTCTCAAATACAACTGAATTAATAATCTTACAATTATATCCTTGAATACATCAATTTGTACATCATTGACTAAAACTGTAAATTATCTGTAGATGAACTCCTCGAAGCTCCAAGTCCTCGATCACCTCGAAATATCGCGCCATTTTCTAAAAGATCACCTGAAAGAAGGAACTGCATCGACCTGCATCGCCGATGCAGCCCAGGTAGGGTGAGCAACAATGCCCAGTAGGGTTCTACTCTACATCGCACAGAAAAGAAGGGAAAACTGCAACTGTGTCGTTCTCCGCCTAAGTTTAAGGAATGCCAAGGGTCTCATAACCCTATCGATGTCCCAAGGGCTCCCGTCATGAACCTCTCTCTTGAACATGTTACCAAGATCACCCTAAGCACCAATAGGGGAACAGTACCATGCGGGATCACCCTTACTCAAGAACAAACGAGAGGAAACAAAGACTGCGGGCTCCTGTCCAGGTACCACCCTGCCCAGTCATACCATCTCTCGCGGGGACACACATGTCAGGGAGCACATCGACAACCATCCTTAGCACTTGGCCTTGGAGACTGACACGACCTCTACACCTCAAATATGAACATATAATCCATAGTCGACTATAGCAATAACCTCAAAAGATATCCAACATAATCATTGATGACAATCACGTCCTAATCCTCGACTACCCAAACCCCGGCCCTAGGGCTAAATCCGGGCTACCCGAGAACCCCGGATCGGCGATCGAATCCATCGCCTACCACCTAGCCTGGATGTCTCTAATGCAATCATCATGCATGAGCCTATTCAAACAACTAGGCCTAGGTGTCTCTACATGACATCTCATCAAGCATGTCCAATGTAGCATACAATAAGATACAAGAGAGAGAGCTAAACTGTTAACGTACAACAAGGAATAACAATTACTTAACCATACACCTAATACGGTTCAAAGCATAACCATCACAAGCAGTCGATCTAGTTCAATCCAAATTTCAGCGTTACAATGGCTTACACCACCGTTAGCCAGAAACTATACAATGGGGTACACCCCCAGTTAATCAATTCACATGGCACCCCCGGCCCGCAAAAATGTAAACATTTCCACCAAGAAATATAAACGGGCCACCGCCGGCCCTAGGCTTATACATGATACAGAAATACGTGAATGACGTGATTAATAAGAGATTGCATGGACTGAGTTGTTAAAGGAACAATTCAGTATAAATGAATAACGAATAATCACGGAGATACTAGGTCAAACAATTACATCAGATCAATTCGACAATAATCAAGAGAAGACATTCCAAAACTCAACTTGCAATTAGTCCACTTAGAAACCGACGAAAAAATACGAAAACCCACCGCCGGCAGATCAACACTTTAGCAATAATAAAACATACCCAATGATGAATTAGAAGCAATTCAAAAGAAGGGAAGGGCATGGAGGTTAAACATCGTAGGAAAACACGACTATCGATCAAACTAAAATCTCAGTCGACCTCAATCGATCAAACTGGGGGAAGTTACAATAGACCTCGGATTAAAGACAAAACCTCCGATTCAATACTAGTACGCTTTGCTAGATGTAGATATATATATATATATATATATATATATATGTAAGACATGCCTTGCTGATTCACAGCTACTTAGAACTTAATTTTCGGATTGCTACAGTAACCGATAAGTTCAAAACGATGAAATCTTGATCAAACGACATCCAACGTCGTGAAACTTGAAATTGGACATGGTCTAATGTAGGGGAACATGTAAGGAGCAGCCCATCCAAGAATTAGATCAAGGGGTGTCAAAAATCAATTTAATTAGCTGACTTTTACCGAAAACTCTATTTCGACACAGTCTGAGAAAATAATTCACAATAAGTCACAGAAAAATCTGAAAAATGCGAAATTAGAGTCGTTGGAAAAAGGATGTGAAGCCCCACAACTTTCATGCTGATGGTCTCTTGAGGCTGTGTGCTCACAGTTCCTCAATCAGGCTGTGAACATCACCGTTCTGCTAAGACAGCAATATGCTTCTCAATTCCAAGGTTCTCATTGGCATTTGTTCAAGCATCAACCATGCAACACCCAAGTATGAACAACTACACCATCTAGTTAGACACTCACAAAGGTTAACAACGACAAGTGGTCCAAGGGAGGAGAAATCACATCAAAAACCAATACTAATCCACGGATTTGCTCAACAGCAATACAGGGGAAGAAGAAAGAAGTCCACAGAGAACTCACGGAAGTAACAAAGCATCAACATCATGCTTCCAAATCTTCGGTTCACCAGTAATTCAAGAACAGAGGTCACAAAGGCAATCCATGGCAGCAGAGATATAGTCGAGGCCATGGGGAATAGGGGAGAGGGGAAGGATTGCTGGAAGCTGGGCCGGGCATGGCTTGGCGTCGCACTGAATGATGGAGAAAGACAACGCCGGAAAAACCAAGGAAAACAAAGCATGAGCGGATCGCATCGCCGGAAAAACAGAGTAGGAACAACCCGGAAAACAGAGCATAGCATGTAGGAAAACAAAACCGAGCCCGAAGCAAAGCATCTTGTGGAAATCCAGTCAAGCATCGCCGGAAAACCAAGGGAAAAATGGCACATATCCTCACCAGAAAAACAGGGCAAACATAGCATAGATGCATCCTATGGCCTAGTCTATGCTAGTAGAGTCTAAACCAAGTTTAGGCTAGAAACCCTACCTCTGGATCGATGTCCTCCTCCTCCGATCGTCAACGCCATCGTCTCCTTTGATCGCGGCAAGTTTCTCTCTCCCTCCCTCTCCAACCGTGGTCGATGTCACCGCTGCCAAGCTCTCTCCTCTGGTCGCCGTCGCCGTGGTCATCCAAGGCCTCCACCGTCGAAGAGGGAAACCCACTCGTCGCTGTCGTCCTCTCCTCTCTCCTCCGGTGGCGACCGCCGGCCTTTCTTCTCTCCTTCGCCGCTCTCTCCTCTATCGATTTCTCTCTCCTTGGGTTAAAGAAGGCTACAGTGCCCTAAACTTAACTTAACCTTTTATATCATCTATTGAATCTTCCTCTGGTCGTCCGATCGCTCAAGCCTCGATCTTCGCGATCGGGCTCAGATCCTGCGATCTGGAGCACTTCTAAGGATCTAGTCAAACACATACATCATCACAAGGCCGTGTGTGCGCTACGCGTGTGTGGAACCAACTCCGTGAGGGTAATTTACCAAATTACCCCTGGAGCTGCAACGATCACCGGGGATCTCAAAGCAAGGCCAACCGAGCCCAAACTAACAGAACCAGACCCTCGACCGACGCGGTCGGACCAGGTTAGAGGTACAGGTCCTCACATGGAGTCCCACTACACTTAGACACACCCGTCGGCGGAGGAGCTCGTGTTGAGCTGATCTGCCGTTCTTGCGAGTTGGAGGCTGGGGGCCTCCGTGTCTTTCTAGACCTTCGGGTACTAGACATGGTCGGGTTCGACGTGATTCTCGGTATGGATTGGATGACTTCATACCGAGCCGTCATCGACTGTGGCCGTCGTAGGGTGACTGCTTGGACACCTGACGGCGCTCGTTTCGTTCTGTTGGGGGATCGTCAGTTGGCCGATTCCCTCTTGTGTGGTTGCTTTCCCAAGCGCGAGGGCCAGCTGTCAGCTTTACTGGCGCGCCTTTCCTTGTTCGCTGCAGAGGGCAGTCAAGAGGACAGTTTACCTGCAGTTGTTTGTGAGTTTGCTGACGTCTTCCCATATGAGCTACCGGGCCTTCCTCCTTCCAGAGCAATAGACTTCCAGATAGATCTTGTACCGGGTACCGGGCCGATCTCTCTGCCAGCTTTCAGGATGGCACCAGCAGAGCTGAGGGAGCTGAGGGTCCAGCTGGACGGGTTGATCGGCAGAGGTTTCATCCGCTCCAGCACGTCGCCTTGGGCAGCTCCTGTATTGTTCGCAAAGAAGAAGGACGGTACGCTTCGTCTTTGCATTGATTACATGAAGTTGAACAGGGTGACGGTGAAGAACAAGTATCCGATGCCGAGGATCGATGACTTGTTCGACGAGCTCCGAGGCTCTTCGGTCTTTTCGAAGATCAATCTCCGTACCGGCTATCACCAGTTGCGGATTCGGGATTGCGACATCCCGAAAACGGCTTTCCGTACGAGGTACGGGTTGTATGAGTTCACGGTAATGCTGTTCGGCTTGACGAACGCACCGGCGGAGTTCATGGATCTGATGCAGAGGGTCTTCCGACCGTACTTAGATCAGTTCGTGGTGGTTTTCGTCGACGACATCCTAGTCTACTCACGTACCGCGGAGGACTACGGGCAGCATCTGAGGACAGTGTTGCAGTTGTTGAGGGGGCATAGGCTATATGCCAAGGCCTCCAAATGTGAGTTTTGGCTTCCTGAGGTGCAGTTTCTGGGGCACGTGGTGTCAGCGGAAAGTATTTCAGTTGATCCAGCCAAGATCGAGGCAGTGCTACAGTGGCAGAGACCGGCGACAGTGTTCGAGGTCCGCAGCTTCCTCGGCTTGGCGGGTTACTACAGGAGGTTCGTGCGGGACTTCTCCAGGGTTGCAGGGCCGCTGACCAGGTTGACACAGAAGGCGGTCCCATTTGTTTGGGATGAGGCTTGTGAGCAGGCTTTCATCCAGTTGAGGACCAGGCTGACGAGTGCACCGATCCTTATAGTTCCAGAGCGAGGCGTCGGCTACAGTGTCTACTGCGACGCCAGTGGGGAGGGTCTAGGCTGTGTGCTTATGCAGGAGGGCCATGTGGTGGCCTACGGTTCCAGGCAGCTGAAGACCCATGAGAGGAACTATCCAGTCCACGATCTCGAGCTTGCGGCGGTTGTCTTCGCTCTGAAGACGTGGCGGCACTACCTCTACGGTGAGCGGTTCTTGGTGTACTCTGATCATAAGAGTTTGAGGCACGTGTTTACCCAGCGTGACCTCAACCTCAGGCAGCGGCGGTGGATGGAGCTTCTAGAGGACTACGACTTCGAGTTGCATTACCACCCTGGTAAGGCAAACGTCGTAGCAGACGCTCTCAACAGGCAGACCAGAGACAGCAGGGTGACCTTGGCAGCAGTGTCAGCTCGGCAGTGGCAGATGCTGGAGACAGTCAGTCAGTTTGGGCTTGACTTTGAGGACCGGGCGACAGGTGGCTTCCTGTATGCCGTTCGCAGCATTCCAGCTCTTTTGGCCAGAGTGATCGAGGCACAGGCTGGAGACCCAGAGCTCGTGGAGACCTGTGCTGCGGTCGGCACCGAGCACGCAGTTGAGGGCTGGACAGTGTCGACAAACAGTGGGCTACTCTTCAGAGGTAGAGTTGCAGTTCCAGCAGACCCGGCGTTGCGAGAGGAGATCCTTCACGAGTTCCACCACTCCTGCTTCGCCGTTCACCCCGGGAGCACCAAGATGTACTACGACCTTCGCCGACAGTTCTGGTGGTGCGGGATGAAGAGGTCAGTAGCTGAGTTCGTCTCCAGATGCCTCACCTGTCAGAGGGTGAAGGCAAAGCACAGGCAGACCCCAGGATTGTTGCAGCCACTTCCAGTGCCAGAGTGAAAGTGGGAATATATAGCTATGGACTTCGTCACCGGGCTACCCAGGTCACCGAGGGGGAATGATGCGATTTGGGTCATTGTCGATCGACTGACCAAATCGGCTCATTTCCTCCCCATGAGGACTACAGATCCAGTTGCCATACTGAGCCAGAGGTACATCGACGAGGTAGTCCGACTGCACGGCATCCCAGTGTCGATAGTGTCAGACAGAGATCCCAGATTCACCGGCAGGTTCTGGAGCAGCTTCCAGTACTCCTTGGGGACAGCGCTGACGTTCAGCACATCCTTCCACCCTCAGACAGACGGACAGTCGGAGCGGACTATCCAGATCTTGGAGGACATGCTCAGAGCATGTGTGCTAGACGCTGGAGGTACGTGGGAGCAGCACGTGACTTTGGTGGAGTTTGCCTACAACAACAGTTTCCAGGCCTGTTTGGGTTTTGCACCCTTCGAGGCGTTGTACGGCAGACCGTGTCGCTCACCGGTGTGTTGGACTGAGGTTGGGGAGGCGTCCCTTACAGGTCCGGACATCATCAGACATTCGTCAGAGAGGTTGGCTCAGATCAGGCAGAGGCTTCTGACTGCACAGAGCAGGCAGAAGAGCTACGCAGACCGCAGGCGACGACCCCTGGAGTTCGCAGTTGGCGACAGAGTGCTACTGAAGGTGTCCCCGCGCAGAGGGTCGATCAGGTTCGGTAGCAGGGGCAAGCTAGCTCCGAGGTTCACAGGTCCTTTTGAGATCGTCAGGCGCGTCGGAGCAGTCGCCTACCAGTTGGCTCTACCTCCGCACATGTCAGCAGTCCACCCCACCTTCCACGTGTCTATGCTGCGGAAGTACATTCCAGATCCTTCTCACGTGATCAGACACGACGACCTCGAGGTTGAGGAGGATGCCACCTACATAGAGCAGCCAGTGCAGATCATGGACAGACGGGATCAGGTTTTGAGAGGCAGATCGCTACCATTGGTCATGGTCAGGTGGAGGCACGGCAGTGCAGAGAGTCTGACTTGGGAGCGAGAGGATCGCATGCGTCGGGAGTTTCCCCAACTGTTCGCCTCTTCAGGTAATTTCTTGTTGTGGGCGTTGGCGCACCTAGCTGTAGCCTTGCTTGTGCAGGTAGGCTTAGTTGTTTCTCTTTTTCCCCGGCTTCAACCTTGAATTTCGGGACGAAATTCTTTTTAAGGTGTTTAGGTTATGAGGGCCCGTCCCTCAGACCTGACTCGACCACGTGGGTCGAGAGCCGGTTTCCTGTTGGTTTGGTTCCGCGTCGGGTACGATCGGGCGATCGTGTGGCGGTTTTGGACCCCGAGGGCATTTTGGTAAATATGCCCTCTGGTGGTCGGTTTCACATCCGCGTTCCACACACTGACTTTGATTGATGTATGTGTTTGATTAGAACCCCTAGGGTGCATCCGATCGGAGGATCGGAGCTCGATGGGGAAAGATCGATTTGGACGGCTGAGATAGATTTGGAATTTCTATATAAGGCATGTCTCTTTCTTCTCTTTCCTTCTCTTCTTCTCCCGTCGTTTTCTTCTCTCTCTCTCCTTCGGCTGAGCTAGGGTTGGAGACTTTGGTCTTCGAAGCTCGGATCTTGGCGGCTCGGCTGGTGGGACGCATGGAGGAGCTACCCTACTTGCTCAAGTAGGTGTTTCTACCTCGACCCTTGGATCGGGTTCTCCTAGGATAGGTTTTTTGCTCTTTCGCTGTAGGAATACATGTTAGAATGCTATGCAACTCTCTGTGCATGTAGTATGAAGGATTTGAAGTATTCCTACCGTGTATTTTCCGTATTCTAACGGTTGGTTTCCGTATTATCGCCGTTTTGTCGGTTTTTGTCCATTTGGACCTAGATAGGAGATTTAACCGTCAAAAGCTGAATTCTTCACTCCATTAGCTTTCCCTTTGCTAATTATACTTTCTTGCAAGATTACATCTTATTCCAACGTGATTTGATACTTGAAATCCAAAGAAATGGATTTCCGGGACTGTTCTGATGAACTGTGCCAAGGCTCGACGGTCGATCGGTGCATCGACCGTCAAGTGTTGTTTTACCCTTTCTGGGCCTGACGGTCGACCGTCGGATCGACCGTCGGGCTCTGTCGGGATTTTGGACTCCCACGGTCGATGGATCGATCGACCGTGGGATCTTCTCCTTTTCGCCTTTTACCTGACGGTCGACCGTCGGATCGACCGTCGCATCGACCGTCAGGCGCTGTTTGGTTTTGGGCTTCTCAGGGTCGATCGGTGGATCGACCGTCGCCCTTGGTTTTCTTCGCATGGGTCTCACGGTCGATCGCCGGATCGACCGTGGCATCGCGGTCGATCCCCGGATCGACCGTGACATCGTCCGTGACCCGTTGAACTTGGTTTTCAAGTATTTTCTTGGGTGGTTTTGATGGGGGATTAGTATCTAAACATGTTGGGAAGCATGTAGGGGGATTTGATGAGGTTTTCAAAGGATTTTCATTTGGTTTGAGGTTGATTCAAATGTTCTTTCCTTTTTAGAAAACCTATGGTTCTACTTGCAATAAATACATGATTGATTGTAGTTAAGTGCTTAGTTGATTGCTTAGCCATTAGCTAGGTATGAGTGCTAGCTAATGAGGAATTGTGAAACCTTAGCCTCTTGCCGGCGAGTGCCAAGGGCTATTGTATATCTGTTGAACTTATAACTGTTGATGTGGCATGTAGAGACATCTAGGATAGGTGTTTGCCTAGGCTCATGCATTGTATGCATTAGAGGCATTTGAGGTTAGGCGGGCGATGGTTTAGGTCGCCGATCCGAGGCTCTCGGGTAGCTCGGATCTAGCCTTAGGACCGTGGATGGGTAGTCAGGAGTATGGTGTGATTGTTTGATCAAGTCTCATGTCTTTGAGGATTTACACTAGTTAACTCTGATCATTGTTGAGGTTTAGAAGTCGGGTTGTCTTCTGAAGCTAAGTTCTAACGATGGGTGTCGATGTCCCTGACATGGTCCCCAGGCAGTGGTTTCCTGCTGGGTAATGGTGATCCTACTGGTTCCGGTTCTTTCCTCCAAGCGTGTTGGTTGTGTCACGCCCCGACCCAGAAAACCCATCCAGGCCGGGACGTGAGGGTCCTAAACTCTAAATCAAACGGCGAAAGCCTCCCCTTTTAAACATCAATTTTAAACCTGGTGCATGATTACAATATTCACAATTAATTTAAACTATCCTATCATCAAATCATAATACAACTTAACTTTAAAAAGATATAATAATGATTCAAGTCATTTAGTACAGCAATCTCTAATCAATTTACATCAAATTGAAATACAAACATATATCTCCTTCAAATTACAATTTATACATTTAAAGCTGTACATCAAATGAATAGAACAAACTGATGATATCCTCGATCTCACGCCCCACCAAGGGGAGTGCCGCCTCCAACACCGCAACAACCTGAAAGAGAAGGGACTGCATCGACCTGCATCGCCGATGCAGCCCAGGTAGGAGTGAGCAACAAAGCTTGCTCAGTAGGGTTCTACTCTACGTCACTCACAAAGGAAGGGAAACAACAACAGTGTTGTCCTCCAGCCTAAGTCTAAAGGATGCCACGGGTCCCATAACCCACCGATGTCCCAAGGGTTCATGTCATGAAACCTCTCTCCTGAACATGTTACCAGGAGGACCACGGAAACAGTAACATGCAGGCTCTAACCCTTACCCAGCAGGGATACCACTGCCTGGGGACCACGTCGGGAACTCCTCGGTTGCATCCTTAGCACTTGGCCTTGGAAGACAACACGACCTCTAAACCTCAAACAAAGATTCAAGCCGACTATCGCAATCCTCAATCATCAGAGATTTAGATCGACAATCACACCCTAATCCTGACTACCCAGCCCCGGCCCTAGGGCTAGATCCGGGTTACCCGAGAACCCCGGGTCAACGATCGAAACCATCGTCTACCACCTAGCCTGTGCTTCTAATGCAAACAGATGCATGCAATGCTCAAGCACAGAGATACAGGAATAGCAGCATGCAACAATATGCCAAGACAACATACACGGGCTAGGCGAAGCGTCAAGCTTGCCGGAGGGTAAACATGCATAAAACAGATAAAGGTTAAACTACAATTATACAATATTATGACGGCGCCCACGGACCGTTAGCAAGCAATTTCTACAACGGGGGCACAACCCCGGCCACACAGATAATAATCAATCACATATAAAGCACACCCTCTGTCATTTAATTAGCTAAACATCCCAAGGGGCACAACCCCCTTGGTTCAACCACAAGCTAAATATACATATAAATAAGCATGACATGTGATTAATTGCTAATTAAACAAGGATGATTTATACCTAATTAGACATGCCGAAAATCAAACAATTAATCATCTAAAAACAACCAATTAGAACATGCTAGCCATCGAAATCTCTAGGAATACCAATCACATGAATCCCGAAGAATCAAACATGATAAAACATCGAAAATCCACAAAAAAACACTATTCATGGCTGGCGGTCGATCAACGGATCAACCGTGAAAAATCTATGGTTGACGGTCGATCAACGGATCGACCGTGAGGGTTAATTTCGCTATTTTTCGGGCACACGGTCGACCTTGGAGACCTCACGGTCGACCGTGGAGACCTCACGGTCGACCGTGGAGACCGCGACGGTCGACCGTGGAGACCGCGACGGTTGATCCACGGATCATCCGTGGCACTATTCATCAGCAACTCTGCTCTGACACAGTTTCGTATAAAAATCACCAAAACTCGTAAAAAAATCAGAAAAATATGAAATCAATTGGGTTTGAAAGTAGACTCACAGTAGAACTCTTATCTCTCATAAAAATCCAAGATCATGCATGTACAAGCCGGAAAACTCGCCGCAAGCCGGCTGTTCTTCAAGAACAGCAGAAAACCGGAAATCTGAGATTTATCATGCATAAATCCTACTGAAATCTTAACCAAAGTTCATGAAACTTAAATCAGAGACTAAATTAGGCAACATGCATTCAACAACATAATTTCATCATAATCTAACGGCTAGATTTAACTAAACCCATTAATTAACGCATGTAGGTAGAACACCTACCGGACTGCGCATTCCTCGGTTGATCCCTCGCAAACCAGCCACCAACGAGGTTCCACACCACACCAGGAGTCTTCCTCTCATTGCCATGAATCCAATAAGCTCTTGAACACCCAAAACTGTGGCCGGAGGAGGGAGAACGGAGAGAAGAAAGCTGGCTGCCCGGAAAGAGAAACAGAGCAAGCTCTGCTTGCGGGAAGAAGAAACAGCCAGGGAGAAGAAAGAAGAAGAGAAGGAAGAAGAGGAAGAGAAGAGAAGGAGAAGGAAGGTGGGGGAGAGGGTGAAGGAGAGGACCTCTCCTCTCCTGCTCTCCTGACAAAGGAGGACGAAGAAGCTCACCTGCCCTGCGCAGGTTCAACTGCTCTGCACAGTACCCGGATCGATCCAAATGGGCTGTCGAGCGATCGATAGCGGTCGAGCGATCGATAGTTATCGAGCGATCGATAGCGGTAACCGCTCACGGGCCGCCAGCTGCCCAAAAGTAGGCTTCTGCGTGCCCGAGCCGGGATCTTCCGATCCGGGCCCACCTAGCCATTCTAAACAAACACTAACACAAACAAGGTCAGTGTGTGCAACACGGGTGTGAAACTGACCACCAGGGAGCATATTTACCAAAATGCCCATGGGGTCAAAAACAACGATGCGATCAACCGATCGCATCCCAGGGCCAACCGAGCCAAACCACAAAGCCAGGCCCTCGACCTAACGCGGTCGGACCGGGTTGGAGGTACGGGTCCTCACAACCTATTACCCTTAAAGAAATTTCGTCCCGAAATTCAAGGGTAGGGCCGGAAAAGAAGAACCAACTAGTCCTAGTGGCACGAACGCTCACACAAGGGAAACTACCTGCTGGGGTGAACAGTCGGGGAAACTCCCGACGCACGCGATCCTCTCGCCCCCACGTCAAGCCCTCTGCACCATCATGCCTCTATTTGATCATCACCAACAGTACCGATCTGCATCTCAGCCTCGGCTCTCGTCTGCCCACAATCTGCACTAGCTGCTCTATGTAGGCGACGTCCTCCTCGACTATGATGTCGTCGTGTCTGATCTTGTGGTACGGATACTGACTGTACTTCCTCAACACTGAACATGTGACAGTAGAACACGCCACTGACAAGTGCGTGAATAGATCTGATCTGTAAGCAAACTCTTTGCTGCCAGCGGTGAACTCTAACGGCTGTCACCTCTGACCTGATCTGCACTAACCTGTCTACCTCAAAGGTGCAATGCTGGTGCTGAGTCGTCAACTGCGAAAGTAGGCAGACTCCGCCATGAGGATGTGCTCTCGTCGGCTGACGTCTGCATCAATAACGCGTGCTCTAAGCACGTCACCATGGATCTGAATGGTCCTCTCTGAACGTCTGCCCGTCTGTACCGTGAGATGCTGTGCTGGAAGTCAACGATGTGATCATCGGCTCCTAAGAGCTGTACTGGAATATGTCTGTGATCCTGGAATCATGTTCCGGGGTGATGAAAACTGAAGCATCACGCCATCTGATCACCTCTCTGACATGTGAACTGCTATGTGGCACACATACTCATCACATATGGTATATGTGCTGATCTGACCTCTGCATCTGATCCATGAATCTGATCTCAGCATCTGGTCCTGAGTCTGATCTCTGCATCTGATCCCTGAATCTGATATCTGCATCTGGTCCTGAATCTGATCTCTGCATCTGATCCCTGAATCTGATCTCAGCATCTGGTCCTGAGTCTGATCTCTGCATCTGATCCCTGAATCTGATCTCTGCATCTGGTGTAAACCGAGCTGATGACGAAACTCATGATACACCTCCATGCCTCCTGGATGAACAGCAACAGGAGAGGAGTGAACCTCACGTAGGATGTCCTCGTGCAACTCTGGACCTTCTACTCCACCTCTGGAGTACAATCAACTGTCTGCTAATGCCGTCAGGAGTCTCTATAGGCTCGATGTCGTCATCGCTCCACGCCGTCATGGTCCTGGTACAGACTCTCGGAGTAGGGCTGCCTCGGCCTCCACCTCATATGGCCTATGCTCTCTGCCAACTCCGACTGATCCTCTGTGCGAAGGAATCTTCAGAAACACTCTACCAGGAACTGAGAACTCCAAAGATCATCACCTCTGACCTGAGTAGCTCTCTCATCTGCTCTGTGCTAATCTCTCTGAGGGTTGTCTGACGACGTCTGGAATGGGGGATGGTGACTCAACAACCTCTGTTGAGTAATCAAAAGAACGGCCCGAACTGCCGTACTATGCCTCGAATGGTACTGCATCCGTCTGGACTGATGGCTGCTGAAGAAGGCAAACTCCAACAAAGGAAGATACTCCTCTCAGCTACCTCCTACAATCTGGTGATGACGTCCGCCACGGTGTGCTTCCGCTCCCACTCTGATACTGGAAGGGGCTGCTATGGATCCGCCGGATCTGCAACACTGCTAACGAAGCACAATCTGCGGTCTGCTGATGTTGTCCAGCTCTCACGTGCCCGGTACCAACCGCAACATGGATCTCCTCGAGCTCCGGATATATATACCCTGGGTCTACACCACTCTGGCGGGGAGAGCTGGGATGCTGCAACCACCAAAGAGGAAGTCATCTGGAATCTGATCCTCGAAACCCGATCCAACTGACTGTCCATCTCTGACGAGCTGATAATCTGCCAAATCTGCTCTAGCCTCTCTAGCAACTGCTGGTGGCTATTACCCTTAAAGGCACTGACGCAGTGACTTTAAGGCAAAAGCTCCGGTCTCCTGGCCACTCTGGTCAACGGTCCCGCAATCTTGGAGATGCTCCTACTGAATCTCGAACACCATCTTCGACCTCTGCCGTCACACATCTGTGTCGAGCCCAGCTGAATCAACTGAAATGTCTGCCGCTGAGACTGCCCGTCCGTCGAAACCTGCCTCTGAAGGCCAACACCTCGCGCTGGGGGCCAAATAACGCCGATACACCCTCGACAGCTGCGATGCAAACGCCAAATATCGCTGGTGCTCCTCCTCAACGCGCCAGTAGATATGATGCTGTCGACGACGCCACTGCAACTGATCAGGATACGGCCTGAAGATCCTCTACATCACATCTGTGAGGATTTCTGGTGCGTTCGTCAGACTGAACGGCATCGCTGTGAACTCGCACAGCTCGTACCTCGTACGGAAGGCTGTCCCCGGGATGTCGCAATCCCGAATCATCAGCTGGTGTAGTCGATGCGAAGGTCAAACCCTGAAGGAGTCGACGAGTCTCTCAACTGCCAATCCATCATCGTTACACTGCAGCGGGCACATACTCTGTGCTGCAACACCGTCCAGCTTCCTGAAGTCTATGCATTTATGGGGGAGACCATCCACAACGAGAACCGGAACACACTCCGAGGTAACACAACTGGGCGAAAGAAGTCCCGAGCTACTGACTCGGCCGACTGAGTCCTCGACTCTCCAAATACTGCCAGCATCCACGTGCGATCTCGCAACGCTCAAGACCGCCCAAAGGAACCTCAACCTCGAACTCGGTGTCCCGCGAAGGTGACAATACAGAAAGCACTTCAGAAAGGACAGCTGCACAAACAACAACAACACGAGGGAAAGCTGCTCTCCATAGCACCCTCGAAAACAGCGGGGAGGGAGTCCACCACAAGATGGTGAACAAACCCCAGCTCTTGACAACCAGAAGGCGCGCCAACCAGCGACCTTCAACGAGAGCGAAACAACGCCGTCAGGTGTACCCACGACACCTTCCCACGGCCAAAGAAGCACAACTCGGCACGCAACCAACCGATGCAACCGAGAAAGCCGTCGAACCCCAACGTGTACCACACGTGGGCGACGGACACCTAGAGGTCTCCAACCTCTAGGGAACGCCCCGACAAGAGCAACCAACCCAAGCTCTTGTCCCAATCAATGGCTACTCCTAAAGCCACACCCGACTCCAGTCCCAAGCCAGCACGGCTACACAGGGACGAGTCACAAGGGGAAAAACCTAGAGCCACAAAGAAATCGCAAGCTGCGAGAAGCTCCGAAAGCTGAAGGCTGAAGCTGAAAGCTGAAAGTCGAAGCTAGCGGCTCTGAAACTGGCTGCTGCTGAAGCTACCATCGGGAATCTGAATTCCCGCGTCTGCCCAAGGTACCTGCCCCAACTGAGGCACTAGTCCACCGCTCTGGCCCACGCCGTGTGTCAAGCCCGACTGCTTTGCGGTAAACGCCCAGCGTCCCTCGCAACCAGCACCGTCGGCGGAAAAGACCCACAACGGCTAGCACTCGAGCACCCGGTGGAACACCTCTCAGTATGGCGGTCCAGGCTACCTCTCAAAGGACCGGCACGACGCTGTTGCTGCCACGGTTGTCGCTGATGCTGAAACCACTGCCTCTGCCAACGGCTACCCTGCCGTTCCCCAGAAGCAGGAACAACAACCCCGAAACTCACCACGACCACCGGCCAACTGCCCAGTGTCAACCCTCAAGTCACCTGTCTCAGTAGCTAGTACACAGTCCAGGGTGCACCCTGCTGTCGCGCTAGCCTACCGAGCCAGATGAACCAGCCAACCCACGTGTCGCCACGTGGTGCGAGTACCCAGAGCCAGAGGAGGGTACTCCCAACCGCACCACCCTCCAAGGGTAGATGCCAGAGAACAGTACGCGAACTGTTCCCAACACACAACCAATAGTGTCCCTAGTGGCCCCGACAAGCGCCACTACACATCGCTTCCTAGGAAGGCAAGAAAACAAAGGCTTCCCAAGCAAGCAATACTCCAGGATGTCCAAAACATCTAGGATCCGGGACACCTTCTTCAATCAGTCCTCTACTGTCGAATGATCTCCAACATCGCCCCTGGACCACAACGGGTCCACCTCTCAGGATTCCAAGAGTATAAAGGCGACACACGTCCTATTCCCTACTCGCTCATCTCCAGCATGGGGGGAGACACTGTCAGGCGAGGGAACAGACGACACCGGCGTGCGTGCACACCTCCCCATGAGGCGTCACGACCCTGCCGAAAACCCAAACACAACAGCAATCAAGATAAATAAACACATCACACACAATCGCAAACAGCCATGCAAGGATGTTCTAGACCTAGAACTATCCCATTCCACACTCAAAACCTTAACCGCAAGCCTAATCCTATCCCTGGGACCTATAGCCTGCTCTGATACCAAGTTGTCACGCCCCGACCCAGAAAACCCATCCAGGCCGGGACGTGAGGGTCCTAAACTCTAAATCAAACGGCGAAAGCCTCCCCTTTTAAACATCAATTTTAAACCTGGTGCATGATTACAATATTCACAATTAATTTAAACTATCCTATCATCAAATCATAATACAACTTAACTTTAAAAAGATATAATAATGATTCAAGTCATCTAGTACATCAATCTCTAATCAATTTGCATCAAATTGAAATACAAATATATATCTCCTTCAAATTACAATTTATACATTTAAAGCTGTACATCAAATGAATAGAACAAACTGATGATATTCTCGATCTCACGCACCACCAAGGGGAGTGCCGCCTCCAAAACCACAACAACCTGAAAGAGAAGGGACTGCATCGACCTGCATCGCCGATGCAGCCCAGGTAGGATTGAGCAACAAAGCTTGCTCAGTAGGGTTCTACTCTACGTCACTCACAAAGGAAGGGAAACAACAACAGTGTTGTCCTCCAGCCTAAGTCTAAAGGATGCCACGGGTCCCATAACCCACCGATGTCCCAAGGGTTCCTGTCATGAAACCTTTCTCCTGAACATGTTAGCAGGAGGACCACGAAAACAGTAACATGCAGGCTCTAACCCTTACCCAGCAGGGATACCACTGCCTGGGGACCACGTCGGGAACTCCTCGGTTGCATCCTTAGCACTTGGCCTTGGAAGACAACACGACCTCTAAACCTCAAACAAAGATTCAAGCCGACTATCGCAATCCTCAATCATCAGAGATTCAGATCGACAATCACACCCTAATCCTGACTACCCAGCCCCGGCCCTAGGGCTAGATCCGGGCTACCCGAGAACCCCGGATCAACGATCGAAACCATCGTCTACCACCTAGCCTGATGCTTCTAATGCAAACAGATGCATGCAATGCTCAAGCACAGAGATACAGGAATAGCAGCATCCAACAATATGCCAAGACAACATACACGGGCTAGGCGAAGCGTCAAGCTTGCCGGAGGGTAAACATGCATAAAACAGATAAAGGTTAAACTACAATTATACAATATTATGACGGCGCCCACGGACCGTTAGCAAGCAATTTCTACAACGGGGGCACAACCCCGGCCACACAGATAATAATCAATCACATATAAAGCACACCCTCTGCCATTTAATTAGCTAAACATCCCAAGGGGCACAACCCCCTTGGTTCAACCACAAGCTAAATATACATATAAATAAGCATGACATGTGATTAATTGCTAATTAAACATGGATGATTTATACCTAATTACACATGCCGAAAATCAAACAATTAATCATCTAAAAACAACCAATTAGAACATGCTAGCCATCGAAATTTCTAGGAATACCAATCACATGAATCCCGAAGAATCAAACATGATAAAACATCAAAAATCCACAAAAAAAACACTATTCATGGCTGGCGGTCGATCAACGGATCGACCGTGAAAAATCTATGGTTGACGGTCGATCAACGGATCGACCGTGAGGGTTAATTTCGCTATTTTTCGGGCTCACGGTCGACCTTGGAGACCTCACGGTCGACCGTGGAGACCGCGACGGTTGATCCACGGATCATCCGTGGCACTATTCATCAGCAACTCTACTCTGACACAGTTTCGTATAAAAATCACCAAAACTCGTATAAAAATCGGAAAAATATGAAATCAATTGGGTTTGAAAGTAGACTCACAGATCTACAACTCTTATCTCTCATAAAAATCCAAGATCATGCATGTACAAGCCGGAAAACTCGCCGCAAGCCGGCTGTTCTTCAAGAACAGCAGAAAACCGGAAATCTGAGATTTATCATGCATAAATCCTACTGAAATCTTAACCAAAGTTCATGAAACTTAAATCAGAGACTAAATTAGGCAACATGCATTCAACAACATAATTTCATCACAATATAACGGCTAGATTTAACTAAACCCATTAATTAACGCATGTAGGTAGAACACCTACCGGACTGCGCATTCCTCGGTTGATCCCTCGCAAACCAGCCACCAACGAGGTTCCACACCACACCAGGAGTCTTCCTCTCATTGCCACGAATCCAACAAGCTCTAGAACACCCAAAACTGTGGCCGGAGGAGGGAGAACGTAGAGAAGAAAGCTGGCTGCCCGGAAAGAGAAACAGAGCAAGCTCTGCTTGCGGGAAGAAGAAACAGCCAGGGAGAAGAAAGAAGAAGAGAAGGAAGAAGAGGAAGAGAAGAGAAGGAGAAGGAAGGTGGGGGAGAGGGTGAAGGAGAGGACCTCTCCTCTCCTGCTCTCCTGACAAAGGAGGACGAAGAAGCTCACCTGCCCTGCGCAGGTTCAACTGCTCTGCACAGTACCCGGATCGATCCAAGTGGGCTGTCGAGCGATCGATAGCGGTCGAGCGATCGATAGTTATTGAGCGATCGATAGTTATCGAGCGATCGATAGCGGTGACCGCTCACGGGCCGCCAGTTGCCCAAAAGTAGGCTTCTGCGTGCCCGAGCCGGGATCTTCCGATCCGGGCCCACCTAGCCATTCTAAACAAACACTAACACAAACAAGGTCAGTGTGTGCAACGCGGGTGTGAAACTGACCACCAGGGAGCATATTTACCAAAATGCCCCTGGGGTTAAAAACAGCGATGCGATCAACCGATCGCATCCCAGGGCCAACCGAGCCAAACCACAAAGCCAGGCCCTCGACCTAACGCGGTCGGACCGGGTTGGAGGTACGGGTCCTCACAGGTTGAGTTTCTCAGCGTGGTCGATTGAGAAGAGTAGGATCCCTTGGGGAGTCGACAGGGTTGTGGGACCCGTGGCATCCGTTAGACTTGAGCTGGAAGACAACTCTGTTGTTGTTTTCCTCCTTTCAGTGTGCCGTAGAGTAGAACCCTACTGAGCTTATCGTTCACTCCTACCCGGGCTGCGTTTGCAGGTGCAGGCGGCAGTTCTTCCTCAGTGGAGTCGGCAGGATCGGCTTTTGGCGGCGCGAGTACTTCCAGAGGCGCTTGAGGTTGCTGGAGGATGATCTGTTGTACACTTTTTTATATATGTATATGTTGTAAACATTTTGGAGAACCTTTGGGATTTTTTGTATAAATCTGTATATTGGAACTTAAGACATTGTACAACTTGATGATATATTATAATTGAATCTGTTTACCCTCTGAAATACAATTGTTTAAATTATTTATCTTTTCCGCTTTGTACCGCGCCAGTTGATGATGAATAGTGATAGGAACCCTCACGCCTCGTCCTGGATGGGTTTTTTGGGTCGGGGTGTGACATGCCATAAGTGTCCACTATCTCATTCCTTCTATTCGATTATTTTCCATTCAGTTATAACTTTTATTTGAACCGTGACCCATCCGTCACATGTTAAATAGATATATGAATGAGACAAATGACAAACCACCTTCAACCTTATAAGGCCTGATGCGTCATATTATATGGTTGATGTTATCTCTTTGTATTTATTACTTGGGTTATTTAATGGTGGAAAGAGTGGTGAAGGAGTTAGTGAGAAAGAGATATATCAATCTTATAAGGAGCAATAACGGTTACAACCGTTTCCCTTCTATTAGTTTGTTTACATATATATTTTTCTAAGTTAACTTTGTATATTTTTATCATATTTCTGTTACGAGCGGTCTACTCGTGATCCTCTCGTAATGGGTCTCTACTGCTCCAATCGATCAGAATCGGCCTTATCGGACTTGATTTGAGTCCAATTGGCTGATTTGGCTAGCTGGATTGAATTTGACTCAAGGAATTGGATCATGCTTCACTGGATTGGGCTGGATTGAGTCTGATCGAAATTAGACTTGACTCTGATTGGGTTAAGTGGTTGGATCAAGTCAAGGTTGGCTAGATCAAACAGGGAACTTGGCCGAGGGTTCACCGGAGTGGATCCGACGGCTGAGGATCGCCGGAGTGGATGGCCGGCGTAGGGGCGGCGGCGGCGGTCGGGATAGTGGCAGGGAAGGTCGTAGGACGGTGGGGAGGAGATCCACCGGCTCAGATCTGGGAGATGGATGGAGGATCGGCCGGATCTAGGGGAGACGGCGGTAGGGGTTTGGGTTCACCGGCGTCGGGGACGATGGGGAGCTCGGCTGGGGCTTGGGACGTCGGGAAGATGGTCGGGAAAGGGTCGTGGAGAGACAAGGAAGGTTTTAGGAGGGTTTAAGGGTGAAATCGGGGACGGGCGTGGGGTTGACGGCGAAGGGGACGGAGGTCGGTTGCCGAGGAAGGCGCCGGAGACAGTGAAGGGCGACAGGAAGGGTATGGCCGGAGTCGTGGGAGGTAGGGGGAGACGATGGCGGGTTTAGGTGGTAGCGGGGGTGGCCGGAGAGAGAACGGGAAGGATGCCGGCGGTAGCTAGGGTACGGGAGAGAGGAAGAAGATGAACAGTGACGATGACGTGGCGGTGACGTGGCGCTGACGTGGAGGAGAGAGAAAGTGACGGAGAGAGAGAAACACTGGTGGAGGCGGTGCCGGCTGCGGAGAAAATGACCGACGGGGAAGAAGGTGAATCTATGGTGGATATCTGGTGGAAGCTATATTATCTCTACTCCTATGGTATTCTACTCCTATGATAACTTATCAACTATTCTTAATAATTCATCTCATCATTCATCATAACCTAATACAAACTACTAAGGTCCTTTTATAGAGACCTTGACAGAATCCTAATCCACTAGAAAAACCCCCTTGCTTAATTAGCAAGTAATAAGGTTTCTGACTCAACTCAACTTCCTAACTCAAAGGGACTCTTAATTAATTCCTAACAATCAACTAAGACTCAATAAAAGACTAATGATAAATACTAATTAAATACTCTAGTTTGAACTAGGGAAGTCCAAGTCAAACTAGGAAAGAGGTTGAACCAGCTTGGTTCCTCTTCTGGGTTCGGATCCAGTTGGTCGAGTCGGATCGACTCGTATCAATTTCTTAGGTTAGTTTTAAATATACATCATTATAATCATAAACATGAGATTAGTTTTAAATATACATACTTATCTACCTTATAAGATCCAAGGTAGTTAGTTTTATGACTCATCATCTGAGTCATAAACTTATACACACATGGCATACACGTGACATACACGTGGTATAAAATTATAATTAAATAAAATAAAAAAGGATAGTGACTGATGTGGCGTAAGTTATAATAGAGATAGTGGAAACGGACAGTTAGCCGTGCCAGGTGGCACGGGCCCATCACCTAGTCTATTATATAAAGAGAGGTCGGTTATAATCATGTTAGTTGGCACAAGTGGCCCCACTAGTCGCTTATAAGATAGATGCCACTATACTTTTGTATTTACATATACGTGACCAAAGTGATGAAATATTGTTAGATATATCACTCCGTCAATTTCCACAGGCTACTATAACTTAACCATGGGCACAAACTAACTAGCATTTTCATTGTCGAGGAAGTGAGGGTATTTTAAAGTAAAATTTTCTAATTTGTAATTGTTAATATCATTAAAGTGCCATATATATATTTCTAAAATATGGATATGAACGAGGATAAAAATAGAAATTACATTATATTTGACTGTAATGTATGAATAAAATAAATTTAATCGGGAATAAATAATCTCTATTCTTGAACCAAACAAGCCCTTTATCGCGTTTGAAAGCTATGGAAGAAGCCATTCTCAGAGGAGAAATAGCTTTCCTTAATTTCGTAAATCCAATCCTTCATAATTTTTCATACTAGCTAAGTATATTTCTTCACTTTATTTAAAAGGAGGGTATGGTTATGGCTCAGAAGTCGAAGAAAATTTCTCTTTCACACTTATTTTCATATAATCTTCTTGTTTCCAGCTCTAAGAACACCGCCTCTGGAAGAGAAGAGGAGTCGGTCGGCTAAGATCTAGAGTTTTTATATAACTAGAAGCTTCGCAGATTAATTAGAAGAAGAACCACTTTTTACCGCCCTTTCCCTTCTTATTCCTCTCCTCCTTCGCCTTCTTCTCCTCATCCTCATCGTCGTCATCGTCATCGGAAGCACCATCGCCGCTATCTTCGTCGCCGTCGTCTTTCTCGCTGCCGCCTTTAGAAGCATCGAGGCGAGCCGCGTCCATCGCCCACTGCATCAGCTTGTCCACCTCCTTTTTAGAAACCCCGTTATGATCATCGCCTGCGGCATCATTATCATCATCATCGCGAGCTCCAGCACTCGGAACCGCTAGATCGGACGGCTGGGATCCTTTGTCAGCGACCGATGATGACTTGAGAGCGAGAAACCTTGCCGCTAGATCGTCCCCGAGGATCTTATTCCACTCATCCCCATCTAGGACTCCTCCTCCGTCGCCGCCACCGACGTCGACGGATTTGGGGGCTGAGGACGGCGCCGCAACAGTCTTGGAGGAGGAGGAGGACGACGACGACGACGCAACAGGGTCGGGAGCCGACTTGAGTGCTTGGAAACGGCGGGCGAGGTCGGGATCCAAGGCGGAGGAGAGGGAAGTGGTGTGGGCATCGATGCGGAGAGGGAGGAGGAAGTCGTCCTCTGCCTCCTGAAGCAGCTGCTCGACCGCGGCCGCGTCGTCGTCCGCTTTGCTGGGTTTCGATCTCTTTCCTCCGCTCATCTTCGATCGCCTGGATCCCTAGTCTGGACTTCAGAAATAAGGCAAGAGCCGGAAACCATTCATAGCGACGTATATAAATTGTAAAGAGTTTAAACGAGCAAAGAGCAATCAACTGGAGTACCAAATATTTACACAAAAACCAAAAAATACGGCAGCATCCAGACATTGTTGCTTACGTTGATCCATATTTCATCCATTACAGAGTCAAATGGAAGAAAAGCATCCGGTATTGCCTTATTACATTACTAGAGTCAAATGGAAGAAGAAAAACTATGCAGTCAGGCTTGGGACTGGTTTGATGAACAAGGTCCTTTGTGGCTTGTCAGTCTAGGCACCTCCCGTCTAGATTCACGATTCATTTTATTGTGAGGCATTTACATTTACAAAATTGAGATGAGAAGCAGCTTTCAAGAAACCCGATGAATGAAAGAACCCTAGATCAGAGAAGTCATCATTTGTACAATTTGGTCACCTGGGAACAAAAGCTCGTGCCATTGCCGAACTCGTGTAAGGACCGTGCATGGGCACAAGATTAGTGTGCATAGGCTTTTAGCAAGGTGTGCCACCATCAACGAGCAAAACCAGGTTTCTTTGGGAACGACGACGGCTAGAAAAACCGTCTCTTGAAAGATCTCGTAGTTGCCTGATAGGATTGCATGAGCAGGCCAACACCAATTCCTATCCCAACACACATACCCAGACCTATCCCAACACCAACTCTGACACCAGCATTGAACCATGAGAGCTGGCCATCTTCATCAGCATACCAGCCTTCAGGATGGTAGCTACGCCCGACCTTCAAATCCGGATCATAATCATCGATTTCCCCTTCTGGAACCTGTTAGAAAGTAATAAAATTCATGGACATGTCATGCCATGGTAGAGCTTCAGGTAATACAAGGAGTAGGATGCATCAAAAGATCACTGTGAATAAGAGATGAGAATGCAAGTAATGATGATATAAAACTGCATAGAACCTCTCAAATGAGATGTCTGTGGATAAAAATATAGGTAAAAAATTATCTGAAAAAGCAGGCCCAGGGAAAAAAACTCGAACTACAGATCCAACAAGTGGAAGTTGCATAAATTCAAGAAAACATTAGTTTGAGGTACATCCTTCAGAAGTTTGAAAAAAAAACTAGTAAAAACATAAGTTGGAAATTCATAATGTAATACTGACAATTTTAGAGTTCACAATCTCATGAGCATTCCAGACTAAGAAACACAAAATGCCTATGTGGGTAATAACTTTCAGATCTGAGCTGAGACTGATTGTCTTTGTACATTGATCATCCAAAGGACCAAACATCATGACAGCGACCAAGTATCCTGCATAAACTTGACATGCTATTATACAATTGCCTAGTTCTTTCATGTTTTCCAGTCAAATCTACAGTGCTGATGAAGACCTATTTCTCCAATCTTTGGCATTTGTAAGTCAACCTCCTCCTATTTGCCATAACTACCAACAGACAAAGCAAAATGCAGGGACATCGACAAAGGAAAAGATTTCTTCAGCAGATACAGTCAACCTTAAGAAAGTTGTATTTCATAAACAAACAATTTCTAACAGGTACATTATCCTGTTCCAAAGTCCATAACGAGTAACAGTATTTTTTATTACTAGAGATATCCCAAGGAAGTGTAAGTCGATCCTATTAGTAATGAGAATGCTAATTCTGAGATTCAAAGTTCCACAAATCTAGGAACAGCAGATTAGTTATTTAACTTAGTAATGTACAACCAAAGAATCATCAGTGTTAATCTGACTTTAAAGACAGACCAGACAAACAATGAAGAAACACAATAGATGTTGTAGGAATTTGCATCACAAGGGATCCACAAATCAGATTTGACATGGCAAGGATAAAGAAAACAACTCCATAACTGCTATAAAGCAAGAATGGATTAAGACACATTGTATAAGAAAAAGAAGAGAAGCCTACATGATTAACCATCTGTCCGACGCCTAATAAAAATATCTACATCCAATCTCCTTTTTCCCTTGGTAAAAGGAGCCCACAGTCAAAAAATTTGTTGCTAATTTCATACGAGGCATCAACACAAGTTGTAGTGGAACGCATTCCTCGTGTTCACACTCTCGACATTCCTATCTAGAAGGCACAAATACAAAAGCCTAAGCCTTGGTGTTATGAGCGTGCTACCCGTAAGCCCTTGTTCCTGGTCTTTGGCCTGGCTGATGAAGATTGGGTATGAGCATTGCAAGGCTCTCCCTTGGAATAGATGGAAAGGTCGGGTGTCGTAGCGAGATCATGTTCAAAATTGACGGAGAGGGAGAGAAGTGGCCACCCCGGGATGATCTAGGAGGTCTAGATGGTCGGGGGATGCTGGCGCGGGCCCTGATCGAGGATCTGGTCCGTTGGATTGGAGATCGGAGCACCTAGGCGGCTGGATCGCGTTCTTGAGGTAGTAAACGGCCGAGGGCGTGTCGGCGGTGGATTGACGATGAAACATCGTCGTTGGAGAGCGAGCTCAGTGGCGTTGGAGCCGTGGAGATTTGGGGGGTCTCCCTGTGAGATCCAATTGTGAGATTGAAGCATGAGGTGGCCGGATCTGGAGGCGTCGGCGCGAAGGAGATCGACCCCAGTGATCATCGATGAAGGAGGCTTCAACAGCAGCTGGTAACCCGAGAGGAAGGCTCATGGAGGTTTCCTGAGGCCTTCACGTGCTTCTGGAAGTGGTGCAAGGTTGGGGATCGGCGGATCTCTTGCTTGGGTTTCCACGACCAAGAAGGGGACGGCGATGGTGGTCTTGATGGGGGCCAGATCGGGGGGTTTGAGGGTGGAGGAGGGTGGAGGGTGGAGTGGGGGAGGGCCGCGAGGGGTTTTGGTGCTGATGCGACAACGAAAGGATGCCGGGCGGTGGAGGAGGGGACACGGCTCGGGATCGAGCCGATCCGAGCCAGGGCGATGAGTCGTGGCTCGATAGTGAGCCGTGGGCAGGCCATGTGGAAGGAGAGAGAAAGTACGGGAAAATAGGGAAAATTTCAAAAAAATTATGGAAAATATGTGGAAGAAAACAACATGGAAGAAGGGTGCTTCACCCAGCTTTCTATGGAAGAGTGTTTCACTCAACCAGCTAATCAACGCTTCGTTGAAGAAAAATAATATTTGCTTGCATAGATGATATGAGAATATAGAGAGGTGCTCTTTATATAGAGGATCGACCCTTAAGGCTCAAACTATAACTAAGACTCTCAAAATAGAAACTAAAGCCCTACTACAACTTTAGGAAACCAGGAAAGCTTATAACTAGGAAAGCATAGTAAAGTCTAATTAGGACTCAATTAAAACAGTAAATTCCTAAACTAAGATAACTGTGGAAAACCTGACTTGGACTCCAAGTGGGGCCCACTGGCTTGCTACCCAAGCAAGGGTCGGTTGGACCTAGTCAGCCTGACTTGGGACAGGTCGGTCGAGTTGATTCGGGTTCGGTCTTGAGATGACTCGATCTGTAAACATTTGTACTCAAATATGATGAACTGGTCTGGTGGGTCAAGTCATGTTTGGCACGCTCGTAACACTCACCAATAAGATTATGCATTATGCACACTACCAGGTCATCAACTGTTTATATTCTATTATTCTTGATGGAATGGAGCCAAAAACTCCATCTGACTGTTTTGCCCATTAATTATCCCCACTAAAATTGCCAACAAGTCAATAAAAAACATACTTGAAAAAAGGGTAAACTTTAATGGAAATCTTGCGAATCCTAGATGACGCAATTTTCAACACACAATCAAAAACCAACAATTTAGATGAACATAAAAACTGTGTAATCAGTCCAAATGAGTTCATTGGCCTGAGATCTTTTTGGGAGGTGCAGCCATTGGCCAAGATAACAAAAGAAGTATTTCTTCATATCAGTCTTTTAACAAGAAAAATGTAATGAACTATTAAGGGAAATTGAGAAAAGTAGCACCGAGGTTATTTTACCAGCCCAAGAAAGAAAGTCTAATCACCTATTGTCCTATGCTTCTAGTAAAGAGATGGGCAGAATTATGACAAGCAATCTCAATTCAGAGGTTTACATTGTCTAAACCTCGCAGAGCGAATATTGAAAATTCAAAACTATTCATAAAGCTTTCGTAATTAAAGCTTAAAAAAATATATATATCCTTACGGGCGGCGAGATTCTGCTGTTCACCAAACCCTTGTCGCTCCTCCGTTCCTTATCTGCAGTCTCTTCGTCCTCGGGTATCGAATCCAGCATCCCTGGTCTCATGGCCTTCCTTCTAGAACTAAGCTGAATAGTCTGCGTGAGGATCAGAGGAAATCCCGAGCAGCATCCGGCGATGTAAACCTCAATAGAAGGAGACGAAATTCCAAGCTTAGGCTGCACGAACGTGGACGATCCAATCGACGCTGCCGAGTAGCAATCCATACTCCAGCCGGTCTTCGCATCCTTATCCGACGAAACCTGATGGTGGTGATTATTGCCGGATCCGATGGTCCCGTTGCCCCAAGGAGGCTCCATTCTCTCAAGCGAGCCGCATAGCACCAGATTCCCCTTATCATCCGAGACCTCGAAGTCTACAGCGCCAGTAAGCCGGACGCCGTCCGTGCTAACGAAGGTGACCTCAGCGGCATCGCGGTCGATGCGGTCCCGGCGAAGAGGGAGGGCGGTCGGCTCCGAGGCCGGAACGCGGGAGCCATTGATCTCCAGGGACACGCCCATCTCGCGGCGGAGGTGGCAGAGGGTGAGGTGGGGCGGCACGGCGTCCGCGGCGCATGGCGTGATGCGCACATAGAAGAGCCGCATCTCCAGCCAGGACGAAGGCGGCGGGGGCGGGATCCTCTTGATGCAAATCGCCATGGACCCCTCCTCCTCCACCTCCACCTCCTCCCCTATCGCCGCCGCCGCCAAGGGGTAACCCATCGTCATCTACCTCGCCGTAAACGATATAATTTAGGGATTCAACGGAAATTTCGGATCCGCAAGGCGAGGCCTTTCCTCCATCGATCCCTCGAGGCCTTACCTTATCCTAATCTACGATTAGTTTCCGAATTAGGGTTTCGAGACGGGGGTGTGGGGAGAGAGAGAGAGGAGAGAGCGCGATGGAAGAGGGAATGGAGACGAAGACTTGGTAGATTATGGTGGGTTGAGACGCGAGCTACTGCCAGCCTGCAACCGTTTCTTGATGAAGAGGCACAGATGTGCGTCTCCGGATGAAGAAAGGAGACAGACAGATGTGCGTGTCCGAATTAAGAAAGAAGACGACGGTAAGTTATCCGTGCAGCTTCTACTGCTTAGCCGGGTCCGCTGAATAGGTTGGAGATTACTAATATCACAGATGTAAGGATATATCATGGACACGTGGATTCTCTTGGAGATTCGGCGGGACACTGGAGAGAGGATATTTCTTAGATGCTGGGCCGAAAGTATCCAGCAGTTACTTGTGTGTGTGTGACTTCTTCCTTGTGTGCTAAAGAAACAAAATTAGTCTTGCAAGATCGGATGCCGATATATCTGATCGATCGAGATGCTTGCTGACACGTGACGGCCCGACGGGAGCTTTTTATGGATAAAACTTTTTATTTATTTTTTATTTAATTAGTTATCATGTTGTTATAAAATGATTAGGAGAAAGTGAAGCGGCGGCTGTGATGGTTACCGTGCCAAATGATACAGGGCCACCTAATAATATAACAGTAAGGTCAGTTTGAACGCACGTTTTTTTATCACCTGCTGAGGTGAGACGCGTTTGTAAAACTGTCTTTGAGGAGGTGTGAGACGTGTTCGTAAAACTGCGATGAATCAGTCTAAAGTGGGCAGTTAAAACACCCTTTGACATGTCACATTCATCCAGTCGCAGTTGAAAACGTGTTCGCGTGAACCGGCCGGCATCGCACGCCTGTTCCGCGCGCCAACCAAACGCCCGCGATTAGGCGCTGCATGCACCCGCGATCCGATGCGGGCGCACCAAACAGGCCCACATGTAGTGCTACTCTACTAATGCCCAATTTGGGGGGAACAGTAATAGTTAACACTTTGTAAGCACTTGCGAGCGGCGTTGAGCACAACACCAGCTACTTGACCTTGAATTGAGACAACAAAAACCAACTCATCTATCTCATACTAAATAAGACTATGATTGAAATGAAGAATAAAATAACTATAAGGGAAAAAGAAAACATTTTAACAGCTATTGATGACATCATCAGCTATCACTATCCAAATAGCAACAAAAGGGGGGGAAATGAAGTCATCTAAACAAGAGTTGAGTTAGGGGGAGTAATCCCCCTTTCCATGTAGTATGCCTTCTCAGCTTCTGCCAATCTAGTTTGAAACGTACTCCATTCTTGCCGGCACCTCTCCCTGACCTGAAATAGTACAGCAATGTTCAGTTCTGCGTAAATATGACTGTTCATGAGTCTAACTCCCAAGCCAAGCATGCCCACAGACCAATACATCAATTCAAAATAGAATAGCTAACAGCATGCCACATGTCAAATGATAAATTACTGCGTAGTCTTTAGGAGGAGCAATTGTAACATACTCGGTTACCATGCTAGAGAACAATTATGTTTGAATATTTTCTATTTGACTAACAAATATGAAGCATTTGTATGACGAATATAGGATCAAAAGTCGATGAAATGATCACTATCTTGTGCAAGTGTGCATACCCCTTCCCATGGCGCCTTTCCATTCTGTGCTTTGCCCTGTAAAATATAAGGAAGATGATGCTATAAGTAGCTAAAAGAATTGACACACTATCAGTTCCTCACTCATCGAATACCTCCAGTTATGAAAATGAGAGAAAAATATCCACATACCTGGTTCCCGAGTGAAGGAACCACTTGATGAACAATCCATTGAGAATCAACAACTCCTATTTTCTCATGGGCCGGCTATTTCCAGAGACAAGATAAAGGAAGCATTAACCAAAATCCCATTCGAAATAGATTTTATGGTATGCAAAGCAACTAGAGAACAAAAATAAGCATTAATTATGACCAGAAAATTAAAGGAGTGTTGTAATATAAGTGTATGAGAATACACACTAGCTAGATAATAAAACTAAGAATGTAAAGAAGAGGGGAGAAGTATCAGGTACTTCTCTTTAGAACATTATATATTTAAAGGTAGGAAGGTAAGAGAGTATAAAGGTAGGACGGTAGAGAGTAAGGAGGAGAAGTGTGCAAGAGCCACACTTCGTGCATTTGAAAACTTTTCAACTCTCATTTATGACTTTGTCATTGTGACACGACACGCAATGGCATCCACCTTTTACTAAGGGTACAAAACAAGGAGATCAAAAAGATAACCTTCCCAAAACTTAAAAGTTAATTTTCATACCAGGCAGCAGGCATTTATCAATGCAAGTAGAGCAAGAAAATGTGAACTAAATACCTCTACACACTTTCGAAGAGCAAAATCAAGACCCCATCCATGAACCAAATCATTCTGCATCAGCCAAACAAGGTGTTCTAGTAAAACTCTTAAACGTCAACCGCAATGAACACCAACAATTTACAAACCTGAATCATATGCCACACACAACGCCATGCGTCTCGGGAGAATACAGGTGCCATTATCTCAACAAAACTGTAAAGTCCATGACAAACAAAATTAGAGACACCTCTAGATAAGTAGCTAGAAACCCGCAGGTCAAATGGTAAGGACATCTACATACGCAGCACATGGTGGCAAATGGGGATCGCTACACCAGCCTGGCTTCTCCTCTGTATCTCTGTTTAAAACCAATTCGTCTGTTACAAAGTGTGTCTACAACCCGGCAAATCTAGTGGATAAATAGGGTGAATAACACTGCAACAACTAATTGACAGCATTTTGTTTTTCAACAGGCACAAACTGACTTATGAACTTCGCGGTCGCCTCTCCTTTTTGTCATTTGCCATGTTAGACCTTTATTTGGCTCTAAGCCAGGCTGTGAAATCTCCAAACCATGCTTTTTCACCAATTTGATATACCTTCATTAAGAAACAGAGAACCCTTTAGTACCCAGAAGAGGTTGTCATGGAACTACATAGATACAAGGAGAGTACATACTCTTCTGCATTAAAGTGCTCAACTCCTAGATCTTCATCCCAAATAAATATGTATTCATATGATGCCACAATGTCAGGGTGCAAAAATCGCTTCGCATACCACCTTAAAACATGTACAAAGTTAGTGGTTGAAATTGATACTTCTCAACCAAAAATTACCAGCCTTTTATTTCATTAACCACAATAAAACATATAGATACCATTTTTTCCTCACCATTTGGTCTGTTTCCTGGCACTCACATGAATTGCCCGCTTTGACCACTCAAATTCATCCCATTCAGTAGTCCGGCCATCATAATGGAACAACAAAACTGTAAAATCTTCAGAGAACTGCAAGAATACATTCATGAATAAGAAACCTTAGTTCTTTGATATTAATGTCAAGTAACGAGGGAGTCCAGAGCAGAAGAACTTATGATTCGAGAAAGTTCCTCTCCATCTGGTTAAGAAACCTATCAATATAGCTAAATACAGAGTTACAGACAGCACCCACAACAAAGAGGAATTCAATCAGACTAGTTAATCCTGGCAATTTAGCAATAAATAAGTCAAAAGCTTTTTATTGTCTGAAAACATGCGAATAAACATGAACTTGGAAATGATAAGCATCATGGCAGTACGGTCTTGTTATCTATCTCCAAATGCCCTGCATTTCCAACAAATTTGGGGGCTAGGGGATTGGACACCAAGACCAACCCATTAGCACCACCAGGTACTAACCACTTGATCTACTCATGGGCTTTTGCTTTTTTTACAGATACTCTCTACTGCTTTTCCAAGTTCTGGATTGCATCACAAAACTTCATCTAAGAAGGAATACCATCCGGTAAAGCGTTTAAGAACAGTCTTAAAATGCCTTCAGATGCTCATCAAAACAGTTCAGCATTTAGGAACAGTCCTTAATCATGGGAAGCACGTTCCAATTAGCGGCAGTGATATATTGATTACAAACCCAGTCAATTTTCTTTCAACAAATGAGAAGGTTGTTTCCTTAAAGTTAGGAGAATTGCTGATGTAAAGTAACTTCCCATAAACAATCACGTACTTGCCAAGGAATATCAGCATCTTAATGTGTATGTGTTAATAAGAAAAACATTCAGTGCTCCTGAGCTAGCCAGCCCTTGCACGAACCAACACCAATACTACAACAAAACTTGCAGGGCAGTCTTCATACTTTGGAGCATCTAAAAACAAATATTACCACAATTTTGTGTGTGCAGAACTACCTAATAAGCTATATGGTCACAAAAGGCATGATCGCAAAAATGAGTTGAACCACATCAGGCATTCCATGCATATCTGTGAAACATATTCCACTGGAAATCAATCATGCCACTATAGATGAATTCCCAACCTCATAGTTCTCAAAGTTAAAGTAGATTTCGTTTTCCAAGTCAGCTTAAAAGCAAAGTTAGCAAGATTTATCAGTTAAGGTGAGACCCAATTCTGCAAGCAGCACTCAATCAGCTATAGCAGACAAAAACATTGGCAATACGTTTCAAAACTGGTTCACCTATTCTACCAAGGATGGTTCCAATAGGTAGGTTTTGCTAACCTTTTTAAGTGCTGCATCAATATTATATCGTTGATCATATCCAACTGTAAATGTTACTAGGTACTTCTGCCGGATGGTTAAATCCTGCACATAATAAATCAAACAAACTGTTAATAGGATCAGCAGTTATAGGTTTTCTACAGGAAACCTATTAAAGCTCAGCCAACCTATTATTAATCTTGTACAGCTATATTTTCCTAAATAAGTAGCTATAGTAATAGGCATAGAATATCCTGGCACAACTATGCTTGCCTAAAATAGATAGCCATACTTACTGGCATAAAATCGCCAATCACAACATACATTTCCTTGTATAGAACACTCTATATAATGAAAAGTCTCAGAATGATGAAGGCATTCAGTCAATTTGACATGGTATAAGAGCCAGGTTCTTCTCTCGGTTCATAGTTTTCTCTAGGCTCTCGGATTCGGTTCGTTGGTTTTCAGATCTGGTTTTTTTTTTGAATTTCTGTTTGGCATTCTTTCCTTCAATTACAATGTCAACAGAGGCTGTTTTAGTTCGTTTCACTGGAAATAACTACTATGAGTGGGAATTTCAGTTCAAAATGTTTCTCAAGGGCAAAGAGATGTGGGATCACATTGATGGCTCATCTAAAGCACCAAGTGAGGCTAAGGATTTCGCTCAATGGGAGGCCAAGGATGCTCGGAGTATCTCGTGGATTTTAGGGTCCGTTGAACCACACATGGTGAACAATTTGTGATCTTTCGACACAGCCAAGGAGATGTGGGATTACTTGAAGCGAGTTTACAACCAAGACAACAATGCAAGGTGGTTTCAGTTAGAGTTGGAGATAGGAAATTACAGCCAAGGTAGTCTCTCCATTCAGGATTATTATTCTGGTTTTCTGAATCAATGGAGCGAGTATTCAGGGATTATTCATGCTAAGGTGGCAAAAGCGGCGCTACCTGCTCTTCAAGAGATTCACCTTGACAGCAGCCGTGATCAATTTTTTTTGAAACTCCAGAATTTGAAACTACTAGGGCTGCGCTATTGAACAGACATCATGTTCCCTCTTTGGAGATTTGTCTTGGTGAATTGCTTCGTGAGGAGCAGCGGATTGTTACTCAGGTTAATCTAGCACAAGAGAGACTTCCTTAAGAAGTTATTAATGTTGCTTATGCTGCTCAAGGGAAGGGCAGCGGCAAGGCTAAGATTCAGTGCTACTCCTGCAAGGAATTCGTTGCTCGACACTGCAGTAAGAAATTTTGCACCTATTGTAAGCAGTATGGACACATCATTAAAGAGTGCTCTACACGCCCACAGAACAGGCAAGCTCATGCCTTTCAAGCTGCAGTCCATGCGTCTTCAATAGTGGATCAACCTGCCAGCTTCCCATCTTCTGCGGCTGCATCAACAAGTACTAATCAACCTACCCTTACTCCAGAAATGGTCCAACAAATGATCATCTCGGCATTTTCAGCCTTGGGGCTTCAAGGTAAGGGTAAAACAGCTTCTCCTCCTTGGTTTGTCGATTCTGGTGCATCGAATCATATGACTGGTTGTTCTGATTCCTACATTAACATCCGAGCCTATAATGGTACACAACATATTCAAATTGCTAATGAAAGTAATCTTTCTATTACTGCTGTTGGAGATCTTGGTTCTCATTTTCGTAATGTGTTTGTCACCTAGACTTTCTACTAGTTTGATTTCAGTTGGTCAATTGGTGGATAACTATGATGTACATTTTTCTTGTGGTGGATGTCTTGCACAGGATCGGGTGTCGGGGAAAGTGATCGTGAAGGGGCCTAAAGTGGGTAGATTGTTTCCTCTGCATTTCATGTTCCTAGCCTTTTGTCTCTTGCTTGTACTACTGTAACAAATCAAAGTGAAGTTTGGCATAAACGTTTAGGCCATCCTAACTCTTTGATTTTGTCACATTTGTTAAGGCATGGTTTCTTGTAATAAAGATCATTTTTCTTCTCAAAGCTTGTCCTTTAATTGTACTACTTGTAAACTTGGGAAAAGTAAAACTCTCCCTTTTCCTAATCATGGTAGTCATGCTAAAAAATGCTTTGAGATTATTCATAGTGATGTTTGGGGTGTTACTCCAGTCATATCTCATGCCCATTATAAATACTTTGTGACGTTCATTGATGATTATAGTCGTTTCACTTGGGTGTATTTTCTCCGCTCCAAATCCGATGTTCTTTCTTGTTTTCAAACCTTTGTGGCTTATATTGAGACTCAATTTTCAACCTGCATTAAGGTCTTAAGGTCTGATTCTGGTGGAGAATATATGTCCCGCGACTTTCAGACTTTCTTGCAGCTAAAAGGGATCATTTCTCAGCGCCCTTGCCCTTATACACCTCAACAAGACAGCATTGTTGAACGTAAAAATCGTCATTTGTTGGATGTTTGAACCTTGTTGCTTGAATCCTCTGTCCCTCCTAGATTTTGGGTTAAAGCCTTGTCCACAGCTGTTTATTTGGTTAATCGACTGCCATCTCAAATTTTGGACTTCGATTCTCCTTATTATCGTCTCTATGGCATACATCCTAGTTATGATACGTTTCATTCTTTTGGATGTGTTTGCTTTGTTCACCAACCTCCTCATGAACGTATCAAGCTTGCTGCCCAGTCGGTTCAATGTGCATTTATGGGTTATAGTCATGCTCATAAAGGTTTTGTGTGCTATGATGATGCTGCTAACCGTCTTCGTATATCTAGGAATGTTGTTTTCTTCAAGAATCAGTTGTTCTTTCCATCCCATGTTGCCTCGTCTTCTGATCTTATGGTACTTCCTAGCTTTGATGATCTATCTCGTCCACTTGAGCGCTTTAAACCAGGAATTGTGTATAAGCGACGTCGCCCACCTCCACCCCTTCCCAACACTGATCCGCTGCCTGAGCCTGTTGTTCCTGCTCCACGGAAGTCCTCTCAAATCTCACATCCTCCGGATAAGTATGGATTCTCCCATACATCGCTCAATGCGACTCTGTCTAGTATCAGAATTCCTACCTCTTATTCCAAGGCAATCAAGCCTGCTGTGCCTTTGATGAGGAATTTGCAGAAAAGGGTAATCATCTATTTCCCTTCAAAAGGAGGTTGGTGCTCGAAGTTTGCTCTTAAGGTGGCTAGTTTTGTATGGAAGATGCTTAGGGAGGCAACTTTGAAGTAAGATGACTCTCAAAAAAGGGGTAATCTGTTATGCATTGTCCCATCGCCAAGGAAGTTTGAGGCTGGTTTCCTCCATGTTTGGGTAAAGTACGCAGCACGCCTATATCAGTCTGGGAGTATTTGTGATCCTGGAGCAAAGGATGTACTAAAGGGGTAACAGTAAAGCTTAGTGAATGGCTTCATTGTTGGGATATTGTACATTTGAAGGAACGTAACCTTCGAAATTTTGAAGATATAGTATGCATAGTGTACAACTTTTTTTTATTATCAGTTGAGCCAAAAGGCTCGGGGTGCATAGCTTACAGCTTGAAAGGAGTGTCATTGGTCTCCTTTTTAGGTGGGCATTCCCCTCTTTTGGATCATTTTGCTGAGCTTTTAAGGAAGCTGTATATTCCCAACAATACACAACTAAACAAGTTTTAAAAGCAAAACGTGTTCATAGAAGGAAATCCTCTCTTGCATGAGACGTCATAAAGATGTACAGCAGGATAATCGTTCATGTCAACCAATGGGACATCACAAATTGTTGTTACAGTGCATGATTTCAATATTCGCAAACATAAACCACATACAGTATTCGTAACTAAAAAGAGGTAAAACCCACATGAAGCCACTATCAAATAAGTTACCATATAAGCGAAACACAAGGGATTTTAGTCAGGGTACAAGTTCCTAGAACTACATACCTCACTAGGATCTCCCCATAATCTCCTTGAATAAAGGTCTGATTCTGCAACAACAATACCTGGTGGCAGACTTTTTGCACCTCGAGGATTTGTAGGAACATAAATCTACAGCCAAACAAGAAATGTGTTATGTCATAGAAAAATAATGTGACCTTTTCTATAAGTGCACATGCATTAATAAGCAAAATAAGAATTATTATGGAAAGAGACAATAAAATATCTATGTGCTTGTGTAAAGCATTTGAATGAGCATGCTAAAGATAATTAAGCTGCAAACAAAATAGAGTTACAGCATTATACTGCAAATCAATGATGAAAAAAGCAGCATTTCACATATAAAAATTCCAAATGGTACAAACCTTAGCACGTGGCACCCTAGATGGCTGGTAACAAATAAGCTACCTACTTGGTCTTATGTGGACTCCAAATTACAAATCACACTAATGATGTAGTGATGGAAAGAAATCTGTAGTATTCATCATCTAAGGATACTAATTGTTGCACAACAGAGTAATGTTGATTACTAAAAGAGCGGATTTTTGGTACACCGGAGATCATACTAGAGAAAGTTATCACAATACCATAGAGCATCAAATCTTGAGAAATTTAAACTTGAGTAGCCAATATAATAGAGAGTGAAAGAGAGGTTTAACAATAAATGTTTTTTCCAATACACAAGATCAAACCGGCATTCAAAATCTACAGCAAACAGCGAGGAAGATCAAATTTAAAGTCAAAAGCATGAAAAGGGGCTACAGATGGTAGATAAGATCTAATGAAAAAGAATTAAAGCCTGAATATTGTTATGATTCGAGAAGAAATTGCAAGCTGAGAAGCAAGAAGAATAGTGGAAAGATGGACAAGAATAGAGGAATCTGGTAACTGAGGTCACTTATTTGTGCATGTCAAATAATTTACATTTTACGATGAATACATCAAGATTCAAGAATCGCCTTACACGAGTAGACGAGAGGAAGAGGTGGAAGAGCTCTGCATCTAAACAATCAAAGAAGTTCAGAAAAAAATAGCAAAGAAGGACAAAAGGGGTTGAAGAGAAAAATCCACAGCAAGGCTTTGTTTCAGATGCTACCTTACAAGCCAAAGAACAATTTCCTAGGTAGACACACTTGGTAGACATGGTACATGGCCATCTAGGAGAAGTAGGATATGTTAGATCTTTTTAATCTCTATAAAGAATATGAAGGGAGATAAATGAGCTATAATGGAATGAAGAAAACTATATCCTAGTGAAGTTTGTTTCATAGCATCCAATATTCATCTTCAATTCTATAATTTTTGGAATCTAACCACTTGCTTACAAGCAAACCACCGAAGACAAATCCATCAAACTTTCTTTAGTGGGTAAATTGATTCTACATTTAAGTTAATCTTAATTGGGACTATTTTATCACTTCATAGTTCTTTAATTGGATCAATGGTTACTCGACTAAAATTGATTACTCACCTTGCAAAATGAAAATAAAAAACAGATCTGCTATTAACGCTTATTTGTTACAGCAAGTAGGTTCTCCTAAAGTAAGCCATCTATTCTGTAAATAAAAATCCAAGAGTTCAACGGAAGCTACCTGTTCAATAGAGCACATGAAGGATTGACAAAACAAAAAGATTACACACGAGGCAATAAGAATAATGAGAAAAACAACACACTTGCTGCACATACAATTACCAAATACAGGTTGATCAATATTCGTAGCAGGGGAGTACCTCCGAGATGACATTGTGGTTCAAAAAGGTATTATCTCTATTGTGATTTTTTGCAGAAGTCCAAGCATGGTTCAATAATGCTTGGGTTGTGACTCCTGAGTTCCTGTCTTCAATGTATGAAATAATGCTAGAAGGGAAGTGGAGCTGCAAAGTTCAGCCAGCAAAATGTTATAAGTTCTTATAGCATTGTCAAATGAAGTACTTAAAGATGCCATGAAATAAAGATAACATGTTCTCACCTTTGTTATATTTACTGTAGGACACGAAATCCCAATCAAGAAGCCAAACACAACTGCGACTATTGTTGTTATTATTAATCTCATACTCTCATTAGGATTCCTAACCAGTCCACTGCATGTAAAATGCCTAATGTGAGAATGATGAAGTTTTGCTTGTATACCACAGAGAGTGACAGTACTTTCTTATTCACAGTCTCACAGACATGGTCATACCATGAGACCAAAAAACAAAAAGTGAAGGATACCCAACAAACCTGCGGCCAAGTGTCCCAGGCTTTGCCATGATTTTTCAACTTTAAACTTGTGATGATAGACAAATCCTTGTGATTGGGAGCTGCTCCACATTGCTCAGAGAGGTCATAACGGACAGTTCTTTAATGTATATTGGCCTTCATAACAAACAGGTGCTACCAAGGATGGAAGGCAGGACCTATAATCCAATATAACATTGATGATTAGAGTCTTCCAATCAAAAAAATGCCTCTAATCACAAAAAAAAACGAAAGAAAAATGATACTTTGAAACCCAACTTTAGCAAATGTTATCTGGGTAAAGTGAATACATAAAATATAAAGGCTAAATTACTGTTTTGGGCCCTGTGGTTTAAAATCTTTCAACTAGGGCCCTGTGGTTTTGATTTTGTAACAATTGAGACCCTAATGCCGACTCCGTCAACTCTATTGACGGCAAATGGGTCACGTGACATCACGTGACCCATTTACCGCGTGGGTTTTAACCACCATCCGGTTTCTTTTAGGGCATTTGCCCGTGGTCCGTGTCCGGTGAGCCGGGTCGACGGTGAGGTGATCAACCGACAAACGTCGCCGGAGCACGTTGGTCGCATCCCTAGCCCTAGATCCACCGGTATTTCCTCTTCCCATCCACCGAACAGAAGGTATGTTTCTTCCTCCTGGCTTCGTCCTCCTTGCTTCATCCTCCTGGCTTCGTCCTCCTTGCTTCGTCCTCCTTGCTTCGTCCTCCTGGCTTCACCAAGCATTTGCTCCTAAACAAGTGCATTGAGTCCATTGTATATGCAGGATGGTTCACGAGCTTTTTAGGATTGACATTTATCACAGGGGGTAGTTTGTGGATGGAAAATATGTTGGGGGTGAGGTCAGTATGGTTGAGAATTGTGAAGTTGATCGCTTGAGCATCATAGAAATTGAAGACATGCTTGATCAGATAGGTTATAAGAAGTTCAGGAAGCTTTGATACTCATCTGCTGACTCAACTGATCTAAAAGATTTAACAACAGATTCAGAGGTGCTACAAATGGGAGATCATGGGCATAAGGATGGCCACGTCTCAGTTTATGTTGAGCATGATAGCATAGATATGCTGGAGATGGGCGATTTAAATGCTACACAGACTCAAGATTGTCCTATGTTGACAGCTGAGGAAGGAATAAATATTGAAGTGGGAAGCAGTGGTGATGAAGATACTGGGCAAAAAAACAGAGGAAAAGATATCGCAGAGGAGTTTGACATAGACAGTGATGATTCAGCTGTTAGGTATGATCCAGAGGTAGAGGGAAGCAGTGATGATGAAGATGATCCAGATGAACTTTTGGAGGCTCACAATTGTGCCAAATTAGTACCTGTCAACATTGCAGCTGATGCACATGTGCATGGAGGAAAAAAGTACTTTGCAGGATATATGGGTGGTGACATTGCAGCTGATCCAGATGAGGAGGAAGCTATTTCTGAATACCTTCCTAGGGCTAGGAACGCGACCAACGTGCTCCGGCGACGTTTGTCGGTTGATCACCTCGCCGTCGACCCGGCTCACCGGACACGGACCACGGGCAAATGCCCTAAAAGAAACCAGATGGTGGTTAAAACCCACGCGGTAAATGGGTCACGTGATGTCACGTGACCCATTTGCCGTCAATAGAGTTGACGGCGTCGGCATTAGGGTCTCAATTGTTACAAAATCAAAACCACAGGGCCCTAGTTGAAAGATTTTAAACCACAGGGCCCAAAATGAAATATGATGAAAACCACAGGGCCCAAAACAGTAATTTAGCCAAATATAAACCAAGATGAGGACCTATACCAACATACTAAATCTAGTCAACAATCATGTTCTTCTTTTCCAAAATGAAACTAAGATGCCAACTTCATTCATAAGTTGCATCAAGATTGAAGCAATCATGGTTTGTGATTAGGAATAGAGTAAAACAGAAGTTAATTGATCCATTGCAACTCCAATTCCCTCCAAGGTCATTTGTCACGAAATGAATGAAGTACTTACCCAAGAGAAGAACTCAATGAAGTTGGCTATGAGCCGAGCTAACATGATCAACCACCCAGAAAAGCTGAGTTTAATGTTATTTTGCTATGCTTTATGACTAGGGCCAAAAATGGGCAAAGTCTAATGTAGCGACTTGAGCCTTGAAAAGATAGCTGATATTTGAGCTAAGTTCGCCAAAAATAGTCACAAGCATATATAGGCCTGATTAACATTGAGTCCCAACTGAAAAATAATAAAGTTGTAAAAATACGTAGGTGGTCACCAGTGGCAACCATTTAAATCACCATAGTAGCACCATCGCAATTGAAATTCGAATCGAGTACCAATACCCAAATCTGTTTTTATTGACTTGAAACACGTGAATATGTGGAGTATGTGGTTGGCATATTTAACGCATACATAAACCAAGTATGCCATAATTTCTGGCAGACTACTCCGTAGATTGAAGAATAAAGTTCCAAAACATACAAGACTATGCTTAGCACTTGCTGTAGAAGAAACTATCATAGATCAGTTTCTCTGTACTAACTCACAACTGAGAGAGGAAAGGGCTATTATTAAATCTCATTATAAGCTTAATAAGCTCTAATTCCTGGCTTGCCAAACTCACTTGCTCTCCCATAGCCTAAACTAGATACTCAAATACATCCTTTCTCCATAACACTTGTTTGAGCATATAACTCCAACCACCCATCCTTTGGTATCACTTACTTCATCACTTCTGTGTCATACCATCTTCTTTACCTGCCAGTTCTGACATCCTATCATATGGCACGCAAAATGCTACATTAAATAGGCTCATCCACAGCTAAACTAGAAAAGCAATACACCTCACCCAACGAGACCAACATACTAAACAGCAAGCGAAGCATGGAAGGATCCTGAGCAATGGAAGGATAACCCAGATACTCTAATGTGTTTGGCACATGAGCTTGTATAAGATGCTTTCTTTTCACCCTTTGGCTTCCTGTTTGTCCAAGAAAGGGTCATCGTTTACTCTGCCTAACTTCCATCTAGGTGCTTCCTTATCGTTTGCAGGAAATCAACTGTTATTTTGATGAGGATGTTCGCATTAAAAGCCTTGAAATGTGGACGCAACACAATGTAGTTCAGTTTACAATGGGCTTACTCATATTTCCTTCCCAGTTCTAACAGTCTGATTGTTCCGAGCAACTAATGTCAACTTGAGGCATAAAATTCGATTAGGAGCAGCAAATAACAGTAGGTACAACAAGAAGCCACTTGAAAGAAAGATCCTTCCTACCTCTGAAATTCATGCTCACATACAGAATATGGAGTCTTTTGTCAGCGGCAACAGTTATAATACTAGTATAGCATCATAAAAATAATGCATGATCCTCAGAAGAACACACTTGCAGCACATTTCCTCCTTTTGTGTTTGACAATTAAGGCAGGCTGGAAATTGAAAAAGAAAAATCCCACAACCAATTCAACAAAAACTTATTCAAGTCCAGCAATAGCATTTTCATCTATCTTACTAAAATAAATTGGAAACCCAAAAACAGCAGATTGGGTCAATATCTACGACCCCAGGTTAAGAAACACCCACAATTCAACCAACAAAAAGAACTCTAGCAAAAAGGAGAAGACAGTACCTTTTATCACCCACATAATCAAATGCCACTCGTACAAATGACCCCCAGAAATCAATCAAATTTTGCACCAAAACAACAGCAAAGAAATAAATGAACAAACCACAGTTTCGGTTTCAAATTCTGGTTTTGGTTTCAGTCCCAATTCCAAATGAATTATTTCTGCGATCTGTTTCAGCAGTTTCGGGATTTGGTTTCACTGGTTTCAGATCTAGTGTTTCTTTAAAAGAGAATCAGTGTCCAACACTATCAATCAAAATCAGAAATATGTCTACATAGTTAAATACAACTAAAAAACCATACTAATCACTCTTGATGCTCTTCCTTTTTATCTCGTCACTTTTTGACATTAAAGAACTCGATACAATGCTCACTTATCGACAAACATGTTTACTCTCAATCGGTTCAAAGCGGGATATCCCACCTTTCCGAGAGTGACCTAGACTTGAAGAGAGTTATCATCTTATATTATAATTGGTTTTTTGTCGCTCAAAATGCCAGATAATATTCCTCACTAAAGCAGAACTAAAGAGAGAAGAAGACCAAGCCCACAGAGGTTTTTGCAAAGAACAATTGACGAGACAAAAGAGTCCGATGTGATTCCCTCAATATCCGCCAACGAAATGGTTCGGGGTATTGGGGCTTTCACCGGGAAGAGACGACGGAAGGAAGGATCGATCAAAAGAGTCCTCGAGGTAAACTAGATGGATTGTTGGTTCTAATCCGACCCGATATCAAAAACAAATAATAAAAAAATGGGATTTTTGCATTTACCCTGCACCTTTTCATAATTACACTTTGGTACCATCAGATTTGGGTTTTGTAATTTGATACCACCAAGCTATAAATTAAGTGAAATTTAATTTCGACTCTCGACTCCGTTATTATAATTTGACATAAAACCGTTCACGTGCGCGACATCGGTTTCCCGCCATGCCACTCTCCCGGAGGACATCGATGATAAGCCTCTCCTCCCAATCGCCATGCACCAGCGAAGGGGGAGGAAGAGATCAAACCACGACGGTGGTGGTGGTGGGCATGAGGATAAAGAGATGGCGGTGGAAGGGTACAAGGAGTATTGCTGGGGGAGGCGGACGAGCTAAGGATAGAGACGGTGAGGGAGCGAGTGGAGAGTATCTTGACGCTGACGCTGACGCAAGCGGTGGAGTTGCTAAAGGCCACCAAGCAGCTCACCTATTCATCATCACCATTACCATTCTCACCTCCTCTCTTCCTCTCTCATGCTCTTTTGTAGTAGATATTCAACTCTTCATTTCACCAGCAACTAGCAAGAACAGAGCACCGCCATGTTCTCTAAGGGCATGTTTGGAGGCCGTGGGATCTGCGGTACCTGCGGGACAATATCCTCAGAGCGGATCCCGTGCGCGGCGTCAGCTCGGATGCCAAAAATGGTATCCGCCAAAGGGCAAATCCCATTTTCCGGGATCCGCGCGGGATCCATGCGAGATCCAAACGTGCGTGACCCCCCGGGATGGGGCGGCGCCAAATAGGCCCTAATTAGCCCCTATTTGGTATGGGGTTTAGGGGGATAACCCCCTTATCTCCTTTCATATCCCCAAAAGTAATCATTACTATTTTATCCATATTCCACTTACCACTACAACTGTATTTTTTCCTATCCCCATTATATAACCCCACATTTCCTATCCCCAAAATATGTTAACCCTCCATGACCCCACTTTTTCTATCCCCACACCAAACGGGGGAGTTGATTGGTGAAGTTAATGCAATATGGATCCTTCATCTAAGATTATATTAATATGAGCGCTGATTTATGTACATGGCCTGAACCATGTACATTACACACGCGGTCCAATTGGCAGTGAGATATCGATCAATTAATCTAGTCTATCGGTACCTCACTACCAATGCAATACATCAATCAATCGGTACCTCACTACCGATTGAATGTATAAATGATCCAATCGGTAGTGAGGTACCGATTGGTTGATCTAATCCATCGGTACCTTACTACCGATGAAATAGTTCAATCAATCGGTACGTCACTGTCAATTAGATGATATGTACATTACACATATCACTTGATCATGTATACAAAACTTTATTCTATTAATATATACTTGTCCACCTATCCACCACCTACGACATAAGCTTAGGAGGGACAAAGTGCCACCGGCTCCGCTTAGCTCCTCCTGTGTAGGCCGATGACCAAATTGCTAATGTGGAAGAAAATTAGGTCACCAACATTGCTACTTGTGAAGATTTTCCTACGATTCTAGAGCAACTAATAGTCTAGCAGACTTCACGACTCTTGAGTTGTTCTAGGCTTCTAGCCCTTGATGAGCAGCAAAGATGTATATAAAAACTACAACTTGATGAGCAAGGACCGATGTATATACAAACTACTAATCATCCATCCATCACTCGATAAAATAAACATATAAGTCATCATCAACTTCAGCTCCTTTCATCGCCAAGAGAACACACATATATCATACATGGTAGTCAATCCATGGAGGCCTCAACTCCAAGACGCCACCACTCCCAGAAGCCCAGCAAAGATTGATGACCCATCTTTTATGTATCACTTCTCTCTCCAACATATGAGCAAATCCACTCGATCTCTCCGCCTAGTTAGGTTGCTACTTGTTAGAACAGAAATTATGACCGTTAATCAGGACTGTAATCAAGGTCAAAATCTATTTCCACATTCGAATATCAGGAGATTGTGGTTTTTAGTTCTACTCCTTCGAATGATCGAATCAGAGGTGTTGAAGTGTACAAATAAGTTATTTAGTTGATGATGGAGTTGATGGAAATGGAAAATGAACTGGAAAATGAAAGATGGGAAATGTGATGGTTCTATGGCAAATCTACTCCTAGGAAATTAATTATGATAGCACTACTCCTAGGAAAATATGATAATTCTACTCCTATGGAAGACATTAGTGTAGCACTACTCCTAGAAATGAAGGACATTACAGGAATTTAAAGGAAAGATAAACTTCATTGCTGAATTTAGAAGACTACATTGATAATAAATGTAAAAGACTACATGAAGATAAAAAGCTGGTTTGCTTTGATGATCGGGGCAGAGGTTTTCCTTCTTCCTCTTGGTTATTTATAGAGTTTATGGTAACCACTTTTGAACTGTCAGAAACTGCCTAAAAACTGTCAGAACTACATAACTGGGCGATATCTTCAACTATTTACGAAACTACCATAAAGTAGAGCTTCTTGTCTTCTACTGTGATTTGGCCGATGATGATCTTGGAATTTGATGAAAGTATGAACATGAAAGTTGTAGGTCTTCGAATTATCTTTCTATCGGTCTAAAAACCAAGTCATTTGGACATCGTATGAGAAAGTTATGATCAAAACAGTCAATCTGCATTAATAGCCATTATTATAATATGGTCGATAAGAATTTGATCGATATCGATCATTCTTTGATCGATGAAACTTAAGAATTCGTCCATTATTTACTCTTTTGCCATTGGAGACTTTGACTGTCATTTTGACACATCAAATGACCGAATTTGGAGATGACGTCAACAACAAAATTGTAGATCTTTTCATCCTCTTTCCAATGGTTTAAGAATCGATCAATTTCGATACTTGATGTAAAAGTTATGGCCAAAATACTCTAATTGTGTCGATATTGAAGTATCTTTTGACTGATTGGCAATATTTACGAAATTGCCATTGATCTTATTAATCGCCCAAATGGCTATATTTATATCTAACACTACTACGTACTGCATGCTCAATGAAAGCCCATAGTATCACAATAAGCAAGCATAAGTCGGGGGCGGCTACAAATTTTCCCTCAAGTAATATAAGTACTCAAAAAAATTTCCACTAAAAATGACAAATAAACAGCCATTCAAAGAAAGATAATAAAAATAGTAGGGAGAGAATTTGTTAAACCATCATAAATGTTAATGAAAGAGCAAGAAAAAAAACTGTTTCTTCATATATTTTTCAACCAAATCATTTATTAAAGTAGAAGAGAGTTTTCTTTGAAAAAAAGAACTATTTTGTATTAAATTGATATTTGGGTGAAAAGGATTTTTTATTAATTAGGTATGATGTTGCTAACGCGTGAACAAAAACTAAATAAACGAGTTCAAATTAATAAAACCCATCCTAGTAGGTTACATACTTATACTTTACTATTTTTGAAAGGCTTTACATAATTAGCATGATCTGGGATTTCAGGACGTAGATTACTAATTTGTAAAAAAGTTGGGGGGCCACTAGATATTATTCCCTTGACCTTGGGTTAACTTCAATCCTAACAGCCATCAAGGCATGTATATAGCACAACTTTTTCAAGGTTTGTGTGTGTGTGTGTGTGGTGAGGGGGCTATACTGGATGGAGATATGGCTCCTTATACTCCTCACCTACTACTCTTGCTTAGCTCTTAGCCTCATCCCCCTCTTGATCACCACCAACTCTAACTCTCATACCAAGAAGAAGCTCCCCCCAGGCCCCCCTCGATCATCAACCTCCTATGGCTCTGATGACGATCCTTGCAGGACATGGAACCCGTCCTCGGAGACCTGTACGTTCGCCACTACCCCATCATCGCTCTCCATGTGGGCTCCCACCCTGCTATGTTCATCTTCAATGGCTCTCTCGCACACAAAGCCCTCGTCAAGCACAGCGCCACCTTCACAGATCAGCCCGCCCACAACACCATCCAGTCCAACATATCCACTGCCTCCTACAGCCCCCTCTGACGTCTCCTCCGTTGAACCTCACCTCCGAGATCATCCACCCCTCCCTACGTCAAGCTCTACGCGCACCGTTGCGTATGGGTCCTCCAAAGTCCTCAAATCTAGTCTCGAATCCCACGCTACGTCACACGGCGGCACCGTGGTAGTCATCGAGAGCTTCCAGTTCGCCATGTTCTGCCTGCTAGTTCTCATGTGCTTCGGCGAGAAACTAGACAAGGAGGCCATCAAGGACATCAAGATTGCTCAGTGGAACTTCATTGTCTTCCTCGACCAGCTCAGCTTCTTCTTTGTCCCAGATTTCACAAAGTTTTTGTTCAGAAACAGGTTGAAAATCGCCCTTGAATTCATTGAAGGCAAAATGAGATTTTCGTTCCTTTATTTCTAGCACACCAAGAGCACAAAAAGCATCATCCATGCGATGAGAGGTATGTGCACTCTTATGTCGACTCCCCTTAAAAGATCCGATTGCTGGAAGAAGGGAATAGGAGGCTCACCGATGCGATGTGATGAGCCTCTGCTCGAAGTTCCTCAACATAGGCACTGACACGACCTCAACCGCACTGCAGTGGACCATGACCAACCTCGTCAAGCACCAAATGATCCAAGCCAAGCTTTTGAACCATACTGCTGACCCTGGCCTCTGGATTTGCTGCTACTGCCCCCGCGAAACGGACCAAGCGCGTGAACCGGGTGGCATACTGCTGAAACTCTAGCAAGACCGCCGCAGCGGTCCGCGCGTCGACCGGAGCGAGAACCCCCTCCACGACGAGAAGGGTCTCCTCCCGTGCGACCGAAACCGTCGCTGGTGACGGCTCAGCCCGTCTAGCTCTGATCTCCCCTGACAGATGCTACCCTGTCTGGTCGGGCGGTCAACCAAGTCGTGCCCCACCCCGACCAACAACCGAAGGTCGGTCTCAAGCTCCCGACATCTGCGCAATCACCAACGACTAAAGAGCGTCCACTCGTCACATACCAAAACAAACATCATTCAGCGGAAAAGAAAATCAAACAAGCAGGGATGTCCTGACCCTAGAACTATCCCAACCCACGCTCAACTAACCGTATCCTGATCCTATTTCCTGAGATCTACAACCTATGCTCTGATACCAAGTTGTCGCGCCCCGACCCAGAAAACCCATCCCGGACCGGGACACGAGGGGGAAACCTACATCTACTGACAACCAACAGCGGAGACAGTTACAATAAACAAAAGGCGGATGTAAAGTTAACATTAACTATAATAAAACATTAAATACATCAGAGTTATACAAAGTTTACAACATTTACAATTTCAAAAGGAAATAATACATCGCCTGAGGTCTCCGCAAACACACAGCAAAAGCCCTCCTAGCCCTCAAACAAGGTCGGCTGGCGGCGCGCTGGCGCAGGACGAACACCGGGGCCCACAGGAGAAGCGCTGGTACCTGTACCTACAAATACCGCGATCCAGGTAGGAATGAGCAAAAAGCTCAGTAGGGTTCTACTCTACGACGCACATAAGGAAGGCGACTCTAACCGTACTAACTCTGTGCCAAGTGCTGAGGCCTGCCAGGGACCCCATAAATCCCATCAATAACCCGAAAGGTACCTGTCCAAAGTACGTCCCTCCGACGGCCGCTGTTCAGGGGTGGACTACCTCCGACAGTCCCTGACACAAGGTGAACAATGACGCTACCCGTAGGACACCCCTCTCCAAGCGGGATCTCCACACTTGGCGGAACAACCGTGGTTACGACAACCATCTCTCAGCACTCAAAGCACAGGGCCAATACAACCCCTAAACTCCAAATCAAGAGCTAAGTCCTACCAGGGATCCCACACACCCCATCAATACCCCCCAAGGTTCATGTCCCTAGTAAGTCCTCCGATGCCACTATATAAGGGTTGGGCTTTCTCCGATGATCCCATACACATGGTGGACAATGACGATACCAGTAGGACACCCTTACCGGGATAACGACGGCCACCACTTAGCTATTGATACTGGAGTACTAGGGACAACCCCAAACCCACGATTAGCCTATCATGCCTATAATGCACATGAAAGCAAGACAATTATAAAACAAAATAAACAGGCAGGAAAAATAGCAATATTAACAGACAGATAATGAAGCAGTAAAGCATATAAGTAAAACAGTAAAGCATGCAACAAACAAGACAATATAAGCAAGCAAATAATATAACAATATAAACAAACATCAGCACAGGGCACACCTTCGGCCCATTTATACTAAACATGCCATAAACGCTAATGAATAGTAAAAATATAATATTATATTCCAGCATATAATATTATATTCAAACATCAAACATTCTCTACATGGCAGCTAGTTGACCCCATAAATCCGACGTCCAAACGACGTCGAATTTAAGATCCAACTTAGACTCCAGTAGATCTACATGCATGAATCAACATATCCAACGGATCAAAATCCGGCATTACAACGACGTCCACAGCCGTCAACCGCGAGTAGTACAACGGGATACAACCCCGACCAAACAATACACATTAGCTAATTATCCGCCAAACGAATACCAATTTGAGCATACTAATCCTACAGATCACTAGGAATGCTAAAACCATGAATCCTGAAACATCAAACCCGATAAAACATCAAAGATCCATTAAGAAGCCAAATCTCGGATTGCTACAGTAAACCACAATTAGCAAAGATGATATCTTCGCAAATCGACGTCCAAACGACGTTAAACCTCAAATCAAACTTAATCAGATATTGATTGATATATTGGGAGCATGCTGACCAAGAATTAGATCTAATGGAAGTCTAATTTCCACAGATTTTACTATCTAATTTCTTAATTTCTGTTTCGCAGCAGTTTAGTAAACAATTCATCAAAATTCATAGGAAAATCCAAAAATCATGAAATCAGTGGCAATCGAAAGATAACTCGATGATCTACAACTTTCATCTTGAAAGTTTCGCGAGATCATGTTCACACAGCTCACAAATCGAGCTCGAACGTAACTGTTCATCGAAGAACAGAGCTTCCAAGAAAATCCGGGAAAAACATCCAAAAATCCGGATAAATCCAAAATCAAATCCCATGAAGGTTCAATCAATCACTGAGCATGATCTAAGGAACTAATTAACACAAAGAAGACAACCAACAATCAAACCAAACCCTAGATCTAGCATATCTTAGAGATCAAGGTAGAAACCCTACCTTCAAACGCTAATCCAAGCTTCCTCCTTGCTAATCCGTCGTCCTCCCTCGCCGCCGTCGTCACCAGCTCGCCGGAGAGCCGCCGAAGACCTCCCACAGCCGCAGCCGCCGTCGGAGAAGGAAGAGGAGATGCCGCGGGGGAGAGAGAGGGAAGGAAGGAGGAGGGAAAGGGGCCCTCGCCGCGCCTCCAGGTCGCCGGGGGAGATGGCCGGAGGAAGAAGCAGCCGGCGCGGAAGGGAGAGGGGAAGGGGTCGGGCACGGGCAAGCCAGGGGAAGGAAGAAGGAAAAAGAAATAAAAAGGAAAGGAAAGAAAGAGAGGGGGGGGGGGAAGAGAAAGCTAAGCCACTTAAGTGGCTGAGCTGGTCTAGCTGAGTCAACTAATCGGAATGGATTCGATTTGACCTCAAATTGCGATCTCGCCGCAATCTCATCCGGATCTGATGATCACGGACGCTCTTACTGGATCTATTCAATCACTTACACCAAAACAAGGCATGTGTGTGCACACGCGGGTGTGAAACAAACCATCAAGGTGCAATTTACCAAATTGCCCTTGCGGTTCACAACAAGCCACAGGAATAAAGGGGCGGGTCCTCACAGGATGCATGGGATGAGAAGACATGGGAGGATCCGATGGAGTTCAGTACGGAGCGGATCTTGGCGGGCGGAGAGGGAGAGGGGCTCGACATAACGGGCAGTAGAGAAATTAAAATGGTACGTTTCGGCGGCGGGAGGAGGATGTGCTGTGAGGACCCGTACCTCCGTCCCGGTTCGACTGAGTCGGTCGAGGGTCTGGTTCGATTGGTTTGGCTCGGTTGGCCTTACTTCGCGATCTCCTTTAATTGCTGCCGCTCTAGGGGTAATTTGGTAAATTACCCTTGGCGGAGTTGGTTTCATACAAGCATGCACACACGGCCTTGTAATGATGTATGTGCTTGATTAGACTATTAGAAGCACCATAGATCGGAGGATCTGGGTTCGATCGTAGGGATCGAGATCTGAGCGGTTAGGATCAAATCCGGTTGATCGAACGACCATGATCTAATATTAAACCATTAGTATATAAACCCATAAACCCCATCCCCTTCTCTTGTTAGGGATCGGCCGCGATCCACTTCGAGGGAGAGAGAGGGTGTCGGCGTTGATCATAGAGGAGAAAAAGCCGGCGGCGCTCGCGACAAATGTTCAACTAGTGTGGATGACATGAATGGTAGAAGCTCAACTTGAGGCTTTCTATGAGAGGTTTGGCTAACATCACTAGATTCCTCATTATCATTTAAACAAGGCAAAACACCATCATCATCCAATACGTCAAAAAAAAAACCGGTAACTTATCATTATATGTACTTTCATCACCATGATCATCAAAAATCGGTAAAATATCACTCGCATATGATGCCTCAAGTACTGGCTCATTATCATTAAAAATATCATTCACCGGTAATGACTTATCATACTGAACATTATCATCAATAGCATACTCACACACCGGTAAGTCCTCATGAAACATATCAATGACATCAAATACAGGCAATATCTCCTTAGTCACATCATCATCAATTTGTTCATCGAAAACCCGCAAGTTATCATAAACCATACCACCATCACATGCCTCAAAATCATTAACCGGATAAGCATTATCAATATCATCATTAATCGTAAGAGGCTCTAAGTCACACATGCGTTCATCACTGTCATCATTGTTATGAACAATATGAGGTATTTGTCCATTCAACCATTTAATATGTGCCGCCGACCAGAAATCATCAATAATATCATCACACACCGGCGAAACATCATTCAACTCATCATGAACAAGTAAAGTCTCATTAGAGATCGCATAATTGCATGTGTCACTAACATTGGTAACTTGGGTATCACAAGTAACATCATTCGAATCAGAGAGTGCCGACTCATTCCTACAATCATCAACCTCATCATCATATGATTCCATCAAAGACGTGAGTTGCTCAATTTGGGCTTGTATCCTAGCTATTGATTGTGATTGAGAATGTATAATTGGTGTTAGTTCCTCAAAAGTATCCCGAACCGGTAAAACCCCAAAATGAATCTCATCGTTGCTTGTATTATAAGCATTGGTAAGATGACCATCATAAGCATTATCATCAAAATTAGGAGGCACTACCTCATTCTCACCACCATCAACGTCATCATCATATGAATCTATCAAAGAAGCTATTTGGCCAATTCGGGCTTCTATATTGGCTATTAATTGTGAATGAGAATGTATAATTGGTGTTAGTGCCTCAAAAGTCTATAAATCGGTACGAGTCCTTTCATCTAAAGATGGATCTACTTGTGCTTGTGATTCAAAGATACTGAGAGGCTCATACCAATGTTGGGGTGGTGGGTATTGTGTTTGAGGAAGATAAGATGGTTCAAAATTAGGTGCAAAGTATTGGTTTGGTACGCTTGAATCTTGTGAGTGAACATTATGAGGATAGTAACCTTGGAATTGCCAATAAGGGTATGAATGATCACTCAAACCCGAATCATAGGTGTATGAATGCGAATCATATGTCAGGTTCGAGAAATCATAAGTATCATTAACATAAGCGGGTGCATAATTAGATGGTAAAAAATAATTGTTTAATGGGGCACCTGGTGGCATATACTCATCGGCCATGTATAACCAATCAAATAAACAAGGACCAAGTTAAAAAGTTAGAAATACGTTACAAGGGCTGGTCCAAGTACGAGACGTCCGTCGTCGACCGTAAACCGTTGATTCTCCTCAAGTCGGCGTCTCCTAACAACAAGAAGATATAGCAATGTAAGTACGAATTTTTTTTTTCGTTTATTTATTTATTTTTATTTTTTTTGGATATGAAAAGAAATTTATAAGGAATATTAGACTAAGCAAAGCAATTCAATCATCTCCTATAGCAATCCCCGGCAACGGCGCCAAAATTTTGATATGACTTGAAAAGTGTCGCGGCTTAACAAGTCTAACCAAAATTACAAATTTATAATCAAACTACTAACTAACTACTTTAGGGGTAGTGAGCAGTGAGTCCGAGTCGAATCCACAGGGAATGCGTAGGAAAATAATTAAACTACTAAACTCAATCTAAGTATCCCTACCAATAAGTTGAGAAAAGATTTAGAATTAAAATTAAACTAATACTAAAGAATTAATAAATAAGAGAAAAGGTACCAGGGAATTCTTAATCAATAACCAAGGTTCTACCAGGTCTACCTAAGATCAGGGCATGCAAACACGATGAATGGCTTCCTAAAAGTTGATAAGTGAATGGCTAGTTCTCCTTATCACTCAACAAGTTCTGTTTAGGATTCCTTGTTGACAAGAACAATTATCTAATTATCAGTGACCGAATGATTAGTTACGTTCACTGCTAATGAACCCTCTTATTAGGATGAATTCATCGCAAGGAGTAGTGTTGATATGGATTTAGGTGTGAGATCAAGATGGATTTACCATCTTGATGGCCAAATCTACAAAAGTAGGATGCATGAAGGATTAGGGATGGAACGTAGTGGGACTAGCACTACTATAGTGGGACTAGCACTATACAACCCCTACTCACGAAGAAGATTTCATCCGAGATACCATGGGACTAGCATGGTCCTCTTATTTGGATGAATCCAATCCAAGCCCTAGCATACACAAGCTCCGGAATCAAGTGCAAACAAGAACAATCCAAACATCCAACAATAAATCGACACCAAGGTATGAAGAAAATATAAATCAATCCATATAAGCCAATCAATAGTGAATACAAGCCCTAGATCTAAGAAATCCCCAATAGAAATCTTAGTTACATCATAAGAATCCCATGGTAAAAAGTTAGCTACTCATCTTTAGGGTTTGATCCATAGATGAAGGTTGATGAAGCTCTTCCGCCATGGATTTCCTCCCAAAGATCTATAAATAAAAGTTAAAAAGAAGAAAGAAATTGTTCTCCCTCTCCAAGAGAGAAGAAAGACCCTAAAAAACCCTAAAAGATGCCTATTTATAGCCCAGGTATCCACCTCAATTCGGATTAAATCTTGGCCCTTGATTTTGCTTGATAAATATCAAGGAAACGGTCATTTTCGAGTCCGATCGATCGAACTATGAGTGTCCGATCGATCGGGTGAATAAAAATCGTCAATTTCTCACTTTTCCCGAGTCCGATCGATCAAACTACGGCTGTCCGATCGATCGGACTCAGTAGGAGTGATAACTGGATCGATCGGAAGGTGAATAGCTGAAAAATATACGTTCTGTGAGGTTTCTGCACAGTCCGATCGATCGGACTCTGGGGGTCGGATCGATCGGACCCTTCAGCTGCCATCCAGACTGCGCCATCGGTACTAAAATTGCCATAACTTTCTCTAGAAACTCGGAATTACGAACCGTAAAATTCCCCCGAAACTAGACTTCAAGAACTTTCCAACCATATATGGCACATCATCTAATTCTTCTTGAGCAAGTACAGGTTAATCTTCAAAGTCAATCCATCTTCATTCCTTTGCTCTAGCATGTCTTTATTTGTTCGTTTTAGCACCAAACATGATCTAATCGTCATTGAAGGCTCTTATACCTGAAATACATCATAGACTATTAAAATAGTCTAACAAGACCTCGTTCAAAGGGTGATTTGTGCACTTTTCAAGTCTTATCAAAGGCTCGATCAAGAGAGGCAACGGCGACTCTGACCACGGACGGAGGAGAGAGGCTGGCGTACCGGCAGTGATCGTGGCCGGAGAAGAGGAAGAGGAAGACCCGCGGATCTAGAGGTAGGGCTTCTTCCCTAAACGTGGTTTAGACTCTACTAGCTTAGGGTAAGATCCATTCGATGCATGCCAGCTTGGTTTCTAGGCTTCCTCTGTTGATTTCGCGGCTTTGTGCATAGGTTTTACTTCTCTCTTTACTGTTGTGGTTGAACCTACGGATTTGTGATGGGTTTCTATCGGATTTCTCTTTGTTTCCTTGCTATCGCCGTACTTCCTGTTTGGTTTTCCCTGTTTGGATTTCCGGCATCTGTTTCCTCTATTTTCCGGTGATTACTGCGTGAGTCTTTGGTTTCTCCGGCAATGCTGCCAAACCATTCCCGGCTCTGTCTTCCGGCGATGCTACCCTCTATGCCCTGTATTCCATGATTTTCCGGCGATCCCCTCTTCTCCCCTGTTTTCTTGTAGTTGCGGTGCTGATTGATGCTATGCCAGGCTCTATTTCTCTCCCCTATTCTCTTGTGGTTTTATGCCATGCTTATCTACGGTATCCTCTAGCCCCCCTCCACGTTTCGATGCTTGCTGCCATGCCTTGCTAACCATTGGATCTATGGGTTGATCTATCTCTCTGCTTCTTCTTCGATTTATGTTCTATCTCCTCTCTTGATGGTTCCTTAACGATAGTTCTTAGATCTAATATTCCTAATATGTTCTCCTATCTGTAGTAGTGTTGGATCTATTGCTTGATAGCATTTGGATGGGTTTGATAAGGTTTTAATCCAACTATTCTCGGATTTCCGCTGTTTTCCTCAAACCCTCATTCGCAACCACTTCTTCGACGAGCTGCTCTTTATCCGTGTGGAATCTCGTAATGCTTCCTTCACAAAAGTTGTAGCCCTTCGAGTCTACGTTCAGATGGCTCTCATTTCACATTTTTCTGATTTTTGTACGATTTATGGTGAACTATCTATCAATCTGCGATGAAGCTGACTTTTGATGAGTTTTTGAGTTTCTCGTCGATTCGTGTTGGATTTCGGTCTCGAATTGACTTGATTCTTTGATATGTCATCGAATGCCATGTTAGGATACTCGCTTGGTATCAAGGATGAAATTTTTATGAATGTTTTACGGGATTTCTAGTATATCTAGCTTTATGTCTTGTATAGGCGAACTATCCTAATTCCATGTTTTTCATGCCATATAAGCTTTATATAGTTCTTATGAGTATTTAAAATTATTGCATGATTTCCTACAGATTTCCAAGGGATTCATGGAAGCTTTATGCTGAGATTTTATGCTTGTGTAACTCTAGGTCTCATTTATGCAAATTGCTATCCTTTACGAAATCGATATAATCTATGCTATGTATGCTACCATTCTAAGCATGCTATAGGTATGCTACCATTCTAAGCATGCTATGTTAGAGTAAATGCTTGTATGCTTTATTCATGATATGTTTAATGTCAAATGCCCATAATATATGCATAGCCCATGATATGTTCGATGGAATGCCAAGGAGAGTTGGCATGAGGTAAACGAGTATGAATTGCTATGTCTAGTATGATTTATGCATAGCTTGGATATTGGTAAGTCTTGTAGGGGTATGAATGGTTTTATCCCAATATTGGTATATTTCAAATTATGGGATTTTAGTATGCATCTTGATATCATGTATAAGCTTTGGGCCGACAGTGTGCCCCGTTTTCTGATTCTTTCTCTGTGAGTGATGTGTCTTGGTGTATTGTAGCCTTTTGGCTTGTTGATACCGGCTTCTAACCGTGGCTTTGCTATAGCGTCGTTGTGCTGTCGGAATTCCTGAGAACCGGGTTTGGTTCTGTATAAGCTACTGGACAATTGAATGATGATTTGGCATGTAGAGACACCTAGGCCTAGTTGCTTGTATATGCTCATGCATGTTGTATGCATTAGAAGCATTAAGGCTAGGTGGCAGGCGATGGATTCGATCGCCGATCCGGGATTCTCGGGTAGCCCGGATCTAGCCCTAGGACCGGGGTTTGGGTAGTCGAGGATTAGGACGTGATTGTCATCAATGATTATGTTTGATATCATTCGAGGATTATTAGGTAGTCGAACTGGAATATTATATTGTTATTGATGAGTAGAGGTCGTATTGTCTGTTTGTCCCAAGAGCCTAAGTGTTGATGTCGATGTCCATGACGTATGTCCCCATACAAGGGGTGGTATACGGTGAGAGCTCCGGCGGTGAGTGCAGCGGCGATGCACCGACCCTGGGTCCGGGCTCGTGTTCGCCATCCTCCTTGTTTCGGCGCTTGGGTGAGGGTGACCCTATTTAGGGGCCCATTCTGGATCAACGAGGTGTGATGCTTCCTGTGGCACCTTAGACTTTGGATGAAGGATAATATTGTTGCAGTTTCCCTTCCTTTCTGTGCGACGTAGAGTAGAACCCTACTGGGCATTGTTGCTCACCCTACCTGGGCTGCATCGGCGATGCATGTCAATGCAGTTCCTTCTTTCATGTGTTTCTTTAGAAGATGACGCGGTATTTCGAGATGATCGAGGACTTGGAGCTTTGAGGAGTTCTTCTACAGATAAATTACAGTTTTAATCAATGATGTACAAATTGATGTATAAATTGAGGTATAACATGATGTATTCTAGGACATGATTGTATGATCTTTAATTCAGTTGTATTCGAGAATTGTAATAATTAGTTATCTACCATTGTATCAGTGTACAAGTTGAAATTGTAATATTATGAAATGTACAGGCTTCTTGTGTTATAATTATAAAGGGGATTCTATCAAAATTTTCTTTTGATGAACTTGAGGTTTAAATTGTTTAAATTCATAGCAGTCATACACTTGTGCGTCAATTGATGATGTAAACAGGTTTAGGTGGCTCACGCCTCGATCGGGATGGGTTTTCTGGGTCGGGGCGTGACATGTGCCCAGGGTACGTACTTGCTATGTTGAATCTCGAGCACTTCGTAGCCAACTTGATCAAGGACTTCGAGTGGAAGATGGTGGTTTGAGAGGCGATAGACATGTCACACCCCGACCCAGAAAACCCATCCAAAACGGGGCGTGAGGGTTCCTATCACTATTCATCTTCAATGGGCGCGATACAAAGCGGAAAAGACGAATAAATTAAACAATTGTATTCCAGAGGTGAACATATATTTAATTCCTATAACATCAAGTTGTACAGTTACAAAATTTCATTCTAATTCTTTCAAGGTAAAGATATAATACATGATCCCAAAAGTCATCGAAATGTTTACAACATATACATACATCAAAAAGTTACAACAGGTAATCCTCCAGCAACCTCAAGCACCTCTGGATGTACTCGCGCCGCCAAAGGCCGATCCTGCCGGCTCCACGGAAGAAGAACTGCCGCCTGCACCTGCAAACGCAGCCCGGGTAGGAGTGAGCGATAAGCTCAGTAGGGTTCTACTCTACGGCACACTGAAAGGAGGAAAATAGCAACAGTGTTGTCTCCCTGCCTAAGTCTAACGGATGCCACGGGTCCCATAACCCATCGATGTCCCAAGGGCTCCTGACATGAACCTCTCTCATGAACATGTTACCAAGATCACCCTAAGCACTGACAGGGGAACAGTACCATGCAGGATCACCCTTAACCAGCAGGGATACCACTGCTTGGGGACCACGTCGGGAACACATCGATTGCATCCTTAGCACTTGGCTTTGGAAGACAACACGACCTCTAAACCTCAAACACTGATCAGAGTAAACTATCGCAAAATCCTCAACACATGAGATTCAGATTAAACAATCACACCCTAAGCCTGACTACCCAGCCACGGCCCTAAGGCTAGATCCGAGCTACCCGAGAGTCTCGGATCGGCGACCCAAACCATCGCCCACCTAACCTCAAATGCCTCTAATGCACACAATGCATGAGCTTAGGCAAACATCTATCCTAGATGTCTCTACATGCCACAACATCAGTTATAAGTTCCACAGATATACAATAGCCCTCGGCACTCGCCGGCAAGAGACTAAGGTTCCACAATTCCTCATTATCTAGCACTCATAGCCAGTTAATGGTTAGGCAATCAACCAAGCATTTAACTACAATCAAACATATATTAAATGCAAACGAAACCATAGATTTGCCCAAAAAGGGAAACTACTCGAATCGATCCTCAAACCCGATGGAAATCCTTTGAAAACCCCATAAAATCCACATATATACTTCCCAACATGTTTAGATGTTAATCATAAATCAAGTCCATTCAAGAAAAGCCAGAAAACCAAGTTTAAGGGCCCACGGACGATGTCACAGTCGATCCGGCGATCGACCGTGAGACCAAGACGAAGAAAACCAAGGGCGACGGTCGATCCACTCATCGACCCTGAGAAGCCCAAAACCAAACAGCGCCTGACGGTCGATGCGACGGTCGATCCGACGGTCGATGCGACGGTCGATCCGACGGTCGACCGTCAGGTAAATGGCGAAAGGGAGAAGATCCCGCGGTCGATCCATGTATCGACCGTGGGAGGCTAAAATCCCGACAACACCCGACGGTCGACCGTCAGGCCCAGAAATCGCAAATCAATACTTGACGGTCGATGCACCGATTGACCGTCGAGCCTTAGGCACAATTCATCAGAACAGTGCCGAAAATCTATTTTCTTGGGTTTTAAGGATCAAATCAAGTTGGAAAACAATGAGATTTTGCAAGCAAGTGTATTTCTCGATGGGAAATCCAATGGTATAAAGAAATCACACTTTTGACGATTAAATCTCCTATCTAGGTCTAAATGGACGAAAACCGATAAAACGGCGATAATACGGAAACCAACCGTTAAAATACAGAATTCACGACGTAGGAATACAGGAATGGAACTACACCACATGTACAACGAGTTACAAAGCATTCTAACATGTATTCCTACAGCGAAAGCACATAAGACCTATCCTAGGAGAACCCGACCGCAAGATCGGGGTAGAAACACCTACTTGAGCAAGTAGGGCAGCTCCTCCATGCGTCCAACCAGTCGAGCCGCCAAGATCCGCGCTCCGAAAGCCGCGTCTCCGACCCCTAGCTCAGCCGAAGGAGAGAGAGAAGGAGAGAAAACGACAGGAGGAGAGAAAGAAAGAGAGAGAAAGGGACAGGGCTTATATAGAAATCTGAATCTATCTCAGCCGTCCGATTCGATCTTTCCCGATCGAGCTCCGATCTTCAGATCGGACGCACCCTAGAGATTCTAATCAAACACATACATCAATCCAATGCAGTGTGTGGAACGCGGGTGTGAAACTGACCACCAGAGGGCATATTTACCAAAATCCCCCTGGGGCCGAAACCGCCATACGATCGCCCGATCATCCCCGACACGGAACCAAACCAACAGGAAACCGGCTCTCGACCCACGCGGTCGAGCCAGGTCAGAGGGACGAGCCCTCACAAGACATGTCGGAGAAACTGGAGTTCACTGTTGTCATGAAGAACCCCATGAGAGCCCAGATGATTGCGCGGAGTAAGGGCCTGTTTGGTTCAGTGAATCAGTGTGCATCGCTCGTGATCCTACGATCCCTTGTTTGGTTGATCCATGTATTAGTTGATACATGCATCATATGATGTGTTTTGAGACTAAAATGGTACATCATATGAAACGACCAAAATGGCTATTTCACACGATGCACACATCTGCGGTGTATTTTTTATACACCCCGTGAACATATTAAAATATATTCAATAAAGTTAGGTAAACATTAAATCTATGTGAACATTATTTTAATCTCAGTAAAGTCATTATATTATTCTAATCTCAATAATATATATATAATGTTCACATAATGATGTAGTAAAGTTAAATTTTAATATATATTAAAATATATATTATTCGTATAATGTTATATATATAATTCATATAATGTTGTGAACATTATATATATACTAGTGAATGCCCGTGCCTACGACACGGATATTTAAAGTTTCTTTTAAAAAATTTCCGCAAAATCTACCCTGTACCGAGAGTTAAATGAAACAATTCTACAACATTCTTCAAATACAAAAATTAAACCACATTATAAAAGGGGCAAACATTGTCCCCGGGGCAAAACTTGTCCCCACAAACCACACTAACTAAGTTAAAACATAGCTAGAATTGTGGTCTTGAGAAAGATAATTAAAAAGATGCGGATATGAGAAACTTAAACAGAAAAGCATCAACATGGCTTCTCTAACATTCACCTCGCACGTAACCACCATGGCTTCTCTAACCTTCTACAGATAATACGTCTGAGAGTGTATGTCTCGATCTTGATGGAGAATCGCGTCCGTGGCACCCAAAATACAATCTGCAACAGAATCATGAGATCATAAACCATTAAAAAATATTGACAATATAAATATGATATGTACAATACATACATTGTTCGAGGTCCAACTAAGCAGGGTCATTCTGCTATTATACAACATGTTTTGAGCATGTGTGTCCCAATCCTGCGGCAGAAAAGAATATCAAATAATTCTTACAATCAACGTAGACGTCTTGAAAAAATATATTCTTGGACGTATTTGATTCAGTGTTGTAAGTGAGAAAGCTAATATGCTTTACTTACCCCATTTGCAGCAGGTGGTGCCGGGCGTCTTGATTGTGCCTGAAAACATGGAAGTAACATGCTTTACTTTTCTGATAGTATTATTTTTATCAAATATTATCTAAGTATTTTTTTCCACTCACTAAAGGTGGTTGCATGGCATGTAGGTCATGCTCAGAGCGAATCTCAACACGAACTCCGCTATCGCGTAACATTTCAACAGTTCGTCGGATATTATTATCTTCCTAAGCACTCAAAAAGTTTATTTATAAAAATAAGAATCACGTAAAAAGTTTTCAAAAAAATAATTAAATATGTAAACATGAACCTTAGAGTAACTCACCGTTCCGAAAATGACGACATGATCCATACTGTCTAGAATGAGCTTTGGAATAGTGTATTAGTGAGGGCAGAATCAAATCAAAGCTTGGCAAATAAAGCGAGAGAAATGCACAATAATCTGTCAAAACAAAATTAAAAAATTAGTACAATATTTGACATCATGATATATATTTTTTCTAAAAATTAAATCACGTGGTAGGTAATTACCTCATTATGATTATTCCAATTTTATGAAGTAGCATTACAACAAAACCTCAGTATAAACTATATTTGAAGTGAAACTTGATCGATCTTTCGAAAGTAGGACACTTATGCGATCAGCAGATGTGCACCTAGATAGCGCCACATATAATTGCCCATGACAAAAGACCGGTGTGCGCAAATCAATCCCAACAAATTTCACTGATTGACCTTGAGATTTATTTATTGTCATGGCATATGCCAATCGAATCGGAAATTGACGTCTTGTCATCTGAAAAGGTAAACATTCTGAACTTGATGGAGTCAATGATATCCTTGGAATGAATACTAAATTTCCAGATTTATCTCCATTTAAAATCAGAGTCTCAATTATACGCGAAGCACATCTCACAACCATCAATCGTGTGCCATTACAAAGTCCATCCTTCGGCGCTATATTCCTCAACAATATTACTGGACAACCCACTTTCAACTCTAACTTAAACGGCGGTAATCCAACAGGATTCAATGAGTTTAAATACTCATTTGGATACCGATTAGTTATAGTAGAATCAAGTTCATCTTGTGAAATTTTGTCAGCCGCCAAAAAAGTAATTGTCTCTCCAGGAAAAGCATTTAACGCATTTGAATTGATAGAAATCACGTCATCATTACGTGCAGAAAGAATTGTCCGCTCAGTCAAGAAAGTTGGAGTCACTGTACCCACAACATCGAGCTTTGGATAAATAGTAAAAAGCAGCTCATGCAAATTTTGACACCTACGTATTGTTGATGGAAGCTCTACAGAATCTTCTGGGTTTATCCCAATCTACGAATTAAGAATAAACAACCCCAAATTAATGAAATAATAATATTCAAGCATCATGACCTGAAGAAAAACGATAAAAAGCATATTACCTCTGTCAAGAACATTAAAAAATTTATGTTTTCAATGGCGGAATTATTCAAGCGCATGTTCTGGCGCAGAGTCAGCACATGTACATGACTCCATAGCACAGATTTTCTCAATGATGCACCCACAATTTGCTCGCGCACTCCTTTCGGTATAACAGGTAAAATTTGTCGAAAGTCTCCACCGAGAACAACAGTGATACCACCAAATGGCTTTACACTATCACAAATATCCTGAAGAGTGCGATCAACCGCTTCAACACAATGTCTATGTTGCATGGGTACTTCATCCCATATTATTAATTTTGTTTTCCTGAACAATTCTGCTTGCAATGATTGTTTGCTGAAGGCACAGACTGAATTCTCCAACACATCTAATGGAATACAAAATGTTGAATGTGCGGTTCGACCTCCCACCAATAACAACGATGCAATGCCAGATGAAGCCACAGTAACAACAATATGTCCAAGACTGCGGCATTTCGCAGCAATTGTATTATACAAAAAAGTCTTTCCAGTTCCAGCCCCCCCATTCAGAAAGAACGTTCTCCCTTCGTTTTCAAAAACTGAACACGTGATTGCAGTATAAGCAGCGCATTGTGCTTCATTAAGTCGACCAACATTAATTTCATCATCTACTTGTTGTGCATCACTCTGGAGCTGTTGATGTTCCAATATCAATCTGTATCAACTACTACACTCCAATTCCCAATGGGTATTGGCATGGGCGGGAAATCCGTCAAACTCTTGCCCGATTCCTGAAGCAGCTGATTCAACAAATACAATCCATAATCTTTTATCTGAAACTCAGTTGGCTTGGAAATGACAAACAATATATGAATCTTGTGTGCAAGATCATCACACATGTGTTCTGAGAATTGATTCCATAACGCATATGGTTCAACTGGAGAGCACTGAATCAGAATAATACTAAATAATCTTCGCAACTGATGTCCAGTGTTCATAATTGAAGCCTCTTCAAGACACTGTATCCATTCACCGTCATCTTCCAAAAGCCCCCTCGCAACACATGCAGCTTTATATGTATTACACATAACATTGTTAACTGTACGCAAGCAATCAAATGACCGTGGACCTTTGACAACAGTTAGGAGCAACCGCAGATAAAATCTCTCGCCAGAATTAGGGCTAGCAAAATACATTCTACCAATTGCAAATCCTTGTTGGCGCGGAGTCCACAGCTTTTGAGACTTCTTCCAAACGAAATGTTGTGGAAATTCTTGGTATGTGAATGCGCGGGCAGATTCATTGGTAGCACAACATGCAAAATAACCAGTTAGAGTGGATTGTTGATGCTCAGCTCTAGAAACAATACTCTCTAACGATTCAGCTGGATTAAAAACAACACGATGCATTCCAGGTAAATGAAGTGCCAATCGTACAACACTTGGAATCTCTTCATGCAGTGGATGACCAAATATTCGCCAAGCAGCCTCTGGCGGTCCAATGTACCTCGCATTTAGATATTGTTGTATCTCATCTATCCCTCCTAAAATCATTGTTGTGCGATCGTGACCTTTGTAAATGTACTTGTGAATATATTTAACACACCTGACCCCTGCACAAGCTTCCACATTAATGTGACAGTTGAACATATTAGAAAGATACGGATTATATGGAACAACATCTCTGTTATCAACTTCGTGTCCCCTCAGTATATGAACACGTTTGTCATCACGACGACGATAGATAGGATATCCATCTTGATCCATAGTAGTTGTCTCCACAAATCCTCGAGGGTAACGCTTGGTGCATTTACCATTTTTCATACATGCTGCTTGAGGGTTTCGAACACCACATGGTCCATGTACCATACAACACTTTACAGTTTCAAATAGTGTAGGATTATCATCTGGGTTTGGAAATTCTGCACATACTATTTGGTCCACCTGAGCACATGTTCGAATTTTATCTGGACCTTGAAGGAAAAAAAGTGCATGCATATGTGGTAGCCCTCGTTTCTGAAATTCAATTGTAAACACATGTGCAACTTTTTTGCCAAACACATGTTTACTCTTAATTTCATCCATTAATCTCCTTCTCTTCAACTCAAAAACACGTGCAACTAAATCAGGACGATCGGTAGCTTTTTGATGAGGAAACAAAACTGAAGTAATTTCAGGCCAATTAGGATTTGCTGTCATTGTGAGAAAAATATCTGGATGGTGATTGTATCGCGTAATAGCCATTGAATCCTGAAAGATTTCAAACATATTTCTTGCACTGCCAGAGAATGAAGACGGTAAAATCATTCGTTGCCCAACTTGGTTAGTTCCAAGCCCATCCAGACCAACATCAGACAGACTATGGTACAGTTCAGAACGAAGTTTCCCTTGATGAAGTCTACAGTAATTCAACCTATTTTGCTCAGTCGAAGCCCAAGCATCCACTATAAACTCTTGAAATAACTTTCCTGCTCGCAAAATCGTTGAATACTCTGTGTGACGCTGAAACAAACGATAACTATAAAACTCCATCTATGTAAGTCTATCGTTTGTATGTCGATTATTTAGAATGTCCCACTGTTTCAACCCTTGTTCCCAACCGAGCTCACCATAAGGGAACAATAAAACATAATGTAATGGCAAATAAGCTGGGTGACACTCACTAATTTTCATCAACTGATTATTCCCTCTGAGACGTATGATAATATCCCTCATGGCATCAACCACAAATCCATCACCCGGTAATATTATCGCAATCTCATCGACCGTTGGTAGATTATACCGCCGCTGATCGGTCACTTGATTGTAATGAAGATAAGCAGGTAAATTCTGTCCTGCCAATTCTGTTTGATTCAAAATTTCATAAGCCAAAATAAATTTCTTTGAAAAGGCATTCGATTGCAGCAGACAATCTTGAATTATTTTAAGAACATCCCTTCTCAAATGAGGATTTCTGTGATTACGAACATCTAACGCAGAATCAGGATCATAAATGTAAAGTTGAGAGTACATGGCTTCACGCCCTGGTTCTGGTATCAATGATCCTGTTTGATGGCGCAATTCACCATGGATAATGAATGCTGGAGGACCTCTTCCAGTAAATACTCTTGAATCCAAAGTAGCACCGAGACTCGTAAAAGCATTAGACGCATTGTACTCTCGAGTGTAACGACGAAAGGATTTTGACCGATCATCGTTTCCATCGTATAAAACCTTAAGCGCTGCAGGCGGTGTAATAAGCAACGGTAACTGAATCTTTCCTTGAGAACAGCAAGTTCCAAAAAGAGGACTCACTAAAGATGACCTTGTGAGTTTTTCATCCATCCAATGTAAAGCTGAACAATACGGACATACAACATCCATCCGACCAAGAAAATGTCGTCCAAGATCTATCTGTGTCCGAGGATGAACCTCTGCATTCAGAGCTACAACTTCTAAGTCATCATCGTCTGATTCAATCACTTGTTTTGTTTCAGTTGGCCTACAAATATAAAATTTCTTCTCATCAATAAAAGACTATGAAATTTTTTATTTATTTATCATAAATTAATAATAAATTACCGATTATTTTCTGCAGATAAAGATTGGACTTGCACCGTCACCGGAGTTATTCCACGCATAGAATAATCCACCTGATCAGGTGTTTGTGGAATGCCATTGGACGATGTCCCAGAGGCTCGGACATCGATTACTTGCTTGAGTGCAGGTTCAGAAGTTCCAACACATCCTCCTACTTTCTCACGTTCTCGCCGTGCACGTTGTGCCAAATGCCTATTCGAGATACCAGTCGATGAAGTCCCCAAGGCTTGTACAACCATTGCTCGCTTTGACGCAGGTTCAGAATGTCCAACAAATCCTCCTAATTTCTCACGTTCTCGCCGTGCACGTTGTGCCAGTTGCTTATTTAAACATCCAGCTTCATTTTGTTGATTTTTTTCCCGTTCTCGCCGTGCACGTTGAGCTACGCAGCTTTTGATGGCTTATTATTATTAACAATACAAACATTCATAATAAATTTAACACGCTCTATATGTGACATAAAATAAATCAAACTAAATGAATATTGTAGTAAAAGACAAAACCAACATTCACATGCAAATAACTTACTATGCCAACGGTAAGTTGATCATT
>OY986964.1:4697141-4740512 GCA_963920575.1 Narthecium ossifragum | reverse complement strand
TGTGTCCGTGCGTGAACCACCTCTTTGTCTGCTTCCCATTTTGATCTCCCACATGGCATCTTGCCCATAAGGAAACGACGCCTTCTCACGCGAACCACGCTTGTGTCCGTCAATCAAACCTCTATATAGTATCATCTCCTCCACCAGGACCACCACCGTCCCCAAAACTCATCACCTCTGGGCTCTACCCTTGCATGAGAAAGAGAGACCCCATCTATGGAACCCTGCGAGAAGCGTAGGTGGCGATGGCGGGGGAGGAGTTGCGTGGATGATGAGGTGGAGTTCACATTCCTCCATGGCGTTACCTTATCGGTTATGGAGGAGAGCATGAGCCGAGGAGACCAACTACGAGACGCGAGGCCACGCTACGATAGAAGTAGCCTTCGAGGTCGTCGCCGGTCACGCCCGCAGGGGCTTTGACAAGGTCTCGCGGGCGGGCTGTGCGGAAGTTCCATGTCATTTCAAAGGGATCACGCCATTACATGGATCAGCTGCATATCCAATCAGCTAAACTGGACATGAAAAGATCTCATCTATGACATGTACTTTGGCTTTTTTTTCTGTTCATCTTTGGTCTCTTCTTCTGTTTGTACTATCTTGGTGCATAAATTAATTCCTGAGATGTTAATAGATTACGATGGTTGTCCTTAATATCTAAACAGTGAAAATGAAATTAGCCGTACGAGCTGGTAAACTAAGTTTGATATAATTAAGACGGGTAAAAATTGCTTTCTGATTAAATGCCACTAACTTAACCCTTTGTTACTAATATTATTCGAAATTAATCTAAGAACAGAGCATATGACTCGCGTGTGCTTCGATATAAGGGGTATTTGTGTAATTTTAGACATGCTATCCGCCAACAATTAAGTTGGTGGGGGTTTTATTTGTCATCGGAAAAGTGTGGCGGAAAATTTTTCTCGGGTTCTTCAAGATGATGGTGTTAAGACCCTTCTTGACAATGCATCATTGGTCTTCTTCACTTACAAACACACACAAAAAGACACATCAGGTAAATGGATGTGTCCGTTTCTTTTATTGAAGCAATCATACAAGAGAGTATCAAGCCACTCAACTCTCTCTCACAAACCCTTGGTTACATAATCACTCAATTACAAAGGAAACCCCAATCCTAAGCCACTGTTCAGATGCCCCCACATCATGGCCGGTTGCTCCCTTATATAGAGGCCGGCTCCTAGCTTTCCTCTATTAAGGAGACTCATTACTCAACTCCAACTCCGGATCCTTAATTAATTCCAAGTTGATCTGAACTCTAACTTGGCCAGTCATGAATCCGCCCACTTCATCTTGACTCCTAGTTGTGCTGAAAGTTACCTTGGATAGCTCTTGTCAAAACCCGCATACACTTTGACTTGAAATATGACTCCTTCCTATTTCGACGCGCCAAGTATGGAATCCCTCGTGCCATCTTTCATCTTTACCATGTCATGTCTTGCCAAAGACCTAAGTCAAGTGGAATTAGGTTGATCGCACGCTCAGATTGGCCCTCATGGCCAACCGCCTTTTGCCAAGCGCGTCAAGTCCTAGTTCCACTAAGACTCCCGAGCAACTAGGACTTTTCCCACGCCAAATCCTTTCTTTGTCACATCAAGTCCTCCCAGAAGCCCAGATCAACTGAAACTTGGACAAAAGTACGATTGGTTTGGCCCCAACGAGCAATCGCATCATGCTAGGCGCCTCAAGTCCTGGTGGCGCCTCAAGTCCCGGTTAGACTCGGACTTGGGCACCCGACTGCATCGCTCGTGCGCTCTGCGCGTCATCTCACGCTCCGCATGCGCGCTCTATGTGCCCTCACGGGTTGCTTTGCAGCACGTCCCGCTCGATATAATTGCATCATGGCGCGCCAAACTTTGTCTTGATCCGGATCGCTACGCCATCTTCAAAATTCGTTGTGTTATCTTCAAGATTTCTCGTGCCATTGCTAGTGAAATTGGTTACACATTTGTTAAGGACATTTTGCTTGCTATCTTGAGGCCATCTAATCTCTCATGACTCATGACGCGTGATCGGAGTGGGCCTTTGGCCGCGCCAGCGGCGCCACCTCCGGATCCCTTGCGCCAAGGACCGTGGCCTATCTGGCGTGGGGGCACATAGCCCCGCACCACGTTTTTGATTCAATGCTCCACGTGTTTTTTATTTTTCCTAAATTGCCCCTGCCATCTTCCCTCACTCCACCAACTCCACCCCTCCTCCACTTACCGTCATCTCCATCATGCTACCGCCGGCATCATCTCCGTTGGCTGGCACCATCTCATCACCACCATCGATCACTTCCACCTCCACCACCACCACCACCCACCCACCCTCTTCTTTACCCCCATCAAAACTGCTGCCACCACACCACCGTCGAACCCATCGCTGCAAGCCCATCACCTCCACCTTTCTCCGGCCGCCACCATTGCTCCTACCACATCACTGCCCAACACGACCACCACACCACACCATCTCCACCACCAAAGAAGGAGGGTATTTTGGGGTTTTTAAAAAAACCATGTGGTGCATTGAGTCAAGAACGTGGTGCGGATAGAACTCCCGTTAAGTTGGCAGTCGCCTCGTGCCTTTGGCATCTCGCACGGCACGATTCCTCTCTTATTTATTTTATTATTTATATCGCAACGCCTCGTCCTCTCCCATCATCTGATCCCCTTTCCTCATCCGATCCCAATTCGAAGCCCTAGGATTGACTCCGTCGAGAATCCCGGGGAGGGGAATCAGAATCGCTAGCGTGTTTAGATTGCTTCGTTCCGTCGCCCATCATGAATCCGGAGTAGTAAGTCTTCGTAATCCCCATCTCATCTCCCCCCTCTGCCTCTCTATAATCGATCGATTCTTTGGATAATTTTGGTGGTATAAGTGTCTAGTTCTCTATCTCGTATTAGATCGACCCGATAGGGGTTAGTATTTCGGATCTGGCGGTCGATATCTTGTTGATTTTGTGCCATTCAATCTGCTGCGTTGGTCGCCGGTTTTAGTTCATGTTTGAGAAATTGGACCGAATAAGGTCTGTTAGATGTCGATTTGTGATATCGATCTTTTCTGGAACCCCTATGCGGGTTTCCAGATCTGAGTTTGAGATCTGATTCGATTTAGACTGTTGAATCTTGAAGGTTTTGGCTTTCAATCTATAAGGCCTGCTTCGAATAGTTGTTATCTGGTAATGGAGGTTTTTGATGATTCTTGTTGCTTTCCCAAATGAAGCATGGCAGAAATATTTGTTCTGGATTTTCGTCGGGTGTGCCATAAGATACTTGGGGATATTTCCTTGAGAATTGTATCTTTTGTTTGTGCTGCCCTTTGCGGTGGTGATAACAAAGAGTACTCCCAATAAAGACTGCCTCATGTTTTTTGATGATAAGAACACGGGAAGTAGTTCCGGTCGTTTAAAGTAGTTCATTTGTGGTATATTTTTGTCCTGTAATTTAAAAATCTAAATCAATTTATTCCTTGCAAGCATGATAATTTAACTTTGGTGGCTTCAACCTTGAAGAATGACTTTTTGTCATTGACCTTCTCAGATCTTTCTTTTTTATTTATGTCTGCGATGAATGCCTAGTATGTATGCTTTAACTAGCGGAAAGTTAAATTCTTTTCTTATTTCTTTTGCAGTGACTATTTGTTCAAACTTTTGCTTATCGGAGACTCTGGTGTTGGTAAATCATGTCTCCTCTTAAGGTTTGCGGTAAGGAGCAAGCATTGGTTTTGGTGATGTTTCTAAACTGTAGTTTTTGACTCTGATTGCATCATGTGAGCTATTTGAATAATTTGCACTGGCACCCTACATGTAAAAAACATTCATAGCACAATGGAGCATGTTGCAGTTTATTTCCGACAAGAAAACCTCTACAGGACTTGATTTCTACTGTGGTCTGTTTTGAGTTTTGGATATGTAAATTCCTAGTAGACTTCCTAAATAAGATGAAAGCATTCAGTTGTACTTTCCGATGGTTTCTGCTTGTATGTGTTGGGTGCGATGTTTGGCATATCAGATGTAGTAGGACATGTTGCCAACTGCCAGTATTTGATCAAAGAGAATGGGCATTTGGGCATATTTACCCAAGATGGAACTTGGGTTTTCAAACCTGTTTTGGTTGGCAGCTATCTTGTGTATCTCTTGCTTTCCTTGTGTGTAGACAACGTGGCATTTTTTGTTGGCTGAAAACTTGCATGATAAGGTCCTCATCAAGCGGGATTTATATGCAAGGACTTATGGAATAGCATATTGATTTTGGTTTAGACATGCAGTCTACTGTGTCTGAATATTTTTGTGTATTGTACTAGATTTTATAGACCTTCTGCGTGGATGCAATTTCTGCTTTCTATAGCATGTTTTCCAGTATATCATGTCGCCTTCATTTGCTGTTTATTTCTGTTGTCAGGATGATTCGTACTTGGAGAGTTACATCAGCACTATTGGAGTTGACTTTGTAAGTGGTACATTGTTATGCTCTAGTTTCAATTGGGTTTGTTTGAATTCTAATGAGGTTCTTGTTCATTAGAAAATACGCACAGTGGAGCAGGATGGAAAGACCATCAAACTTCAGATTGTAAGTTTCTTGATCCATGCTCTCGCTTCGTGTTTAATCCTGTTTCTATGGCGGTTTGAACTTGTGGCATAAGAGTTACTAGGGAAGCTCTCTTCAACTCTCCCATTCATACTCGTTCCTTTTAAGAAATGGATATAGTTAAACTTGAACTTTCAGACACTAAGTCTACTTATAAGCTTATTCTGATTAAGTTAGTAGCTAATTATCTTAGATCTTGCAAGCCTATAAGGACTGTCCATCAACTTGTGGGTTTTGCAACCAATTTTTAATTCTTAAATCCGTCACGTCATAGACCATTGGTCCATGTTACCAGGCGACAAGCATATATTAACCTATTAAGTTTGCATCATCTTAACTTTACCATGATGGTATCTATGATCAGAAGATTTAGCAATCGAAATTTCATTTTCTCCAATTAGAAGCAATTTCGTAGTTGAGGATGCTCGTTAAGCTTTTCTTCTTGAGAACCTGGAAATTTACTTTCCCTTATTCATCATCAGACTTGATGTTATCAAAGGTGAACTTGTGGCATGCTTGACGTTTGAGAATAGTTTAATGGGATGCTCTTCATGTTCTCTTATCATCTAGGGAAGAAGCATATAACACACAGTCTTTTCTGATTTTGGAAAGAAGTTTTGACCATTCTGTATTCTGGATTGCTAAGTTTTGAGAAACCACTCCTTTTGTTTTGCAGTGGGATACTGCAGGGCAAGAGCGATTTAGGACAATTACTAGCAGCTACTACAGAGGCGCTCATGGAATCATTGTAAGTTACTTCCCTTGCCTAAAGCTGGCTTATCTTCTTCTCCTTGATTAAAGGACTTTCTGAGCAATAATTCATGTTTAATCTACCTTGTAGGTGGTTTATGACGTGACTGACCAGGAGAGCTTTAACAATGTGAAGCAATGGTTGAATGAGATCGACCGTTATGCAAGTGAAAATGTGAACAAGCTTCTTGTTGGAAACAAGAGTGATCTTACTGCTAACAAAGTTGTCTCATACGAAACAGCTAAGGTGGGCTTTTCCCAATCATATACACAGTGCATTAAGGAAAGCAGATTATGGGCTTGCTGAACTGTTAAAATATGATATTTTTCCTCCAGATTTATTTGTTTTCCTTTACATCTTTTGCTTCAGAATGTCATCGTACAGTCTCTTCCACCTGTGATATGATATCATTCTGATTAATGCTTGAAAAAAGCATCTAAGCTCAATAGACCTATTTGTCTTCTATATGCTCGTGGTCTTCTTATATTACTTTCCATCACCATACAATTAAGATTGTTGCAATTTTGTAACACTGAGGTTCTAGAATGTGAGAAAGCTCAAGTAACTGTTTTGTAATTATGCTTCCACAATTTTTATTTTCAACTTTGAGATGCCCCTCTGGTTTGGTCAATACATGTCATAACGAGGTTTTTTTATACATCCAGAACAATTGCTTTTGCTATGCCCTTTATTTTTCTGCAGCACGATGCTAATTAATACTTATTGGCTTGTGGATAGGCGTTTGCTGATGAAATCGGTATCCCATTCATGGAAACTAGCGCTAAGAGTGCTACTAACGTTGAACAGGCCTTCATGGCCATGGCTGCGGCAATTAAGAACAGGTAACTGATGTGCGCTCAAATATTAACTGTTGATGTCGGTTCTGGGTGGTCTGGGAACTTGAAAGTTATTAACTAGAACTCTTGTTGTCAGGATGGCTAGCCAGCCAGCTATGAACAATGCAAGGCCCCCAACGGTACAAATCCGTGGGCAACCTGTGAACCAGAAGTCCAATTGCTGCTCCTCTTAAATAGTTTTTAGCTGTTTGGACGTTGTGGAAAGTCTAGTTCAGCCTCCTAGTCAAGACTGTTTCTGGCCTTAATGATTTCTCTCTGTTCTCCTGAAGTGCTAAATGTAATTCAATTCTTTTCGACTGTTTCGCCTTAATCATGTACAAAACAGGAATCACATTGTAGTACCCGCATCATGTCATGAAGGTTACTGGTTTTCATGTGTTCTCTTTTCCTCTGTAAAAAAGGTGGTCTATGTAAACCTTCTTTTAAGTATGAATGGGAGGGACCCTCATTTAAATATCAATGCTCATTACTTTACAAGGTTTTCTCGTCTTGTTATGCCCTATGTTGATAGACCGACCTGGATGTTATTTAAATATCAGCAGGTAGCCTGGCTGATGAATTGCTTGTTCTGTGGTGGTGGCTGTGTTTTGATGATGTTGTTTAAGATTTCTTGTTACTACTTTTGGATCCTCGTTGTGCTCATTACCTTTTGGATCCTCGTTGTTAATTTATCTATCAGATGGCCTTTATAAAACGTGGCTCAAAGGATATTCTCGCTTTTTTCCAGGTTTACACTTTATGTACTTAATTAATAGAATCAAAGAAGTCACAGTTTTGTTTGTCATCCAACCTTTTCTCCCCGGAATATCCACTTGAACTAAGAATGATAACATTGATGATAACAATAGCACGTAATATATACTAGTTTACTGTAGAATCCTATACGCCACAAGAAGGAAAGTTTTAACCGTCAAGCTTCATCCCCAACTTATTGGGTGAATTACAAATCATTGATCGAAAATCAAGTCTTTCTTCACAGCTTTCAGTCATGTCATTCTAACTCTTGGCCTATTGTTCTGCACAAAACATTGTCAATCACAGCTCTGTGAATAATTTGGGAACTGTATGTTCACCAGTAGTCCCCACAAGAACAACTGCCACTGCTGAAATGGTGGAACCTAGTAGTATCACGCAAGACGATGTTGCGCCCTTCGATTTTGGAGATGACTTTGGCTGCATTGTGACAGTCCCCACAAACTCGGAGATTCTTGAACACCCGAATTGTGGTTCCAGGAGGTGTGCTGATCAGCCCAAATGCAATTGCAAGCTTTTCGCTGTGCCTCAACAGCAACATCTCCTTCTGTTCTTCGTCAACATCATGCAATGCAAAACTGAGATCCGGCATGTACCCTGCTCTCTTCATCCACTTTTCCAACTTATCCAGCTTCTCATGGATCAAATTCAACTCCGAGTGAAGTCTGTCTCCTGATCTAAATTCATGAACAGCACCTCTCAGCTCAATCCAGCTATACCCTGGCATTTTGACCACCTTATTCTCCTTCATCATCCTCCTCACCCTGGAGACATCATCCCATCTGTTCACTGATGCATAAACATTGGCTAGTTGGACATAAGCCCCTGCACTGTGGGGGTCCAGCTCCACCAGCTTCCTCGCTGCGAACTCTGCGAATTCTAAGTTCTTGTGGATCCTGCAAGCGCCTAAGAGCGTTCCGAAAACAGCGGGATGTGCCGGGAACGGCATAGTTCGAATCAACTCCACGGCTCTTACCAGCGAACCCGCCCTGCAAAGAAGATTGACCACGCATGAGTAGTGATCCGGTTGAGGCTCCACGCCATAGTCCTTTTCCATCATCTCAAATTGACGAATACCTAGTTCGAGCAATCCTGCATGGTTACAAGCTGCTAGTACTGCAACAAATGTTATCCTATTCGGCTTTATCCCCGAGTCCTTCATTTCGTCGAACACTTCGATCGCCTTAGCTCCATGTCCATGCTGAGCATGCCCCGAAATCATTGCATTCCACGCTATGACATCCTTCGAATGCATCTCTTCGAAAACCTTGAGTGCATCGTCCAAATCCCCGCACTTGCAGTACATGCTGACCAACGAAGTACAGACCGTGGAGCTAACGCAGAGCATCGACTTGCACGCAAACTGATGTATTTGCTTTCCCAGCTCCAATGCCGACAAATTGCTGCAACCGAGCAATGCACTGCTCAACGTCGACGGATTCGGCCGGACTTCGACCGCGCCAACCATCCTTTTGAACAGCTTCATCCCAGCCTCCGGGTGCACGTTATCCACGTACCCAGCTATCATAGCATTCCAAGTCACTGTGTTCCTGCCCACCATTTCCTCGAACATCTCGCAAGCACGTCCGATCTTGCCGGAGCCCATATACGCAGATATCATCGCCGTCTGAAGAATGACATCATTCTTATGAGGAGCCTTGTCGAAGTACTCCTCCGCCGAGGCCAAATCGCCAGCTTGAACGTACCCAGATACAATAGCGTTCCAAGAAACCGAGTTCTTGCACGGCATTCTCGAGAAGAGGTCTCGGGCTTCGTCCATCATGCCGAGCCGGGACAGCCCGGAGACCATGATGTTCCAGGAGGCGACGTCCTTGACGGGCATAGCACGGAGGAGGCGGTGAGCGCCGGAGAGGTCGGAGTTGAGAAGGTGGCAGGAGAGCATGGTGTTGAAGGAGACAACGTCCTTGTGGGGGATTCTAGCGAACAAGTGGAGGGCTTGGGCAAGGTGGCCGGGGCGTTTGGAGTAGCCGGCGAGGACCGAGTTCCACGAGACGGTGGTGCGGCGGGGCATCGATTCGAAGACTCGGAGGGCGGAGGGGAGGTCGCCATTGCGGACGTGAAGGGCGATGGCTCGGTTGGAGGAGTGAATGAGATGGTGGTCTTGAGGTTGGCTACGGCGGCGGCGATCGAAAGGCTGTGCTGGTATTAATGACGAGGTTGAGAAAGAGTTGGTTGGAAGGCTGAGGAGGAGGAGGAGTTGGAGACGGTGGAGGGTTGCTTGCCTTTGGATTCTGGTAGCAAGGAACATATTATTATGGTCATGGCGACACAAGGTTAATAATATATGAATTAGGCACAACAACGAGAGAGAGAGAGAGAGATGTGTGTGTGAAAGGGCTATCTAATGACAACTATGTTGACGAGTTTCTTCTATGATTTTACTAACTGTATCAGGGAATACTTTACATCGGTTTAAAGTAGAATAAACAACTCTTACCGTAATTCTGAAAGAGAAGCAAAGGTGGAAGAAGAAGACGCCGATGTAAAACTGCTTGATAGATGCAGTGCATCACACTGTGCATTTAAGCTTGATTTGCCCAGCACTCTGCAGATTCTGGTTCTTTATGCAAGGAGCATAAAAGAAGCTGGCAGTGAATTTTGCACAGAGGAAAGCTAAATGGATTGAATTTAAAATCGTTAGAAAAGAGCGATAAGAAATTACATCTCATGACGGAAAAGAGTATTCGGTTTTCCACCGTAGGAGGTATCAAAGGCTCGGATTTCTCGATCTCACATTTATTATACACGGATGATTGTATTTTTGTGTCCTTGGCTACTTGCATGGAGGCAAGGAAACTTAAACAAAGCTTGCTTTATTTCCATTCCTTGTTGGGCCTAGAGATGAACAAGAATAAGTCGACATTCGCTTCAGTCCGGGGTTGATGATGACCGTAAGTTAACCATATGCCATATTTTGGGAGTAGTCAAGGCAAATGAGACATGAATTTACTTGGGGGTTCCGTTAGGACTTAAAAGGCTAAGTGCTCCAGATTTTTCTTTCTTAGTCGACCAAATGCTCTCTCGTGTTCTGTCATGGCAAGGGAAGCTTTTTTCAGACCCTGGGCGATTGATCCATCTCAAGTCCGTTTTGCAAGCCATTCCGGCTTATGTAATGACTATAACGAAGCTATCAGTTGTGGTAATCAAGAGGTTGGAGAGGATATGTAGGGACTTCATGTGGAGAGGCCGTCGTTCTGGACTTAGCACGGTGGCGTGGGAAACAGTTTGCTCTCCTCACGAATTTGGTGGATTGGGTGTCCGGAGCCTTGGGCCGTGGCCAATTGCTCTAAAAATGAAGCGTATGGAGAGGTTTCTAGATGCCAAAGAAACTGTTTGGAAGAGTTATGCGGCAACCAAATTTAAGTGGAGAGAATTCCTACCTTCTGTGCGAGACTTCAAGCCTCAATCGGGTTCGAGCCATTCGCGTGCTCTTTGTGAAGCGGCAGATGAGCTACGGAAAGGTTTAGCTTGTGTGCCGAGCCTTAACAGTAGGATTAATTTTGTTCATGACGCTTGGTGTGGGGAGGAGGCTTTGGTGAGATGGCCGAGGTTGTATGACACATCATGACTAGATGGGCTGGTGGTGGGCGACCTACAGAATGGCTGTGAATGGGACATTGGCCATGTGATGAGTCTTTGTCATTCGGTCTTGGCGGAGAGAGTTCTCCATACTCGCTTCTCTAATGTTTATAGCTTCAAGTGGGCCTTCAGTGGGTCGAGTTCCTTCTCAACTACAAGTGCTGACAATTTTCTTTTGGAGAGGCGTTTACAAAGCAAGGGAGGTGATTTCGAGAGGTGAAACTCAGTTTGGCGGCTGCCGATGGGTCCGAGAACTAAACAATTTATTTGGCGGGTGTTCCATGGGAAGATTCCAGTCCGGGAGACCTTGTGGAGGTACTGTGGTGACACCGACAGGGAGGAATGTCTTCGTTGCGGCGCACTGTCGGAGACGATTACCTATGCCTTGGTCGAGTGTCCTTAGGTTCAGCGACTGTTTTGCATGCTTGTTGGGGAAGAGGATTTGGGCCAGCTTGGTGGGAACTTTGACGATTTGTTTTAGGAATAAGTTCATTTTCAAAGGAAGGGGGGAGAGTGTTGAAGTGCTGGCTAGAAGGGTGCAACGGTTGACGGAGGAGTTTCGACGGAAGAACCTTAAACCATACCGGCCTCCCCAACATGGGGTTTTTTTGTACAAGCTAATGCTGCTTTTGTTTAACACTTAAATTCTGCGGCAATCGGGATTGTTTGCGGGCAAGAAGGAGATCAGTTATTATGGGCTATCGGAAGGCCGGTACTAGCACATGATGTTCTAGCAGTTGAGTTGATGACGATTGAGGCGGCTGTGGCATGCGCAAGAGAGGAGGGGATTGGGCGTTTGGTGGTGGAGTCGGACTCGCAAGACGCAGTGGATATCATTAATGGTTTCATATTATGGCTAACAACGATGGAGTTTTTGATAAGAAGTATTTAATCTAAGATCCTTTGTTTTGATTCATTTGTTTTTCTGCACATCCCTCGACACTAAAATGCATGGGCGGATGATGCCGTCGGTCTAGAGCAGTGGACTCTAGAGGCTGACATTGGGATCTTCGACTTGTTGATGTAGTAATAGCCTTCAGGCTGAATTAATCAATTTTTTTTTTAGATAGCCATCGTCACACCGGCATGAGTTGCTTGGTTTTGTTTAAAAGGGGAAGTTGAGTACAGAAGGCAAGATGTGATTTATCAAAAAAAATTTGAATTTATATTTGCTGAAAGCGTTTGACGTAAAGTATCGCTCCAACTTTCCATTATAGGAATAAGAACTATGTTCTTCTTGGTATCAAACCTAAATAAAACCTATTGCACCATACTTGTGCAAGAATTGCTACCAGAATGACAAAGCCTATGACACTTGAATGAATGAAAGGAGGACTGCTATAAGAATGAAAAAACCTACGACACTAATGAATAAAATGCAGTTCTCGGAGCTGGGATCAAAGGGTATTACAAAATCTACACAAAACTACTATAAGTTCGAATGCCAAGAAACCATCCTCAGACCATGACTGACATCCAAAAGTTGTGTGTTCTTTTTAGCAAATTAAATCAGCATGGTGACAGAAAGCTGGAATCACTGGTTACTAGTTGTCCTCCCGCTTCTCCGGAAGATGCCTGGTTCTTCACTGATGTCAGCCAAAGGAGGAGAAAAGGAAATAAAGATTCCTGAAAAGCTCCCTCCACCTCCGACACCAGCTCCACCTGAGAACAAGGCAGCTTAAGAGGTTGGCACAAAATTGTCGAGAATCGGCCCATTAGAAACCTGGCAAAGCTGAAAGGTCGGCGACCCCTCTGGTAAGATCAGCAATTTTCTTAAGGAGTGCAAGCCTGTTGTTCCTGATTCTGGGGTCATCCTGTGCATGCAAGGACACCAGTATTAAACATTACACTAGATACTAAGAAGTAAGAACATCAACTATCAACTTTCTTAAGGAGAAACATGAAGCTTTCATACATATGCCCAATCTCCATATGAAGCTTTCATACATATAACGTGCAATCTCTATATGAATTTCTCCAAGAATGCAAATTTTCTTTGAGTTTTCAAAATAAAATCATCTGTCAAGGTTCATGACCATCCAACATTTTCTGAGGCTCTTGGAAGGATTATGCAATATCAGGCCTCACACATGCTTCAAGAACTCATGTGCTTGGCTTCTAAAGCCATGACTTTGAGCTGAAGATCCATAAAACAGCATCCACTATGGACAATAATCAGGACTTTGCTTAAAGGAAGCAGGTTTCTATTATCTGTCTTACAGCCTTGAATGTCTTGATTCAGTTCACTACGACAAACAACTTAGCTCTGATTTTTCTGTTCTTATATGTCTTGGTCCATTTGACAATCTCGTTGAGTGAAATTAAGATGCCTAAGCAAATACTGGAAGACAGCTGTTCATTTTTCTTTAGAAAGGTGTCTAATTGACTTATATTTTCAGGAAATTTCTAATAGGTTAAAGGTAAAGGAATCTCTTGGTATAGCATTTGTTTGTAAAAGTGCATTAAGAGAGTTCTAACTTGTAAAACTACATTACACATGCACTGAACAGGTAAAACTACCATGTTTGATACTATGACATACTATGCATATAAGATGCATGTTAGGTTTTGTACCTGTAGGTATCAAATTCAGGGACTGGATGCTGTTTAAGCATTAGCATTGGCCTTCAGTAATTTTGACTGTATGAATTTCTAAGAACTGACTACGATGGTGTGGATGCCATCATTTTGTTTACTTTGCCAGATGACCGATAAGTTGTATTGTTGCAAGAGAGGCATTTAAGAGTCAAATGTATTTATCAGAACTAGTTGAGAAACAAATTTTCACGAAGTGATGGCTTAGATATAAAGTAACCAATGCAGCCCATGAAGCACAAGGTTATTATTAATGATCTTTATTTACTATACAATATGACAACTTTTCGTGTTGCCTCATTAACAATGACTTTATAAAAGAATTGTTACTAATAGCAATCCAAATGCATTCTTTAAAAATAATTCTGGTATATCATTGTGGAATTTTGTCTTCTTCTGCTGGCATATATAGCAAGACCAAATATATTAAGAAGCCTACCGCCATGACAAAGACATTCTCAAAGAAATCTTCGAGTGGTTGTACCAACATTGAAGAAGTTCTCACAAATGCATCAATGGTGATACCTATAGAACACCATACAGAACATGAATATATGACTCGTGAGTTATACAGAGAATAGAGAATCAACTAGTAGTAATTGTTGGCTCAATATTGTCATTTTTGAGACATAAAGAAAAACAGAAGGTACCAGGATGAATGTTGGCTTCTACTGCCAGATAAGCTTCCCATAGAGCTGCTTCTTCCTTCCTCTCAAATGCAGCCTCATTTACCTATTTACCAATCTCAAAGGAAGGTCAGAATGCTCAAAGAAATTTGCTGTAAACCTGTGACAACTTATTTGATTCACACTGTCCAATTTCCTGTAAAGCCTAGTCTTTTTGAGCACTGTTCTGTTGGAAATTGATGACTGTCAATGATGTCATTCCACCTTAAATCTAATGACGTTGTTCCACCTTAAATCGAAGGAACTTTCATAAACAACCACAATTCCTTGTCGAAACACAATTGATTGGGTGACATGGGTATAGTATGGAGGACAGCTCTAAACTAAGTATTCTTTCAGTAATACAATAGCACAATATACGCTATTAAAAATAAAGGGAAAAATTAAATGGAGACAGGTTCTGAAAAAGTATATTATCCAGAGAAATGAAGTGTGAAATCAGTGAAGAATATTGGAGACGTATTCTTATTTTAAAAAACATAGAAAATTTGTCCATTCGCATCAGCTTAGGTCTAAAGCCAACATGGCTGATGGCAGTTTTACAATACAATAGTTGGGTAAATGCGAGGCTTAGCCCTGCAGTTTGAGCCTAAAGATCTTTGTTACAGTTCACAACAAGATGGAATCCTGGTATTCTGGCAGCCTATCTCCACATTTCAAAGGCTTAAGCTGCTTGAATTAAAACTTGAATTTCTTGCAAGGGTGAACCCTGATCTGTGTGTAACATGTTTACACAAAAGTCACTTTTTTATCTCCCATTGAATTACATGCTACATTCATTTGACTTCAAGTGTGCCATATGAACATTGCTCAAGTCGGGAATTCAACATTGCTAAGATGCAGAAATCTAAGAATGTTTGACACAGAAACTCAATGAAAGAGATTAAATCCACTTCCAACAGGCATGGCTTGGGTCAAAAGAAAAGCTGATGAAGTACAATAATGGTGCAGTCATAGTCATAGCTTTACAATCATGCAAAATGTTTAACTTTTGCTTGGTCGTCTACTAATACACTTGGACCTAGCAAAAAAGAATACTTGCTAAAGTCAAAAATCTACTCAAGAAAACACTTACAACAAAGTTACCACAATTTCATATCAATAAGAAAGAAAAAGCAAAAAAGAACATTACCTCCAAATAAGAATCAATGTCCTTCCCTCGAGTAATTCTTGTTGGGCGTGAATAAGATTCAATTACTTTCTGGAAAATCTCACTTCTAGAAAGGGCCTCCATCTGCATTTCAAAATCCAACATCTAAGTTGTCTATAGTCTATACTGTACTAACATACTGTCTTAATAACTGGGGACTCAAGTGGAAGTAAAAAAGATTGGCTATCAGATGACGAGATAATATATTCATCGTCTCTTTTAGGAATACATTTTTTCTTCAACAATATGATCTTAGAAAATTCATTTTCATTTACAGTGATTACATACACAACTTCTGTGTTTTTGGCCCACACTATCTGGTTTTCTTCCTTTTTTTCCTTTTTAATTGAGGGGGGAATGCCATTACAACAATGAAATCCTGAAAGAGGATTCGAACCCAAGACCACATCATATAAGAGGTTCTTAACCAAGAGCCAAGAAGTGCTAACCACCCTTACATGCACTCATGCACTCCACACTGTCATATTGCTACTATTTTTTAAGCCTAAATTACAGTCGGCTTTAGCAACGAGACTAGTTGACATTCTTGCCAAAACAAAGCATCTTGCAGTTGATCCTCAACATTTGTTCTTTCAGTTTCAGTTTCCTACCACAGATCTTTATAACAAGTAAATCCAACCCATCATATCAATAAGGGTATAGAACGATACATAAGACAGATAGTAAAAAGAATACATTTATATGGATCATGCCACAGAGAGTAGGCTGTTTAAAGCATGCATGAGGTTGTTATATTTCAAGTATGAATATCTTAATGCCAGTGTTTTGCATTCTTAATGCAACAGTTTGATACTTATGTGTCTCAGCTTCATATGTTCTCAGCATTAGCGCCCTTAAGAAAAGAGAAACACTTCGATTAGTTGAGTCATTCTTTATAACCTCCAAGTTCCAATAGACATTTAAGCAACAAACAGAAAGATTATGATATGATCTTCCTTCTAGATTATGATATGATCTACCCTCTCGTGGTTTCCCAAAATCATGTACCTGGGGGACATATGAACAGGCAAATGTGAATGTGATAACCTTGATTACTTAGGAATCAATATGCCTTGAGAAATATCTGTCCAATTCGTTCTATGAGAATTCAAATTAAACTGAACCAATCTAAGAGTATTGCTTGAAAACCTTACTTCTATTGCTGATTGTGCAGCCAGGGAAGGCCAATTTGAACGCTCTGAAAGTACTGAACGGACAATTTCAGGATTTATGCCCTTATCCACCTGAGAGAAAGAACAAGTGCCAAAATATAATAGGTCAAATTTACTTGACAGAGATTATTTATGTATTGCTAAATAGAAGGTTATGGTTGCTGACTAACGTAAGTTCATTGTTCCGTTGAAAGTTTTTTAAAGCTATGAAACCTTCTTCAAACTTCAAGAAGGTAATTTGTTTTACTATGGTTGTAGGTCGAGGTGCAAACTGGTGCTCAAACAACTTGATGCATGTACTTAACCTATTTGGGTCTGATCAGTCCACTTCCCGGCTATGCGCCTGGTTCATTCCCACACTTGACAGGTTGGAGGGGTGAACAGCTGCAGTACAGGACTATTTGGGTTCATGCAGGTCAAGCCCATACTTTAAAGAACCCGACCTACCTGGCTGATGAATCGGTCCATGTTGAAACCCATATCTAGTCCAAGAATCCATTTCTATGGTCCACGCGCAGTTGAAGTCAGGTCAGGTTTGGATCAAGGTAACTCATTTCCACACCATTTTTGATAGAATTACTTAACCTTGTACAAATACCACAAAGTGTAAAACAAATGAACAGTTAAATATGTGTAAACTAAGAATACGACCAAGACAGCTTTGTCGTCTTCTCAAGCAAAGAACACACTCAGGATTTGGATAGGATTGAGTATTAAGCTAGGATGGACGCCAAAAAGCAATCCAATCAAATAATGTGTTACTATTGTTGGCACGTATTCATCTAACTAGGATTCCAGGGAATATCTATTTTGGCACTCGGCAAACACAAAGGACTAAGCAAGTAAACAGTCCTCATTGATTCCTCTTATGGAGATACTTGCCCTCTACGAAACGAGTTAGGCATCTAATGCTTCCTCCTAAATCAAAGTTAGCTCCTATCACAGCTTTACCCTATGTGCTACCTACAATGCTTACACGAATTGTGACAACTTCATGCCTGTTTCTTGCTGATCATACAAGCATGAGATATCTACAATTTGATGACTTTAACATTGGACTTAGTCCTGCTTCCAGAGCAATTATTCAATAATCTTGGGCTTGTCATACCAAGCAACTGACTGATACCCTATTCTAAACTTGTAGCATGTGAGTTCTGGAAGACTTGATGGTTAGTAGTGGTTATAGAGTATAGACAATGGTCACAATCATGGATTGCCGTGCCGGTCCGGCACTGTTGTGCCAGGGCAGGGGGTTAGCGGCATCGAACCCCCCCCCCCCCCCCCCCCCCCGGTACCCGTGCCAAGAAGAAGAAGTAGGAGTAGAAGGAGGAAAAACAAGAATGGCACGGGGGCGTGTCGGACCGGCACGTACCGTGCCAGTAGGCTGCCGGCACGGCGCGTGCCACCGGGACGGCAATCCATGGTCACAATACCTTACCATGCTGGCTGAAGATATGATCATTCACACGTACAAAAGACGCATAAAATGAGCACATGTCAGTAGATTGAATAACCAAATATATAACAGCTGCAATAATAAAAGCAAACCAATAACTACATTGTTGTAGTTGGCAAACCAAAGCATACCATTAGCTGTTCTAATCTCCGTCTGAGAAATTGAAGTACCTGAAGATGACAGCTATGATTGAGAACTTGATAATTCAGCTCTGCAAACCAACAGTATATAACTTCATTAACACCAGATACAAGCTTACATCGCTTATGTCATCTTCATCAACTCCTATTGGTTGCACATCTGCCACGATCCTCAAGGCATTGCGAAGATTCAAATTCTTGTTCTTTTCCACTAACACTTGGACCTGACAAAATAATTTCAAACCTGAAATAGTTTAATTAAAATACAGGTCAAACTAAAAATGCTTCTATACAACTTACAAGACCGTAAGATATTCTTCTCAGACCAAAAGGATCACTCGTAGAACTTGGCTGACAACCAACTCCAAACAAACCAACCAGACTATCCAGCCTGCTAGATGCCGAACATAAGTGTTAATTAACCCTATGAGATAAACATACTTCCATGTTCTTGTTGAATAAAGAAGGTACATTAAACTCTTAAGAGATGATGGAACATAAAGGCATTTTAATAAGGTGAAGCATGCATAAAAAATATATTCAAGAAAACAAAGAAGACGTACAAGAATCAAAGCTGATTAATCATTTCCAAAAATAACTACAAGCAGATTAGCAGAAAATCAGGTCTAAAAGGCATTAGCATCCACAAAATCTTAGCTGATCTAATGTACACAATCTCAAAGTACAAACCGATTGATATTGTAAGGTTCTTTAACCATCTCTATTATCAAATTGTGAGAGAAGCAAAAGAGGAACAAAATTCAAAACCAAACTCTTGGTTAAAAGAGCAAGAGTGTCAACCTTAACTTGTTGATTATATAAAGAAAATAAACCACAAACTTAATTAGTGCTCTATAATTTTGTTATTAATGTCAATGTGATCTGAAAAATGGCATAACATTAGGTCATTGTACCCTCTTCGTGATCTTAACTATCGTCCTATAGAAGCATACCTGGACGAACTCTGCCCACTCATGGAGGAGGAACTCCAGAGTGCAAATCAACTGGACAAACAGTTGCATTCAGCACCAAAAAAAATTCCATCCTATTATAAGCTAAAAGGAGAAAGATCTGTTATCCACTCTTTGGCTGCAGATGGCAAAGTCATATGTCACTCACGACGTTCACGTATTGGATGAACATTTATACTTACACAAGTTCCGCAGAAACACTCCAAAAATGAAAACAAAGACAGTTATCATGTACCGGGAACTGGGAAGTATCTTTGTACAAATAAAGACCACATGGCTCTACTTATCTATGAGGACAACAGACAGTTCTCAACCAAGCTCCAGATATTTGTAGCTTACACACTTTGCACATCTCCAGGTTTTACTAGATTCGACAGCTGAACATGTAGTATGAAACCAAATGGTGATGGATATAGTATGCAAGCTCTAAGGCATAAGCTTAGTCATCAATGTAAGTGGTAGGAGTCCAGAAAACTATTTACGAGATAGTATTTTTCCTTGTAGAGGACATATTATAAAAGCTTGAAAAAGCTTGATTAGTAACAGCCAATGAGGTTCCTCCCTGGTACAACAGCAAAACTCTACTTGCATGTACTACAGTGCAGATAACTTAATTGTAAAAAAAATTTATCCTGTAAGGAATGAGGATAGAAATGGTTGATTATCGGGAAAGGCCTAGAAATTTCTGTCAAATATTCTCATCAACTACAGAAAATTGAATGAAATCTGCTTGGAGTAAAGGAGAAAACACTCAAGATATCATTTGTGGATTTCAAAGGAGCCAACCATGTGAGTCCAATCATATCTGTTTGCCTATTACTCCTGCTGGATTCATGTAGCAAAGACATTAAGATGGTAAAAGAGCATCAACACATCTTCACTTGCACCATCCACTTGAAGTCTCCTAACTTTCATTTTCATCTCCTCATGTTTCATAATCTAGCAGAAGTGCTTAAATCGCTCTGAGCCTTTAGATCCGCATCTGTGAAGTACTAAAGAATACAATATTCTTGGTGGAGGTTGCTAGGTATTACAATCTAGAATCATTCCCTGCCAAGTTAAACAACACTCTTTGTATCTCTATCCATTATGGGAAAAAATTGTGAAGATAGGTACTCGGGAAACTTTATAGGATTTCACTTCCACAGTTCCACCAAATGAGGAAACTTTACGTGACTTTAGATTTTGCTTCGGTTACCTAATGATTGGAATCTTATTGAATGGCCATAAGAATGAGTCTTCTCGACTTCGAATCTGGATTCAACCAGGTCCATTATCCTAGACCAGATTTCCTATCATCTTTGCTTTTCTGTCCCCACATAATGGAAAAGGAATTGATCTATTGGAACTTAATTGCAGTACTGAACATAAAACGATATCAACCTGTCAGCAATGGCCAAAACGATTCCTGCATCAGTTGTTGGAAGTACATCACCGGAAAACCTGGGCAGAGTGATCTCAAATAGGGCTTCTGCAATCTTTAGCAATGGAAATCAGTCAGTTGGAAAGCCATATGAAATAATTGTATCAGGCAGAGATGGTCATGTGTGAAGGTTAAGGCTATGACCGTGTACAACAACCGGATACACATGCAGAGAGAAAACCTAGGAGGCTACTAGCTGAGTTGATGGTATAACTTTTTGCTTAAGCTAGCTTAAAACTATTTGCATTCCCCTTGTTATTCTGCACTCATAATGTATTTTGAAATTTTCAGTATGCTATAAGATGACTAAAGCAAGGGTTTTGGAAGACATCAATTGTGAAGCACGAGGAAGGAACATGATATGATCATTTCTAACAAAACTCAAGATGTCGACTACATGACCTATGCTTCTCATATGTCCTGACATATATGTTCATCAATGAGTTAACGGCGATGTAAACAGATCAAGTCACTAATCTACATCTCTAAGTTTTAATTTTGGGCAATAGAACAAGAATATTAACTTCAATTTATTAAGTTTGATGATTGTGCTGCTCATTGGCTGCCTCTGCACAATGGTATTAGTTTTCATTGAAGAGGTGATGGGACAGGAATCTGTGGGTGGACCTAGACTAACCCAGTTTTTTGTCAGAGTAGGATAACAGATAACCTACGTTCCCGTAGAGCATAGGAGTATATCATAGAATAGAAAATATTGCTGTAATGTAAGCCTCTAAGCAAGAAGTGGTCCCAACCTCCAGTGTTATAATAAGATTTCCCTTCCATACTAGCAAATAGGAGTAGCATCTTTTGTTCGCTGGTATAAATGATACCAATGGAGAACAGAGAAGAAGCATCTTTATACTGTCTACATACCTGCTCTGGATAGCCATCTCTCAGAGCATAATGACGCGCCATTACTCCAGTAAGGGAAGTAAATTCCATAACTATAGAAGTAGCAAGATCAGACATGGCAAGTGCTGCAGCATCTTCAATGACTGGAAGGATACTTGAATCCATGCCCAGAGCAATGCTTAGATTACCAACAGTTTTCTGAATTCTAGATACCTTGTCAAGCATTGTTCCTAGCTTTTCCTGCACAATTTCAAGTCATCAAATAGACTGAAAGGTATAAGAAGAGAGCAATACTCAACCTTCATGGATCAGATTGAACTTACATGAAAGAGTATTCCATTCAGATATCCTCGAAATTCAGAAAATTTCTTCTGAGTATCCATCTTATAGAAAAATTTTGCGTCCTCATAGCGAGCTCTGAGAATTAGACAAAGCAATTAGTTAACAACATGCTCAAAAACAGCCAAACAATTAGCAAAAGATCAAGTGAGGTGGTTTTCATGTCTGTCTCATGACCAATACAGCAAAACAAACCATGACTGACATTCTAGGTGTATTCCAGTCTTTCCGAAACATACATGCTCAAAGAAAAATAAGTAGTCACTTTCTGCCCATTTAGTACAAGATTCAGGTCTAACCTAAGTACAGCTTCATTTCCTTTCCTCACAACTGCTTCATTGATTGCGCCATTTGCAACCTAAAGAGAATGTTTCACTGTGATACACGCGTCTGAGAATTATTTATAACAACAGGGTGAAACCCTAAATAGGGTGGACAATAAGATGGAAAAGTTATGATCAATCTCACAGCGATAAAAAATGGCAACAGCTTGCCACTGGATTTGTCTATTAAAGGAAAATACTTCTGGTGCTTGTGCATAACCTGCATGATTTATGGATCTGTTAGCATAGACGTTGACTACCCGGGAACACGGTGCACAGCTAATATAGCCAAGCAAGGTTTTGTTAATCATCAGGCATGCCATTGAATGTGATATGATGACGTAGGGTTCCAACAACTTCTAAAATATAAACAAACATTTATGAGCAAGACATGCCTCTGGGGGTGTGCAGGCAATAAAAATTTCACATGCAAAGACCACTTTGTAAACTATTTCCTGATTCAGCTTTTTAGTGTTCTAAACTAACGTATGTACTGATGGGGTCATCTAGCTTTCCTCAACATAACTCAAAAATCATAGATGCATCTTGTGTCCAAAATGAACCTAAATGTTGAAAATTGTGATTAGAGCAGCCTAAGTTGGACAGACTTGCAGAGTTTGGAAGCAAGTAACAAAGTCATAAGTTATGTCTGAATCTATAGTGTGCCTTCAATGTTTCCATAATTCTAAGCAAGGTTTACTGTGCTGGCCGCCACAGACTGGCACAGGCTTGGAAATGTCCTGCCTGTGGGCCACAGTCACCGACACTATGGTCGACACTTGCACATGGATTTGTGTTTTAGTCCCAACCAGTACTGGCAAGGAGCTTTAATGGCCTGACACAGAGTTTTGAGATATTATTATTCCTTAGTAGTATTCTTTCATGTTTTATGCTTAAAGCCAATTGTGTTCAATCTTGATTGCCCAAACAACCTCCTAATCCATCCCAAACACCCAATATATGTGTCCCGGAGGGTTAATTGCCAGTGTGAGCCATTAAAACTTCGTGTTGGTCTGTGCTGGCGGCACATGTCATGCCTGATGCTGGCGGCACATGCCGTGCCGGTCAGGCACCGACACGATAGGTGACACCTGCATGTTAATCCTTGATTTTAAGTGTAGCAGCTTCCTATGCTGCCCAGTTGGATGAATTTTGAAATGGGATGAGCTTACAGCTTTATAATGAAATGGGATGAGCGTACAGCTTTATATCCCGAAATGTTTTAATCTCTCTCTATTGCTTTCAGATCGGTTTCATTATCCATTATCGTGATTATAATCTTTCTTTTCATCAGGATCTTCTTAGATTAGAGTTTGACTAAAAGTATTATTGTTGGCTCAGAGCCTGATTATGGGTCGGCCCCTCATCCTATAATTCATATAAGTATAATTACTATAAAACTGCTAGGCCATATGAACTTTATAGGGAAAGGGGGGAAGGACGATGTGTGGGTAAGCCTATTCACTAGGAGGTAGGTGGACACTATGATTCCCCGTTAACTGAATATCGCTGGAGGACCATTGGAATCGTGGTCACAATTGGATAAAATAATTTATCCAGTGGAATGGGATTTTGAAGTCAAACCCATACTAATGTTATACACATAAATGGAGTATGGAATTCCCAATAAATGGAATACATAAAGGGAATACGGCAAAGAGGAAATGTGGTAGACGAAAGAGTAAGAGAAATAATGGTAAACCAGAGTGGCAACAGCATGGGCGGTGAGGGCAGATCGGCTACCATGAATATTGTTTAGACGAATACCAGAAACACACTAATACGGATGATGAAGTTCAGACATATGCTAGAAAGTCAAAGATGACTGGAGACAGGGTAAACTAAGGAGCAAGAGCTCTCCCTTTCAAAGACAATCCAGCTAGTGAGTAACATGGATGTTGAAACCAAAGTCCTATTATGCCACATTATGAATAAAAGTACTACATGCTATGGATTAAACAATAACATACTTCACAGAAAATTTAAATTACTTGAATTAAACAAAAAGTCCTTACTCCTTGGCTAAACGAGATTACCGTAGCTTTATAACATACATATCATATACTAGATCCAATCACGTGGTGAATCAAAACAACTTAAAGCTGTAAGGAATGTCTCTCAGATCATTGTAACTAAATCTGATATTTCAATTTTAAGTATTTTGATCCAAAACCTCCGGAGGATAGCATATAACATAAAACTAGCATTTCGAACAATCAACATATCCACGCATATCAAAATTCACATCAAATGAATAACAAATCTAGTAGAACTTCATAAAATGCATTCATGTGAAATGAGAATATCTCTAATGAAACAAAGTAGGAGAGTCGCTTCAAGTATCCCAGTACTCACCTAAACCTTTCTTGCCCAAAACTTCTACTTAAATCAGCCTTCTTCTCTTTTTCTTCATTTCATTTTTCTCCCTTCCCTTTTCTTCTTTGTGAGGTCCTTTTATACTTTTAACAAGACATATATCTTGCTAACAATAGGATGAGGTGCCCCTCAGGCCCTCACAACTATGAGGTGGCACTCTCATAAAAGCTACGGTGATGACTCACCCCCTCCTAAGTGGATAAGCTCATCTAGGGAAAAGCAACACATTTTATCTGAGGACCATTGTCACAAATAATAACAACCTCACTGATGCCCTGATCAACTTTTGTGCAATGTTTTCTTGGACATTAAATGGCAATCAATTATAATGGGAACAATGCAGGAATGTTTTTATCATTCTCAAACCGAAGATATTCATGTGCAACAATTGTTGGCCCTGGTGCACTGGAACATTGGTAACATTATGCTCTCAAAAATGAGATCCGAGACATATAGGAAAACAACTTGCACAATATAATGTCACTGACTATAAAAATTCAGATCTCAAGGTGACTATACTGGTTCATCGTCTAGTTTCCATGATGTCCATATACCATATCAAAGAATATACTCCACATTAATAAAGGAAAAAAAATGCATGCATGAAAATAATGGCACTTACTATGACCAAGATATCTTTGGGAAGCTCTAGAAAAGATTCATCAAACCTTCCAAGTATTGGAACTGGTGCTTCGACAAGATTTAGAACCTGATTACCATGGGTCCAGAAATTCTAAGATACTCTAGCAAATTAAGATACAATATTGCCAAAAATTAAGAACATACCTCATTAAGCAAGCTATCTTGAATTTCAAGACAACCACCAACACTTTCTGCCAATGTGTTCGAGTCAAGAAGGATTTTTTCTTTCCGCTCCTAGGATTGGAAACTTCCATGAGATTCCCATAAATAATTGACTCATTCTTCAAAAGCTATTCACATGGTTGATATGCACCCAATGCTTAAAGTATGTCCAAATAAATCATCCATAAATGACCAACTATATTGCTTGTTCCAAAATTTGTTGATTAATATCATGCGTCTACACATATGACAAGGTACAGTTAATTTTCCTTATTTTAATTCGCTTCCAGAAGGTGTGCACATGTATAGCATAACCTTAGGCAGTACTCTGACTGGCTGCATACTATATGACACCTTTAAAACAATGTCGTTGATGAAAGGAAAAAATCCACAGCTGCTTTAATTAACTTGAATAGCTGTCCTAGATGCAAGTAAATTTCAAAAGTGTCAAAAAAAGAAAGAAAAAAAAGAAAGAAACTGCAGACACTCGTGATGCTGATGATAGTAAGATCCCAAACCTAACAACACGAGTGATAACAGAAAAGATCCCAATGCAAGTGAAAATGGAAAATCCAAATTCAGAAGCTAATATTCATTCGCGGTGCCAGTCAAGGTAATAAAATATCTCATTCTGATGTCATAATTACAATTAAAGAATGCAGCAATAATACAATAAATGTCAAGCTTCTAGAAGAGAGTTGAAGGTATAGAAAAAATGGAACTAAGGATACACGATTTTAGATACCATCATGTCAATCAAGATTCCAGCTTTCCTAATTGAATGGAGATAAGATTCTGCACTCTCCACCTGAGAAATATGAGAAGATAAAACATGAAACAATAAACAACTCACTTGATAACAACCAAATAATAATTGGAGTAACAGATATAATAGAGAAGTTATAACCTGAGAAGACTTCAAGATAATTTTTTTTTAATAAAACTAGAATAATGGACACTCGCCACGACAGACATCAGAGAGAAGTTATAACCAGGAAGAATGTATGAAAGATAGATAAATCTAGTTTCCATTGAGAGAAACTCTTACCAATTTAGAACTAATAGGCAAAGAAAAGGGAAGTGTGTCCAAAGACTTCATAAAGTGAAAAAATAATTCACTTAAATACAATAGAGAGGATTGTGACATTGGAGTATGTCAGGAATCTAGATTAGAAACTCTTAAGCAGAGGGCAAAGATCAAATGAGTAAATCAACACTAGAGATGTCTATCAGTTAAGTTAAAAGTGAAGCAGGTACATAAATAGCTATGCACAATAGCATAGAGGATGTCATGCTCAAAGCAAAATTTTAAGCATATGTACTCAGCAACTTAAGAGATTGAAGTGCTAACTGCTATCAACCGAGGAGTTCATTGCGGTTAAGCATTTATCATTCCCTTATTGATGCACTTACAGACACATTAACTAACGTACTTATGCACTTATGCGCTTACATGAATGATGATCACTTAAGAGTTAAAAGGACAATTAACATAGCTTTCACAACCCACCCACCTCAGTGGAGTTAGTAAAATGGAAGGCAATCCTAACTTATGCACTTACTTACTCGCATGCGTGAGTGCACACACACAGGTCTCGGTGGGTTAAGAAAAACTAGCCCAATAATTTCACAAGAAATTTGCTTTCAAGCAGTCTCTGAAGTTGGCATCTCAGATAACAGCTTTTGTCAATAAACAAAGAATAGAAAACAAACGCAACATGTTCCACATGGATGCTTCCGAAACCTTACATTACATACTAGAAACTCTATATTCAACAGTTTTACAAAACCCAACCAATACCTATGGCACCAGCCCTCCCTGAATATATGTCCTTGTACTGTGCCGAGAACTCTCTAACACTGCATGCACCGAGCTTCATGCTCTGCGCTGCTTCAAATGTATTAATCTCCATAATACACATGCAATCACTTTGATGTCTAAATACTCGAGGGAAAAAGGAGCCATAAAACAGATGTAGGCATAGGTATTGCAATTGCTTCAGGAAATTTAATGCCATGAAACGAATAGATTAGATCAATAAGATGTGTCATCATCATCATCCATCAGGAAACTTACTAATGAAAGAGGACTTAAATGTAGAAAGAAGCATCTAAGCCATATCTCATCGATAAGTACCTCAAGTGTAGCTGAAGGGGAATTGCGAAGGCCACATGTCACCTTCCCACTGAAATCAAAACAAACATAAGATGCAGAAATATCAGATAATTCTCATAAACTAACTAGCTCATTTTGCAATTTGGGCATTGAGAAGAAAATAAGTGAAACAGAGAATAAGCATTGTTTCTCGAATTGTTGCAACACCTTCAAGGTAACAAGACATGCAAATGGAACCTTAGGCTATTGAAGTGATTGTCGTGCTGGTTGGCTTACTGGCACGCGTCGTGCCGATAAATTACAGGCATTATGCATGTGTTGGGACAGACCCAATACCGAAATGTGCTGGTAAATTATGCATGTATCAGGACAGAACCATTGCCAACACATGTATTAGATCAGAAGCTTCATGCTGTTGGCACGTAGTTCATGTCGAGTATTGGCATGTGTCATGCCGGCCAGAACATGGCACGACACATGCCATGGACACAAAAATTCTTGCTATTGGAATAGAGTCGCACTCTATCACCAAGCCTCCAAAGAAGTTATGATAAAACAAGTGATTTTGCCAATTTTCACCATTGACTTGACCTACTAGGAGTATTACCAAAGGATCACTAAGAACAACTATTAGCAACCTTGTCTGATTAAAACACACTGGATGCCTCAACCTATAATGATCACAATTGACAACACCATTATAATGTATAATAATAATTAAGGACACCCATAAGCAGATCTTCATTGATTTGTTGTATAGATAAACATAAACGGTTAGGATAGATTACCTTGAAACCCCAGCAAAAATGAATGGCACAATGTGACTCCCATGTAGCGCCAAAATCCAGCGAATTGGCCGACTAAACACGACCTAGATAAAAAGAAAGGAGATACATCACTCAATAAATCTGACTTGAAGTAAGAGTGTCAAGTGTCCAATGCAAAAATAAGAGCATGTATTCATGGTTTTAACTGCCACTGGCACGTGCCATGCAACAGTAGATTGTGTTATGCTGTCATGAACATTGACATGAAGGAGCAGATACATCTTTCGTAAATTTGCCATCTCAGAGTTTATGGATTCAGTTTCAGATTCAGTTGCAAGACAACAAATTTGAACGATTTTAACAATAACAAGTATAATAAAATCAGAAAAAAAGGGATGAAACTTGGATAAATATATAAGCAGGAAGCTTGTCCAAATTTATTAGGATTGTGATGCATAGTTTGGTTTATAAATACGATATATCAAGTCCAAAGCTTCTGTATATTTATTCTACTATCAAATACCAAGGGATAAATATATTAATTTGCAAGGAATGACTGAGATCCAAGAATTTAAAGGATAACTTTTCTATTATTGTGGAAGACTCGAATTATAGCTTATTCGCGGTGCCAATTACTTTGTTACAACTAACAAGTATCAATATGACTTGGCAGATGGTGTTAGGCAGTGACTGTTGTGCTCGTCAGCACATAAGGCAACGGAACGATACGTGTCGTGCTCGTAAATTACTAGCCCTATACATATAATCAGCTAACTAATAGATTAGCAACCTCAATTTTATTAAAATTTCACCTTAATTGGCCTGCCAAATGCATCATATCATTTTTGGACTAAGCAACTAATTAGCAACCTTAATTTAAGAAACTTCTTTCAATGAATTTTTTACATTTTAAATCCGTTCGTGTTTTGATTTTGCAATTTCGGGTCGATCTACTTTCCACTTACAATTTAGGCCAAAACCGAAAATAGCAAAATCCATAGACAAACAGATTTAAAATGAAAAAAATTCTTCCTACAATTGACACAAAATAACCAAATTTCCATCCAAATAGAAATGCTAAATGCTTGATATTGTTAATTTGCCTACTTAGTCAATAACACCTTCTACCTGGGCATTACATGCATCTGCATAAGCACCACAGTTTTTATCCATTTGGTGTGTGAATCACTTTTGCAAAAACCAATCTGTGCATGATCTATAGGCACCTTCAGTTGCTAAATTGCGTCAATATTAATTGTAGCTTTCCGAAAATTTGCAACAATATAAAATCGCTTCAACACTTATGGAATAGCAGCTAAATCATATCAGTAATCAAGGATTTCCGTGCCGGTGGCACGTGCCATGTCGATATCTACATGTGTCAACACTAGGCATGATCCTCCTTCCAGTGGTCCTCTTTCCAGTGGCATGAACCATTGCTGAGCTAATCCATGTATTTGGCACTGGATTATTGCTGACACACGTGTCATGGCAGTAATTTACTGGCAGGATACATGCCTGTATGTGCTGACTGGTGAGGCAATCATTGCTAGCATGGATTGCCGTCCCGGTGGCACGCGCCGTGCCGGCAGCCTGCCGGCACGGTACGTGCCGCCGGCACGGATGCGTGCCGGACTGGCACGCCCCCGTGCCATTCTTGTTTTTCTTCCTCCTTCTACTCCTACTTCTTCTTCTTGGCACGGTACCGGGGGGGGGGGGGGGGGGGGGGGGGGGGGGCGGTCGATGCCGCTAACCCCCTGGCACGGTACGGTCCGGTCCGGCACTGTGGCAATCCTTGATTGCTAGTAATAAACGCCTGGAAATTCGTCGACTTTCATGGAAAACCAGTTTTGGAAAATCAGCACAAGCCAACACATTTGTGTTGATGAAAAATTTATCCGAATCTTAAAACCATGAGGGGAGACTGAAAGTAATCCTGAGAAGTACTAGAAGAACCAGCATAAGAAAGGAATACATCAGTTTTGATGGTTATCTCATGCGCAAGAAAATCAAAATCCGCATATCAAACGTAGTAGTGGATCAAGTATATTCACTTATCATAAAATGAGACAGTGCATCTGCAGATCCACAATTTCAGGCAATATGGAAACTAGTTGCAACATATCTTAGGCAGTAGTAATACTTTGTCAAATCTGAGTAAACATGACATGAGTATTAACCATTTTGAATAGATGGATCAACTGATAAAGGTAATCATATATTACCTGGGAGTTCCAACGCATAGACTTTGAAAATGAAACTTTAGTCAATATCATTGGCAAATCTTCTGCTAACACCTAGAGAGAGTATAAAGAAACCAAAAGATATAAGAGCTTCCAGATTTCCAGTCATGGTTAAGATCGCCAGTAAACAATTGGTATCATGCTTGTATCGGCATGCACCCTGTGCTGATACATTTAGAAGAGGCAGAACAAAGTCAACCGGACAAAGATTGACATGACGAGTGCTACCCGCACGGTAATCCTTGGTTAAGATACAGATGATAGAGATGACTTTGCATGGTTTTATGCCAGGTGTCATTATGTTCGAGATCAAAAATAGTATCAAATCATAAACTAAAAAAAGTCATTTAAGAAAATATGTAATATAAGTGATTTTTAGAGAATATAACATACTAAAAAACATGCTACTATAAGGAAAAGTTTATGGGTATGCATGTTTCATAAGATTAAGAGGGATGGAAAGTCAAAGCTTTCCAAACTTTGTGCTTGGCCATGAAAGGCACACTTCTGCACTTCATCATTCAGAAAATAAATTGCTCCTCTGTCATCTTGGATAATGGGCCCATAATTAGAAGCTATCACACTGCAGCTTTTCTAGTTCATCAACTTCAATTGGGATCCCTCATCCATGTTAATATCTGTGTTTCTGTTGAAGGACATTCGATTGGCCATGCATTAGTCAGATTTTCAAAACACTACTTTCCAGACTGTTACTCCATAATGGTGTATAGCTTGTAATCCTGAATTTGCTTTATCGAGTACAATACATCTGCAAAATGGCTAATGCTGGTGTTTCCATGCCATATTAACTCCTCTCAATACAAATAAACAAGAAAACAGCCTTTATTCTTGACCTTCTTAGCAGACTACCTTGTTTAAGCTTCCAAGCTTTGAAACAAAAAAGCCCCTTATTACCACAAACATCAGAGAAAGTTATTAAAATAATACGCTCATAGCTGGCCTAAATAGATTACCTCTAAAGAAAATCGTGCTGATTCGTTCACTCTAACATAAACATATTCCATCTTACCTGCAATAGCACAGTAGATATTAAGATCAAAGCGTCCAATTAGAAAATCAAGTTTTAGCTACTGCTTAGTGGCATCCATTGCTACGATTCAGGCCATGCGTGTGTCATCACCTGAATAAAGCTTATCAGATTACTATGGGAGCAACAAAGCCATATATCCAGACACGCGTGCCTTGACTTTAAGAACAAAGCTGTTTTGAAATATCATCCGCCCCTCAAAATTTAATTTCACATTTGGCCTTATGTTTCACAAAATATCATCTTTACCCTTGCAACTATACAGATCATTTGTTCCCTTCTATACGACAGTATTAACTCCTCACCTTACCAGGCTAGAAGTTAGTTACTTAATTATACCTAGCAAAAAGTTCTAAGTACTCCTTCCAATTAACACATGACTGATCTGGCTGAGAACTATGTTCTACTGCGCTTCATCAAACAAAAAACTATGATCGAAGAAACATTAGATAGCCGTTGTTGAACCATGAAAATTTTTGAGCAAATGACGAACGTTCATTTGGAGAATAAAACAGGGAGAATTCTTTACTTGCCTTTAAACTAGGCGGTAAGTGAACTGCAGAGGGATAATGGGGTTAAATGAAAAATATTTTTGGCAGTTTTCTGTTAACAAGGCCATGTCCTGCTAACAGTTTAGTTTAGAATGTTCTCAGGATGCTCCACAGAAAGTAACCACTGGGGATATATACCCTATGTTTTCAGGGTAAATATGAGCTTGTGAAAATGCTACGGTAGATGTAATACTAGGCAATTTTTCGGGCGGAGTACGTAAACATTGCCCCTAAAATTTATTGATTATATGCCATGATATTGCAAAGCCACTTACTAGCAATAAGTGGAAAAGAGGATAAATAAGTGATGAGCTAAAAGATGGTACACACCTTCGAATTTCTTATACAGACAATTCACAGAAACATTATTTTTACGACAGAAGCCTTCAGCAGCCTGGCAAAGAAAAACAACTTATATCACTCAAAGCTATATTAATATTTTGCCTTTATCTACAGGGAAGCTGTTAGGTGAAAAGAAGTATTACCCTAGTAGGATTTCCTTGGTCATCAAATGCCTTCGCTACTGGAGGACCGCGAATCTCTAATTCATTTTCATCTTGCTTAGAACTGAGACTCTGAATGGAAATCTGTGAAGGTGGACCAGATTTTATTACAGAAAGCTAATAATCGAAAGAGAAGACCCTTATAATAGTTCAGTAACCAGATAGGTTCATCAACAAAACTGCACAACATCACAGCAGAGTTGATTGACTCGTGTCTGAATAGTGCCTTTTGATGATCAATATTGCGATTACTGGAAAAATGTCTCCGTTGCTCCATCTTTAAAGTAACCACATTAGGGCATCTAAACTCAGTCTGTGAGCCATATGTTGCTTTGAATTAATTTCATTTTGTCTCAACATTAGTTTATTTGAGAGTAACATTATGTGCATGTGATGATTTTGTTAAGGGCTTAAGGCTACCCTTACTCAACAACAAAAGGTCAAGTCAATAAGCCGTTCAAGAAATGATAAGTCTTGTGTCTAGTGGTTACAACCGTTATATTTCCACATCAAATGTGAAGGTCTCTATAAAAATTTGTTGCCGATATTTGTATTCGGAATTGTCTATGCCTAATATCATATTATGCGAATCACAAAAATGCATGATGGTGGAAAAAAATAGCTTGAAGAAAATAGAGGAGAATGTGCGAGGAGAGACTCCGGAAAATACTTGATCCTAACTACACACACCCTAAAGCAATAGAATTACACTTCACATTGCAGTTATTGCAATTTGCAACGACCGATAACATTGATCATGTCGGAGAACCTTGTTGCAACAGAAAACAGCAACCATGATCACATGACCCAGCCTGCTATGCATATACAACAAGATGAGGATCCAAACATAAGGTGATGCTCCCTTAGCGTAAGACATTAATAATAGTATGAGCTAGTATTCTAATTATTCGTAAGCGATTGAAAAGCTTAACTGACTTGTATTTCTACTATCAACGAATTGAAAATTCGATTGGAGCCAAAACATTGGGTCAAAAAAGTATGGCTTCGGCCAGAATTGCTCCCACATCGGGCCGGTTTCAACCTAGTATTGCCTACTTCAGCTTGTTTCGGGTCATTTGAGATCAGTAACAGTTCATTTCCACCACAGTAGCTCAAAAGGGCCTACACGTCTTGGCTCACCAAGAGTTGATATTAGAAAAGGCTCAAGTTGTTTGGCTAGGATCAATATCAGACCCATTTAACATAAGACAACCCCCATGACTGTCCCTTTCCCCTTTCCATCAAACTCTCCAACTCTAGTATCACACCCATTTGTCGTAAACTCCTAATCAAGCAATCAGAGACTACAAAAAACAGACATCAGCGAGCATCAAGAGATCAGGATGATCAGCTGGCGTGCCGATTTTACTCTCTAGTGGTCTATTTACTATCGTTCTCCCATTTTTTCACTCTTTTGCCGAGCTCATGTGATAGTGGCAGCTGCTTGTAGAGGCCACAATGGCCCAGCGGGAAAACTACAATCGGCCACCTTCACCATTGGCTGTGGTTACTTTGTGTACAAAAACCAAAAACCTGATGTCATATTATTCTAGAAGTCAAAATGTTTTGTTCTAGGCTGGGACTGCATGTTGAGATGAAAACCAAAGGTCAAAAATTCCAACATCTATCATGCTGATGGACAAATAACGGTCAAATCAGGGACAGTCATTAATGCATACAATTGGAAAGAGCCATAAAGATATTCACCCAAAGATTTCCATGCGGGTAGCACGTGTCATGCCATTGGCATAGCCCATGCCAGTACTCTGCATTAATGCAGTGGAGTCCTCAGCAAAAGGTGAGAGCAATTGACAGATAGAGAGAGGAGAGTGAGATAGCTGGCTTTGGAAGAGAGGCATGGGCATCGGCATCGGGAGGAAAGGTCAAAAGAATAGAGAAGCTCACATGTCGACATTGAGGAAAGATCAAAGGAACGTTGGGAAGAGAGAAGCTCGCGTGTCGACATTGAGGACAAGAGGAGATGCGCCAGCATTGAGAGGAGAGTAAAAGCATGGAGAGGGGGGCCGTTGGGAGGAAGAAAACCTAAGACTTTTAGGTTTTTGCTTTTTGCACATGTTGACGTCAATTTTAGCTAAGGCTAAGTCAACAACATTTACGGAATTCTCCCGACTAAATCCACATGCACCAAATTCAAACTGGCTTGCACATAATCGAGTCCATCCAAACCCCTTATATATTCCCGGTTTTGACGGCATCCTATACAAACCGGAGGAATAAGGGTATTTTGGTAATTTTACTTACCCAAGGGTATTTTGGGAATTTAGACCAAAATACATGTCTAAATCTCCCACTACAATCCAAAATAGCTTTTACATAACTTTGATGGCATCCTAAATAAGTTGTGTAAATATAAGGGCGTTTTGATAATTTTCCACAACACCATGGGCATTATAGAAAATTCCCTGAAATAAATAAAGGAAAAATCCGAAAATTCAAAATAAACCCAAATAAATACCCAACTTCAAATTCGCCTATGTCCCGACCAAGGCGATACGCGGACTCGCATACATCGAGTCATAAATACGCGCGTCACATAATGCGCGCACGTGTCCATGACACGCACAAAAATCATGCCGCCATGCGTCGCGCATAAACCAAACCAAAAGGGTATTTTGGTCATTTAGCCCCAAGGGGCATTTTTTGGTCATGTCACATCTTCAGGGGGTGTGAAAATCTGAAATAGAAGTATTTTCTCTACCCGGGGACATTTTGGTCCAAAGTACATATGACCGATAAAAAGGTGTTCTGGTTACGTCCCGGTCAGCCCGGGGGTATTTCAGTAAATCCTCCAATCACCGTATAAAATGGTGAAATTCAAAACTCAATTAAAGACATTCAAAATTTGGACAAATGTTCGATAGCTGGACAATTACTCAAATTCAAAATAAACATTTGAAATTTGAATAAACATTTAAAATTCAAACAAGTTCTCACATGAACTTGAAATACCAAATGTTTATTCAAATTTCAAATGTTTATTTTGAATTTGAATAATTGTCAAGCTATCGAACATTTGTCCAAATTTCGAATGTCTTTATTTGAGTTTTGAATTTCACCATTTTATACGGTGATTGGAGGATTTACTGAAATACCCCCGGGATGACCGGGACGTAACCAGAACACCTTTTTATCGGTCATATGTACTTTGGACTGAAATGTCCCCGGGTAGAGAAAATACTTCTATTTCAGATTTTCACACCCATGTGACATGACCAAAAAAATGCCTTGGAGCTAAATGACCAAAATACCCTTTTGGTTTGGTTGTTTATGCGCGACGCATGGCGGCACGATTTTTGTGCATGTCATGGACACGTGCGCACATTATGTGACGGGCGTATTTTAGACTCGATGTATGCGAGTCATGTGTGCGCGCATGGCGCGCGTATCGCCTTGGTCGGGACTTAGGCGAATTTGAAGTTGGGTATTTATTTGGGTTTATTTTGAATTTTCGGATTTTTTCTTTATTTATTTCAGGGAATTTTCTATAATGTTCATGGTGTTGTGGAAAATTACCAAAACGCCCTTATATTTACACAGCTTATTTAAGATGCCATCAAAGCTATGTAAAAGCTATTTCGAATTGTAGTGGGAGATTTAGACATGTATTTTGGTCTAAATTTCCAAAATACCCTTGGATAAGTAAAATTACCAAAATACCCTTATTCCTCCGGTTTGTATAGGATGCCGTCAAAACCGGGAATATGTAGGGGGTTTGGATGGACTCGATTATGTACAAGCCAGTTTGGATTTGGTGCATGTGAATTTAGTCGGGAGAATTCCGCAAATGTTGTTGACTTAGCCTTAGCTAAAATCAATGTCAAAAGATGCCCCCTTGAGGCATGTGTGTGAAATTATGTGACTTGAACACGCAGGGCTTGAAAATTTTGTGATTTGATTTTTATTTTTTTTCGGACATTTAAACTTCAGCCTGGCCAAAGAAATCCAAGTAGGATTAGGATTGTTTGATGATTGACTGGAGCCCTAGCTTCTGTTGGATTATTTTCATGAAATCCAGCTAGGAATCAGTTTAGGATGAGTTCCAACTTATTTTGAACTCTTCTAAAATCGATTTCACTTCTCCCACAGCTTGATAACTCTTAATATCGGTGGTTTGGCGAGATCACATAGGAGTTTGATCTTATCTTTATGTTCTCGTATTTATATCAGGCCGCTCCTCTCGCGTGGCTTTTTCTGAGGGTTTCTTGACAACAAGAGTTTTCTTCTTTCTCAGCTTAGTTCATCGTTCAAGAGGTTGACCAAGAGGATTTGGAGCTTTTTTTTATTTTATCCAAGTTTTTATTTTTCCTTCTGACCTGCTTGCTCTCATATTCTGTTTGTCAACGGCCTCTTCTTTTCAATCTTTGTTGCATTTTTTTTTCCTTGGATCGCATGCGTATGCTTTTTTATTTCCGCATGCTCTGTTTCTTTGTTTTGATTGCATACCTTTCTTTTCTCTTGTCATGTTTTTTGAGGGTGTCATTGAAGGTATCTGGTAAGTTTGATATCTTTAGAGAAGGCTAGCAATTTGGTAATATCTTGCAATCACTTCCGGTGAACTTGGCGTCCACAGCTGATGGGTATACCGACAAACCCATGGGGAACTTGCCGAGGTTGCTGTGTGAGACTTAGACTCAGACACTGGCACAACCCATGGATGGAATCGAGCTTGATGCAGCACGAAACCGGAACAGAGCATGCTGATAAACCCATTAAGAATTTGCCATAGTTGTCAGCCAATGCTTTGGAACCCATTTCTCTGTTTCTTCCATGTTCATCCTTTCCTTTCTCTTTTTTTTTTTTTCGTTTCCTTCAAGGCTTAGCTGACCGTTTCGCTTTCTCCAGGAGCTTCTCGATCTGCAGGGAGGGAAATAGCAGTCACAAGGGAGGCCAAAACGTTGAGTGACGTCGTGGGGATCAAGCCGGTCACGGGTTTGTGGTGGCGACGAAAAGTCCTTGAAGACCCCTTTGCTTTAGCCAGCGTTCCTTTGCATTCCTCCACAAGAGCTTTGTCGGTGAAGAAGAAAGCAGTCACCGAGGGGAGACCGGCGAGGATTTTGGTTCCTCCTTCGAGGTATCTCTTTTCCTTTTATTCTTCTTCTTCCTCTCTGTTGCATGGTTGCCGCTTCCTCTTTTTTTGTTCTTTTATGTTGCTCTGTTTTTTTTTCTTTCTTCCGCGCTCTTCCTTTCTCCTCTGCTCTGCCGTGTTTGCTTCAAAACTCCGCTGTTCGTTTTGCTTCTCCAGGGGGCTTCTCAGGTGGCAAGGAGGGAAACGATGGTCACAGAGGGCGACTGAGGCTTTGGAGACGCCGAAGCACTACTGAAACCTGGAGGGGAGCGTCGACGTGGACATGCTGCTAGAGGTCTGAGGAAACATACACCATCCGGAGCTACTGAAGCCGTGCACCGTCCCGGAGATTTGGAGAGCTCACTCCGGCATCTTCTGCAAGGTTCGTTTGAAGATCTCCGATGGAGGCATATTGTGGCTTGAGTGATGTTCCTCCTTTTTTCTTTCATTTTCTTCTTTTCCTTCAGTCCAGATACGAGAACCCATCGCTCCCCTTCCCTTCTTTCTTCCTTGCTCCGCACATCGCTCTCTCTTTCCTTTTTTTTCTTTTGCTCTGCGCATTGCATGTTTCTCCTTTTTTTTCGTATGTACTGATTCTTTTTATAGTAGGATGGCGAGTTCATCTTCCTCTAAAGATATTGAGGCGCGCACTCCTTTGGCACAGTTGACGGCTCGGTCGAAGATATTCGTTATCAAAGACGAGGACGAGGCCTCTTATACCGTAACTTGTAGGATTGTCGAAGGGAAGATTGATCAGAAGGAAAGTTTCCGAGGTAGCGCGCGACCTTCTTTTGACGCCATGCTGCTTTCCCCATTGGCGAATGGCCCAACATCTGTGCCGCTCCCCTGTCTTGCCGATCGTTTGATTTCTGAGGAGTTGGACTGGACCAACTACATTCATGAGTTTTATGGACCTTCTGCCACATATGTGAAGTGGGGCCAGAACATCTTAGAGATGAAATCTTCGAACTTTCGGAAGTCAGGAATATATGGCCCGGTATATTGTTCACTCGGTCATTACTCTATAAATGAACAGTTCTTTTGCAGCTTGATGGAGAGATGGAACCTGCATACCAACACTTTTATGTTTCTACATGGGGAGATGACAGTGACCTTGCTAGATGTTTTTCATCTTGGCGGTTTTTTTATCACTGGGGACATGTACGAGGAGTACCTGCCTGATGAGAATAGTGCCTTGACGAATGCAAAGGGTAATATGAATGTTCATTTTTATCCTCATGCGGCATATCAACTTTTGCAAATATGGAAGGGATTGGCCGGAGATAGCAATAAAGTTTCTTTTAAAGACTGGATGCAGTATTTTTGCAAGAACCAGGCTTTTGATCCGCGCACGGTTCTTGGTGACCAAGTTTTCACGGCGGCTTTTCTTTCGATTTGGTTATGCCGTTTTGCCATTCCGGGGCCAGAACCTTGTATCCGTCCAGGCGTCTTCATACCGGCGAGCTTAATGGCTTTGGGGAGATCGTATTCATTGGCTCCAGCGGTACTACCTTCCTTGTATAGAGGTATGAGGATAATGAGTTCACACCCAGCATGTGGAACTCATCTAGATGCTTTAATCCTTTGATCGAAAGCTTGTTTTTTCCTTTGCCTTTAGCTGATATAGGGCCTCCCATAGCGATCATACTGGGCTCGAAGTCGGAGAGTGTATCATCATCATTCAAGCCGGAATAATACATCTCTTCTAAGGTGAGCCACGGACATCCCTTGGCAGGTGTCAGAATGGGAGTTATATGCTCCTCGTCTTGCTCGTATGGAGAGATAGATGGGTATCTATTCTCAACGGGCAAGTAGGGAGGTGCCTGAGGGGCATAATCCATTTCTTCATAAGGAGGTGTTGAGGGGGTGTACTCCTCGTATGGGAATTCGGGGTGTGCTCCGGTAGTAATCATGTGTTCATTCTACCTTTTTGCCCTTCTGGAGCTTCTTCAGCAGCCCGGCATCATGACTCCGTCGTCAATTAATTTCTGTATTTGATCCTTGAGGACGAAGCAGTCTTCGAGTGCGTGCCCAAGTATTCTGTGGTAATGGCAATACTTTGGCTCGTTCACTTTGTCCGCTTCATGAGGGCGCCGTGACTCCGGGAGCTCTATGAGTCCGAGATCCAGCAGACCTTTGAAGATGTCAGGAACCTCCTCTCGAGGGAAGGAATACTCCTTTTCAATCCTCTCCTTGAGGGTCTTCACTCGTCGTTGCGTAGAATCGGACGAGGATCTCTAGACCGAGGCAACTCTCTGGGAATGTAAGTCTCCTTCGATCTAGGCATTTGCATTGCCGATGTCTGAAGCATAACTTTCCCCTTGGGAAGAGCCTTGTCTTTTCTTGTGCGGTCGGAAGTCTTGTCCGCGGTATGATTTTTGCGAACCATATGGTGTAAATAATTTTCGATATCGGTGGCCTTGGAAGTCAACTCCTCAAAAGAAAGCGGGCGGACACCTTGCAGGAAGAGGGTCATTTCTGGCCGTAGGTTGTTCATGCACATCCGTACGGCTTCAGGCTCAGTAATGGATTGTGGGCAGTGGATACTCAAATTTCTCCACCTGTTGATAAAATCAGCAGCCTTCTCATGCTGCCTCTGTTCGGTCTGAGTGAGTTCTGTAATCCCGACAGTCCTTTGGGTGCTATAAAATCTTTGGAAGAATGTCTCTTGCATCTGTTCCCATGAATTGATAGATCCTGGAAGTAGTTTGTTGTACTAAGTGAAAGCCGGTCCCGAGAGTGTTTGGACAAACTGGCGAAGAAGCAGTGCTCCATTGTGTGCCGTATCTTGACATGCTGCTAGGAAGTGAGCAATATGCTCATGTGGGGATCCAGTCCCGTTAAACTTGGTGAACTGAGGTTGCCGATAATTTGCTGGGTACGGGACCGAGTCGATTTCAGCTGGGTACGGTTTCATGTACCCGGGCCTCATGGCATACTGGTGTTGTATGTGGAATGCTCTCACACTCTCAACGACCATTTTCTGTACGGTGTCGAGAGGTATCATATTTGGCGGTACATTCTCGTGAGAATGGTTCTCGGCATGTGAGGTGTTTTCGAGTATTTGGGTCTTTAGATTGGCTATCTCCACATCCTTCAACTGGAGTGTGTTTCGCAGCTGCTCCAGTTCTTCCTCTAGCATAGTTGCAAGGACTTGATATCGCTCCGGGGATCTAATTATTGGTGAAGGCGATCGAATCTCCGGAGATTCTGGCATAAGAGGGGATTCTTCTTCATATGACACTTCAGAGGCTGCGTATTGGCTACCAAGGGAACGAGTGACGCTCCGAGTGTGGGGATGATTGGGATGTATATTAATTTGAGGTAGACCGACAATGGCAGCATCTCGGGGTTCCTCGACGGCAACTTTCTTTTTCCGTCTCTTTGCAGGGACATTTGAGGAAGTAGATGTCTCGTCATCTTGGACTCCTACATGCATCGCTGTGACGATGTTAAAGTTGTTCTCCTGAAGGACTCCTTTTGTACCGCCGTATGTTGGTGACAAAGCTTCAGGATGGTTGGTGTTGAGCGACGACCCGTAATATGGACGGCTTGAGCCCGTGGCATGGACAGGAGGGCGGTATGTAACTGCTTTTGAACTCGCCTTCTTCTCGGCAGGTTTCTTTGTTTTGGCAGGAAGATAATTGGTTTGTGGAGTGTTGCAGCTTGACTCTGACTGAAGAATATTGTCGCCAATATAGTTGCTACCCTCGCTCACGTCAGAGGTTGCTTCGATTTGAAGACTCTGCAACTACTGGGTTATATAATAAGCACAGGCCGCTCGCATATCAGCGAGGTAAACTTGATGGTTTGATGGTTTGGACTCTTCAGGTCCGGATTCCTCCGTTGGCGCTCGTACTCTGCCCGAAGTAACTGGACATAACAATGGCGAACATGCAGCAACTCTTCATCATTGCCGGTTGCATGGAGACCAATCCAAGGTCTATCAGGATAAACTTCGTACCGAGCCTCGTACGCAAGTTCAGGGATCACATGTGCTTTTATAGCAGAGGGAGATGTTAATTTAATAGGGGTTTTCTGGGCCGTTTTAGGCCCTTTTCTGGAGGTGACAAGGGTGAAGCCGTCGTCATCTGTCGGGATATGTCCGGCGCGACTGGCTGCCCCCAGTTGTGCTTGAGAAATATTTGGTTTCATCGAGTGCTCAGCAGTCTTCGGGCGCACATGAGCGTTTCCGGCATTCTGACGAACAGAGGGTCCGAGTATAGGGACCTTGACGTCATGCCCCCCTTGGTGCGTAGGATAAGCCTTCATTTCCTCGTACGGCTGTTGTGTTGATGCCTTCACTTGTGCATTGGAAGTAGCCATCATTTTGGTGTCGGAGGTAGTCGCAACCGAAGTGACAACAGGGATTTTGGCGCCAGGTGTAGTCGCCGCTTTTGTGCTGGTGACCGTCAGAACTGGAGTTGTAAGTGAAACTTTGAATGGTTTAGTGCGCATCGGGAGTCCGTCGGTACCCATGGGGATGTCGAACCAAAGATCGCCGAAACGGATAGTCACGAACGCCTCCAAGGTTACTTGTGCCATATCCTTCATCGAAGAAGGAAAATTTGTCAGGATATATAGTTTTGATTTTTTATTTTCAATTTCGATGATGATATTTCTCGTCATCGAAATCCTTTTTTTTTTAATTTTGATGATGAATTTTTTTTTTCATCATCATTTTTTTTTTGAATCGGATCTAGAGATGGGAGGTAAGGTGTGGTCCCACCGGGCGTGCCAAATTTTGTTCGTGGATAAAACGTCGATCTCGCAGGGACATGATCTCTATCTTATTTTCGAGCAAATCATTTTTTTTTTCGTTCAAGAAAATTGCAGGCACCACACCCCTGGATCGTCAAGTCGGCAAATCCATCATTTACATCCCCGTAGGGAACACCTCCGATTCTAGATCCGATAAAATAAACTTCTTACATAAAAAAGAAAAAATAATGTCTGGGTACGCCACCTTCATCGCCGGGATTTTGAAGTCACTGAAGTTGGAGGAATGTTGTTTGAGTTTTTTGTCACCGGAGCTTCGAGACTGCCGGAGTTGGGGAAGGCGTTATCCGAGTGTCGGAGCTTCACATGGGGTGTTTCGAGGCTACTGGAGTCGCAGAACACCGTCTGAGAAGATCTTCTTCAGATGCCTTCTGGGCTTTGTCGCAGGATCCTCAGGGATGCTGGAGTCCGAAGGATGTCGTCCGAGCGCCGAAGAAGGTGTCGTCCGAGCGTCGAAACCTTGACGAAGCCGATTGGAACAGAGGAAGCCGCTGAAGAAGATCCCGCCATACTTTGGAGCCGCGAGCGAACAGCGACAGACGGTTGGTGACGGACCTCGCTGGGTGTTGATGCGCTGGATACTGAGGAGACGTCCAAGTTTGGAGATGGACGGAAACAATGGAAGCCGCGGCGTGGACCTTGCTGGAGGTGTGCTTCACGCTTCACGGGTGAGTCGAGAACGGCGATGGGGACGAGTCCTCCCACTAGATCAACGAACGGCGACGAGCTTTGAGGAAGGTGACGGGGCTCCCTCCTTGGGCTGGGCGACGAGTGTCTTTGGGTTCCACCGGCTGGAACAGAAGAAGACGACGACGGTCTCCTTGACTGGATCAAGGAGGACGATGGCGATGGGCTCCTCTGGCTGGGCGACGAGCTTCTTTGGGTTCCTCCAGCCGGATGACAGCGATGGGTTCTTTGGGTTCCGCTGGCTGAATCAAAGACGACGACGACGGGTTCCCCGACGAGCTCCTTGGGCTGGATCAGGGACGCCGACGACGAAGACCTCGGACTGGCTCAAGGTTGGAGACGGCGATAGGTTCCTCGCTCCCGGGCGTCCAAGCTTTCTCTTCTTCTCTTTCTTTGCTTTCTTTCTTTCTAAACTCTGCTCCTTTTCTCAATATTTGCCAGCCAACCCCTTTTGTTCTCCCTCACCTTCCTTTTATAGATGTTTGGAGGTTTGTTGAGAGGCTGGTGAGATATACACGGGGATCATGGGGTGTTGAGATTTGGTTTACAGCCATGTTTGTTGGGGGCTGGGGTGTTAGGATTTGGTTTCTAACCATGGGTTTGGGTGTTGAGATTTTGCATCTGTTGAGATATGGGAAGGTTAGGATTTCCTAACCATCCAGATCAGGGAGTTGAGATATGAGGTTTAAATTTCCTAACCGTCAAAATCTAAACAGACATTCAAAATCTAAACCTCATATCTCAACTCCCTGATCTG
>OY986964.1:4587901-4696941 GCA_963920575.1 Narthecium ossifragum | reverse complement strand
CCAAACATCTATAAAGGGAAGGTAAGGGAGAACAAAAGGGGTTGGCTGGCAAATATTGAGAAAAGGAGCAGAGGTTAGAAAGAAAGAAAGCAAAGAAAGAGAAGAAGAGAAAGCTTGGACGCCCGGGAGGGAGGAACCTATCGCCGTCTCCAACCTTGAGCCAGTCCGAGGTCTTCGTCGTCGGCGTCCCTGATCCAGCCCAAGGAGCTCATCGGGGAACCCATCGTCGTCGTCGTCTTTGATTCAGCCAGCGGAACCCAAAGAACCCATCGCTGTCATCCGGCCGGAGGAACCCAAAGAAGCTCGTCGCCCAGCCAGAGGAGCCCATCGCCATCGTCCTCCTTGATCCAGTCAAGGAGACCGTCGTCGTCTTCTTCTGTTCCAGCCGGCGGAACCCAAAGACACTCGGCGCCCAGCCCAAGGAGGGAGCCCCGTCACCTTCCTCAAAGCTCGTCGCCGTCCGTTGATCCAGTGGGAGGACTCGTCCCCATCGCCGTTCTCGACTCACCCGTGAAGCGTGAAGCACACCTCCAGCAAGGTCCACGCCGCGGCTTCCATTGTTTCCGTCCATCTCCAAACTTGGACGTCTCCTCAGTATCCAGCGCATCAACACCCAGCGAGGTCCGTCACCAACCGTCTGTCGCTGTTCGCTCGCGGCTCCAAAGTACGGCGGGATCTTCTTCAGCGGCTTCCTCTGTTCCAGTCGGCTTCGTCAAGGTTTCGACGCTCGGACGGCACCTTCTTCGGCGCTCGGACGACATCCTCCGAATTCCAGCAGCCCTGAGGATCCTGCGACAAAGCCCAGAAGGCATCTGAAGAAGATCTTCTCAGACGGTGTTCTGCGACTCCAGTAGCCTCGAAACACCCCCTGTGAAGCTCCGACACTCGGATAACGCCTTCCCCAACTCCGGCAGTCTCGAAGCTCCGATGACAAAAAAACTCAAACAACATTCCTCCAACTTCAGTGACTTCAAAATCCCGGCGATGAAGGTGGCGGACCCAGACATTATTTTTTTTTTTTTATGTAAGAAGTTTATTTTATCGGATCTAGAATCGGAGGTGTTCCCTACGGGGATGTAAATGATGGATTTGCCGACTTGACGATCCAGGGGTGTGGTGCCTGCAATTTCCTTGAACGAAATAAAAAATGATTTGCTCGAAAATAAGATAGAGATCCCGTCCCCGCGAGATCGACGTTTTATCCACGAACAACACAAAACTGAAATTAGCAGTTAGTGTCTAACACGCACTTTACTTTGAATATAAAATACAAAATAGAATGTGTCAGATTTCTGGTCCCGAAACCATCCTGTGCAACAATATGGGCCTTTGTATTCTGCTTGCTTTTGCCAGCAGGGAGTGAAAAAAGTTTCAATAACCTAATCTGCATATGAGGGGCATAAAGAATGCCAGCTTAGATGTAGGTTTTGGCAGTGATTGCCATGTCGGTCGGCATTTATCATTACATAATATTCTGGTAAATCACTGGCACGGCATGTGTATCAGCACAGACCTTGTGCGGATACATGTCTTAGCTTAGAAGAGCTCCGTGCCATCGACACATGTGCCTGACAATCGACACAAGGCCCGTGTCAGGCACATGTGTTGTTATCTGGCCAACACGACACATACCAACGGCGTGACAATCCTTGGTTTTCGGTAAATCTGAAAGTTGAATCTTTAGTTAAGCATCTTAGCATCATAAGATCAACTAATCCCACCATTTATTTCCAGGATAAAAAACTTACGAGATGGTCCAAGCTTATTGACAGAAAAGCTTTGTTCTATGTTTCTTGATCATTTCCACACCTTACAGCTATACATGGATTGTTCTGGGTTTACACTCTACAGTAAATGGATGCTACTTGTAGGTCATCATGGCTATAAATCAAGACAAACAATAACGACAATTTAAGAAATTGAAACTGAAGATACTTAAGAAGAGGAGCTCATACCACTAGTCGGCGCGGAGTACCAAATGCCACAACCTCCCCGTGCTTCAACCTCTGCTTTTCTAGTAACTGCATAATTGACCTTTTAAGCTGCGATAGTAAGCATTGTGTTCAATATGACATTTGTCAGTGTGCAAGGAGGAAAAAACTAAAAAGGAACTTAATACATGAAGCATCTTTATCAGAATATTCGTAAAATAACCAACAACATGTTCAGATACTACTTATTGGTATAAATTTCCTACAGAAACACTTAATAGGCTCAGTTATCATTCTACGATAGCTTCACGGAATATGAACTATTGAAAAAAATAAAAAAGTAGCATCCAAAGGGGAAACACTAGCTTTACATCAAAGAGTGACATACTTGGTCACTTGCATCAATTACATCATGAGGTGGCATCTCTTCTGTTCCAATCTCAAGAATAAACGCCCCAGAATCCTCAGTTACCTGCAGTATACTTCAAATTGAAAGAAAGAATTACCCATTTGGAATAATTGATGTGCTTTTCTTTAATTTTTTCATCCTGAAAAAGATGACGCAAAACATTGAATTTAAAATAAAAACAACTCAAAAGGTCGAAGTAAACCCAGGTGAAACGAATTGCTTGATCATGCAAACAAATGATGTAAATTTACAGCTACTTAGTTGATCAACAGTTACAAACCACAACAAAAATTGGTTTGCAATTCATGTAAATCGCACATGACGCCCAAAAGAAGTATCAGTTGCATAAATCAAGATAAGTCTGTTATAATTCAGTAACTACCATCCATCATTCAAAAGGACTAACAAACCAAAGCTTTACGAAAACTTGTATCTGCACAGTTTTATATAATGGCATGCAATAACACAGTTCAAAACCTAAGTTAACTGGTTGCACGGTGGCCTTCATTTATAATGATTTTATTGTGAATGATTGAGAAGTTAGGATGCACGTGTATAATGATTTCATGTATAATGATTTTTGATGCAAGATGTCCAACACATGCACATTCCTCATTGCAAAACCACTTCAATTTCTCTAAGATCCTCAGGCCCTCATGTATTGACAGAATCGTAATCTATCATGCTAAAGTGTAAGTACTTGAAAGTTGAAATAGCATGCCATGGTCTCTATCATACAGCATGGTCGACTAGGAATTATTGTGGCCGTCATGGAGTGAGAAATATTAGCGCTTGAAAAAACTTGAGATTGGCGATATACTTAGACTATACAACCTCATACGTGTCAGAAATTTTAAAAATTGCAGTATTGAGGTCAGGCACAGATCAAAATCTGCACCACAAGACAAAAAAGACCAGCTCTGAGATATAGCCCAATCTTAACCAAAATCAGCAAATCAAAAGAGAAACTTTATACAAATGACTAACCTTGCTCGAGTTTTCCTTGAGAACTTTAGGATAAGTTGGATGAGTTCCTTCAGAACAGATGCCTAATGGGTATCCAAGAGTTTCTCGAGTTTGTACCCACAACTGAGCACATTGGCGAGCTAGACTGCTCAAAACGATCGTAATACATTTGGGAAGTTAAAAGGATAATCCATCATAAGAAAGGAAAAAAATGGCAACATCATGAGGAAAAGAAAAAGAACTAGGTATTTCTGGACACCCACCATCCCAGAAAGGTAAAAGGAGAAAAGATTTTGCAGAAATTACATTATAACGTAGAATAGGGCTGCATAATCAGTACAAAGGCCATGTTTGAATTAAGGCGAAAGCAGTCATAATCAAAAGCTACCTTCCACTTCGAAAAGCTCATAGCTTAGATTGGAGTGCATTTAAAATAAAATCCTACGATTTGTACCAATACACATGACGAGTCAAGCATGCCACCGGCCTTTAAATGAGACAAGAAAAGAAATCAATAAGGAAACTTCGATCATCCTCTTGCATGAATATTCACAAAGTGCACAGCCTACATGGCACAGGTAGTTGCTTATGAACAGTTAAGTAGATGAAAATTCTATAGAAGAAAAAATGACTAAATTGTGGGATATAGACTTATTTGTTGTGCACTTAATGTGTTTTTTTTAGTTTTTGTTTTTCTTGGTTTTTTTTTTTGGGCGGGGGTGTGGGGGGGCTGGAGACTTGTTCTCAAATCTCAAGTCGTTAAAAAAAAAAAAAAAAAAAGAATCTCAGTTATCAAAGATTAGTGACTTTTACACGACCAACCTATCTCACCAAATAACTCATGCAAAGTCGAAGATCATACATGCCACGAGATGCAAAAGTACAAGACATCATGCATGCAACAGAACGAAGTAAAATGTCCATGCCTTATAAGGGTGCTCTTCTTTTAAAGCCCCAATGATTCTCTCCCTAAAAGCTATCTAGCCTAAGAGAAAGAAACCTCTGCAATATTTGCTCCCAACCTCTTTGCAAAGCAAGTGTTCATACTTGACAACAAGGCCCAAGTTCTCAATATTCATCCTCACACCAGATGTTTCCTACGATCATGTGCAGGTCCATTCTAAGATCCGTTGGATATCACGCAAATCTCAAAAAGATGATATGACTTCTGGAACCACATTTCCTGGATTTCAAAGCATAATAGGGAAAGTCTACCATTATACAACATGAAGCAGTACTATACTTCCACCACACACAAATACACAGATGTGTGTGCACATATCATGAAAATAAATGCATGCATACACTGATACACAATACTTAAAATGAGAAGGTATAGTTTGTGATCCACTTAAATTTGCTTCTGTCAGACCTCATATTTCCAGACAAACAGTAGGAAGCTAAATTTCCTCTTTTAAGGTTTTCTTTTGTTGTTTGCTACAAGTTCTTAAAACATTCAAGTCAGGAAAGAGCTATCAGCAGAAGGAGCGTGAAAAAAAGTTGAGCAGGAAACTAAAAAATGCTGGCTTTAGGGTTACATGTTGATCATGGTTGTAAGTCCAGTCTTCGCAGACCAAAGGAAGTTAGCAAGGCACATGTGCCGACACTGAAAATATCATGATGAGCGCCACCACTTAAAACCTTGATGCTGATAGTGAAAAATACTAACTGAACAACCCAATACATGCTTGAAGCCGGAAATTGAAATGAATGTGACATATAAGGGCCATCGATGTATGTATTTCACCCTGTGATTGAAAGCAGCAATACTGAAAACTTTGACCGCTAAACTAAATAAGATTGTTTTGAGTCAAGTTGATGAGATATGAGACTGAATTCTCACCTCCGCATACGACCAAAGTATCTAGCACGTTCTGTTACGCCAACATAGCCTCTAGAATCTAATATGTTAAAAGCATGAGATGTCTTCAAAAGCTGATCATACCTATAACATGGTAAGTCAATTTCAGAATATCACATGGACATATCGCGAGCAACTTGCTCTCAATAAGTAGCAAAAGAAGTTTCATTGCAAACATACGCAGGAATTGCCAATCTGAGTGACAGTAAGGATTGAGCTTCCTCCTCAAATTCTTCGAAATGCTTTTGAATCTGATTGACATTGGCATGCTCTAGATAATACGCACTCATTTCCTTTCTGCACCAAGCAGTGCCATTCTTGTGAGTCTTTTGTCAGCAACTGTCATGCAGTCGCATAATTCGAAAAGAATAAAAACTAATGTATACTGAGTTAAAGATAATACATCGACAGATGAAATAACATTCCAAGACAACCAAAGCATGAGTTTAAAAAAGAGAAACTATATTGTACTGTCCTATATATGGATATTGCCATGACTCAGTAGATCTGGAACAACCACAGGCAGCTTTTATCCTCCATTGAGAGGCATCACAAAGAAACTAGGATAGTACCTCCAATATGAGCAGGACAATCACGTCAAAAAAGCTTTGATGCAGATTATGTTTGCTCAGATACAGTACTACATTTATCACTCCCCTCCATACAGCAGAATCAATTTTGAACTTGCCAAATTTCACCTTACCACCTGATATAAATGGCATAGGCATGATCCCAGATATACATCATGTTGTTCCTCAGAAGTATCTCTTCCTCTTGTTTTCTCTTGTGTTACCAGTTTATAAGTCGACAAATATTGTTTGCCCAATGGTGCGAGTCAAGATCACAGGATTGCAACATGAATTTTTCACATTGATCATTAAAGAGTAAACTCATGTTCATTTTGTTATCTGAATATTTCATATTTTGTCATAGAAATTGTTCGGGAATGTAAGGCCCAACACTTCCTAGTAGTCGACCAAAGTTTGAATGCATATGGATCGTACATGTGAGCTACAACAACCAATTCTCATTTCCCTGGATGCCTGCAAGGGTCGCCAGCAGCTACACTCGACAAGATCGAGCTTCTCCCTTACTGAGGAAGTTTGTGGAGACAATAGGGACAGTCAAGTCTAATTCCGTTGAGGAGGAAAGTGTGTGCCTAAAAAATGACCGAGGATGAAGTCCATTAGTCTTTATTTAGTTAACTTTTGAGCTAAATCATTTGGTACGTTGCTTTGGCATTAGTCCCTATATACATAGAGCCACTATCAGTTTTTAGGGATGATGATTGATTGAAAAAATACTTCTCCTTTGGTGTTGATGCCTTAGGTGTCCTAGGTGGTGGTGGTGAGTCTATGTTTTCGTCAATGACCCTCTAGATGAAAATTTTTGGAGTCCACCCCGCATCAATAATATTACCCTCAAGCACTTGGATTCGAGAAAGCAACTTGGGCTAGGTTTAGCCAAGCTTATACAAATCCAAAACATTTGGGTCAAGTTCTGCCCCAGTTGAACAAACATAACAGGATCTAAAACCAAGCCTTTAACAAAAATTTGCAATCAAAATAGCCAAACCTCAGATGACAAATTTCTAGCACATAAAGGTCTAGCCAAACCTCAGAATATTAGGTCACTCATTGTCCTTTCACTGCTACAATTACCTTAATAGAGCAAAAGTCATCTTAAGCCCCGGTATTTGGATAAACAGGATGACTTTTATTTCATACAAAAGGCTTAAACTTTTTTCAGAACAAAGCAGCATCCAATTATTCACAACCCTCATAACCCTTGTGAACAAAGAAATTAACATGGCATAGTAACTTCATCACCCTTGCAGAATTAAATGATTTCCATATAATGGAAAAAAGAAGCACGTGTTGAGAGTTCATGAAGAGATTATGAGACATAAATAACCAGAAGAGGTAGGAAGAAAGCACTGTTTTTTACTCATTCTCCAAAAATAGCTCGCCATAAGTAATTCCATCAGCATACTTGATTTTTTTGAAATGATCCACCCCCTGTCATCCATTACAATATGCAAATAGGTCTGCTATTCAAGACATTCTCCAACTCATAACACATGCTTTCATATACCAAAAGATCTAACCTGGAGCAACATGAGAATTCGCTCAAGACCGTATGTTATCTCCACAGAAACAGGTATCAAAGGAAGACTTCCGGACTGACAAGAAGAAAAGCAAAGTATATTATGGTATTCAAAAGCTTGAAGGATGATCAACTTTAAATTTGACCCCTTTAAAAAAAAATCTCAAGCAATAGGTTCAATATACAGATGCATATGTCATCAAACAAAAAAAGGAACAAAAATGATGAGCCGGTCAAAGATTCAAATATTAGCCAGCTGATACATTACTAAGTACTAACAACATAAAAAAAGATGTCATAAAAAAGAATTAAAAGTTTACTCCACCGTTTTTGGAGATTACCTGCTGAAAGTATGTAAACTGTGTAATCTCCATTCCATCCATCCATATTTCCCAACCAAGTCCCCAAGCACCAAGGACCTATGATAATGTCATCAAAAGGACAGGAAAGCATTGAATACCCAAAAATCTCTTTACATGCCAATATTATGCCATCCAATATGCGCATCCTTAGATCATTTCATGTCTCCAAATACTTTTTAGTTTATGTCAACAAGTAGATAGATGATGAGGAAAAACCTACCAATTACCACAACGAAAAGGGGAGGGCATTACCGGACTTTCCCAGTTGTCCTCCACAAAGCGTATATCATGGTCATTCACATTAATTCCTGATATGACGAAAGCAACGCATATTGTGAAAGGAGCATAGTGCACATCAAGTTCATCCAATTATACAGCATACTAATCATCTTTGGAAGTTCAATGGTTCTTTATGTCAAGTGTGGCTACCATTAAATATGTCCAACTATAGATTATATAGCATAATAATCACTCTGGAAGTTCAATGGTTTCCCACACGCAACATCTTCCCATCTGAAAACAAATTGCTTCTATATAAAGGAAGGTACATTTACATTTTCACAGACGTTGAACATCAAGAGAAGCATCTGGATAGCAACTAAACTGCATTAGTTCAATAGACGTATGAGATAAAAATGAATGGACCGGCAATCAAACTAGTAAAGCCAAGTGAAGAATTCTTCTTAAGTGAAAAATTCTTCTTAGGTGATGAAGTCAGTGTCCAAGCATGAGTGTTAAAGTTCAAGGAAATTTTATGGCCATGCCAAATGCCTCAAATTATAAATGTCATAAACATAAAACACCAATTTAAGACCATCGGCATAATGGATCATGCAACTTCGAATAAAAGTTGGGAGCGCTGTTGGCCATCCGCATTGGAAAGAATCCCAGTTATGGTATCCAACATTGCCAGGAAAATCCGAAGCAAAATATTGCGCCGTATATTCATGTTTCCTTGATGGTCACCAGAGATGTGAAAAGTGCCAACATTGTCTGACAATACAAGCAAAATGAGACGGGGACATAGGACAAATGAAGGCAACCAAACCACGGATAGCCGGGACTGGTACGCCATCGTGCCGGTCCATTTCTAATTAAATCTAAATCTCAATCTCAATCTAAATCTATATCAATATCTATATCTAAATCTAAATGGAAATCTATATCTACATCTGTATCTTTTTTATCTAAATCTAAATCTTTATATAAACCTTCTTATTATTATTATTTTATTAATATTATCAGTACGTCCCGGTCGAAACTGGCACGTACCGGTCAAAACTTTTTGACCGATTCAACACGATCCCCCACGACATGATACCGGGGGTGAATACTGACCCGATAAGCCATCGGGTCGTTAAATACCGGCTGGTACAGTATGGCAAATCATGCCCCAAACTGCTTTCTTGTTCAATATAAGTCTTCGACAAGTTTGAATTAACCCAAGAACATAAAATATAATAAATTTTGTTATCGATCAGGATGCATGTATGTTATTGACTGGTAATCCACCTTACAACAATTATTCATGTTTTATCACGGAGTTGTAAAACTACAGTATCAATACTATCCTTCTTCAGTTCAACCAGAAATTTACACAAAAAGCACTGAAAAAAATGCCCACTGGTGATGGTCAGAGGCAGAAATGAAAGGAGGAAATAAGGAAGAAAAGAGTTTGCATCCATATACAAGATGTGTGTCAGATTAAAAACTAAAAGTCCCTTACTCGTATATTTTAAAAAAAAAAACAATGTATATGGATGGTGCAAATGCTCTTACCTAATCCTGAAAGACTGCGGAGAAACAACTCTTGTGAATTCCCAGGATCAGGCTTTAAGATGACCTGGAAATGAAGTCAATGCCGTAAGGATCATGGCACACTAAAAAGGCTAAAATGATCCCTTACTAGGATGATAGCAGAAAGTTGCCCCATCGCACCTGAAATTGAGTGTGGCGCTGCAGTCTATTGGGGTTGTCCCCATAACGGCTATCATCTGGACGTATACTAGGCTCCACATACCTTTCAACAAAGCTTTACTTTTTTATAGGTGTAAAGGAAATCAAAACTCCCATGCATTTAAGGAAGATATCTTTCTTAATTTAGCAGAAAAAATGTATAAGCCAGCTGCAAATAGTTAGGAAAGCTTAAAAAGTCAAAAGCTACAATAGCATAAACACTCTCCCCAATTATTTCAAGGAAGTCTAAGAATCCAAATAGAAAGATGAACTCTATCTAGGAATATAGGCCTAATGACTACCAAGAAATGCACTCTCTCCAATTATTTCTGTTTCTCCTACAATAAAGAAGAAAGAAAGTGGACAAAAGATGGTATCAGATCATAAGTCAGATTGCCTTTTTTTCTATGGAATCAGAAAAATGAGTAAATATTACCTGAATACCAAAGTGTGAAAGAAAGAAACAGAAATGTCGTTATTTAATTATGTCCATTCAGTCTAAATTTTTCATGGAAATCAACATTAAGATTACATAAACTCACAATCTCTAAAACTCAAACAGAACAAACAGAATCCTCAAAAAAACTTACGCAACATTCCATGGTTCTGGACCCAGAACCCTCAAGAATGTCAAAGGATTCATAGTCCCAGCTCCAACCTGCTAGAGCAGGCAGTGATATTATGTTAGCATACAAAAGCATAGAAGTAAACTGAGGTCTTAGAGAAACCATCACTAACATAAAGAGAATGTAAAATAGCAAATCGCATGTTTATGCACATACAGTTTCTATATAAGGATAGGAAAGAACTATCAAGTGATGAAGAGAAACAAACAATGTTGATTACTAAGATGGGCACATGCTAATGTATGTCCATGTGTTGTTACTCCAGCAAAATCCACACTTTCATTTGCATAAACGAACTTATGCAGGCACATTTCAGATAAATATAAGCCAAACGAGCATTTACCAAAGGCAACGGTGAAAAACCTGATAGTTGACCAAGATTTTGTCCAATTCATTACCTCTGTGTTACTGCATTGCATGATGGTGCATCCCACAGAAGCCCAGTATTCCTACCAGCAAAGGGCCAAATTAGGTTAGCTTGTAAGGAGAAACAAAAAGACTTTGTTACCTGAAAAGCTAAAATGTGGAGAAAGAGAGAATGAGATATCATAAAGGTTTTTATATTTGGACATTAATTCAAAGCTAACAACGGTTATTAAGTGCACAAAATCTCATGTTTACAAGCATTAGATATAAAAGAAAGAGCCATAATCAAATATGCATGATGTCATATCCGTTTCACTCTTTCAAAAAGGAAACCTATGTAAAATGAGAATTCCAAGAAACAGTCGTGGGAGGTTGCCTTGAAGAAAGTAAAGTTACTAAGGTTCTTGCATTATGCATTATGAGACACTCTAATCACTCAACCCAAAAGCTTAAGCCTTTGGAAAAGGGAGAGTTAATAGGTATATAGTGTAACATGAATATTGAATTTAAGGTATATAGTCTAACATGCATCATGTGAGATCCGTTCTACTCTTTCAAAAAGGAAACCTAAGTAAAATGAGTATTCCAAGAGACAATCCTTGGAGGATGCCTTGAAGAAAGTACGATCACTAAGGTTCTTGCATTATGCATCATGCCAGATCCGTTCCACTCTCTCAAGAAGGCTACCTAACTAAAATGAGTATTCCAAGAAACAGTCCTTGGAGGTTGCCTTGAAGAAAGTAAAGTCACTAAGGTTCTTGCATTGTGCATCATACCAGATCCGTTCCACTCTCTCAAAAAGGAAACCTAACTAAAATGAGTATTCCAAGAAACAGTCCTTGGAGGTTGCCTTGAAGAGAGTAAAATCACTAAGGTTCTTGCATATGTATTTGGATAATCCAAAAAAAAACTAACAGAGAGGTCATCTGGTAAGGACATAGACTTGTGCAGAAGGATCCATGAAGGTCTTCCAACTTAATGGTTCCTACAAGACCTCCAGCCCTCTAGATAGTCTGGAATTCGAACAAATATACCCATAGTTCTACCTATTTCCTCAGAACCACATTCAGTTCCATCTTAACACATGTTCAGGTGGTATACAACTATACGATCGAGTTCTTTGTCAAAGAACACAATCGTTTCACCGATTTTATGACTCTTGAGTCTCTAATATCCCTCCGCCAAGAAGACCTACCACTTCAACTGATTTTTAACAAACCACATTTCATAATCGAATCGAAACAAGACACCAGATTAATGTACCAAGATTCTTGGTATCGAACGCAAGTAATATGAACAAACCCATCTTGACGGTAATCAGCGTCAACAATAATCAAAGAAGTCATATGAGAAGGCGTACCTGGAGTCTCTGGATCGCCTGCTGAAACGTGGGGACGGAACGAGATCCACTGGCTTCAGAATCCTTTGATCGAAGCAGGGGCGGTTCCGCGGACATGCTCGTGGAAGGGATGCCATTCCCACCGGAGAGAACCACTAGACGGCCTGGGGAACGACTGAGAAGTCTAGGGTTCCATTTGAAGGAGGAGAAGAGGGGATTATGGTTCTTGGGTTTGAGTGGGGGAGGAGATAGCGGGAAGGCGAGCAGAGCCATGGACGGAATACGAGGGCGGGAAAGGGTCGAAGAGGGTGGGAGAAGGATAAGAGGAGGAAGTGGAGTCCTTCTAGTTCTAGAACAAAGGATCAGCGGGGAGGACAGCTGTCCAGTCTTGGACAGTAGACATCTTTGGAAGATGAGCTGGCACAGGACCGTTGATTTGAGCTCGGATACGGTACACCGATGGATTTCCGACCGTTAGCTTATCGGATGGATCTCGGATCATCGAATTTAAATCGGACGAACGAATCCGAGATCGAGATGGATTCTGGCAAGGGTTAGTCTTAGGCCTGCTTGAAATTTGGACTAGATCTGGCCCAATTTACCAAATTGGAATTTGGCTATCTGACCAAAATCTGGGCCGAATCTCGGACAGCGGAAGTTGTCACTTGGTTTATAGTTGCAAATATGAGTTTAATATACATACTAATGTTAGGGCGCTGATTGGTTTACATGTTGACGTCATATGTGCATTACACATGACCGAATCGGTAGTGGACTACCGATTCTTTTATGTAGTCCATCGATTCTACCGATGAACTAGATCAATGAATCGGTAATAGTCTATTGATTGAATTATTCATATAGTCCATCGATATCTCAATCAATGAATCGATACCTCACTACCGATATAAATTCATTACACATGTCACATGTCCATATGCACAATTCATTTTCCCTAATATTAATGTAGAAGGTCACCGACAATACTAGTTCAAGAATCCCCCCCTCTCGACTTAAGCAGTTGCAAATGTATCACGCATTTATAGTATCATGATAATAATAATAATAAAATATATCAGTGAATAATATATCATCGAATTCGAGGCAAAATAAAGCAAGCCAGCATATGAGTGCATGGTGTATGGTGTAGTAATAAAACTTGAAATCTCTAGCATAGAGAAGAGACTCGCGTTCGGGTCTAGGCGGCAGAGATAATAAGCAAGCAATTATGTTGGCTCATCCGTGGAAGGGAGAGTGAGCATCGCTTATGGCGTCGATGCGGCGATGCGGGTATATTGTCTAAAAGTTTGAAACAATTAATTCATCGAAATTAGTCAGTAAACATTTTCTATCCTAAATTCGGGTAATAGTCTACCTGGCTCAAAGAAGGCAGGCTAACGTAGCCACCACATAATCTAGATTTGGTCTAACCAACACATTAGACAACGCAGTTGCATGAGAAATTACTCGGTAGGACTTTGGCACCACGTTAGCCCAGCCCAATAAGCCCCCACTTACTTGAGTTCAAATCCCCTATAATTCTTTTCCTCAAATTCCCCCTTGTTAATCTCTATGTTATTTGCAAAGATCGTAGTGACCTTACATGATTAAGTTAATCTGAATTTGATGATACAATGGTGGGTTTTTTTGAAAAGTATGAGATGGATTTTTATGTTTATTATTCGTCTATTTATAAAGAAAAAGTAAAAGAGGGGTGTTTTTATAAAAGACTATAGTTATGTCTTTTAATTAGGGGGGAGGGAGGGCGTACTCACAAAAAAAAAAGAAGAAGAGAGAAACCAATTTTAGTAGGTGATGAGATGGCGTCTTCTAAACGTACAGTTGGAAAGAATTGTTACGGGATCTGAACCTACTTAACAACACATATGTTTTTTTAATCCACATAAGATAAATTACTGCCTCATGAATTTTTTTTTAAAATAAGTTTCCATATAGAATATGATATCAATTCATCTTAATTTAAAAAATAAAATTAAAAATTGCTTTCATTTGATATTGTATGCGGTCAAAACCTTTTAATGATATAGTAATTTATATTATGTCGATTAGAAGTTTGACACCACCAAATCAGCCCATGTGCCCGTGTTGAATATTTTCTAACGAGAAGATCTAACTTTGCTCTAAAAGCACTTCATGGAAAATATGGGTTATGAACGACAATGAGGTTGGATTTTGTTGGGTGTCTTTTTTAGATGGAAAAGTTCATGGTGACAGTGAATCTCATATATACAACAATCCATTTTAGAAGATTCTAGGAAGCAAGGAAGCCAAACAAAAGACGGGCATTCAAGGCCACACGTGTAGCTTTATGAAAAAGTTGGTGGTCACACACCTGCACCATCCCCCCCATAATGCAAGGACAATGATATAGCTCTCGTTTCAATAAGAAAAGTAAAAAGAAAATAGTCATGATTCTATTAAGAAAAGAACAGCATCCTAGATAGCAACAAACAAACTCAACCGTCAAAAATGAATTATTCTTTCATTGTTCTGCCTCTCCAAAACAAGATTTTTGAATGCCGGCTCTTTCAACGTAAATTTTCATGTTTTTCTCTTTCGTTCAGTGAAACACTAGAAACAAGAACAATTTAATTAGTAGAGATGAAGTTATATGACGCTAACAGTGTCGCTGACTGGGCCTCGAAGGGATGATTTCTTTAGATTATGTGGCTGAGGAGGCGCAATCCTGAGCTCTAAATCACCAACTTTTGATGACGCTGACAGTTTTGTGGGCTGAGGTGCAGAATGGAGATGAGGTTGTTGTGCTGGAGCAAATGGTATCCTCTGTAAGTCTAGGTCTAAAGCTGCAGGGTTGGATTGAAACATCCGAGCCATCTGATCCAGAAAATTGAGTGATGGGTTGTGGGATAAGTTTCGGATAGACTGGTCTTTCGAAATGACGAAGACTTCATTCTGTTCATAACACTGGGATTAGCAAGCAAGTGAAACTAGTTAGTTTTCAGAAGCTTTCATATAAAGTTTTATAGCAAGAGGTTACATCAAGAGTATGGCTGGCCTACCATGCGATTAATAACGTCAGTTGTTGGAGCTCGGCATCCTTCTTGGGTCGTAACGAAAGCTGGGATCCTTGTCTACAGATCACCGGCATTTCATCGAAAAAAAAAGACAAGCCATCAAAGCTATTTTACACAGTTTCTAAAGAGCGTCAAGGAGATTGTTTTATTTTTGTTAGATGTATATGAGTGAGATTATAGAGGATGTAGGGGATGAGATGAACTTACAGAGTAATAATAGCCGGGGAAAAGAGGATTAATCTTCTTCATGGCTTCATTCCTCTCCCTCAAAGACATCGCTGAGGAAGTTTTACTTGAGACACCCTGCTTCATAAGGATGACTCAAAAAGTTAGAAAAATGGAGTTGATTTAGAGGCCAAAAGGTTATCAGGTGAGTGAGTGGGAATTACAGCAGCATCAAGCTCCACATCAAAGAGGCTGTATCTACGCTTCTTCTGCTGGGCATTATTCTTCCGGAGGAAATATTTCTGAGCATGGCTAGCTACTTGAGTTGGAGTTCTTGTCGTCACAAACTTCTTTGATATTCCTCTCCAATCGCCTCTCCCAAGCTGTTCCAGCCCAGCTAGGAATGTCCTATGTTCGTCCTCTGTCCAGGGCACCCCTACATGAGAAGCATAACTATAATTAGACTATATTAAGATGTTCTAAATACACAACTATTTGGACAATTGTGCAGAGAAAAAGGAAATCCGGAGACAAATCAGAAGAAAACAGTTTGGTTTCCAGACTATCCACAGAATCTTTGATTGGCTTTACCAAAATCATGAATCAGGAATTCAGAATAAGGAAGTTAACATAAGGGAGAATTGATTGATGAGCAAGGAATGAAACATAAGCATCAAAGGAGAGTAAAGAAGGAAAGATGTAAATTATGGGGCTTTTTCTATCCATGGAAGGCTATAGATTAACAATAGGAAGAATTAAAACCCAAAAGAACCATCAAAGGAAGTCTACATTAGTAAACCAAATAAGATAAGAGTGAATTGGATCACATCAAAAAGACAAAAAGAAAGACTCAAATTCATGACAAAGCGAAGGCAATAAAAAAGGGAATAATTTACGTTGGATAATGTTAATAGGTCATCGACAGCAACAATCTTTCTTTTCAAGTAATCATCAAACAATTTAATTACCAATATAATAGCTTCCCAAGATATCTTCATAAATCAATGCCTCAAAAAGTATACATCAAGGTTGTAAAAGAAAGTCCAAAATTAGAGAAATGTTCGCAAATGACATCCATAGAAAATATACGGATCACAAAAGCAAAAACCAAAGAAAAAATCTCATCCTTCACAGAGTCACAGCTGCAGCAAGAACAAGAACTGAGATAACGTTCTATACTAAAATCATATAAGTTATTCACTAATTAGCTTATGATACAACAAGAGCAATTCTACCAATATCCCTTCAATTCAGCACAACTCAATCACAAGAATCTCATCTTTCCATCCCTAAATCCGGAATCATACAAGAATCCAAGAACCCAAAATCCAAAGAAATCGAAATCATGCGCAAAAAAAAGCAAAAAATATAAACGAAGGAATAACAAAGAACAAGAACTCACCTTTCTTCCTCTGCTGTGCACTTCTCCTCCTCCCCGACCCCAAGGGACCCCCATCGGACAAGTACCCGCCGTTGTGATCCCCATCGCAGCCCTCGAACGACGCCAGGTTCGGGGCGCTGGAGCTCTTCCTCATCCTGTCCTCCTCCCCATCTCCACCTCCACCAGAGATCCTCACCCCAAACAACTTCACCGCCCCCGCCATGTCGCCGGAGGAGCACCAACCCACCCGGAAGCAATCCCCAGAGCCAGAGAACAATCAATCGGCGCTCTCTCTATTCCCCCAACGTACGACGTACCTATATATAGGCAGCGACGTGCCCTCGAAACCCCCAGATATCTTGCTTTTATTACTCTACTGCCATTCTCGTTATAGAAAGCTGGGGTTAATTATATATGAATTCCAATATCCGAATCCGAGGTTAGATATAGTGACGGTGGCCGCCGCTGGCATTAGCCATTATTATAATACTGCCATTCTCGTTATGGACGCCTGGATTCGACTGCGATGGCGTTGGCGCTGGCGCGTGATAAGCTGGGATAAGGAAACGTTCACTCATCATTACGCGCTTAATTATATAGTTTCTTAATTAAGCCGATTTCGACAAGGATTGGTGATTACGCCGTACACCTGCCCGCCCAAGTGGGTTGGCTACTGGAGCCCACGCAGAAGCCCCACCTCGAAACCCAGTGAGCTTAAGCCACGTGGCCTGTTGCGGAAAGGATTCTCCGTGGAATATTTTCTCCTTCGGAATCTCCGAAACTGAAAAGCCCCGCTCCAGCCACCTATTATCTAACGCCACGTGGCAAAACATGTATGTATTGTAGCCAGGTGCACCGTGCACGCATACCATTTTATTCTTTAAAAGGAATACTTTTTCATCAGATCTCTGAAACCAAACCAAAAACGGAAAAGAAAGAAATAATAAAGAGACATGAATAAAAGGACAGTTAGAAAAGGACTTCGAATAATTTGATGCATCTGTTCTTTGGAAAAACCAAGAATTTGATGTGAACTGTTTTGATTTGTTTCTAGTTAATATTCCAGCTATGATTCTATTGTTACATCCTCAACAAGACAATAACAAAGATGCAGACACAAAAATACAGATTGTATTCTTATCTTTTCTTATTTTTTTGCAGACACAGCAAGATGCCAGAAAGATTGTTCTATCCCTTTGATGAAACCTTGATCCAATCTTTGAAGAGCAACATGATGTAGAGAGGGATGTTCACGGCGGCAATGAGCATAAGGGATCGGCAAACCCCAAAAAGCCGCTGAATTGACTTTTTTGCTTTGGATCTGCTGAAACGAGACGCTTTTCCTGTGTTTTCAATCCTTGCATCAGCTTCCATCTCGACTGCAAGGGATGCTTCTTCCTCTAGCACAACGGGTTTTTTTGCTGCTGGGCGTATGATGGCGCTACCCCTGTCGCGAGGAAGTTATTAGTCATTTTTCGTTTATTCAGAAAATCAAACAAACTAGAGAAAATGTGCATGGGAAAACAAGAAAAGAGAAGAAGAAATAATCCAAGCATATGCTTTTCTTTTGCAGGACACAAATGCGAGTTACAAATACTTCCCCGTAAACCAATAACAGCATAGCCTGAAGAACGCATGCAAACATACCTTCCTGCCATTCCTGTACCCGATTTTGCGAGTGGAGGCTTCATTGGGGCCTTCTTGATAAGATGCATTACTCCGTCTGCATCCCAGACCATCTCAATCTCGCAATTTTCATAATCATCCGTCTTTTTAGGTGCGGCTAAAAACTCTTTTCCAGCTGATGCCAAGATGCCCATGAGGCGATCATAAAATCCAAATCCATTTGTCGGCCAGATAAAGAGCAAAAGAAGAGTCATGACAAACTGAAACAGATACCTGGCAATGTTAAACTCCAAAAGGTTGATACCTATTAGAAATTTAAGGTGCAAGCAGTCAAACAGTCCAGCAATAAGTTAAAGTTCCAGCAAATGAAGTTGGCTGCTGAGTGTGACAGAAGACATACCATAAGTAGATATGTGTCTGCGTTGGGAGAAAGCAAAGATGGGTTAAAATTGTACGCTCTGCCAGAGTTGCATCTGCAGATGATATGGAGGTTGCAGACAGCAACATGAATGAAGGATATAGGTTTCCTTGTTGCCAACTCAATGTCCCCAAGGTGTGCTACAGAAATCACATTATTAGGGTAATAGTGTGACTGTGATATAAGCTTGAATGTGTATGAGCAGTCATACCTCGGTTACGGACCCAGCAGGGGTTGAGTGATTCAGTGTACATTGATCATGATCATGACCAGACAATACAAGTACCTTCAATAGAATCCAATAGCAAGGATTAACGTTGAAACTACCTCCAAAGAATAACTATGAAATAGGTGAGCTTACAGGTTTGAGGAGTTCCAATAAACGGTCTGATGTATCCTTGCTGAGATAATTCTGATATCTACACAAACCAATTTAAAGTTAAACTCAGTTCATCGGCAAAAAAAAATTTCTGTTAAACAACAAAACAAAGATTAGAACTTACTTAATTCCTTGTTCAGGGCCATCATAAGAAACCCTCTGAAGACAAAGGAACAAAAATTAGCAATAACACATGTATTCCAAGGTGCTCATTTGTCTTACAGAGCTATCACTCAGTTATAAGCTTAGGGAATTGAGGCACTTTTGCAGGAGAGCAGGTAGATGGCCTAGCTAAATTAATGCTAGAGTACTGTCATACAAGTGTAGAAAAGAACATAAAAAATATTTTTGTTACCTTATAGGTTTTAATCATGCATGTCACAGAAAAGAAGTAGAGTGATGATTGAGAATAAAGCTTCCTAACTCATGCACGAAAGAACATGTAGGACACAATGAAATGACAGCTAATACCTGATTAATAACAGGGGAAGAGCGGTAAGGTCCACAAGGAGTTCCATCAGGCCGGTATAAGGGGATATGTGTTAGTAAGACCCTTGGATTGGACGTAGCATCTAACAAGTCGCCAGTCAATATGACATTTCAAGGCCGATTCGCCGACTGATGTACCCAACATAATCTAGTAGAATAAGTAACACATACTTTTAGATATTTTGTTGATAAAATCCCACGCCAAAGATGATTGTGCTCCATGTTTAGGTCCTGCATTCCCAATATCCAAACGTTTTACTCAACTTTATGATGAATAGCAGCATCTTGCTCAAGAGAGTACCTACTTACCATCAAGGGTTTGGGAATCCACAACAATAAAGTCCACACTTCCCACAGAGACACGATAATTTCTTGCTCCAAATTCATTTTCATACCGACTGATCACCTGCAGCATTGAAACAAGTTGATCAGATGAATATGAAAGGGCTATATATGACTAAAGATCAACCCAGAAAATCCTTGAGTGGCAAGTTTCAAGCTAAAATTAAGAAGTGGACTGACCCATTAATTAGGCGTCATCAATCAAAGGTAATTTATGATGCTTATCGTAAGAGTTACCCTCAGTCTGGACACCGCAACAGCTTTAAATACTAATTTGTAAAGTTCCTTCACAATCATGATGTCATAGAACATAAATCTATATCGTAGAGCCACAAAATAATAAATCAAAGCCAGCAAAATCTTCTAACATGCCAGACAGATTGATTCTTGTTCCTGGAGATCAATACAGACAAGTTCCTACATTTGTTCTGTTTGCTTTAGAGGTGATCAGCCCATCTATCTTCATGACAGCAGTTTCCAGCAAATAACATTTCTTCAATATCGTGGGGCTTCTTATCTATTTGGAAGATCGTTCTTGTACATCTTCACCCTAGACCTTCTAGGCTCCAACTACCTAGACTAAACCTATATGTTGCAAAAAGCACAGACTAGGATACTCTTGAACTGGTTTACCATATAAACCTTATGTGCCACGCTTATAACTACCGAAATCTAAGAGTGCATTGGAGGCATCAACAACAACACTTAAATAGCGAGAGCGGCCAACAGTGTCAATTGCTGAAAGATCAGATAAAAAAGAAGTGCTAACAGATAGACTCCCACTATATCTTAGTGGACTCTACATGTTATGGCCATAAAGGATGCATGCTTCCAAGATGAAATATCCCACAATATAATTTGCTCAGGCAAAAAATAGAGCAAGACTTCACACTTTAAGTTAGATTTCAAATGAAAACTTTAACAGTTTTTTAAGCATTTCGTCTCAACACATGATTAAAACCTACTCTTCAGTCTCCTGGTATCTTTTTTGGACCAAGAAGCCACCTCCTTTTAGCCTCCCACATGTATACCTACCTACACACATCTATATGAAATTTATAAATGTGATTATAGCCATGTTTTGAAGCAAAATTCACGGTTAAGAAATCAATTAAATCATGCAGTGATTGTAGTCTGTATAGAAAAAAACTATGCCACTAGCAAACATACTGCAGAAGTAAATACTAGGAGCATTTGCCTTGGGGTATCTTGTGTGGAAAGCTCCATAGCCGACATCATGGTTCCCAGAAAGGTAGTAGATAGTGTATGAACTTCTTCCTCGCTCTCCCAAGTCAAATATATGTTTAAACCTATGCAGTGATTCTTTCCACCTAGCAAAATTAGAACAAGAACGATTATTAAGCGATATGGCTGAGTAATATCTAAGGTAATGGAGTTGGCAGCATTAACTACTTTAAAATTCTAGGCATGAAGCACAAGTCTTGACACCAGTCTACTTGGCTAACTGCCAAACAACTAAAACATGATAGAGCCAATAACAGTCTGAATCCAACTCTGTATCTGAGGGGCAATTCGTAGGCCAATCTTCAAGAAATAAAATTCCCTCATAGTTCTCGCCTCAACAAATTAATTCGTGAACTACAGATTGTGCATACATTTATTGTCCTATGAATCACATTTTCAGTTATTAAATTGCTAGTGGAGCCTATATTTTTGGCTCTCCAAAGAAAATATGGTTGTAAGGTGTGAATATTCTGAAAATTTTGTTTGATGTATTAAAAAAAATGTCATAGATGGGATAATAAATGTAAGGGGGTTTACTTACGTTAATTTCCTGCCTAGACCTGTAAAAAGCTGAGAGCAGAATGAAGCTATTTCACTACAAAAACTTAAAGATGTACTATGGGTGCAAGCCCTTTCTATGTAATGAGGATGGAGAAGTTTCAGTATCATGGTACAAGCTCCCATAAACTCCTTTAATTTGTCCATGTAATAGAAATATCTGCTTTGGTGGCATGAACTATTCCAACTACTTGAAAGAAGTCGACTTTACCGCAAATTCATACTTATATAGCCCTTTAATTATCTTCCGTTTAAGTCCAGAATATAAGAGTCAATACATATACAACATTTCACAAGAAGTATATATCTGGAGCTCTAACCAAAAAACGAAAGGAACAAAAAATTCCTCCAGACGTAAATCATAAGCTATCAGTAACAAGCTCTCACCATATTAGTTATTTAAAATGTAAAATCAAAGAGATCAAAAGAAAATTTTGGAGTCAAACTAATCCACTCTTCATGCCTTACTCTTGATCTGACAATAAAGGTCCTCCATCAAACATGTCACCAAGAAATATGATCAAATCAGGTTTGAACGGCATTATGGACGAATGAAACGATCTTCTCATGTATATATCCGTGTAGAACTGTGCAGCCTCCAACGCAAGAGAACCAGGAGAGAGCCCAAGGGACGTCCTGTCCATAAGCTTTAAGTAGAAAACAATATCAGAATCAGAGTACAGATACACAGCAGAACTGCTCGTCCAAGCGAGGCATGTTGAGGTCAACTAATGTTACCATTGTTCAATGAAATTAAAAAAGCCCCATACAATCTTATTGCATTTGAAAGGTAGTTTCAAAACCCTATTTCAAATGTAAGGACCAAAACCGCATGTCAAGTTGCACATAAAACCACAGGGGACAAGAAGATTGCTAGGAACAGAGGGAGCTACCTGTGTATCAGCGAGGACAGCAACCTTCAGTTGATCACCTGGATCCTACATAAGCAAGCAAAAGAAAAATCCATCACATACATAGCAGCAGACTACAATTCGAATAACACGTAGATTAGTGTTGGTTCTATGGATTCAACTTGATGAACTAACGGTTCGCCCTACATCATATTAGTAACATACGCCTCTGTGGAAAGTGCACCGCAAGATGGCATCTTTTTCACTAGAGTTGGTCCAAAGCGGTAGGAGGTCATTGCCGGTCAGTTCTCCACCAACGAAAGAAATAAGAGAGGCTAATGAATGATTGCCATTTCGATGGATCCAATTATCTACCAGACTATTATAAAGGAGTGGAGATCTCTATGTGGAAAAGAAGAAGGCACCGTGGGCATACCGAGGAGGAGGGCGGAGGGGGACGAGGCCAGGAGCAGGACCAGAGGGGGAGCCAGTAGGCGACCATCTCGCCGTATAGGAGGGCGATGGCCCAGGCCAAGCATAGGAATACGGTCAGCCTTGTCTCGCTCCGCATCGTCTTCATCTCCGGCGGCCAGGAGAAGGCTAGGGTAGGGTGGGCTATATCAGTTAGATTCAGTACTAACTTTAGGAGCACTGGAAGTGCCTCGTGGGGGTAACCAGCGTCAGCGTCCCTAGGCGTTGACTTTTCTACATCCGGTAGTTGTACTGCCGGTCAGGCTTTTGTTGTAAACTTGTAATTTTGTTGGATATTTTACATATATATCTTCAAATAACTTTCAAAATACATATTTACCCCTATATTTTTCATATTTTCATATATACCCCTCAAAAGTTTAAATGATCACATATTTATCCTTCCGTCAACTCCCATGAGGTTAAGTAACTTAACCATGGTTAAATCATATTTTAGGGGGCTTTTTGTAAATTTATGGGTATTTTCGTGTAACTATGGGTTTTTAGGGGTTTTTTTTTTGCAAATTCTCAGTTTTCACCGCCGACATAGGGCATTTTGCGGCCAAAAGCCGGCAAAGTTTACTGATCTCCTTCCCCTTTTTATCCCCTTCTTCTCCCCACTATTTCTCACTAGAAGCTAGTAGAAAGAGGAGTTTGAGAGAGAAAGAAACGGACAAAAACATAGAAGAAAAAAGGGGTTTTCGCCGGATTTTTTTGAGATTTGAGTGGTAATCATTGAATTTTTTTCTTCTTCTTGGTGTAGATAAGCTTCCTTATTGATTCCGGGATTTCTCATGTATTTTTGTCGTGACATTTTTTGGGATTTTTTGATCTTCTCCGGCGAAGGTCGCCGGAGACGACGTCGGGGACGACGCCGTCCCCTTTTTCCAGCGACTGTAGCGTTGGGTAATCGTCGATTTTTTCCTTCTTCTTGGTGTAGATAAGTTTTCTTGTTGATTTTCGGGTTTTTCATATATTTTTGGACATTTTTCATGATATTTTTCAAGGTTTTTGGATCTTCTCCGGCGAAGGTCGCCGGAGATGACGCCCCCCCTTTTTCCAGCGACTGTAGAGTTGGGTAATCGTCGATTTTTTTCTTTCTTCTTGGTGTAGATAAGCTTCCTTGTTGATTCCGGGTTTTTCCATGTATTTTTTGGCATTTTTCATGACATTTTTTGAGGTTTTTGGATCTTCTCCGACGAAGGTCGCCGGAGACGCCGCCGCCCCCTTTTTCCAGCGACTGTAGCGTTGGGTAATCATCGATTTTTTTCTTCTTCTTGGTGTAAATAAGGTTCTTGTTGATTCCAGGTTTTTCCATGTATTTTTGGACATTTTCCGTGGCATTTTTTGGATTTTTGGATCTTCTCCGGCGAAGGTCGTCGGAGCTAACGGCGGGGATGATGAACAATATCATGGGCAAAAAGGTACTCTGACACCATGCCTTTAACGGCGTTATGGAATATTCCCATTTGATTCCACACGACAGATAACCCGAGGGGCATATATGTGATTACTTAAACTTTTGAGGAATATATATGAAAATATGAAGAATGTAGGAGTAAATACGTATTTTGAAAGTTTTTTGAGGATATATATGTAAAAAATTCAATTTTGTTATGCTCCATAGTAATAGCGTGTTCTTCTTTTCGTTTTTTATAGAAAAATAAACGTTATTTCTATTTAGATCTTGGATATTAATCAACAAACTTGTTGGAAGAACACTTGCCACTGCCATTCATCTAAAACTGTGTCCCGACTTCCGAGATAAATTATTATTTAATTCTTGGCCCCAGAATTAAACCATATAAAAGATTAAATAAGATAATAATACAAATCCGATCTTTTATACTTGGTTCTAGATTTTTTTCCCCCCCTTTCGGATTCAGGTCCAGATAATGTAGAATCCAACCCGAATCCAACCCGAATCCATGCCCACTTGGCCTTGGATCACAAACATAGCCATGTCATGGGACTTGCCTCAAGCTCAACGACAGAAAGAGGAGTCAGTCTTTTCACGTTTCCTCAGCCCATTAGGTGTGGATTTCATTTGACTCCAAACAACACAGGGTAGAGGCACTTTGATAAGTTGAAGCTGCCCAAATTTGGGGCACAATCTACATTGCAAGTATGTTCAATGAAAAGAATTACATAGAAGTGTAATAGAGAACTCGAAGATGTGTAACTATACAGCGGTCATCTCAGCATTTGTGATTCTCTGTGTGCGAGCAACCAACAAGTCATAGTCCTGCAAGATCCATTAAGCATGAAGAAAAAAATGATTTAGCGTATCAGCCATGTCATCGATAACAATCTGGAGTTCGATTAGGACCATACACCCTTCCAATTAGCAGAAGAGATATGTGAAACGCCAAGCAAGAACTTATTATGAGCACACCAGCAAACAACCATATGAGTTTTGGTATCTGAATGTATCATTTTCCTTCACACCCAGATATTATTAAACCAGCACATTAAAACAAAAGCTCCAAGGTGCATGATAGTATGATACTACCTGTCCTAACTAAATTGAATAAAGATCGAAGTGTCTACTAGCATTGATGTGAAGGCGGATGTGGTTGTTACATGGCTCGTCGATTTAAGATACTTCTAGACAAAGAACTGAGTGGTTCAGAGTTGTTTATAGACCAGCGTACCTTTAAGATAGCCTGAGCACAAAGCTTTCCTGATAGAACAGCACCCTCCATGGACGCCAGATACTTCTGCTTTGTGTAATCGCCAGCCAGATAAAATCCTTCAATAGGGGATCTTTGCAAAGGGCGACATGGTTCACAATTCGGCACGGTTTTGTAGACAGACCTGAAACAACGTGTGTCATGTTTTATCCGAAACTGAACAAAAGTATCTCGATGTAGTAGTGTCCAGAAAATCTGACAACTTCAACAGATATATGGATATTGGAAAGTACGCAAGCACAAATTTTCATTGCCCAGGCTAAAGTATATTTGGTCGAAGCCATTCTTGTCCTTTATATTCTGGTAGCACACAAGTATAAGCTCATTACACCCTTCTTTTTAATTAATTTTTGTTGCAAATCCCTACTCTTCCTCTGCTGGTTATCCCAATAAACAAATAGCTCCTCGCTAGGTATACTCAGATCACATGTATAATATGCTCTTCAAATTTGCTATTTTGCCTTAATATTTATCCCTATGTCTATTTTCAAGTAGTTCATCTGAGTACCATTTAACCATAGCATGGTAGTCAGGCAATAAACTTTGGAGGGATGAACTCTAAATGATGTGGATTAGACTTTCCAACTGACCTTGGTGTTTTGACAACATGATATTTCAAAATTTTGGCTTTGCTCTGATCAGCAGCAATTTCATCAGGAAATAGCTTTGCTAGTTCTTTCATGGTAGCATCAATGATTTCACTGTCACTGCATGAGATCCACTCCTCAGCAGGGGCAAAAACTAATTCCAGCATAGAGCGATTGGGATCATAATATTCCTGTGAGAAAAGATTAAGATACAACTAAATTACAAGAAAAGGTTCAACCATGTTGGAGGAGCAATGGCATATCTTAAGCAGCATATTTATAACTGGAAAACAAAAATCAGATAGCAATTCCAGTGTCAAGAAACTTATACGATGCAGTTTTTCAACAGTACGAGATAGTCCAAGCTCTTGGGAAGAATCAACAGCAATTTTTAAAAACAGTACTTGCAACAATTGCTCCAACCAAGGATTGCCGTGCCGTTGGCACGCGCCGTGCCGGCAACCCACCGGTACGGTACGCGCCGCCGGTGCCGGACGGTACGCGCCGGTGCCGGTCCATATGAGTGAAATTCACTCGTTTTCAACATCTTCAATTGACCAAATATAATCTCTTATACCAGAGTAGAATGAAAACATATCAAAGTAGTATAATACAATACATGACACATAATCAACAGCTCAATACATCTCTTATATGAGTACACACCAACCTCTTTCTCAGACTAACCATAATCTATCTTCCGGTGGTCTAAGATAAATGTTTCTAGTAGAACTCAAGTGCTGCATATACTGAGGGAAAGTCATATAATGAGAATAATATACTTCAAACAATGCTAAAAAAAATAATTATTAAATAAAAAAAGCTACTAATTACCATCATTAAATAAAAAAAATAATAAATAACATATTATATGAGGCTTATCAGTAACATCAGCAATTAACGAAAAAATTAACATGAATAAGTCATAAAAAAAAACTAAACATCATCAGAAAGTAATATAATAACTAAAATGATTATTAACATAAAATTTTAAAATTTCATATGATACATTTAATTATTAGAAAGTTACCATTATTAGCTAAGAAACAATGCTAAAAACAATAATTATTAAATAAAAAAGCTACTAATTACCATCATTAAATAAAAAATAATAATAAATAACATATTATATGAGGCTTATCAGTAACATCAGCAATTAACGAAAAAATTAACATGAATAAGTCATAAAAAAACTAAATAGCATCAGAAAGTAATATAATAACTAAACTGATTATTAACATAAAATTTTAAAATTTCATATGATACATTTAATTATTAGAAAGTTACCATTATTAGCTAAAAAAACAATGCTAAAAACAATAATTATTAAATAAAAAAGCTACTAATTACTAATTATTAGAAAGTTACCTCATCTCTCTCCTCCCTCCTCCCTCCCTCTCACCCTCTCTCTCTCTCTCTCCTCTTTCTCCCCAGGTGGCACTCCACTCCCGAGGCCCTCCTTTTTTTTCTCCCGAGCGCCTCTTCCTCTCTCTCTCTCTCTCTCTTTTTTCTTTCTCCCCAGGTGGCACTCCACTCCCGAGGCCCTCCTCTCTTTTTTCTCCCGAGCGCCTCCTCCTCTCTTTTTTATCCCGAGCGGCTCCTCCACTCCCGGCTCCTCCTCCGCCTCCGCCTCCGGCCCTCGCCTCCGCCTCCGGCCCCTCGCCTCCGCGGCTCCGCCTCCCCCTCGTGCTCCCCCCCCCCCCCCCCCCCCCCCCGGTTCTTCCCCTCTCTCTTTCCCTCCTCTCCTCTCTCTTTCTCTCCTCTTTCCCTCCTCTTTCCCTCCTCTCCTCTCTCTTTCTCTGTCGGCGATACATCTTCTCCGGTACGGTACGCATCGCCTACGTACCGGGCGATACCGTATGTATCGCCCGGCACATATCCGGCACCCCCCATACCGATTCGGGGGGTTTTTTGCCCCGGTTTGCAGCCGGTCCGGTACATACCGGGCGGCACGGACATGTGCCGTCCGGTATGGAAATCCTTGGTTCCAACATTATGGATAAGTGCTTTATGATAATAAACTAAACAGCTTTAACAGCTTGGAAACATTTAGAATCCTAAATCCACTATTCCAGAGGAACCGTAGGTCCGTAGTTATAAAGTTATAATGGTGACTCCTGAGATGCCCTCCTACAATATTCGCTACGTAATCTTACTGATCTAATACTTGAACATATAAGAGCAGATATTTTGCTTCAAATGTGTACTAGGCAGAGTTGGATACTATCATGCTTGATAAGACAGTAATCAAGAAACAAACAAAACAGTACTTACCTTGCATGCTACAGACATGTCAGCATACACACTCAATAATGGACTCCTGCAAGAAAAGATGGAGAAGCTTATAATCAGATATGTGCAATTATGATGCAAAAGGAAAATCAACACATGCAGAGACATGCAAGCCCACAGAACACCCAAAATCCTGAGATACGGATTTCGCAACACAAAGCAAATCCAGGTTCAAGATCAGAATGGGTTTTATTATACAACTAAGATTTTAAAGTTACAACCTAAGAAACGAGAAAATACAACAGCTTCTCATAACAACTAGGAAGATCAATGAGAACAAGATCCAGTCATCAAAAGGATACCACAAGGGTACTCATTTTCTTCTATTAGTTGAAACAGGCTTCACAGCACTAACAACCTAATGTCTTTTTGCTGCAATGACCATAGGAGAACATTAAAGCCAGAGTCTTGAGATAATGGCGGTAACTAAGAAAAGTTAATGGCTGAACAATGATAATGTGCATACATGTTGTGTGTGATGATCAAACAGAGAAATGGCACAGCGCTGCGAAATCTTACAAATAGCTGATTTATCCGATGAAAGATTTTGGCAAAGAAAGTGAATGATAATTTCTGGTGGCATTAGTGTCCAACGAACTGCTACAAGGTTGTAAATAAACTTGCTAGAAGGGAAAAGATGTACTAGAAACAAAAGAGTAATTTTAATGGGCTAAGTGTTGAAAAGACCTGCTGAAAAGAAGGTGATCATATGTATTCTTCAGCTTTCTGTCAAACCTGAGAAACAAAATTCAAACATCAAAGTGAGCTCCAAGCAGACATTATAGAACATTAAGCTAACACATTAGTTAATGGATTAAGTAAATGGCACATTATAGAACATTAAGCTAACACGTTAGTTAATGGATTAAGTAAATGAAAATATAGTGGTCAGTTCTACACTACATGTTGCAGCCTACAACAATATATTGCCCAAGCAGACTAACCATATGTGGACATTAATCACTGGGACCCCAACTAGTTTTTCCAATTTCTTGAAGTAGGAAATTTCTCTCCATTCTTGAGGCAAAAGAAGCTTCATGATATCAACTACAGAACAAAATATTTAACATTATTGATATAATTCCAACACTCAAGCATGAAGAAATTTAATGGAAGAAGCCATACCAGGAGTCGCAAATACATAAACATCCCCGGTAACAATACTTCCATTAACAAGAACAAAATGTTTCACTGTCCCATCAGAATTTAGCTCAATTTTCTGTATACGTGAATTGAGTTGGACATGACCACCCAATGATTGAACGTGGTCAACAATTGGCATACATAATCTCTCAGGAGGGTTACCATCCAAAAAGGCCATCTTAGAACCATGCTTTTCCTGTTTATGGAATCATAAGAGTAAATTTGCATGAGTTGGTTCTCTAGCAAAATGATTAGATATAAGCTAACATGACTACTGTATCTAGCATTTTTGCACCACATCAACAAATACACAGTAATACAGATAGAATTTCAGGAAATGAGAGAACAATCATAATTAGTTCGATAATCTAAGTTGCATAAATTTAGTGCTCTAATTTACGCAAGTTAGAACCTGTTTGATAAAGCATTCATGTACCAATTAGTCCCAATATAACCATCTTAGCAAAGTAAATGAAATTAGTTTAAAAGGTTGAACCTGAAGAAAGCGATTCAGAGCAATCAAAATACACTGCATAGAAAGCTCGTCTGGATTGATGAAGTTAAGAGCCTTTGACATGGCAATGAATACTTCATCATTGACTCGTTCAGGTACACCCTGTCATTTCACAAGAGATCAATTGGGTCTCGATGCACTTGCACAGATGGAAATGGATGTTTCAGCAAATCAAATTAACCAGATAATTAAATAGTCAACTAGCTCACAAAAAAGTGAAATTTCAGAGCAAGTTGCTCTGCAAACATTCTTAAAAAGATCTCAACCTGAATCAAGTATAAATTTACAAAGGGGTACATGCTTCATAACAAAGAGCAGCCGATAGACAGCAGATTAGCATGATGGAGTTGGTGGTTCTGACAGTTTACATTCTGACAAATACCATAGATAATTAAGAACCTCACATTCTACATATTCTTAAGAGATACATATTCAGTTTTTAAAAATGTTATGACCATCCACTCTCCTGAACAAAATGTTGTCCAAACTGAGGCGGAAAACGCATCTGTCAGGCTATCAGCAAAGGTGACATCCTGCGAAGAGTTATTAGCAAAGTATTCAAGACATAGAGTCCTTCATGTATGACACTTGCTGACACAGCAAAGCACAATATGACATCCTCCCAAGAATTGTAGGCAAAGTATTCCCACATAACATTTTCTTCTCACGGGTCGAAAGTTCAGGTAACTCCAAAGATCAAACAGGGTTGATCGCGGATGCGAAAAAATTATTCTTCTCGCATGTCGAAAGTCTAGCTAACAGAACCAACCATGCACTATCAGTAATAAACAGCATGCCTCATAACATGCTAAAGCCATACCTGCCTTTTCATCCATTCTGCAACAGTCAAACCGTCTTGAGCCTCTACATATGGCTGCCCCCCAACCATGGCTGGAAGAAGACCAATAGCAAACCGGATTTTCTCAGGCCAAGTCAGCATTTCATTGTTCTTTAGAATAGCCCATATTCCTGCAGATCACATTATTAACTAGTAAGCAATGAGTCATTTACCGTAAAAAGTTGAATACTGCAAAGCATGTGCCCAAAAGCCAACAAAGAATATCTATCAGATCTAAGGTGTTCCTTTGTTTCTAGACCAAGAATGACTTGTGACTCTTACGCAAGACTGCTTTTTTGTGAATCAGCCTAGCTCTATGAGCATATTTTTCAGTGATCAATGTTTATGGACCTCGCCTTCCCAAACACCGAGTACAAGAAAGATTCATGTGAGCAGAAAGTATCACTAAAGCCGCAGGCAAGATACAACAACATACATAAGAGTAATGGAATTAGTGTTCATTAAAATCAGGTAGCGAAAAGCTAAACAAAAATATGTACTAAAAAGCAATACGAGATGCAAATGCTGTGTGACCACTACAATTTCAACACAGATGAACGACATGGCAGGCCAATGTGATAACCCCAATACCTTGAAAGAGGGAAGTGAAGCGAATAATACTTTGGATGTGTTTATAGATCTCTGTGGCTGATAAACAAGAACAGCACTACAACTCATCATTATTTACTGAATAAAATCGTTGAAGACGTGCAAGTTACTGGCAACCAATATTCTTGTTTTTGAGGGAATATTGACAACCAATATCACTTGCACCTTCCTGTGCAATGTACAGTTGTGTACACGTTTATGTCACTCTGACAAGGCCTATCGAGATAATGTTAAAATTATGATCTCATAGAATTTACAACCAAGAACAATATCTAGTTTTCTAATAGCACACTTATTACAGGAAGGAAGAGCACAGGAACCTGGGATTCCTCATCTAAGTCCAACTTCTAGAATTCTCATTAGGTATCCCGAGTTAAAATTCATCTACTGAACTCAAATAAGAAATGAGTGAACATAAATGAAAAAAGGAACAATGATCATGTTCAGTAGCTTACCGCATACCATTTAAGGGCGCAGGAAGAACTTCTGGAAAATCAAATCGGCTGAATTCTCCTGGCTTATTTGGCATCGCAAAAATCATGGAATGCTCCTTCCATTGCAAACGATCATTTATACCCAGTTCGCCAAACAAGTTTTGCACGTTGGGATAAGCTCCAACTTCATTACAAACACCACATAGTAAGTGACGTAATATAGATGCCACGTAATTCAGAAAACAAGTATAACGTAATTATATATCAATGCTTGTAAACATGAAAGTCTTGATAAAAAATTTATGTCGAAATCAATTATGTTTTGGGAGAAAGGCATACAAAGACAGTATAGTATCGTTTCTTTAAAAAATGCAACAAAAGAAGATAAATCATGCTGGAAAAAGTTGCATACCAAATTAGTATCAGGGTGTGAGTTTAGCTCGTGTGCTTAGGTCACTCCCTTTTTGTTTTCGTTACTTTCAGGATTAGGAGAACCAAAGAGTGCTCCACACTGGTTCCAGTAGTTTTGCTACAAGAACAGTAGATAGGTCTGCTTGCTGGCTAGCTGGCCTATAGAATCAATCCATGGCAGCACATTCAACAACTAAAGTAGGTTTAACCAGGAATTTCATGATTTCATAAGAATTAATGTCGAAGATGAGAACTGTTTCTAGAAACAAGCCCATTACACTGAAACATGATTGATTGCAAAGTCAGAACTAAATAGATCAGAAACGGTCTTTTTGTCAGTGTTGAGGTTAAGGTCTTTCATTACATGGATGCAAGCACATGTGTACCTATGAACATTCAATGTAATCATGCACCAGTCTGTCACAAGAAAACATGGACACAGCACACATGCAGAACTTATGCTCAATGGTTAGGCCAAGGTGAAAATAGCTTACAGAATATATGAAGTCCTGTTTCATACCAATCTCCATCTTCATCCTTCCAAGCCGCAACCTGGAACAGAGAAACTTACCCATTTTACATTAAGAAAATGAGGCTGCTAATACTTACAACTCTAGAAGACACAATTGACAACTAGAAGTTAACTGTTGTTTCATGGTAAAGCGATGGGAAAACATGGTAACTGGCAAAAGTTGTGAAATGCAGATCATAATAAAAGTACCAAATTACAATTGTATATAAACCTTGCCACCCAAAACATCTCTGGCCTCCAATAGTACTGGTTTATGGCCCGCATCTGCAAGATATTTTGCTGTAGATAGACCAGCCAAACCTAACAGAAAAAAAGATGAAGTAAGAAGGTGAGCGATGCAAGAATCGTTCTCGACATCGGGGATAAGGATCAATTGTTTATCTCATGTAACCAACATCCAACTGATAAAGCACAAGGGCCTCACATAAGCAGTCAAAAACAAACATTAAACAGGACATTCTGGAAGATGTTATGCTCCAAGCTAAATGAGTCTAAAGAATTTCATCAAATGCACCAACAGATGGACTATCTCACCTGCACCGGCAATTACAACTCGCAATGGTTGGTTTGGGCGTGCAGAATCACGGAAGGACAAAGATAGCTTAGCAGCTTCTAAAAAGTTAACAGTGTTTTCAAGCTCTGGACGGGGGCAGTCCATGCAAACCACCTAAGCAATATGCTAATCAATGGCTTTATTCAAGCTTAAACTTTGAGCAAAAAGCAATCAATCATGTACTCGAAGAAAACCTGTGGAAGCCTGGTTTTCTTGTACGATTGCATCCTACCAGACTGTGAAGGTTGACTTTTCAAGCTGCATCCCATGTAATTACTAATCCTGAGTGCTTGCAGATTGTCGCATCCATAGCAAATGCCAAAGGAACATCTTGGAGAAGAATCCAGTAAAAATCTTCTCTCAAAAGTTCCAGTTAGTTTCACAGGAGGGAGTGATCCAGAGGCAATCATGTTTACCAATCTCAAGTCCGTTGTTCTATCCCGAACTTGTCATGACAGTGCTCTCTATCTCCTGCAAGGAGAAAACTCAATGACCAACTAACCTCATCAATTACGATCCAATATTCAGCATACTCAAACAGTTATGATTCAGTATTCAGCGAGAAAAGCCAACAGCTCCCTCGAGCTCAAAGGCATGAACTTAAACCACAATACTAGACACGTGAACCAAAGGATTGTCTAAGAACGTCGGATGCAATCTATTTCTATTTGATCATCTCTCTTTCCGCGGCTCGGTCAACAGAGTGACGACCACGTCTCTTGATTTCTCTCCACTCCAATTCCTATCAAAGATTCCGAAGCAGAAGCAGCCGACTTGGCTACTCAAAACGGAGGTACCATTAGAACGCCAAAACCACAAGAAAGACTAAAAAAACACTCTTTTAGGCGATCTCCTCCAAATTGAACGGCATTCCAACATCGAAACCCATAAAACAGAGAGACGAACCACCCCTAGCTAAGTGAATCCAAGAAGCTAAAGAACTCACCTCCGGTCCTCCGCAACGCCCAGGGAAAGATTACCGCGCACGGAGAGAGAAGAGAGGGATGTAGAAATAGAGAGAGAGGTATGAGGTATCTAGAACGATAGGCGTGATAGGATGTTGTTGCTCCACGATCTTGGTGAGCAAAAGAAGTAAGAAGTATTAAGTGCGCAATAAAGTATGAGGATAAGTTCCCAACGAAACAAGAAACGACGAAAGCATTGGAACTATTTTAATAATATAATAATCTATAAACAGTGGATGAAGAAAGAAAGACTGGTCTCTTCCTGTCCTTAATTAGTATGGGGCCCTGTTCTGTGGCACGTCGCACCTTGGCAAGATCTGGACCGTTCGTCTGAACACCAACACGCGGATGACGTCAGCCATCGACTCAACCGTGTCAAATTATCCAGAGAACTGGTGATAACCCCATATTAATCAAAGTTTTTGATAAAAACCCATCGGTCAGTTTTTCAAGGCATTAACCTCATTTGTTAATTATCTTAATTGATTGTTAATGTTAGATGACAAAAATAGGCCTACGAATTTATCATATGACTGATCGGGGGTTGGAGAGAATAAATGGTTGATCCGGCGGCTGAGATTTGCCAAGAGTTATCACCGATGAGGAGGGCTCTTCAGAGGGTGGGATCAGTGCAAGAGAGTTTGTGGGGGTTTAAGGAGGCGATCCACAGAGTCCGATCGTGGAATAGGGCTCCGAGGTGGCCGGATCTAAAGGTTAGGCGGCGACGGTTTTGGGTGAAGTTGGTTGGTGTCAGGGAAGTCGACGACAAGGGTAGTGAAGGGTACTAAAAGGTCTAGGAAGATGAGGCGAATATTTTAGTGTGATTGGATTGGAGTTTGGTGGAGAGAGGAGGTTTGTAGGGGGGGTTGACGACGGAGGGGAACTTGGCGGTGGTCGTCGGTAAAAGTGGAGGCGACGGTGGAGGTGTAGGAGGCCTAAGAATGGCAGAGGAGGCAATAGTGAGTGTTTTGGTTGTTGTTGGGAGGAGTACGGGTGGAGTGGTAGCGAGGGCGAGACGGAGGCCGCTACTTGAGGTCAAGCCGACCCAAGCCACGAACGATTCGGGACGATGAAGTCCTGGCTCAAAGGTGAGCCGAGCCGAGCCGATTCGAGGGAGAGAGAGGAAATCAAGGGAAAACTTAAGAAAATTAGGGGGGGGATCCGGAAAAAAACAAAAAAAATAGGAAAAAGTGTGAAAATATGGAAATAATACATGATAAATGAATCGGTTAATATGATAGCTTGATTTGGTTTGTTGCTCCGATGTGGGCTGATGGCGAGCCGTGAGTGAGCCTAGGCGAGAGAGAGAGAAAATCCAAGTAAAATAGGGAGAAATTTGAAAAATTGGAAAAACTGGGAAGTGGGATATGAAAGGCCAAGGCGGAATAGAGCTCGGTGCCGGTGGCTATTGAGCATTAAGTTTCCTTGAATCATTTTCATCTTTCCCTTCTTTCGAGTCATTTTCATCTTTTTTTCCCCTATTCACTTTTATCCTTAATGATTATGGTAAACCATTCATTTTCATAAACTTTTCTCTTGATTCATTTTCATCTTTGCTTATTACAATAAACCATTTATTTTCATCTTTTTGTTCCATTGAGTCATTTTCATCTTTGTTGATTACATTAAACCATTCATTTTTATTTAAAAAGATAAAAATCGAGTTAAAGAGATGAAAATGCGAGAAAGATAAAAATGTATTTTAAAATTTGAAAATGCATTTAAAAAGATGAAAATGGAGTTAAAATATAAAAATAAAGTTAAAAACATAAAATGGAGTTAAAAGGATGAAAAATGCAAGAAAGATAAAAAAAAGCATTTAAAAATTAAAAATAAATTTAAAAGATAAAATATATTGAAAATATGAAAATGAATTTAAAACGATGAAAACACATTAAAAAGATGGAAATGCATTTGAAAAGATTAAGATGGACATAAAAGGATAAAAATAAAGTTTAAAAGATAAAAATGGAGTTAAAAAAATGAAAATGAGGTAAGGAGAAAAATGCATTTAGAAAAATAAAAATGCATTTAGAAAGATAAAAATGCATTTAAAAAGATGAAAATGAATTTAAAAAGATGAAAATACATTTAAAAAAATGAAAATGCATTTTAAAAGATAAAAAATGGACTTAAAAAGATAAAAATAAAGTTAAAAAGATAAAAATGGAGTTAAAAAGATGAAAATGCAGGAAGGATAAAGCTGGCCTGATGGCTCGATCTAGTTCGATCAGATTTAGGTCAGTTAGAGTTGGATCACACTGGGATGGATTAGGCATGATCTAATCAGATCAGGGTGGGTTTGATCATATGAAGCTGGTTGAGGGCCCAGAAGAGATCAATCTGGATCAGACCAGATCGAATTAGATCAGGTGGGATATGATTCAATCCTTTGAGGCTGGCTTGGTTGAAGCAGCTCAACCCAAGGCATCTTGATAGGGAAGAAGATGCCCGCGACACTGGGAAGACGGGCGGCGCCGTTGGATTAACGGACCTCGCCTCGGGGGCGGACGAGGGTTGCAATGGCAACATGACCGTGGATCCGGTGGTAGATAGGGTCCGAGAGCCCAGAGACAGAGGGGTTAAGGTGGGGCGCGCGCGAGGTTATGGTGAAGACCGGAGCTTAGTGACGATCGGTGTCGTCAGACGGAACAGAGCTGTCGACAGGTGCTGGAACCGGAAGGGTCGGAGGGTCTTGATGATGGTCGAGCTTGGATGGCGGTTGCTGGTGACTGGAAGGGCAAGGTCGGAAAAGGTCGGACATGGAGGGGTGGTGGCCAAGGTGGAGAGCGGTCGCGGCAGTTATGCCAGGATTATATAGGACCGCTGGAGGTTGGCAGGAGTGAGGAGTGAGAAAGGACCAGAAAAAAATAAAATAAAATAAAGATAACTTGGTCTTTTTTTTTCTTTTTTTTTTATTTGGGCTTATTAACCCAAGAAAAATGATGAGGTTTTTAACAAAGATGCTGGTCTGATGTTAGGGACCAACCCAAATTATAACCCAATTTTGACCTTGAACAACATCAGATCGACTCAGATACACCAAGTTCTGGAGTTACATTAGCCGGTGACGTGCTTCAAAAAAATCATCAGAAATACCTGATTAGCCTCCTACTAGTGTACATAGTACATACAGATCTCCTATTGGAGAACGAGTATACAACAGATACAAAGTGAATTCAAAAAGCACCTTTGTATCATTTTTGTATGGGATTGATTCTATACAAACAATCAACATCAGCATCTTAAAGGCCCAGCCGTTCGGATTGCAGCCCGGAGTTTCGTCGAATCGCTCTTAAACCCAACATATCGAAGACCTGAAAGAACAGCACGTTGAGCAGAAGCCAGCACACCGACCTGTGCCCTTAACGAAGCCAACATGAGTTTCGATGCAGCACGAAACCTGCCCACCTTGCACAGGCCATGGATCATCGATGCATATGTGAATGAATCCTTGGTCTTCATCTCATTGAACAGCTTCATGGCAACACCAATATCACCTCGCTTGCACAATCCGTCGATCAAACTATTACAAGCAACCGTGTTCAGATTGAAGCCTTTCCTCTCCATCATCTCTAAGTGCTTGTAGGCAGCATAGACATTGCCCACTTTGCAAAAAACATCAACAAAAATAGAATGTGTGTACACATCACTGTCCAGACCACTTTCCTCTAGCTCATTCAGCAGATGGTAAGCAGACGTTAAGTCACCCTTCCTGCAGTATAAATATATGAAGGTGTTGTAACACGCTATATCAAGTGGGATACCATCCTTAAGAATCTTCTCCATGCAACCATAAGCTTCATCAAACCTTCCCATCTTGGCCAATGCACTTATTGCTGTACAGTAGGCAAAAACATCAACAGTGTATCCTTCTTTTAACATCTGGTAAAAAATCTCTAGTCCTCCTTCAAAATTTCCTGTTCGAAAGCAATACTTCATAACAATTGTAAAAGTTATGGCATTTGGAACATGACCTGACTCTTGAAGCTCCTTGAAAATTCGTCTTGCATCACCAAACCTGCCAGATTTCCAGAGGCCATCAATGAGTGTGTTATAGGTAGGCAACTCAGCTGAAAAGCCTCGGCTTTCAAGATTTCTGAAGAACCTAAGAGCATTCCTTGCATTTCCTGCTTTGCACAGTGCACTTAGTAATGTGTTATAGGTTATTAGAGAAGCAGGAACTTTATTCGAGACCATGTCATAAAAGATTTTCCAGGCACCCTCAGGATGTCCCGACTTAATGAGACAATTCATCAAAGTGTTATAGCTCCAAACGTCAGGTTTGATTCCAAGTTGTAACATTTCCTCAAACAAGTCTAGAGAAAGTGATGGCTGACAGTATTTGGTAGCCCCAGCAATCAATGAATTGTAACTAACAACATCAGGTTTAATCCCTGCTTCTCTCATTCTAAAAAGAACCGAGTATGCTTCATTTATGCCAACCAATCGGCAGTATGCAGAAATCAAAGTGTTATATGATACAACATCAGGAAGACAGCCAATTCGAATCCCATCAACTAAAACAGCCTCAGCCTTTTCCAAGTTTCTAGCCTTACAGAGTGATGCAATGCAGATGTTCAACAAATATGTCGAATACCTGCAAGGCATTCCTCAGTATAAGCATGGCTGATGTCAAAAAAGCACCTGAAAAACACACATCAAACTTATTGCATATGTCCAACAAAAAATAAAAACTAATAACGCATGATTTACAATGACAATTCAGTAGCATTACCATATTAAGAAGGTGAATTCTATGATTATTCCACATGATCATGTTCATCCTTTATACAACATACTCAACACAGTTTGAAAATAAAATTATTTTCTTGACAAGCAATTGACCAGATAAAAATCAAGGAAGAAATAACCCTGAAATAGTTAAATATGGCCAAGCTTAAGCAAATTATCATACATCAGATCAGCAGACAACTGTAGTTCTGATTGCGTTACCACCACAGCATGTTTACAAAAAATATTCTTAGTTACCACTTCCACAAAACACATAGGACAAATGATGAATAAAGTGAAATTTCAAATTGAAACAAATGTAATCGCACAAATCGGCTCCATGGATGAACAATAAATTCCATCACAGATTCCTATCCACATGCGAAACACCAGAGATCCAGATTCCATTTTTGCCTAATCATAGCATCACCAGTCAATGCACATTGCTATTAGTGACGTGGCATCAGGCATGAGATAAATTAAAGAACTGAAACAAAGAAAGAAAAAACAGACAGTCTCAGACAACAAACTTGGTTGCTGATAAAATAATCCCAAAAGTTATATCATCTGCCTTGACTATGAAATGATGCATAAAAGCTTTGGAGAATAACTAAAAAACCAAGCAAAAAAATTATCTCTTACAAGCATGCTATATTAAGTGACATTTACATATCCAAAGACTTTTGCATAATACAAGAAGAAAACTAATCCTTGTTATGTGATACATTTGGACATGAAAACGGATAAAAATCAGGGATGAAATAAACCCTCAATAACCAATAAGGCCAATTTAAACCAAATTATCATAGTTCTTATCAGCAGATAACTGCAGTTCTGATTGCTTTATCATCACAGCTTGCGTACAAAACATTTTCAGTTACCACATCCACAAAACACATAGGAAAAAGAATCAATAAAGAGACATTTCAAATTGAAACAAATGTAATCGCACAAATCGGCTCCGTGGATTAACAACAAATTCCATCCACAGATTCCTATCCACATGCGAAACACCAGAAATCCAGATTCAATCTTTGCTTGATCATAGCATCACTGGTCAATGCCCATGGCTATCAGTGACGTGGCATCAGGCATGAGATGAATTGAAGAAGCGGGAAAAAAGACGAAGAAAAACGAGACCTAAAAGCCTCGACCACTAGCTCACGTTACTAAGAAACAATCCCAAAAGTTTCGGGAAAGGCGCTTTATGCGGCACATCCAAGGGTCTAGGAACCTGGAAATATAGATAGGCACAAACAAAGGAAGGGCAGATGAACAACATGAGCACAAGAAGGGTCAGAATGCTAAGAAATTCCCCATAGTTTGACTAATTCATGCAGAGCGAAAGCCAAATGGAAATAAAAAGGTTTACAGAATAATGTGAATAATGGGTTTTCAAATAAAAGACCCAACAATCCTCAATCTCAAAATCCTGATGGGGCTAGAAAGACTACTGTAAATAGAACAAGAAGACTGATGTATATAGCTTCGTATTCAATTAATCACAAATAATAAGTTGTTTGCCACCAGAAACTCCACAAAACAACCCAGACCTCAATTTTTTTTGCTTATTAAAGGTCATTTGAACGTGAAAAAAAATGATCCGCATTAAGCCTCAGACAGCCAGATTGTAGCATCAATGTAGCCTTCACTACCTCAGCCGGTAATTCCAAACAAAAAACATCACAGGCTCTACGGATCTGGTTCTTTTCCACTAATATGTAAACAATCCAAAACAGTAAAGAAAGATAAAGACAGTTATTGATGCATGTGTGCAACAACAGCAAAAAAGGACACAAAAGAAAACAGAGAAACAAATGCAATGAATCACACAGCATGTAGCTTTGAATACAAGATTCAATCTCAATAAGTCAGTCCATTAATCAATGAGCAATTTTCAATGGTTTATATATAGTGGGTGCTGCACCAGGTAGTAGTGCTACACAACTGCTGTAAGAAGTGTTGTACGGCACGTCCTATGGAAAGATCAATTTTCTCATTGGGTTCAATAGTATGCCGCTAAACTAGTGAGCCTGTGACAACCAAAGCTAAAGCAAGGGTTACACTAAACAAAGAATTATAACCACATTTAGGACCCTAGATAGTCTAAATAACTTGGTTTATATTCTGTTCTAAGTCAAATCACTGGATTTCTCTAAATGGCTTTCATCGTTTATTATCTGAGCATATAATCTGGATAAAGACACAACACTAAATACTAGCATTTAGGACTTTTAAACCATAGATTCCAAAAATTCACTTCGAAAACAATAAAGCGGGTCTTGCGGAAACCACTGCCCCACATTCTTAGGAATAACTGGTTAAGCTATTATCAAAACTGCCAAAATCTTCCCAAAAATAGTTTTTGCACCACAATCAAACAGGTAGTTTCATAAATCATCATATACAAAAACCAGCATTTATAAACTGTCGAACCAAAGAGCTAACCACTTTATGAAATTATCAAACATTAACCCTGAGAAAGCCAGATTAAATAAAAGCTTTGCATCACAATGAAATTTAAGAACCTCAGTCAGTGACTCTTATTGGATGAACACCACTATAGGCACATACCGATGAAATCATATCTATACAAGCACTTTATGGGGAAAAGGGAAATAAATAAAGGCTTTAAGTGAAGAAACGAGGTGAGTACATTAGTGCAACAGAGCAACAGAAAATCCATTCCCGTCGATGCATCAACCAATATAACAATGGAGATCTATAATTGCCCATATCAGAGAAATCCAATAAAAAGGCTAAATTTCTGGGAAAACAAGACATAGACCAAGGGAGCCCTCAGAGACCCGTTTAAAATCATGCACGCAGCTAAACACACAAATCCCAGAGCACCAAGTCCTCGCCCTATCGTCACCCAACCAGTAAACCCTAAACGTGGTTAGGGCTTGAGTGGGTGGCAAGAAAGACGAGAACGGACTAGGGATGGCGGTGACGAAGCTGCTGTAAAGTGTCATACGGCACTTCCTATCAAAAGGTCTTGTTGTCCTCATAGGGTTCCAAAATCATGCCCATGTATACCGTAATACAAGCCGTATCCCAACGACTCTTCTTGATGACATGTTAACGTATCGAAAGAAGTATCTTACAAAGAGAATCTTCAATCTTGGAACTACACTTCCAGTGGGCTTAAAGAACCAAAAAGAAAATAAAAAATCTGATCTTCGGGACAAAGAAAAAGAAATCGCATGAAAAGAAGACAACGGCGTACCGGTTTCACCTCAAGATGAAATCTTTCGGGAATCCAATCAAGATAAATTGATCAAACAACGACTTAAACCAAAAAGAAAAAGGAAAATATAAATGGAGCCAAAAAGAATGATCTTTCTTTGGTCACACATAAATTTTATCGGAAAAAGAGACACTCGGTGAAACAAAAAAACAAAAACAGGACTAAGAATCAAATCCAGTGTTGGCTTTTCTAAAAACTTCTAAATTGAAGTCATAAAGGCAGGCTTAAGAATCAAAAGAGAACAGATACCTAGGAGATCCTTGAAGGCTCCAGCCACTTCGTCATCCCATCAGTGACAGGATACCTAACCCTAGTCCCCCTTTGACTGGGCGGCGGGAGTGGGAGTGGAAGGAGAGGAGAAAGAGACGGCGTGAAGAGAGAGTGGAGAGTTTAGCGGCTACAATGAGAGGACTGGCTAAGAGAGAAGCATCCGCATCCTATTTATAGACAGACGAACCCTAGGCGAGAGGTTTAACAGGGAACCCAGCGCAGCTGTTTCAATCCAAACAGCGAACACGTTTTTTGTGATAAGCTGGCATGACGGCCCAATAATTCGTCCAATTTGGGCCGTCTTATTGGGTTTCATCCAAAAATCTGCTAGGCTATTATTGGCGCTCATTCTATATTTCTACTCTAGCGATCCTTTGCTTCGCAAGAACAGATGTCCCGCCTACAAGGAAGGCTACAACTAGAAATTAAGCACCTTATCAGACCTCACCCAATGGGTTTCCCTCCAAAGAATCCAATTCCTTTTCAACTTCTCCACCTCATTCCTTTCCCTTCTCATACAGCTCCAAACCCATGATTTAAACCATCTGAATCCCCTAAGAAAAAAGGCCCAACAAGCAACTTTTAACACACCAAATGGGAATTAGAGCATTGGTCCTCCCTCATGGACTCCTCCTCCTCTGTGCAATCTTCTTGCTGCTCCTGCAGCATCCATGGGCACGGGTTGCAGAGGGGCTGGGGGTCAACTGGGGGCTTATATCCTCCCACCCCCTGCCGCCGGACATCACCGTGCGGTTGCTCAAGGACAACGGCTTCGACAAGGTGAAACTCTTCGAGGCGGACCCCCGGGCCTTGCAGGCGCTCGGGCGGTCCGGCATCCAGGTCATCCTCGGCATCCCCAACGACTTCCTGGGGCCGCTCGCCGGCAGCGTAAGCTTCGCCGAGCAGTGGGTCATGCAGAACGTCTCCTACTACGTCTCCAAGTACGGCGTCGACGTAAGGTACATACATATATGCATGCTAGCTATATAATTTCGAAGTAATTAAAAATTCAATCTTTTCGAAGAATATGTACACAAAATTGGATCTTTTTGAAGAATATATACACACAAAATCCTTTTTTCTTTTTTCCAGATATGTGGCAGTTGGAAATGAGCCGTTCCTGAATGCCTACAAAGGAAAGTTCCTGGGGACGACGCTTCCGGCGCTGCAGAACATCCAAGCTGCGCTCATAAAGGCCGGCTTAGCCAGGCAGGTGAAGGTAACCATCCCTATAAACGCCGACGTCTACCAGACCTCCAACGGGCTCCCGTCCGGCGGTGACTTCCGGTCGGACATCCACGACCTCATGGTGGCCATCGTGAAATTCATCCAGGACAACGGCGGGGCGCTCACCATCAACATCTACCCCTTCCTCAGCCTCCAGGCCGACCCCAACTTCCCCATCGACTTCGCCTTCTTCGCTGGCACCGCCAAGCCGGTGGTCGACGGGGCCATCTCCTACACCAACGTCTTCGACGCCAACTACGACACCCTCATATGGACCTTGGAGAAGAGCGGCTTCCCCAACGTTCCGGTCATCGTTGGGGAGATCGGCTGGCCCACCGACGGCGACCCCAACGCCAACATCGACAACGCCCGGAAGTTCAACCAGGGGCTGCTCGACCGGATAATGCAGCGCAAGGGGACGCCGAAGCGGCCCAGCCCGCCGGACATCTACGTCTTCGCTCTCATCGACGAGGACGTCAAGAGCGTCCTGCCGGGCAACTTCGAGCGCCACTGGGGCATGTTCTACTATGACGGCACTGTCAAGTACCCGCTGGTGCTGCAGAACGGAATGAACATAACGGCGGCAACGGGGGTGAAGTACCTCGACCGGGAGTGGTGCGTGCTGTCGCCCACGGCCAGCATCGCCGACCCGGGCATCCCCGCCGGCGTCAGCTACGCATGCACCTACGCCGATTGCACGAGCCTTTCTTATGGTTCGAGCTGCAGTGGATTGGATGCCAGGAGCAATGTCTCCTACGCTTTCAACCAGTACTTCCAGACGACGGACCAGAGGAACGGGTCGTGCGGGTTCTCGAACGGCCTGTCGGTGATCACCACCGTCGACCCGTCGACGGACAAGTGCAGGTTTGAGGTCATGGTTGATCTTGGAACGCATGAGGTGGCGGCGGCCCGGGCCTCCGGTGCTGGTGTTCTACTAGGGGGGGTTTGGAGGACAATGGTGGTCGTTTTGGGGGTGATGGCATGGATTGGCGGTCTTCTTCCTCATTGAGCTCGCTCTTGGTGGCCTGATTAACACAAAGCTTTTCAAAATTATTTCCTTTTAGTGATGTACGTAACTTTGGGAGAACATTTGACGATGATCAAATCTGTAAAAATATGTGATAGCATTATGGCTCGTATAATGCTCTCTTGCCTCCTTCATGTATGTAATCTTTGCATTTAGGATTTCCATTCTTCTGAGAGAATAAAAGCTTCTTTTTTTTTCCTAATAGAGTGCGGCTTATGTTATATATAGAATAGGTGAGTCCCTGCCAGCTGATAACCAGCCTCCACTATACCTCTCTCTCTTCTAACCACCCGCTAACCACTGCATCCTCCACTACTCCTTTTTACATGACTTCATCTCGATCGCATGATATATGAAGACATAACTTAGATCAGGCATTCTCAGCCACCTCATAGAATACACATGATCTTATATAATATATTTATTAGATTATGTTATGTTTTAAATATAAAAATATAGTTAATTGAGCTAAGCTTTCAAGTCTCTAAGCCAAGCCTAAGCGTGGTTGAATTTGAACTCTAAACAAATTCGAGCCTATTTTTATTTGGACCCGATTGGAGTACATGACAATGGCATGTACGATCCCTCAATCGGTGGATGTCTACCGAGTGTTTTACCGATGAATTAGATCAATCAATCAGTAAACATCTATCGATTGAATGTGTTAATTATCTAATCGGTAGACATCTACCGTGATGTCTACCGTGTCTACCGATTAAGTCACCTGATCCATCGGTATTTTTCATCGGCAAAATACCGATGTACCGATGGATTAGGCTCCTCATGTGCAGTGTTACGTGGCTACGTCTTTAACCTTTTTGTTTTTTACCTCAGCTTGAGCCTTCTGCAAATTCTTTTGTTGCGGAAACAATAAAAGAATCATATATATTGTTCTTTCATTCTTATGTTTTTCTTTCGGTCAAGAGCCAAATGAAATTGTTTAAAACACGGGAAAACAGAGTATATGGTTTTAAAATACTTAATTTAGTGTTCTGTAAAATGACCTTTTGAAGCAAATTATTGACAAGATGAACTATCCATTTCTAAAAATTTTACTTTAAGACACCAATATGGAAAATTCTAAAATGGAAGAGCTGTTCTAAAATGTTAATGTGAAGATAAGATCATATCTTATAGGAATACAAAAGGAGCAAGCAACAAAACAATGTGGCGAGAGGTGCAAAAACATGGCATATACTTTAAAACAAACCTCATCTATATACTCAAAGAGAGATCATATATGTCTGCATATGAAAGAATAGCAACTCAGCACCTTTTTTTTTGCCTTAATTCCATGATGGTGTTCCGGAGATCAAAGCTTTGGAAGTTGGATGAAACGGCCTAGGGGCCATCTTTTTCCTCTTGTATTTTTACCCTCATCTAATCTAAGCATTAATTTAGTACACATACGTAAATTAGTATAGGAATGTAGGTGACACTTTGTTTCTAAGAGCAAAGACTAATAAATGAACTCTCTCTCTCTCTCTCTCTCTCTCTCTCTCTAACTACTGAAGCCTCCTATAACCCTAGAGAGGAAATTCTTGTGAAAAATAAAGCACTTGCAATAGTGGCATAACTGCACAAATATAAGACGTACACTCAAATTTATATACTTGTGGGAGTAATCTTTCTGAGAATGGTTAGCAGAAATCACAATTAAGGTCCTATATATATATATATATATATATATATATATATATATACACGGAAAATACACTGCATTAATGATGAGGGTTAAAAGTATGCTTATATAAACTTAATTATTCGATCAGCGCGTAGCCATATCTCTCTTCCATGCATTTCTTCTCGAACTCCGGAAATGGCTGCAAGAGTTTCTCCAGGCAACTACATAATCTTTCACCCGGAGAAAGCAAAATTGCTGGACATTCTAAGCCTGCTGTTCTGGAGGAGGAGTCTGGTCAGCTATGGCTTCGTAGAGATCAGCAACGATTCCGCTCTCAAGCTCGGCGACGACACTGCCGACTGGGTCACCTGCCTCACCTTGCTCATCCAGAAGTTTCTTTTGAAATTAAATAGATCCTACGAATTACTCGAAATACGTGAAAGTAAATATATAAAATAAATCAAATATGCACAAGAAAGAAGACACACGATTTTTAATGTGAAAAACCCTCACGGGAAAAAACCACGGGTCCAACGCAGGACCAGGCAAAACCAATCCACTAAAAACCAAGAGTACCGTTTACACAAGTTATGACGAACTCACTGTACCAACTCCTCGCGTACACATGTCGTCCTGAAACTTGCTCGACTCCTCGAAGCACGGTCCACAACTCTTATTTTTTTGATGAATCGCCTCCACACGATCTTCAACTGTTCTTCTCTCTCTTTCACGGCTCTCTCTCTCCTCCGCAGCTCTCTCTGTCTCTTCTCTGTTTATTCTCTCTCCCGTACAGTCTCTTCTCTCACCTCTCTCTGTTCTTCCACAACAAAGTCAACGTTGCCACCTCCCTCTTCTTCCTTTTCTTACTCTCTATCTGCTACACCACCTCTTCACTCCACAAATCCGTGGCTCTCTCTCTTCCCTGTTTCTTCTCTGTTTCTTCTCAATCTTCTCTCTATTTCTCCCGCCACTTTTCTCTACTCTCCTCTCCAATCTATTCCTCTTCCACACAACCGGTCAACATCTCTCAAATCTTTTCCTCTCCCACACAAGTACACAACCGGTCAACATCTCTCAAATCTTTTTCTCTTCCACGTACGGCCCACTCTCTTCTCTAAGCTTTCCGCACAGATCTCCTCTCTCAATCTTTTCGGCTGCACTCTCTCTTCTCAGATCTCTGGCCGCTCTCTCTCCTCTCTTCTTTGGCCGTTCTACATCATCTCTCTGGCAGCCGAGCCCCACTCTTCTGTTCTTAATTTTTCCGTGGCAATCAAGCTCTCTACTCTCCTTTTCCGTGGCAGCCGCCCTTTTATATGTGCACAGGTAGCAACTAGGTTATTTATCTAGGATGTTCGATTCCGCTTCTCTCCATTCCAACGGCAGTGATTAAACTTTGTCATTAACTTAATTTGACTTGTGCCAAATTGATCTCACTTGATCCAATTTATCTTCAATTAGTCTTGTATGAACCATAATATAAATCTAATTAATTTTAAAATTAAATCAACAAAATTGCCAATAAATATGAAATATAGACATGATTCCTTACACCTTTCACAGATCAGCACACCCCTAAAGCTCTTCTGAAAGACCTTTGAGTACTGCTTGAACTTGCTCGCATTGAATGGTGGTCTCATAGGCTTCATCAACCGTCTCTCGAAATGTTAGCTTCTATCAACAGATATTACTTAATTCCTATTTGTTTTTTCTAGTGTTTTCTTCTTTTTTTCCAAATTAAATTAAGCTGCATGCTGTGTGTGTGTGTTTTTTTTTTTTTTAAACTTTGTTTAGGGTGGACTATTAAGTGGCCTCACACCGGAAGGGAGGACTATCTCTCAGTCATCGGACACATCGATGGACGGATAGATCTTTACAGTAGGCCCAGCTCTGGTGACGATTTCCAGCTTCAGCTAGAGGATCCACTCATAGTTACAGGCGAAATGGAACACTTGGATCTCTCGATGGTGGCTTCCAAGATAGCTTATGAGAACGAAAACTATATCAAGAAGGCAGTGGAGTCCTGGGGGTACATCTCTCTCTAAAAATATTTTTATCACGCACTATAGTTTAAGTTATAAATGAAATATATATGTTAATTAAGTCTCTGTATGGTATACATATATGCAAGCTAATTCTTCTAGCTGTTCATAACAGACGCACATGGAGTTCATTGCCTTCTTCAACTGTTGGAATGGTGGAGTTTTCTTTTACCCAAGCCCTGTCATATATCCTTATATTTACTCTTATTAGAACAGAAATTATGATCGTTGACCGGGACCGTAATCAAGGTCAAAATTCTATTTCCACATTCGAAGAATCAGGAGATTGTGGTTTTTAGTTCTACTCCTTCGAATGATCAAATCAGAGGTGTTGAAGTGTACAAAGAAGTTATTTTTTGTGATTGATGGTGGAGTTAATGGAAATGGAAAATGAAAATGGGAATAATAGAAAATGGAAAATGGAGATGGAAAATGAAAAATGGGATTTCATGAATAATGAAAAATGGAGATGGAAAATGGAAAGTAGAGAGTCATGGAAAATGGAAAATGGGCAACGGAAAATGAGAATAATGGTGATGATCTATCTTATAACTACTCCTATGAGTGATAAATCTACTCCTAGAAATAAAGAATTATGGTAGCACTACTCCTAGGAAAATATGATAATTCTACTCCTAGGAAAATATGATAATTCTACTCCTATGGAAGACATTAGTGTAGCACTACTCCTAGAAATGAAGGACATTGCAGGAATTTAAAAAAAGGAAAATGCTTCATTGCTGAATTTAAAAGGCTACATTGATAATAAATAAAAGATTACATAATGATAAAAAGCTGATTTAGCTTTGATGGCGGGGGCCTTTTTTCTTCTTCCTCTTGGCTATTTATAGGGCTTCTGGTAACTGATTTGGAAACTGTCAGGAAACCACTCTGCAGTTGCTGCAACTGTTGCTTTGAAAGTGGAAACCACCAGAACTGCATAACTGGTCTAAAACTGCTCTGGAATCGCCACTAAACAACGCCTCCTGTCTTCCGCTGTATTTTTGCTGATGATAACCTTGGAATCTGGGAAAACGTTGAACATCAAAGTTGCAGATCTTCAAATTATCTTTCCAACGGTATCAGAAACGTCCAATTTGGACATCGGATGAGAAAGTTATGGCCAAAATACTTAGACTGCACTAATGGCCGATTAGTAAATATGGACGATAGAAATCTGGATGATTTGAGATTTGGACAACATCGTCCATTTTGGGCGATGACATCATCGTCCATTTTGGACAATAGGAAAGTTGGACGATGACATTAACAAATTCATCCATTATTTACTATTTTGCCACTGGTCACTTCAACTGCCAGTTTGGCATACTGAATGATGTAGTCTGAAGATCTCATCAACATGAAAGTTGTAGATCTTCTCGTCCTCTTTCCAATGATTCAAGAATCACCCATTTTGGATACTTAATGTAAAAGTTATGACCAAAATACTTCAGTTGTGTCAAAACTGAAGTATTTATTGGCTGATTGGCAATATTTACGAAATTGCCATTGATCGCCCAAATGGCTATATTTATGGCTAACAACTCTACTCTAATCGTGATACCACCGATACATGCACAAAATAATATGAACACTCTGTAGTTGATCATTTACGTAACATATATAATGGATGCATGCATGCATGCAGAATACTTGAAGGCGGCGACGACGCAGGCCTTCATGTGTTACGACAAGGCTGCCAAACTGATCGTGGTGGCGTTCCGGGGCACCGAGCCCTTCGACGCCAATGACTGGTCCACCGACGTCGACCTCTCCCTCACCTCTCTCGGCAGAGATAAGCATGGGAAAAGCAGAGGCCAAGCCCATGTCGGCTTCCTCCGGGCTCTCGGCCTGTCAAACGACCACAACTACCAACTTGGCTTCCCCAAAGACTACCCCGGCATCGGCGCCGACCAGCTCGCCTACTATGCCATCAGAGACAAGCTCCGTGCTCGTCTCGCAGATGACAAGGATGCCAAGGTGCTCATAACCGGGCACAGCCTGGGCGGCGCGCTGGCGATCCTCTTCCCGGCGCTGCTGGACATGCACGAGGAGACTACCATTTTGGCAGCCATACAGAGCGTTATGACCTTTGGGCAGCCGAGAGTTGGGGACGATGACTTCGCACAGAACATGGGTTCGGTTCTCCGCCGGAGGTACCAGAGGATGGTGTACAGGTTCGACATCGTGCCGAGGGTTCCCTTCTTTTTTTTTTTGATAAGTTGAGCCACAAGGGCTAGTGGAAAGCAAGAACTTCAAAATCAAGACCCAACCTTTCAGCCAACCCCATCATCTTCCCCCTGGGTTCCTCCGTCGGGACGGCCCCCGGGGCTCCTACACAGAATTGGGCACACCATCTCCCCCTAGAGGCTCTAGCTAGGTTATCGGCCTCCCCATTCTCCTCCCTTGGGACGAACCGGATATGACACTCCCTCAATTGTGCGGCGCTCCAGCAAAGGGTCTGTAGTCTTCCATTCAGTGTGTTAGGCCATTGTCGTCGGTCGTTAACACACTCCACCAGGTCTCTGGAGTCTGACTCAATTATCACGCGAGAAAGTCCCATGCTTCTCACGATCTCCACACCTTTCTCCATCGCCGATAGCTCTGCAGCCAACACACTCGCCGCTCTTCCTCCCTCCGAGAACCACCATTCCCGGCCTCCAACAGCATTCCAGCATACCACACCCAAACCTGTTTCCCCTCTGTCATACGACGCATCCAACTTGATGATAAAGAAATCCCTCCAGTCCTCTCGCGCGTGGCGGGTATCCAACTTGAGCTTCGCCTTCCTCAACACCCATTCCTTCGATAGCCACACAACTCTCCCAGCTATCTTATCCGGTGACTCTCTTTCTCCATCAAAAACAGCCCTGTTCCGATCTTTCCACAGCATCCATAGACCGTATCCCAACTTCGCTTTCCTCTGTTGCAAGAGCTCCGATCGCTGATTGTTGGCGAGCACCTCAGACCAATTCCTCCATGACTCCTCCCTTCGAAACTCATAATCTCTCTGGAAGACCCGATGCCACACCTCCCTGGATGTCACACAGTCTACAAACAAGTGTGCCGTTGACTCACTCTGCTCATTGCATCTCGGACAAGCAGAGTTCGCCGTCGCTCCCACCCTATGCAGCGCCTCCTTGGTGGGGATTTTTCGGTGGATCAGTTTCCACAGGAATGCTCTGATCCTTGGTCCAAAAGGGCCTTTCCAAATCTTATCCCAGCGATACTCCTGTTCATCCTTCACCTCGACACCTCTCCTCTGCTCCCTGAGCATGTTGTAGGCTGACGACGAGGAGATGCGTCCGCTCGACTCAAAGACCCAAGTAGCCTGCTCCCTATCTCCTTCCCGGGGAGCTTGCATGGCGAGAATTTGATCAGTTATATGTATGGAGAACAGCCGAACAATCTTCCGTCTGCTCCAGAAGCCATTCCTCCCAACTAGCTTCCCCACCGTGAGACGATCCACATTAGCTTCCATGTTGATGAAGGTGAGTTTTCGATCTAAGGGTAGATCAAGGACCCACCAGTCCTTTACCACACTTAGCCTGCTCCTTGAACCAGGAGACCATCTCATCCCCAGCCGCAATCCTTTGCCGAGGGTTCCCTTCGACTACCCGCCGATGGGCATGTTTAAGCATTGTGGGGCTTGCATCTACTATGATGGCTGGTATACACGAGAGGTACTCAATCATAATCTATAATATTCCCTTCATATATAATCCTCCAATTCAAAACTTTCATAGTCAAACTGAAGTAGAAGTAGATTTTGGAGAGTATATATATTTAAAATTTATGATTTTTATGAACCAAAAAATTAGAATCTCGACTCTGTTTAATTCCATGAAAAAACTATACATATGACAGGAGGTGAAGGAGGCACCAGATCCCAACTACTTCGATCTGAGCTTTGTTTGGAAGAAGTACTCAAATGCATGGCTGGACCTCTTCAAGGGCATCACCATTGGAACGACCAAAGGGATGGAGGACTACAAGGAGGGCTACGTCTCCATCTTCTACAGAGCATTTGGGATCTTCATCACTGGCGTTGCCTCACACAGCCCAAGGGACTATGTCAATGCTGGAAGGCTTAGCGAGATCAAGTCCAACAAATAAGTCCATCTAATGACAAAGACACCTCATGGACACATCTATCACCATATATCTACACAAGGAAATAAGAACCAACATACCTGATGTTGCTTGATATCATCAATTGATCAACTTGTCAGTGGATCATTGTGGGTTATTGCTCCCACTTATACATATACCTCTGTTTAACAAGACAGCAACAAAGGAAAAGTTGATATTAAATAATACTGTTCTTGATGAAACAATATTTACATGCTATAACCGTGGCTTGATCAAAACTTTACCAGGAAGATCCAGAGATAAAAAGGATCGGCACGATGACACTAGTCTTGTGACGCATAATACTGAGGAGCTAGTTCGGGCAGCCACAGCGGGTCTATCCTTGTTACGTTGCGGACATAGTTGTTATTAGTCCGGACCAATTCATTGAAGATGATGCAATCCGGCTTCGTTCGGAACAATACAGAGGATGGATGGATTTGCACACCCTGACCGCTTGCCATTGCCCTATAAAAGAAAAGCAATAGAAAGGAATTGTCAAGTGCTTCACTTTAGCATATAGCACTTAAGGGATTTAAGGAAATGCGCCTTTAATGGTACCCTATATGGTGTTTTCAAATAATAAGAGGACAAAATATAACTTCAAACACAATCCTTCAGTTTCTTTTCACTCACGATACAACAAGAAAGTTATATCTAGTTTAAGACATCTCCATAACATAAAAGCTAAAGAAGCACCGATCTATATAACAAACAATACAGGTCATGATGAAAGCTTTGCCTTTGATATATGTTTGGCTGTTCCAAACCAAGACACGCTATGACTGAAAGAAAATGAATTTAAGCAGAGTCATCTTTGATTGTGCATACATCAACCACATAGGCTAACACATGATCATGTTTCACAAAGTACTGCAGAAACTTATACCTGTATGATCCATCTGGCTGCTTCACAGCTGCATTGAGGAAGAAAGCAGCGGTCAGGCATCTGCGGAACTGAAGCATGTCATCCCCACACGAAGAAAGAGGGAAACCCATTTGCTGTACGTGCCCTTTAATTTGACTGCACAAAGAAGTTGCAAAATGAGGAATTAGGATCTTTGACAGCTCATCCATGAAATAATACAATTCCCTTGTTAGTTGAGAGTATGCAAATAAAAATATTTGACAGGTAAACTAGAGCACGTAAATCTGGGAAAAATTGAACTACAAATTGCTTCAATGGATGATCAATAGCTAAAACCACTCTTCCAAAAATTTTATTTATTGTTTTAAAGTCAGGAAAGAGTTGAGAGTTTCTGGTGGGAGCTGCTTTATACATATACTGGAATTGATCATTTTTTTTGTTGATTGTTGTCCTTTCTCTCTAAGGACGTGATAATTGCCAACCTGTGAATATCTCGGGCATGTCTAAGTGAACGGCTGTTGACGAAGTTTTCCCTGCACCATTTATTCAGACTTTTTTCAATAGCTTTTTCTTTACTGTTTCCCATATTGCTCCTTTCCAAGTGTTCTTGAAAAGATCGATAAACATTCACCAGAGTTATATGGTCTCCATCTGAACTGGAAAAACTCTTCCTTGCAGCTTTTGCCTATGCAAAAATAAGAAACAAATGAAAAGTATCAATGTGAGACCAAAGAAACTTATAATTGATTATGTGAGAATGTGCTATCAATATAGAAGGAGTGAGATAGTATCCTTTTCTGCTACACTAGTTCTCAACCCTAAGGACCCTTGTGGTCATACCAACAAAGCACCATTCAGGTACTGGACTCACTTTTGTGTAGTCCTTGTGCTCTTGAAACTCTTTATCTTACCAGTTATGTAGCATGGAAATACCATCAAATTTAACTTAGAGTTGTCAAGGTTTTTCATGATGAAGAATCGGTGAAAAAATCTTAGCCTACCACAGTACTCTCCCATGCAGACCACACACTTTAGGTCTTGGTTCAAAAATTTAATAACTTCAACCATAAATTTGCCTCAAGATATGGTCACAACATTGGAAAGAGAATTAAAAGCAGTTGGTTTCCTGGTTTGACAAATCAAAAAATTAGTCGGAGTAAGCACAGAAGAAGGCATACTCTTAGCTTCAAAAAAAAGTTATCAACCATATCTGGAGGCAGATTCACATTTGAAAACATGTAAAATCTTTCAACCAAGATTTACACACACTAGGTATACTACCTCATATTCCTAGAAGCATCAACAAGAACCATAGCCACAGTTGCGAATTTTAGGCTTTTGTAAAATTTCTCCCTCCATCCACAAAACTTCCTGCATCTCCTTCCTATTGATCCTCATGAGAAAAGTCTTAATTCTGTCTAGATTGCTCATTGTGTTTCCAATATTCCTACACTATTAGAGATTAGCAAGAGGCCTGAATTCCAATCATTGCACATGACGCCCATCATTTCATGTCTAGAGTCTAAGCTCCAACTTTATGACACGACCAAATAGCAAAATGACATAGCTTCTCTATCTAGGGAAACATTTTACTGTTCTGAGGAAGATAAAAACTATGGTCACATTTTGTCAGACCAAGAGAGATGGTTACAAATACAACAACCAGCTAGACTATCTGATCGCAAAGAAAATTACCATTCTTAATTTGTAAAACTAAGGAAAATGAAACCTCATAAAATCTCCAATCCCATCATTCCCCGCTTTCCTAAAACACTAAAGCCACTCTAGGCTTATTTTATTGTAGTTACACTAACAAGCAAACGGATAGCGTCAAACGAGTAACATTTTGCAAGCTGTACAAATAACAAAGAAAATATTGATAGACCTTGCAATTTGCATGTCCATGATACAGTTTTACAGTTAAAATTTGTCTGGACTGAAACAACAGTAAGACATTATATCAAGCAATATTCAAGAAATTAAGGTTGCACACGTACCTCTTCCATCTTCTCGCGCACAAAGTAAAATATGGATTCTACTGAAAGCATCGCAACCACTATCAACATCTCTTCCGAGCACTTGTATTCACCGGCCAAGATGAGGGCTTTGGAGTAAATGGGGTCCAAGGGTAGCCTGGCCATTTGATGTCCCACTGGATCTGACAACTTGTAGTCACTGGTTAAAGCGCCCAATAGGAACAACTGCTCCAAAGATTTCACAATTGTCGTCCTGTGAGAGACATAGAACCACAAACTGAGCATAAGTTGCAGAGAAGGGATGATGTTCCGAAAGCAAAAAAATATAGTTTAGCATATTCAGAAGTAAAGACAGGACACTTCCCCAGAGGCCCACAAAAAAAAAAACACAAAAAAAAAACACTTTGGGTTTTCCCAATATCCCTTTAACTTGGGGAGAAAATCAACACTGCATTCTCTGTTTGTACCACCAAAATGACACTAGAAAAGTTGGAAACCTTTAAACCAGTTCATTTAACTACCAAGCTACACTACTTGAACCCACTAATTTCAGAGAAATATGAGTGTGAGAAAATTGCTTTTGCACTTCTGACTGTAGCTTTGGCAATGGCACTGATATGCCTTTATATTTTTGAAGTAAGAAATTTCTCCAATGAAACTTTTATTTATAATAAACAGATTGAAAAAGCTCTCCAGCAAAGCAACGATTCTAGCTCATGTTCACTTAGTATCATCCAAATGTATCATATGGTAAGTGACATGGAAGTCTTTTTAACTAACAAGCAGGCATTGGACAACAGGTGTGGATGGACTCAGAGATCTACCTTGATGGTTTTTCCATGAAATCAAACCCAATGATATCATCAATGCCAAGGGCCTTGAGTTGTAGCACCACATTGGCAAGGTTGCACCTCTTGATCTCCGGAATGGTGGAATCTATGAGTTTACCAAACTCAGATTCTGGATATAACCGAAAACATTTACCGGGCCCCTCACGTCCAGCACGACCGCTGCATTCAACATGCAGATGAAGTTGAATAGAACAAAACATACGATCATACAGCTAGCTCTACTACTAAACTCAACAGATGGACAAATTGGCCAAAACAGGTATGTAAAGTTGTAAGGGGCCAAATTTAGACCACAAGGACCATGTGCAACACACATCCACAGACACCCACACCCATGCATATGCATATAAACATGCACGTGACAAAAGATAGAGACTGATAAATGATAATATTGTATGCAGTTGTATGTTCAAAATCTGGCCACTGAAGAGGGAAAGGCACGTATATGAGTCTCAAAAAAGTCATGGCAAATTTAGAAGGCAGAAATGCAAATGACTTATCCAAGAAATCCCAGAACTCAAAGGCAAATGTGGAAAACATCAGTAAGTATGGGCAAGTCCACAAAACACCTGTCTAAAGGGTGGCTTTACTTTCTGCAGAGAGGCGAGGAAAGAGGAGCCAAGATAGCATCAAAAGTAAACCGAAAGTCAGGGAGATTCAGAAAAGCCAGAAGAGAAAAATGCAGCTTTAATTCATACTTTAGCACAACGATACAGACCCTCTTCTCCCATGGGAGTAGTTGGATACAGATCCCACACTTAGGAGGCGAAGCATGCAAGAATCTTGCACAAGATAGCACAATTGGATCTTTTGGAGATTAAGGGAAGGGCCCAAATAACTAAAAGAAGGCCCATTACAATAAAGATATTTGACCATGCTGGATTAAAAGCCAATCAGAAAGTCTCCTTTTAATGCTGTGGGAAGGAGGAAAAGACCTCAAAGCTTTGCTAGCTAGGAAAGAAACTGCATAGATATAACAGCAAAAGCTTACCTCCTTTGAAGAGCCTGAGCTTTTGATGTAGGGATGATAATCAATGACTCCATCCCTGTAACTGGGTTGTACGAACGAGCTTTAACTAATCCAGAATCAATGACATATTTGATTCCAGGAATTGTTACTGATGTCTCAGCGATATTCGTCGCTAAAATGACCTACATGATTTAGAAGAGAAAATTCTTCAGCATCTTGAACAATAAATAATATTATAGGCTTTGCCCATTGTACTATTGTTGTCTGGTCAAAATTTGGAATATGCCCTGAATGTTCCATACTAATTAACGGAAGGGAACAGCAATGAGAGGGTTGTTCTTTTCAAAATATCTATGAAAATCGAGGAGTCAAATGCAAACATTCTGTTTTGAAGTGATTTTGCACACTATTAGCCTAAGTCAGGTGGTGATTTGCCAAAAAGGAGAAAAAAGTATGCCGAGCCAACAGAGTACAGTCCACAATTAGTCCAACTCAGAATCACAGTTCATGTCAATTAACTTATGTACCTTGCGAACACCAGATGGGGCTGGTTTGAATGCATTCATTTGCTGCTCCGAGGGAAGAGATGAGTATATTGGAACCGTCATGATCTTTTTATTGGCTTCAGGAAGCTGGTGCACACGCTCATGAACAAGCCTCTCCACTGATTCAATTTCTTCTTGGCCAGTCAAAAATGCAAGGATATCACCAGGACCCTCCTCCAAGTGGACCTGAGGGATGACAATGAAATTACTATATGACTATTAGAAAGACAATGACCAATAGATTCCTGGCAAGGAAAAATGGTTGGCACAATTCGGGAAGATTGCTAAACATATGTAGTAATCCAGCAAGAACCAAGCCGAATGCAAAACAAAACTAATTGTTCTTGAGACACAAACATGCATCCATTCACGCAAATGCAAAAGTTTAGAGAAGAATTTCATGCAAAGGTCCCCTGATGGAGCCCATCCATTTGCTATCAATCCACCCAAGAAACACAGAAAATGGCATCAAAACCTAAGTGAAGGACACAACAGAGAAAATAAAGTAGGTTTTGGTAAGAGACCAAGAAACTACAGGATATGGACTCAGCAAATCTGGGGAAAATGTGGGACATTCAAGGAAGGAAACTGTGTGCATGGGCTAAAGAAGAAAGGCTGCTGGAAAGAGGGAGGGGGAGTGAAGAAAGATGAGGAAATGCTAGAATACAAATAAAGAAAAAGTACCTGGAAAATTGTGATTAGAGTTGCTTCCAGATAGTCTGCCTCTGGTTGATAGGTATAAAGTAGATCCACAGGGTATTGTCGTCCTTGAACATGAACAGCTTTTGCACCACCAAAATACACGGAGAAACCTTTCGCATCCAAGCTAGCAGACATGATTATCAACTTTAAGGTAGGAAGTTTTGCATTCTGGCACGCCTTTAGAGTACTAAAATTTTGGTTTTTTCCTCCTTCATAAGAGACTTTATCAACATTTGCCTTGTCAGTATCAGATAACTTAGCTGTGGAATGCACTCTTGAATGCTGCACTCTCTTTAGCAAGCCTAGCAAAACATCAGTATGGACTGTTCTTTCATGCGCTTCATCAACAATAATTATGCTATACCTTGACAACAATGGATCCAGTAATGCTTCTCTGCAAACGCATTAAGCCAGATAATTGTCAGCATAGCTTTTATCACTACAATTCACAGGTCGAAAGAAATTTCTCCGTATGCCAAAAACTCCTTAAACTTTAAAACAATTTTAAAAGGAGCAATCTCTATGCATGCAAACTAATGCATGAACCACAGAAAATATGTAATTCTACAAAATATAATCATCTATAGTAGCCTATGCAAGACATAAAACAATGTTTCATAACATTGCCATGCACATATCCAGGATCTAACTTAACTGATTACCAAATCTTGAACAATAATCTGCTTTAAAACCTGCAGCAAACTCCAAACTGGCAACATGATTAGAAGTCTATAGTATACTCTAATGTCATCCAAGACTCTGGTATGCCAGTTCAAAAACGTATGTTGTTTGAACAGACAGTGAAGAAAGTTCTCTAACTCATTACCTGAGTTTACATGTTTAAGAACATCACATTAAATCAAACCGTATTAAGTAACCATGCCAATTATCAATTATCCATTAGTGAACAGAAATTGCAAGTGACAAGTGAGAAAGCCAAAATGTTTTGAAACAGAGCAAGGTGCAATATGAGATGAAGAAGCATTGGGGTTGTTTTGCTTTAATCCCTTTAGGCTGCAAGAACTCTTTGAAAATATAATAAGGAGCAAGGTTTATTTAAAGCAGACAGACAAAACAGATACAATAAGGAGCTACAGTCCTCCAAATACTTAGAAAACTAGTATGATCGATGCCAAATATCCTGCAATCAGAACTCTTTGAAAACATCCTAGTCCCAAGATGAGCCTTTTTTTGGTTTCTGTACTTTTCTAATCAGAGTACTTCTCTTTAATACCAAATAAATTATCTACAAGAAATTCAGACCTTTTCTTGCAACAATAACATTATTAATTTTCATTTTCATAACAATGTAAATACAACTACTTTGCCTTGCATTATGATACAAGAACATGTGCAGACAATACAAGATTATAAATCATAGCAGTGATCACGATATGTTCATTCATAAATTCATAAAGTAACAACAGGATCACCTCAACAGTAATCCATCTGTCATGTACTTAATTCTTGTTGAGCTGGAAGTTACATCTGCGAATCTAATTGCATAACCAACCTTCTGCCCTAGCTCAACACTGCATTCTTCAGCCACACGCTTTGCAACTGTAACAGCTGCAACCCGCCGTGGCTGAGTGATGCCGATAACTTTCCCATTCTGGCAAAATCCAGCATTGCATAAAAATTGGGGCAACTCTGCAAAAGATCATAAAAGATAGATTTCTAAAAAACTAGGAATAACTCCAAGAACAGCAGAAGTAGAAGAAGTAGGGCGTACGCGTGGTCTTCCCACTTCCAGTTTCCCCGACGACTATCAGGATATCGTTCTTCCTCACCTCATCCACTAGCCTCCCTTCCACTATAACAACAAGAACCCGATGTTAATCGCAAACACATTAGGAGAAATCCTAATTTGGTATTCATTTCTTACAGAATACGACCTGAAGCAATGGGGAGGGATTTCCTCTGCTTGGCGATCAACTGCCTCCTGGAGATAATAGACAACAAATTCCTATAAGTTACAATTCGTACTTATTCCGAGAAATTCTGGAGAAAAGGGACTTCTTGTGTTCAAGAGTAAGCGAAAGGAGGGTGCCAGAAACCTCTGGTATGACTTCTGGGCCTTCTGGTCGGGTAATCCTCCACTCTGTTGACGCTTTCCGGCGGAGCCGCCGGCGTTTGGAAACGACGGCATGGGCGGTGGTCCGGCGGATGAGAGCGGCAGCAGCCAAACAGGGAGGGAGAGAGAGAGGCTTGTAAAACGGGTACGGATCTTTGCGTAACTCTAACCTAAACGGAGTCCGACGTCATATAGGACTCTCATGTATCGGGTAGCAGATGCGAACCCGATAAACATAAACGGGTACGGGTCACCGGTCGCCCTTACCCGGATCCGATGGGTGCATCAGGGTTTCGTCTTCGCCCTCCCCCTCTCGCTTAAAACCCTAGTGACCAAAGGCATCGAAATCGCTGACACCTCAGGGAGACCCAACCCTGGAAGCAAGAAGAGAGATGGAAGAGGAATGCGCGGAGTCTCGTCGGGAACCAAAGGAGAGGAGGAAGAGAAAGAGACTAGATTTGAGAATGGAGGCGTTACCTGAGTCGAGCAATCGGATTCCGCCGGTAGTGGGGTACTTTCCCTCTTGTTTCGACCCCACGGAGGAGGATGGGGGTGACGCGGACGTGAGGTTGTTCAGGAACAGGCTCCGTGCCAACCGCCTGGAGGTCATCGTGAGCCCAAAGGACTCTAACGTCGATTACGTCGGCACCAACTACTCCGGCGAGGCGGCCGGACCCCAGCTCTGCACTTACGCCCTTGGAGTCCTTGATAAGGAAACCGGCACCCTTAAGATCGCTCCCATCGCAGCGAACAAGGTTCGTCTTAGAACGCCTTTAAAAGAATTCATTTTCCCCTTTTGAGGTCGTGGTATTATCGTGTATGTTAACAGATGTAACTCGGTGATGTTGATACGTAGATTTAGTTGGTTCAATAGTTAAAGTTGGCTTTTATGCTCGTAAAAGAGACGAACTCGTAATCCCATGGTTTTTAGTTCTTCTACGGTGCAAAGTTCTCCTTTTATTCTTGTCAAGCTATTTGCACTTGAATTATGATAGAAAGATTTATTGGTACATTCTCTGTTATTTAAACAAAAGATATTCTTTTCCTTTTGTTTCCAAATGATAAGATGCTGTGAATAATCTCTATCTTAGAATAGCTGGCCATTTGAAACGTCTGAAGTTCGTTGTTGTCTAAAGAAACCATTTTCTCTTGGAGATGCATCTTAGTTATTTCTGATTACAGTGGTACCTTGTGATACCTTGACAGTATCTTTAGGATTTCCATTGGATTGTGGCTGCACCTTTGTTTAGTGAGTTTACCTTCTGTCCTTGGATATCTGATAAGGACTCGGTATCATTGCCTGGTGATCCAGATATTACGGTATGAAATGATACTGCTGTACCTGATCAATGGGTTTGATGGTTGCCAGTTTGTCTGTGTTTGTTTTACAGTATTCTCTTGGCTGTGATGGCTTCAAATTTTTTTGGATGCCCTACTTTGTTGTTTCTAGAATAAAGGGCCTGCCATAAAATGACATCGTTTTTTTATCATGGAAATCCAGCTTATGTTTTAATTACAACTACTGCTGGTTTATTTTGTTCAGCAAGTAGTTTTTCAGTGATCTTCTTATATGGAAACTATGAATGACCATGAGGTGACTCTTTATAGGAAGAACTCAGGTCTGATTCTCACAGATGTAATCGTTTTGTGCGAACAACTTGCTTAGATTATTCTGATTGTTTTTCTTACAATTGCTCATCGTGGCCTAGACAATTTTTAGTTCTCTATGATTTGCTTCCTATATATTTCATAACATTATATCTGTGTATTTTTTTTATCATGGGTTTAGTAGTTCATTGCAGATCTTTAGGCTCGAAATGAAAGCGACAAAGAAGCCTTCTAAAGATGCAGAGTCTTTGGTGGCCTCGACACAGGAGAGTGCTGCTACAGAAAAAGCATCAAGGAAGGTTTCAGACCTCATGAGTCTTTATGGAACTAAAAAGCATAAAGCCAAGGTAGACATCCTTTTCTTTCTGCTTCTACGTTCTTGTTCATTCCTTTAGGTTCTTGTTCTTAATGTCTTAGGTCCTAAGATATCGGCGACGACTCATTATAAGAGCCCCTTACAACACTTTAGTGTTTTAATAACCATCTCATAGGCTCATAGCTAATCTTAATGATGGCACCTTCTCTTATTTATATTGTTTCAGGTTTGTACTGATTGTAGACTATGATCTTACAAGTTTTTAAGTAATCTGGGTTACACATGGTTTTAATATTCGCAAAACGGGTTATAACTTAATAGTTGATACATGTACAACTAATGAATTTGTTCAAGTCTTTGTTTCTTCTGAAATCTGGAAGCCTTTCTACTATTCTGCAAAATACCTGGCCTAATCACTAGCTTGTCCAACTTAAATGGGCAGCATAGCCTTATGTAGGAACAACAATACAAGGTGTTTGACCAAGAACTTACTAAGGATATAAATGCTTTAGGAGTCTCTATATAGTGGTAAGTGTGAGTCTAGCAAAGAAATTGCTTATTGCTGTTTGGATCTTTTATAGGAAGGTTGAGTACATTGATTGGCAACTTCTTCGCCATTTGGATTCAGGAGGTTGTGGTGGGGGGATATGGCCTTGTAATTTCAGTGAAAATTGGCAACAGTTTCTGTGACACAAGAGGAGATCGGATGAAGAGGCATGTATCTAATATATAAGGATAGAAAAGCTATGTGAAGGCATATATTTTTTGAAGATACAAGTAAAACACAAGCATTTCTTATGTGATAGAAAAAACCGTTGAATTGGAAGTACAGAATAAAGTCATCAAAATATATGCCTAGCTAGCAAATGGACATGTGATGGCATAATATTTGGTCATTGCATTTTTGTTATCAGTTTGGGATGGACAAGACTTAAAATCTGAAAGAAGGTTGGTGCCGATCAGCAAATTCTCCTTTGCTCTCCTCACCTTAGAATCTAAAATTCGGATTTTACACCTCAGTTCTTACTATGGCTAGCGTGCATTTCGTGGTTTATTGCCCTCCTGTAACTACTCCCTTAGGATACGAGGACTTTGAGTTTGTGCCTACCAAATTGTCTTTCCCATCTAGCTACTTCCGAGTTTCAATGGATTCAAATTACATCCTATGGATAACACGAGTAAAATCGTATGTAATCATTCTTTTTCCATGCAATGTGGGTGAAGACTTTCAAAAGAAGGAACCACATACTTACTCAGGCACTCAGAATGCATCTATAGAATGTTTTTGTGTAGTCCAATCTTTTTGTCCATTTGGGGTTATTTTTCTCTTTCTTTGTTGATTTGAGATTAGCATGTTTGTTTTAGTGTCCTTTATGCCTTGTATCACTTCAACATCTTGGCATGGTGGACATTTCTGCATTATTATGTACTTTAAGAGGAAAAGTTTGTCAAATCAGTCTTCTGTTTTTCCATTACAATTTTCAGCCTCTTCCTTTCATCTCACTGGGAACCTGATTCTTCTTTTTTAATATGACTGCTTGTAAGTGGCATGAGCACTCTAAACTAATATAAGAGGAAACATATGTAGAAGGTAGCAAGGTATTGGAAATATGAGGATACACCAGGAAAAAGAGCCAGCAAGCAGTTCCCCGGGTCAAATTAGCTTAATAGATTCAGTGAAATGAAGAAATCTTCTGTTCAGTTATGAAACCTATTTGCATTTGATTCTACATAAATTCGCCCCTATTGTCTGGTGTCCTGAAAGTTCTGGTTGAGAATTCTCTTGGTACTTTGGAACAATCTTTGCTAGCTTAGAGTCAACAGGTGATGGAATTTTATGCTATTTCGAGATGCCTCCAATCAGTAGTGCGCTTGCAATTCTATGTAGCAATCAAATCTGTTTCTGCCTAATTATAGGTTCTTCCTTTTACAGCTCAATAAGTGGAGATTGGTGAACGAGGAAAGTCTTCCAGCGGATCAAGAATATCTGGGAACCCAAATGCTTAATGATGAAGAAAAGAAAGAGGCTCTTGAGGACGCTAATAAAGTAGTTGCTCGAAATATTCCTCCCCATGATAGTTCTGCTGTTTCACCACTGAAAGCTTATCCCCTTGATGAGATTATTCTGAAGGAAGAACGATCTTACCTCTTAGACATTCTAGAGATCGTGCATTCTGGAGCAGATTTTGCTTCCGAAACCAAATTTTGGCAAGATAATGGTTATCCAAGTTTTGTGTTCAATAGGATACACAGGCTAAGGGAGATTAAGGTATGTTCTACGTATACCACACTGATAATCATTGTTTAGGGCATTTTTATTCTGCACTGAAATGTGATCTCCTAACTTTCGATTTGCTACACTTAGACATTAGTTTTGTACTTATTTGCCATGTTTCATTTTGTACTGTTGATATTTCTCGTGCCATCTCTATGGCTCTCATATTAGTAGTATATTGGTGCGAAGTTTTCTTGTTGACATGGGGTTGTCAGTAGCATGCTTTACATTGAGGGATTTCAAGAAAGAGTTGACCGAATTCGCAGCTGCTTGTCCATATGATGTCAACATTTTTCAGTTGATAGTAGAATTGTGTGATGTGCATGCCAACGGCCAAGTGCTGATTGGAATATTGCTGCTATAAAGAACCATCTTCAAGGCAGTGGCTCGATTCTGGGTCATTATTAATAGTTGTGTCATCTGAGCATGACTGTGAGCTGCTGACAGCCTTAGGAAAATAGATCTTTTCTCCTATGTTTGTTTAAACATTCTATGTTGGGGATTACAGCATTTAATATCTTCTATTACTTTATTTGTTTAAGCCATTTTTCTTCTGTTATATTGTTGTCGCATTTTCTCATGAATCTAATATCTATTTATGATATATTGACAGATCATATTGGTAATGATACATTAATAAACCTATCTTGTTTTCTTTTGAAAATATTCTTTTTTTCCACGTTTTTGCAGGATGAGGAAGCTATGAATAACCTTGCCTGCATGCTATCGTCTATTACTCATCTCCTAAATTTCATGGATCTGGCAAGCAAATTTCGAAACTCCAAGTCCTTGTTCCAAGACAGTTCTACTGGTCTCCACAATATTCCTCAAATCGTGCGTCAAAAGCTTCTAAGGATGTTTCTTGATAACAATTCAGTTGTACTGTCAACCGAAAAGAGGGAGCTTTTAATTGGCTACATTTTGGTGCTCACACTTCATGTCGATAAATTTCAGACCGACCCTTCTGATATTTCAAAGGACTTGAAGATGCCATACTCCAATCTTAAGCCATACTATCTGCAACTGGGGTGCAAGGAAACCAGGAACATTCTTGAGAAAAAATCTGTTTTGTCTCTTCCACTCCCTCTTAACTTCCCTGAGCTAAAAAAGCCTCGGCGGCGGGGCTAATCATCCTCACTCATCTTTTTGTGTAAAAAAGTTCAGAGTGATGTTTTATTACAGATGACTCGTTAATCATCAGGAATGTAATCTCTGTATCCAGGTTTGGATTTTGCTTATGGGTATGTAATTTAATTCAGACAAAAACCCTGAATTTTTGTTGTGCAAGTGAGTCGGATTGATGTACCAGGGCAGAGGATGATTGATGACGGGGGTTTAGGTGAATGCTTTATGTTATATAAATTTTTTTTAAAAACTATTCTCTATCGAGCCTAATTTTTTAAAAAAAACTATGTGCTACAAGTTTTGTGTACAATGATACTATGATAGTGACATGTCATTAAATTGACTATTGATTCTTTCATCTAGTTCATCTGTAACTTATTAATGATTGAAATATATCGATAGTGAGGTACGTTGATAGAGTCTATTTTATTATCTCATGGAAAATGATCTGCGTACATGACCACGTCGTTGCACATTCACTCAATCATTTAATCCATTGGTAGATTTCTACTGATTGAGGAGCATCTATGAAGTACATGCCTTTGTGTATGCATCCCAATCGCGATCTATATTTCATTGCCGATAGATTAAATGAATAATTCAATTGGTAATGAGATACCGATTCATTAATCTAGTTCATCGGTAGACCATTACCGATGGATTACATAAAAGAATCGGTAATCCACTGCTGATTCAGTCATGTGTGATGCACATGTCACGTCAGCATGTATACAAATCAATGCTCTTTTATAATATGGGGATTTAGCATGGGTATGGTCTTAATATGGCATTAAATCAAAGTGGATTTTTATTAAGACTTTAAGTCCACTTCAGAGATGAGAGGAAGCAAATGCCCTAGTTTTAAAGTGCTTTGGTTGCTTTACACCGGCGATCTCTTTTTTCCATTCATTCCCCATCTCATGACCGTGACCAAGACGAGTCCTGTTTGGGTCATAATGTTTTTTCCATGCTACCATTATATAAACGGATGATATCTGTTTAGATCTTATCCAACGGTTGAGATATTTAATAAAATGCTGACTTTGATTCTAATAATAATGATCTCAACTATTTGATGAGATCTAAACAGATCTCATCCGTTGATAAAATGGTAATATAGAGACAATGGTATGACCCATACAAGCAACCACTTCAACCTCCTTCCTTGCCGATCACTGCCAGCCAACCGTTTGTTGCCGCAACACCACCTCTTCCCTGCCTTCCCTACTCGTCGTTGTTCCTTCTACAGTCACTGATCATCCTCCACGAGAATTTTGGTGTAGCCACCGTCATATCCGTTGCTTCCACCATTGCGATTGATGATTAGACCCCGGGGGATCGAGTCCCCTGGTCCTCACGACCCTTCCCATGGTGGTCTCAACCTCTGATGAGCTCCTTTCGTTGGCAATCCATCGTCGACAACTCTCAGCTTCAACTTTCGCTTTTTCATTTTTCTCCTTTCGCTCTTTACATCTCAAAATCGTCTCCTCCGTCGTCGTTTTCGCTAATCAGCCATCATGAATTAATTCCTCATGTCCCTACATCCCTCACGTGCCAGTCTTGACGTACGCCAAACTACTTTCACCGTCGATCCATCATAAACAACTCTTAACTTTAATTTCCTCTTTTCGCTCTCGAGATCACAAAACCGTCGCCTCCGTTGGTGTTCTTACCAATTAGTCACCGATGATCAATTCCCCATGTCCCTAGGACCCCTCCTATGTCGGTAACCTCTAGTGACCTCCTTTCATCGTCAATCCATCATCTAGTTTCATTTTTCTCTTTTTTCTTTTCAATGTCCCATGCTTCAATCGGCGTTGTCACGCCGCCCATCGCTGCCTCTCGGTGATCTCCATAGCACTGTCGCCGGCGAATCGTTGCCGACATCCCTCTTCAAAACACCACTGTCCACTAACTTGTTAAATAACACACCAGTAGAAGGGTAATTTGGTCACATTATTTTAATAACTACCGTCTAATAATGGACCTGCTAAATAGGAACGTGGATTATGCGTGGAGAAATGTTGAAATCAAATTATCCTTATAAGGAGCAAAAACGGTTATCCATAACCACCTCTTATAAGGTTGATTTAATTCATACATTTATATCTATTCTATAGTTATAGTATACTAGTACTCACTTGTGTCCCTGGCACAGTTTTTAGTTATTGTTAATATAAAATTTTAACAAACTCCCTGTAGTTTGTCTGCTTAAACGGCTGTGTTGACCCGTAGGTGGTCCAGGGTTCGAAGGTTGGTCATAGCTTTTTGTTCACTGCCACCATAAAACATAGCCAATAAAATATAAAATAAAATATTATAAGTCTAACTTAAGGTATATAAAATAAATATAAGTCTTTGCATATTGCATAAGATAATATTAATAGAACTTAGGTTGATATGAATTAATGCAGGTTTATATAAAGCAAACTTAGATAATATATATAAAGAAACTTAAGGGATATGAATTAATGCAGGTTAACCGTTATTGCTCCTTATAAGGTTGATTAATCTAATACAATCAAACTTATATAATACACATACGAATTCATTAATCAAATTTGATTTTATAACCGAATCATCCATTAACTTGATGGTTAGGGTGGGAGGGGGCTCACCTAGTATTTTATAGAGGAAGAAATCATCTCAATCTAGTTCCGTATACGCCAATTAAACGATAGAATAGGTAAGGAAAAAGAAAAGAAAAGAAATTTGTCTGATTTAGGGGGAAGAAAACCTTATCGGATCCGGATTCAAAGACGGTACTGTGGGTTTCGGACCCATTATCTAGCAGGCATCTCCCACCGACTCCCAGAAGAAAGAAGAAAGGCAAGCAGCTCTAGATACATAGGGCATCTCCATCGACTCCCAGTCTTGCTTTGTATTGTATGACCATGGCGTCCGAGGAGATCAATGAGAAGAATCCGCCCCCCCTCGATGAAGACGACATCGCGCTGCTCAAGACCTATGTACGACCGCCCTCTCTTGGCACAGAGCTTCAAGAAAGATCTGTTCTTTTTCGCATACTAGTTTGATTGGTGTTTATCTTGGGTTGTTTTGGGCTTTTTTGGGTTTTCCTTTCAGGGATTTCGTGTGAAATTTATGGATTTTATCACTGATGAATGTTTGGATCGTTTACCGTATTAGGTTAGCATGTTGCTTTCAGAATGTATATGCTCTCGAATAACCTGATTTCTCTATTTCCACATAAGGTTCTTTGAAGATATTGTTATTTTTGGTTAGTGTTTGTTTCTTGCGAATTTCTATCGATTTTTAATATGTTGGAATTGCTTTTCATACAGGGGCTGGGACCGTATTCTGCAAGCATAAAGAAGGCGGAGAAGGAAATTAAGGAAATGGCTAAGAAGATCAACGATCTATGTGGTGAGTATTTTTAACTTTTAGGGTTTCAACTTGCTCCTAGGTCTTGAAGTTTAGCATTAGAATCAAGAGCGGAATTCGATCTCCATTATCTTTGAACTTGCTCCTAGTATTGCTTGTTTATATGTTGTTCATGTATATGGGGCATAAGAAATCAATCTCCATTGACCTTGAACTTCTTCTTTTTAGCGCACCGAATAATCAACTACTAGGGCTGAAACTTAAGTGAAATTCCATTAGCTTTAAAAGGATGTGATTAGAGTCGCAGCTAACTCCTAATTTTGTTTTCCTCCTTCCCATGATGGTTCAATAGATAGCCTAATTGGCACTTGAAATATGAGTTGAAAATGGGTCAACTGATATGGTTCAAGCTGACAAAGACTATGAGATGATAGTAAGTTGAGATGCTCAATCTTGCTGGAACAGCTAGAGTGTAAGAGTTATCAAAGAATAAAAGGCAAAAGTTTGCATGGGTTGAAGTTTAGATGGCCAGTTATTCGACCCTTCATACTCCACCTTGCATGAAAAGGGGGTAAGGTTAAACCATTAAAATGATTATGCTGGTTAGCAGTTAAAATATGTAGAAATTTGATTTTCCCTTTCTAGCTATTGCTTATACTGGTCATGAAAGTTATGCCCTGTGCAGTATTTAGAAATAAGATTTTCCCTATCTAGCTATTGCTTATGCTGGTCATGAAAGTTGTGGCTGTGCAGCATTCGTTTTCATAGATATCCATTCTTGATTGGAATCTTCTATTTTATCTGGCTTAAGCCGTGTTATCCATAATAAGCACCTCAAGTATGCCATTATGTGTTCAGGGCTCTCTCTCTACTTATGTCAAGAAAGTCATAGGAGCTTAGTAGTTTTGGACTCTAAAGTTGTCGTTGGAGAGGAAAATGTTTTCATTTTGTTTTCCTAACGCTATGTGTGTTTCCAAACGAGCAAAAGTTCTCTTTCTCCAATTTTTTGATCATTTGCCACTATGACATTGTCATTCTCTGAATGCAAGTGGACTAGTTTAAGTTTCTAAGCAAAGAGATTGTGAATCCAACTTCAGGAATTAAAGAGTCCGACACTGGTCTAGCTGCACCGAGCCAATGGGACTTAGTATCTGACAAACAAATGATGCAGGAAGAGCAACCTCTGCAGGTAGATTTGATATAGAACTTTCTATGAATAAGTAAGATCTTTCCCTTTAATTCCTTTAAATTTGAGGAGCTTCATTTGTGTTTGAAGGTTGCAAGGTGCACAAAGATCATCAATCCTAACACTGAAGAGGCCAAATATGTAATAAATGTTAAGCAAATTGCTAAGGTATGATGTCTCATTTCACTAGCAGACTCATGAAAACCTGTTGATGTTGGAGGATAAAAACTAATTAACTATTACTGTTACTATGATTGTCATAATTAATCATCATCTGTCTTCTAATATGCAGTTTGTTGTTGGCTTGGGAGACAAAGTCTCCCCAACTGATATTGAAGAAGGGATGCGTGTTGGGTATGGCTGAAAAATTAATTATATTTATTCTCTGGGATATTTTTGAAGGTTCATTGATGCCCTGGCACACTTCAGTTAAAATGCGAAGCTACGAGTTTTTTTCCTGTTATGTTATTGGTGCTTTTTCCCAAATATCTTTCTGATATTGTCGTGTATGCTAAATACTTATCAAGAAAACTAGGGTAAGAGCAACACATAATTTAACTACAAGAGAGGCGATCGAAATTGTTTGCATCCTACATCTGAAAGGGTAGGTTTATTGGGAGTTCTGTGTAATACTTGAGGGTTTGCTCATGCTTGTTTCATTAAGATACTTTGCTGCCTTTGTTCTTACTATTTTATTCAAGATGTGTGCAAGCTTTTAGGGAGTTACTCTGCTGTTGGCCCAAAATTTATCTAATTACATGGATCGCCTCCTCTTTGGGTCTTCCAGAGAAAAACAAATGGTGTAACTCAAGATGCCCATCCACTCTTTTAGCTGCATTCATTGAGTTCATCACAATTGTAACTTAAGCTTGAAAGTAATGAGTAACATGCCAAACTTCAGTGCCATATCACTTTAATAATTTATAGCAGATGGCTTGGATTAGAAAAAAGATGCAAGATCAGCATTGATGTTAAGACTGTGATTATTTGTTGAGTTGCTTCTTTGATAGTCATGTCGATCAAGTAATTTGCTACTTGTGGCTTTTATAACTAGCTTTGTGTTGCTATTTGCATCGGCTTCTGGGTATCTTATGTTTTCCGCCTCAGCTGTTATTAGATTTTGGGCCAAGCTTTGACAAGTGAAATGTGTTTGAGAGCACGTTACCAAGATGCTTATATCCTTTTTAAAACTGGTTCATGAAGACTTGGGAACATGCATGTGCCATGCCCATGAAGTCTCCTGATTTACATAATCAAGCATCACCACATATGCAAAAGATGGTACTAATAACTACCAGTTATAAAGGATGATTATAGTTAGGCATGGTTCGAAGTTTTGGTTTCAGCTGCAGCCCAAAACTAAATATTTTAGGAATTTCGCAGTTTCAGTGACTTTGGGCTTGGTCTCGGTTTTGCTTCCAGAAGTATTCTCATATTACGCAAGATACTAAAAATCAAATTATTTATGTAACTAACCAAGATTGGAAAAGCAAAAATGTCTCTATGAATAGATTTCTTGAGCTAAAATTTCAGTTTCTAAAAGGATTTCAAGACTGGTGTCTTTTTTATTCCTAGTATACTTAGTGCCATTGAACATCTTGAAAGGAGGAATTCCTTCTTCTACTAGTTTAGGAATGCTAGGGCACAACCTGAAATAGGTAACATGTATGATTTGGACCGCATCATGTCTTTTGTCTTCATGATTTTGGCTCTGTTATTATATGCTCAAAAACATGTTCAAAGGCTATGCTAAGATTTTGAGGTCCATTACATCCTATGTACTTTCATCTTCAGTCATGCATTTGACCAGTTTTTTTTTTGCCTTTTTGTTAGTAATTGAGCATTTAACCCTATATTAGGGTCCCAAAGGGTACACTTTTAGAACCAGAAAATCCCCATAATGGGGTCTTGAACTCAAGGCCTCTTTCCCACCTGGGGCTCTAATTATGTAGGTGCTAACCAGCTTTCACATTTGCTGACCACTTGACGAGTGGAGTATCAAAACCATCATTTTCCCACTCATTTAATCAAGATGGTTAGTAATCTCTAGTTTAATTGCCTTATATTTAATGGGTTATTTACTTTTGAGACCTTGAAAACTTCTTAAATTACAAATGTACCCTTACAATCTTTGCATTTACATATGTACTCCTGAAAACATTGTGATAATGTTAACCATGCCCCTCCGTCCAAGTCCGTATATATATCTAACTTAACCAGAGTAGAAACATAACCAGGGTGGGCAAAATTACTTAATTGCCCATCTCCATTAACATCTAACTTAACCAGAGTAGAAATATAACCATGGGTATAATTGTCTTTTCAAAAGGGTTATTTAACGACGTTAGGCATATTCCAGGCATATTCCGTGAATATTAACCGGCTAGTAACCGGAGGGTATGGTTAACATTATCACAATGTTTTCAGGGGTACATATGTAAAGGCAAAGATTGTAAGGGTACATTTGTAATTTAAGAAGTTTCAAGGTCTCAAAAGTAAATAAGCAATATTTAATTTGTTATCCAATGCAACTGTGGTACAAATTTGGAACAATAAATGCAACTTATTGAGTGGGCTGTTGGGTCTGACCTAGGCACTAGCATTAGAACCCTGGGTACTTATGCGGGCTGTTATGGAAGCAGGATTTAACCGGACTGTCCAGACTCTCAAACCGTCTAGGTGGACTGCATAAGTGCCTGCAGATAGGTCTAGCAGAATTTTTGAATTTATTTTTTTCGTGTCTCTGCAACGGTTTGTCATTTTCTAGGTTGACGTTTCTCAGAAAATAATGGTTTTTCCCCTTCAACTGCAGGGTGGATAGAAACAAATACCAGATTCAGATTCCTTTGCCACCCAAGATTGACCCAAGCGTTACAATGATGACTGTGGAAGAGAAGCCTGATGTCACATACAATGATGTCGGTGGATGTAAGGAGCAAATTGAGAAGATGCGTGAGGTTTGTGTAGTTGTCTTATATGTCAGAGATACAACTAGCTCCATGTTTTCATACAGAACATCATGTAGCATGGACGGATATGCATTAGATGAGGGTGAAGAAAACATTTTCAGGCAACATGTGGTATACTTGTAAATGATAGGCATAGAAATGGGTAAAGTGCAGGTTCGGCATTTATTCATTGGTGCTGGAGCCGATATGGGAACAGAAGCTTGAGGTGGAGGTTGCATGATGTGAGAGTGGAGCATTAAAATCATATAGCAAAAAAATTTCAACTGTCAGCTTTTATTTTCGATGAATGCAATCTTTGCACATGGAAGCCTTATATTTTGTACTCTAATCCACTGCATCAATTTTCAGGTTGTGGAGCTTCCTATGCTTCATCCGGAGAAATTTGTTAAGCTCGGTATTGATCCTCCTAAAGGGGTCTTGTGTTATGGTCCACCAGGAACCGGTAAAACATTACTTGCAAGAGCTGTAGCAAACCGAACTGATGCCTGCTTCATTCGTGTTATTGGAAGTGAACTTGTTCAGAAGTATGTTGGGGAAGGGGCTAGGATGGTTCGTGAGCTTTTTCAGGTTATCATGCTTCCAGAACCATGTCAATTTTCTTCCTTCTATAGCGAATACTATAGCCATGATCTAAGATAATGTGATCTTGATCTGTTCTATTTGTCTCCTAGAATCTAGATCATCTTTAATATCAATGTGTTCTTGCAGATGGCACGCTCCAAGAAGGCCTGCATTGTGTTCTTTGATGAGGTGGATGCCATTGGTGGAGCTAGGTTCGATGATGGTGTTGGTGGTGACAATGAAGTTCAGCGCACTATGCTCGAGATTGTGAATCAGCTTGATGGTTTTGATGCACGGGGAAACATCAAAGTTTTAATGGCAACTAACAGGTACCTATGTCCTGGCTTCTTATGTTTTCTTTTGTGGAGATGCTCTTGCTCTTATTTGTTCCGACAGCCTATCTTATTCCCATGGGTATCATGGTATAAAGAGCGAAAACTTTTTGTTATGATGTCGTTAGAGATCTACCTTGCTGCTGCTAATAGGCAACGGGAAGAGTTTGTACTGAAGGATGAGAAGTTGTTTCAGAGTGCAAGAACTGACTTTGAGTTGGTTTCAGGAAACTGTAGGAGGGGAGTAACTAGTTTCGCAGTTTCCGAAACTCCTCTAGTTTGTGCTGTTTGGATGATGGAAAGCAACATGGGAAGTGAGGAGATATTATTTTCCAACCCCCCCCCCCCCCCCCCCCCCAACACACACACACACACACACCACCACCACCACCACCAACAACAAAAGCTTCCTCTTTTCCCTCGAAATTCTCTCTAAAAAAAAGCTAGAGAGTGGGACTTCCCAAAAGCTTTTGGTGACATGTCACCTCAACTAACTGAAAGTGAGGGAAGTTGGACTTCTTGTCACCACTCTTGTCAACCAATGTAGAAAATGGGAAAATCGCACTTTCCATTGGACATGATCGAACAAAAAATTGTTCTTGTGTAGACATGAGATGGTTTGGCTGCACATTATGTCATTTTCAAACTGGGTGCAATTCTTTTAGTTATGTTATATTTTTTAGTAGTCATTTCTTTGAAGACCACTATATCATTAGAATTCTTAGTTTTTGTCAAGGAAACTTTATCAACTTCTTAGCATTGGACAGTACTTATAGTATGCTTAATACTTGGTCTCTCTATTTTTCATTGTAGTGAAACTGATTGAACATGATAAAAAATGAGAGGAAGCATTATATTCCTAATGCTAATTTTGTAATCTAGAGATTCATGTATGATCAGTTTGATTTTTTGACTTGCATTATTTTGAAAGGTATCTGTTTCGACGATATCTAGCAAATTACCTGAAGACCTTCTGATTGCCATCCTTTAAAAAGTCAAATCATATTTTTTACTTTAGCATACAAAAGGCACTTGGACGATGGTATGGTGGTAAGCCTTGTGACCTTCAATGTGGAGACCACTAGTTTTAGTGTTGGTTGCAGCAACTTACACAAAAATTATGTTAAAGAAAGTAAAAGAGTAAGTGTGCTTACGCACAGATGCGGGCACAAACCCACTAATTTTGTAGATGTAGGGCATTTGCCTCCCTAAGCTTGGGTAATAGGCTTAACTATTAGAAAAATATTCGACTTGATTATACCTTCTATGGACTGATCTTTCTTCTGTCTTTGCTTTCCTTTTGACTTTATTACATTTGTGTCATTTAACAAAAAAAGAAAAAGCATGCCCAAAATGACGACTCACGACTCATTTCCTCTGACCAGGCCTGATACTTTAGATCCAGCACTTCTGCGCCCTGGACGGTTGGATCGTAAGGTCGAGTTTGGGCTGCCAGATTTAGAAAGCCGGACACAGATATTCAAGATCCACACAAGAACAATGAATTGTGAAAGAGAGATTAGATTTGAGCTCCTGGCTCGCCTCTGCCCCAATTCCACTGGTAAGAGGCCTTCTTATATGATGGTATGCATTGTCCGTCACTGTGAGGACTTGCTTCTTAGCCTTTACCAGTTATGTTCTGCAGTACTGCATGGTAATCATTATGTTCATTCTTTCTGTGCTTATGTTTATTCTCTCTGATAAGTGCCCCACTGGCATCATCGTACATGCCTGTCACTGGTAGGATCTTATCTTTGACCACTTATGTTCTCAGTAGCGCATTGTAATCATTATCTTCATTCTTTCTGTATTTATGGTCATCCTTTTTGGTTAGTGGCCTTCTGGCATTATGTTATATGTTGTCTCTCACTGTTAGGAGTTGCTCTTATCTTTGACCAGTTATGTCCTACAGTAGTGCATTGTAATCATTGTTTTAACTCTTTATGTGCTTATTTTCATTCTTTCTGGTAAGTGGCCTCCCGACATAATGGTATGCATTCTGTAGTTAGGAGTTGCTCCTATCTTTTACCCGTTATGATGGGCAGTAGGATACATTCTTTCTCTGCCTACGTGACAAGTATATTCTGTTCTTGAAGCAAACACTTTTCTATAGAGTTTGTTGTTGTTAATGGGGGTGATTAAAGCCTATTTAAGGAACTGCTAACATTAGATAGCCATCACCTTCTTACTCATTTGGTTGTTGGATCAAATTTGGCAGGAGCTGATATAAGGAGTGTCTGTACTGAAGCTGGGATGTATGCGATACGAGCACGAAGGAAGACAGTGACAGAGAAAGACTTTCTTGACGCTGTGAACAAGGTCATCAAAGGCTACCAGAAATTTAGTGCGACACCTAAATATATGGTGTACAACTAGAAGGTACCCCAAAATGGCCCCCATGGAAGAGATGCAGAGGAGAGAGGTATTGAATGGAAATGATCTGATTTGGAAGGCCTGTATCTCATCCTGCAAGCATCCTTGCAGTTATTTGTTATTTGTATCATGTTTGGTGCCGATTCACAGGAAAAAAACGTTTCAGTTGCCTCGGGGTTGGTTTTGTTGGATGTTTTAGTTACTCGGGTGTTAGTTTTGTTTTCCCTAACTGGATATTCTTCGCATACGCAACAATGGAAACTTCTATTATTGGCAAATGACAATCATCGATGAGAGCTGGTAATGATTTTATACAGCCTTTGATTGAAATTCTACTGGAAATATCAGATAGATAGATAGATAGGTTTTTACCTTTTACTTGTCTAAGCTTGCTGGGATAATAAGATTGGTTTGATTAGTAAAAAAATATATATGAATACGTTTTCTCATTATTTAGCCGTATGCTTATAATGAAATGAAAGGTTGGATGAGAAACTGAGCCATCTGAATTAACAGGGATCCCGCTCATTCAGATTGTACTATCTTGTAAATTTGTTTTGTTTATATATATATATATATAATCTATTTTCTGAAGATTTACCAAGCTCATCAGAACTGAATAGAGAGATGCATAAGAAACGCCAATCATATGAATTGGAGCCTTGCCAGTTTTTTTTTTTTTTTTTTTTGATCAGTTGAGCCTAAAGGCTAGAGGCTCATAAGAGGGCTTACATCAGTAATCATATGGAATACTAGGGATAGCTTCGCTAGACTCCTCTAATATATTAAAGACAGAGTGAAGTGTACTAGCATGACGTGCAACCCAATCAGCATGACTGTTCTCTTCCCGAGGGATGTACCGGATTTGAAAATCGCTGAGGTGGTGGGACTCTCACCAGATATCCTGCACCACTTCCCTGCACATCTCTAATAATGGAGCTTTACCTTCAACCAGCTGGATCTCAAACAAGGAGTCAGTCTCCATGAGGATCTTATGATAGCTACGCCGGTTAGCAGCCTTGATAGCAGCAAGTATAGCGTGTAGTTCTCCTGCAAGGATGGAATCGACTCTCCACTGCTCACCATCGGACCAAAGGACTACATCTTCTTTATCAATGCTTACGACCCCAAGCCCCGCAATGCCAGAGACAGGGTTGAGGGAGGCATCCGTTTGAATTCTGATTCCAGACCAAGCTTGGGGCTTTTTGGATTTCCTTCCTGCCTTCTCGACGGCGAGGAACTCTCTGCTTTGCCATTTGATCACTTGGGCGACGTCATGAGCTTCGCGGCTGCCCTCTGCGACCACCAGGCTGCACCTGTCTTTCCAGACCATAGGCCATACGAGAGCAGGGAGTTGGCCTAGATGATATCTTCAGACTTCCAGGGGCGGCAAAGCAGATCGATGCAAGTATCCATGTTGAGATCTTGAACGAAGATGCTGGTACCACTTAATGCTCTGTTCCAGACCTTCCGAGCAAAATGGCATTCAAAGAGGATGTGGTCGACGGTTTCATCAGCTAGACCGCAACGGGGGCACAGGCGATCAGGGGAGAGGCACAGATTCCATAACGTTAGCTTGGTTGGGATCTTGCCATGCATAAGTTTCCAGAGAAAGAAACGCGCGCGCGGTCCAGCAGGGATCCGCCATATGCTGCGCCAAAGTGCCAGTTGATCATCGGCGCTCTGTTTGCCATTCATCTGCGTTAAACTCTGGTAAGTGGAGGCCGTCGTGATAGCGCCGTTTCTAGCCCAGGTCCACCTAGGTTTAGCGACCAGGTTTGGAGGGGTCAGCGGAAGGGAGAGAATTCTCTCAACCATGGTCGGGTGAAAGAAGGACTGGAGGATGGGAAGACTCCAATGGCCCTCTTCAGTGAATAACTCACAAACAGCCATTCTTGACAATCTATGATCAATCTTCATCAAGGTAGGGGTGCAAATAAGAGGGGCATCACCTATCCACCAGTCGTGAAGGACGATGGCATGGCATGAAGCGCTGGGTTCCCAACGGAGGCCTTTGCGAAGAAGGGCTGCCGCTCTGCAGGTTGAACGCCAGAGGAGTGACATAAGCATGTGTGAATTAGAGAGAGGAAGACCACTGTTGAAATTGTACTTTGCCCGGCAAAGGGACGTCCAGATAGAGTCTTGGTTGTCAAGGAATCGGGCGGCGCGCTTCATTCTGAGTGCCGTTTTTCAGGTTTTGAGGTCCTTGAATCCAAGACCTCCTTCAAGCTTATGTTGGCAGACTGTATCCCAAGAAACATCAGAGAGGGCTCCTTTCTTTCCTTGCCACAGGAAGCTACGCACCAAAGCAGAGATTTTGTTGAGGATCGTGTTTGGAGTGGGGACGAAAGACATGAGGAAGACCGGCATGGCCTGAAGAACGAACTGGATCAACACTGCGCGTCCTGGTGCAGCTTTAACAGGACATCTCCAGCTAACGAGCTTCCTCTGGACTTGATCGATTAAAAAGGAGAAGTCCTTAACTTGCAGCCTGCGGGAGTCCAACGGGGTGCCAAGGTACTTCCATGGTTCAACCCTTCTAGAAAATCCGAGCAGCTGAGAGAGCATCTGCCTACGTCCGGGAGAGGTGGAGGGAGAGAATTTAGTACTAGACTTATCGGGGCTAACCTCCAATCTAGACAATTTTCTGTATCCGCGGAGAACGTTGAGGATTTTCTTTGCTTCAATCTGTCTCGCAGCAGTGACGAACAGGCAGTCATCGGCGTAAAGGAGATGACTGAGCCGCAAGGGAGAACCTGGGTAAGTGACACCCTCAAGTGCCACTAAGGGAGTCTTGAGTAAGCGGGAGAGTACTTCCTGGGCTAGGGTGAACAAGTGTGACGAGATAGGGTCACCTTGTCGGAGGCCTCTGACGGCTTGGAAAAAACCACACCTTTCTGTTGATCAGAAGGGAGAAACGGGTGGTAGAAATGCATTCCATAGTCCAGTTGATTCAGACCTTCGGGAAACCCATACGCTCAAGGACTCTGCGTAGGAATTTCCAGCTTACAGAGTCATACGCGGCCTTGATATCCATCTTAATTGCCATAAGAGCGTTGGCCTTTGGAGCTTTCTGCAAGGTATGGAGTAACTCATGGGTGGCTCCAATGTTGTCCTGTATGGACCTACCTTCAACATAGGCCGATTGCTCTATGCTTATGACCTCGCGTAATCCCTCCTTCATCTGCCCAGCGAGGATTGAGGAGATGCATTTGTAACATACGTTACAAAGACTTATCGGCATGAATTCCTTGATGCGCCTAGGATTGAAGCACTTGGGGACGAAGGCAATGAAGGTATTGTTCCATCCGTTAGGCAGCTTGCAGTTCCTGAAGAAGCTCTGCACCAGCGAAACGAAGTCCTCACCAATGACAGACCAATGCTCGAGATAGAACTCAGTTGTGAGGCCATCAGGGCCGGGGCATCTGTTCTTGCCCATGGATTGAAGGACGTTGAAGACCTCCTCAGAAGAAACCTCAGCAGTCATGTTTAACTTGGCTTCAGGGGAGATGCTGGGAAGGACGGGGAGAGTGGTGGTAGCACAGCCGCCATCCACCGCCCAGAGCTTGTGGTAGTGTTCGAGGAAGGATCGCACGATATCATCGTGGTTGTTGAGAATGTTGCTGTCCTCCTGCTTGAGCTCCTATATTTTGGAACAGTAGGTGTTCATGCGAGTGCCATGGTGGAAGGTCCGCGTATTCCGGTCTCCGCCAGCGACCCATGCTCGACGTTGGTGCTGAGCGACATATGCATCTTGCTGAATCTCCAGGGCTGAGATTTGCTATTCGAGACTCCGCATACGCTGCTCTTGAGATAGGGAGCCTTACCAGTTGCCCCCCTAAGCCAGCTAGTTCTGCTTGCTTGATCAAATCTGGTCTTCATGAGTGATTCTGGATGCTTATTTCTGAAGTGAAACGTCACTGAATCTGTGTTTGGATCGATCAATTCTTCTTTTTATTCTCCTTCAATGTTTGGATCGATCAATTCTTCTTTTTATTCTCCTTTTTATCTCATGGTACATATATCAAGGATGATATAAGTTTCTTGAGAAGTACTTCTCCCCAAAATTAAAAGCAGCGCCAATTACACAACCTTGTAGCTATACTTAGGAAGAGAAGTGTGGCTGCCAGAGCTAGAAGCTCTTCTTAGGAAGGTATGGAGCCTGACTGCATCTCTTGGGGGAGTGATCTTCATGCATGTCCCGCGGGAGTCAAACACCATTGCAGATGATCTTGCTCGCCGGATTAGAGATGGTATTGGCTATCATAATGTAATAGGAGATTCTAATATGTAGTAGAATGTTGTAAACCCAGCCTTTTAGACTCAATTCAGCAAAAAAAAAACCTTGTAGCTATACAATGCATTGTACTTTGTTTACGACCTTGTTTAAGCCCAAAAGAAAATAATATAAAATACATAACATGCTGTATGAACATATAGAAGCCTTCTTCCATACATGCAGATGAAGAATGAACCTTAGAGTCTCTTATGAATCTTTACCACAGTGCATTTACTCAACAAAAAAATGATGTGCCTGTTGGATGCTTATGTCTGCAAGAGAATTGGTGTTCGAACATCACCGAGTGGAAATGAGCTTATCACACTGCTTACTACAGGAAGTCTTGCATGTCAGGGTCATCGGCTCGCCTGGTGGGATCTTGTCCATCGCCACTCATCAGTCTCTTGCTCATGTTCGACCTCTGCACTAGACGGACTAATGCTTGGACAACTTCAGACATTGGCGGTCGGAATTCTGGTTCCGGCTGTCAAGACAATGATAAGAACATCAGAAATTTATGAAGCTGGCATGGCTTCTAATATTTTGTAGATACTTTGGTGCAGTGACACAGATCAGCATTCAGGTAAGACCTAAAGGTTTAAGCCAATGGTGCCATACTATTTAAGAAGATGATTGTTAAAAAATAATTGTGTTATACTCGGGATACAAACTAGCTATATGAATAGAAAAGATGACAATCCACAGACATTCACCTGAACACAGAGAGCGATGACATCAGCAAACCGAGACAGTGATTTCGCAGGGTATAGACCCTTGAGAGCGGGATCGACCATCTTGTCCAACGCATCAATGTCGTGAAGTTGTGGAGTGGCCCAACGAACCAAAGACTGCTCAGATCGTGGCCTTGAGCTAGCAAATTTCAAATAGGTAAGAATATGGATCAGCAAAATTTCTACGTTTCAATTTGCGTGTATAGCCGTGTCCACTCTTTCATAGCCATGTTGCTAAACTAACCAAGGACACCAGAAAAAATTAAGATTCTGCACCCTATCTTTCAGTAACTAGAGCTTATAATAAGTGTTACCTATCAAAGGGCTTCCTCCCAGTTAAAAGCTCCAGCATGACAACTCCAAAGCTGTACACATCACTTTTCAGAGTATATTGGCCGGACATAGCCACCTCTGGGGCACCATATCCAGAGCCTGTATTTTGATCCAATGCCTGCAGGAATACATTACGAAATATAGTAAGTGCGAGGAATTCATCATTCTGAAGCAGCATCATGAACATTCTCTTCTTCCATTTACATGTGAGAACATAGCAATGTACATGACAAACTCATCATAGCAGGATTCAATTTTCAAATGTTTCTTCTCAGGGATTTTCATTTGGGCAAAGTGAATCGAAGGGAATCAACTTGGTCTTTATCCATAGATTTCAATAGTCACAACCAACTTGAAGAGTCTTTCTGTAGTTGCTTAGACTGTATATTCCTTACTTTAAGGAGTTGTAAGCAAAACCCTCAGAAGTATTCTAGTCTACAGGTTAGAATTCTGTGCTCGAACATTGAACTTCCAAATCCACAGTAAGAGTGTATCATATTCAACTCTACCTGAAATTCTGCACTAGGTAGGAGACTTGCAACCCCACAATCTGAAAGATGAGGATTTAGCTCCGTGTCCAACAGAATGTTTGCTGACTTAAAATTTTTGTGGACAACAGATGGTGAGCAGACTTCATGCAAGTACCTGGAGACTGTATTCTTTCAGGCTAACAGTGATAACATGACAAAATCCACACATAATATAGGCTGAAGTACAAAAAGAGTTATAGACTTGATTATATGTAATTTCAAATTATAACCCAGTAACAAGCAATCTATATCAAAATAATTGCTATAAGAAATTAATAATATTTTAATTTCCGAGCAAAGACAACATTTTTCAGATAATTAGGAGAGCAAAAAAACTGAAAAGTAGGCTGCCCACTTAATTAAAAAAGCGAACTTACTCTAATGCCCGTGCAGTGCCTAGGGCAATTTTGACACGAGTATTCCAGCTTAATGGTTTGCTGTATTCATCCAATAGGTGAAGTAGGTCATGCAGTGAACCATTCCTGTGAAACTCGTAGACAAGCAAGTACTGCCCATGCTCAGAACAGTATCCCACGAGTTCAGTTAGATTAGGATGATGTAACCGTGAGATGTTAGCAACCAGGTTGATGAAATCCTCAAATGATTGGTTGCGCAGAGCCGCAGAACTTAGTTTTTTCACAGCAAGAACCTATAGAAGATCAGATAAAAGAATTACAAAGGGACACTGCTAATTGGACTAACTTTGATCTGTTCAGGAAGACAGAAGTTCCTCATTGTACACAAGCTGCTATTGACTTTTAGCAAAGATTGATTTTCCAACCAACCATCAGTCTCGAAAACATGTCTCATGTTTTCTTCTGATAGTTGTTCCTTCATATAATGCACAAGTCACCCGTTGTAACTAAAGATGATTGAAGCTCTGAAAAAAAATAAATTACCTTTCCATCAATAAACTGCGCTCTATAAACTCGGCCAAAGGACCCCTCACCAACAAGATTGTCAATGTTGAAGCTGTCTGTAGCTATCTGAAGGTCTGCTACTGAATAAATAGTAGCTTTTATGGGCACAGCAGGAGCCTTTCTGACAGGAGGCTTGGTTGACAAATCATCTTCATCAAACGATTTGTGCTGATCAACTGGGGGAGGTTTAAGACTAATAGGAGCAGATGATTGCACCATCTTCGTAGGAGCGGATGATTGCACCATCTTCGTGTCAACAACAGACGAAGTCTGTATGGACTTCACCTCTACAAAGAATCCACAGGGCAGCAGAATAGTTATGTGATCAAAATAATGCAAAAAGCAAAACAGTAGAAAAGATATGGAGAATATTATACCAATGGAGGCATATTAACGAAGTGTAAAAATAGTTGCAGACAAAACTGGTGACATTCCAAGCAAGTTAGCTATAGGTATCTAACTAGTAGCCGACCTTTTCATGCAATATTACAAGAAATCAAAGATAAAAGGATTCAAGATTGGACACACTTCCTAAGTACCATCCATGGGCAAGGAATTAGTAAGAACTGGAGAAAAGAGCATGTATGCTAGCTATTTGTCATCACAATTCTTTTTTCATATCCTTTCCTGATCCATAGTAGCCACAAATGACTGAATACCATAAGGATGCTCCATGAATTGCTGCATGAAAGATGATATAGTGATTGTATAGCTTGAGAAAAAAAAAATAGAAGGTTTATAATGACAAACCAGAAGTATTTACAAAGTCAAATGCAGAATGCAGAAATTGAGAAACAAAACATCACTGTAGATTAAACTAAATGTATGAAATGCTTCAGGAGCAAATCTTTCTCTTTGGATCACTATGCAGCAGTTGGAAAAACAATGAATAGGAACCACTAACACATGAAGGAATCCTCATCCAGATAGCATCAGTAAGTCCATCCCAAATATTGAAAAGAGAAAGCCACTTAAAGCCATCAAGGTGAGTGGAGATTTCAGGTAGATAGCATAACTAGCTTTATGCAGAACTTCTTCCTCAGAACAAGATTACTACAAATTGAGTCAATTAAAAAGGTTGAGTTCTCAATAATTAATGAGAATAGCATTAAGTACAATGGCATTGCACTATAGTAAATGGGTCAAGTTCGGGGAAATGGGTCAAATGCATTGCCTTGCAAAGTAATGCATGAATTTCTCAATATGTAATAAACTCGAGGAAAGCAATCAAAAAGATTGACCTTTCAATAATCAGGAATATGGTCACTGCACTATAATGGAAGGGATGAGCTCAGGCGGATTATTTAACACATTGCATTGCAAAGTAATGCATGAGTTACTCGAGTATGTAATGAACTAAAGAAAAGTAACAAACACGACGATGCAAAACAACAACTTCTAGACAATAATTACCGCAATATATATGGCAAATGCGGTAAAGAGAGAGATTTCGAACTATATATCACATGCTAATGGACATGAACAAATACTTTTAACATGTACATAAGATGAAAACTTGTTTACCTTGGACCGCATTTGAAGTAAAGGGAGCAAAAGGCTGATCTAGTTCTAGATTTTCTTCAGGTGGGGACTTTCGTCGTCTTCTTCTTATCAAGAAAAATGCAACTATTCCACTGACAACCAAAACAGAGATGATGATTCCGGCAATGCCTCCACCACCTATGCCAGAACTGTTTCCACTTCCACTGTTTCCAGATTGGCTGTTACTATGGCCAGAACTTTGACCAGGATTTACTCGTCGGCCTGGTGGAGATGTAAATGGTGGCGGAGGGGGTGCGGGTCCTGAGCTCCAGGAATTACCACCAGTCCTATACAGAAATTACCGTAAGCAGGATTCCAAACTTATTTTAAGAGATAGCAGATGTGCACGGACTACTCACTGAAGATTGTTTATTCGTTTTAGCTGGTCAGGGATCCATCCAGTGAAGTGGTTATTTGCAACATTCCTAACAGTAACAGAACAATCGTCATAGAAGTTTCTTCTTCTGATCAAGAGCAGCAGCCATAAGATAAACCAATATCTCTACTTACAAATCATCAAGTGGAAGGCTAGCAAGAACATCTATATGACCTGTAAACTGGTTATTTTGCAAATATCTGCAGAAAGGTGGATAAGATGGTTAATAAAAGGTTTGCAGCCTCGAGAAATGAATTGCAATCTAATTTCACTCACAAGGTTTTTAAGCTTGATAAGGAGCTAAAACTCTGTGGAAGATCACCACCAAGAGTATTCGAGGAGAGATCCCTGTAACATCCAAATCCTTCTCTCAATATCTTGAAAACAGGCATCGTTACATATGATAGAAGATACATATTGCTAGAAGCCATGATTGCAGCGATTAAACACTTGCATCTGGTAAGCAAGCACTCCATGCGTATATTGGGAAGTGCCAGATTGCTCACATTGTGGTAAGATTAGTCATTGATCCGAATATGTCACTCAAATTCCCCTGGAGTTGGTTGTGACCGAGATTTCTACATTTGTTGACACTTCCGTTTCATTAAAAAAGCTCAAACAAAATTATAGGAAAGGAGGGATGTGATCTGATTCCAAGGCCACTCACAGATATTGGAGAGTAACCATCTGGGAAATGGAATAAGGGATATTTCCAGTAAATGAGTTCCCAGCAAGATTCCTGCAGTTCAAATCCTTCAGAAGAAATGCCACTATGCATCTACAAACAACTAAAACATTCAACCGGATAACTTACAGTTTCTGCATGTTTGGAGGAAGGTTATATTCTATTTGGCTTCCACCTCCAAGATTATTATTGCTCAAGTCCCTGCATGAATCCCACATACTCAAAATTCAAAAACCTATAGATAATCACCACATCACTAAAAGCTAAAACGCTACAGTGAAGTCACAGGACTCACAGCTCAACCAGCGACTTCAGGCTAGCCATCTGGTAGCCCAAATTCCCATTAAGTCCCAGACCTGACAGTTTGCTAATGAAATAGAGAGGAAAACCATGAAAGTAAATCAAGAAGAAACAAATTCATGGCAATCTTCAAAGGACATAAAACGCCCAGTTAAATCTTACATTGCTGTAACTGATGAACCGGAACACGTAATGCCCTTCCATGACTGCCCACACGGATCACCACCATTCTGGTTCCAACCGTTCAGCTGACCTGGTGAATTCATGCTGGTAAACAGCACATTGAGAGCTGAAACTGCACGCAATGCACGTAAAGAGAAAAGCATCAATTTGCAACAAATCAAAGCTTAATTTCTGCCAACCAACTCCAAATAAACTAGATTACTCCAAACATGTAATTTATGAGAACTTAGGCCCGTAACTTGTCCTACAATAGATAAGATCAGACATTAAATGCTTTAAATGGATAAGAACCCACTAGATTTTCCAAGCTCAGTATCCTCATCTAGATGCAATATACAATAGAAACATTTATCTTCATCATGTTTCAAGATCTTGAGACATATCAAGACATCATTCGATGAACTCATTCTGCAGCGAGAGAACAAGTTAAAAATGATCCAAAGAAAATATGAAGTCTATAAAGGAGCAAAGCAACAAATCAACCAGCCTAATAGCACCACAGCCAAGGTATAAAGATAAAAAAACGCAGCATAAATTTCTTCAAAACCTTTTTTTTTAAACTCTCTCTCTCTCTCCGATCAAACGCAGACCAACTTCCAATATCCCCGATTTCCACACCTCTAAAAACAAAAAACCAACTCAAAGAACATGGAAAGGAGCTCATATCCTGCATTTTTAGAAGCATTAAAGACAACCCATCTCTAGGTTAGCAAAAAGAGCATCCAGAAGCGAACAATGCGGGTATTCTCTCACGAGGAAACCCATCTCATCTCCCTCCTTTTACCGACAAAAGACCACCAAAAGATTAGATTCAGAACAGAACAAAGCTGCAACGAAGATCCGGAGCTCTCACCATCAGATGGGCTGGTGTCTCCATTGACGGAGCTTAGATTGAACACCGAAATGCAGGCCACGAGAGCCCAAATCCACCCCACCTCTCCGCTCCACCCCATCACCTCTGCTAGGGCTCTCCAAAGCCTCACCTTTCTCAGCAAAAGTGGTATAAAAACTAGGCCTTTTTCACCTACTATAAGCCACTATTCTAATCGGCGATGTGAGAGAAAGCTGGCTGGCACAAAGGGCAAGAAGAATCCAAGAATGGCTTTATCTCATCCCCATTTTTATAACATAATCTCCACATTTCCTTAGATTTCATTGGATTTCTATCAAAAGCAACGAACAAAGAGAGGAGTGCTTCTGTTCTTTACTCTAAAAACCACAGCTTTACTCCCAACCGCGTTCGTTTCCCCTCGTGCCGACGGAGAGGGGCCGTTTCCCCTAGACCTTTTCGTTCAAAGGCCGTGATCAGGATCACGGGATGCTGAAGGATCCGTGACCAATGGATCTGGATCGGACGGTGATTAATCTGACGCGTGTCCTTGAGTGGCTGCTTGGTGCGTGAACCGCAACAGCAGAGAGGTATGGGGATGATTGGGGATCGTAGGTCAGTGAGGTTAGTTCCTTCTTTAATGACGATGATTTAGTCTAATCCTATAATTAGGTTATGCTGAAATGACGAAACTGCCCCTGTCATGGGACCCACGAGAAGGGACCATCCATCCGCGTGGCACGTCATGATACTACAGCTGGCACCTAATGAGATAGAGAGAGAAGGGAACGTGTCGGTGAGTGGGCCTCCAACGACTAATTTAATTAGAAGAGGTCACTTAAAGGGTGATCCAGATTCATACTTGAAAACAACTGGCCTTCTTTTTGGCCCTTGGAACTTAAAAAATATGAGTAAAGAACATGGATTCAGATTAAAAGAATGATGAGAGTGTTCGCTTTCATGGATTTCTTGTGAGTAGTTCTTAAGATTTCTTTGTCTAAAGGAGGAAACCATCAAACAGCAACACTGATTTGATTAGTTGGAAATCCATATGCAACACAACAAAGATTCTTTGCTTGTGTATCTTCTATGGAACAGTGAAACTGCTCAATAATACCTCCTTATAATTTAGATTAAGTGTGACCAAACCCACCTAAACCATTGACAGCTCTATTTATGGTCCGTTAGGATGGGCGTGTCCTCTCCGATTAGGTGAAATGAGAGAAGAATTGAGTGTTAAGAGACAGCTCCATGGTTCTATTTTGACACATTCCATCAATAATTGGCTTTCAGTAAAGGCTAACATGCATGCTTTCCATATTGGATTGTCCTCCTTCCACAGCCATTCAAAAACAAGTTCTATGAACATTTCACTCTGTATTTATTCACCATCACTATTGAATAAGAATAAAGTTTTCGTATACATGGACATGTGGCTTTCATCTATCTAGTCCATCGATATTGGTTTATCGATGGATTAAATCAATGAATCAATAACTTGATACCGATTGAATTGTACCGACAGTGAGGTATCGATTGGTTGATACAATCCATATATATCTCAATATCGATGGATTAGATGAATGATTCAATCGGTAGTGAAATACCGATTCATTGATCTAATCTATTCGATAAATCACTACCGATGAACTATATAAAAGAATTGGTAATTCGCTATCGATTCGGACATGTATAATACACATGTCACGTCAACATGTACACAAATCAATACTCATTGATTAAAAGTAAAGACTATATAGAAATCATGAAGACCCGAGATTAGCGTTTCTTGAAACTTATTTACCTACAGATAGGAACACGAGTGCACTTTGTCAGAGATACAAATATAAATGAATAAAAACTAAGTCCAAGGAATGCTACACCACACCGTCCACAGCTTTCCCGTCGCTGTGGACAGTGATCCCATGCCTTTTTATAACCTTTTCCTCCTGTAAACGTTACTCCGCAAGTCGGCATCATCCTGTTTATAAACCAAGAAATAGACCATGAAATAAGACGTCTCCAGAAGTATATTTGTACGCAATAAGCTACCATAAGCTAATTACAATGAATGTCCTTGAGATACTACTGAGAAACTCTAGAAAAATAAAGTTCAGGAAAAACCATCCTTGAGAAAGAAATCCACCAGAAAAGGTAGACGTCCTTCCTTCATGCAATCATGCTTCAGAAAGTCAACCATACAAACCATGAGAGAGAAATCAATGGCCAAAAATACATTGACCTAGCTACTGCATGAAAGGTTAGGCATTTCATACCTTCAAAGAGAAACAAATTAGATGGTAAAGTAATGGAGAATTAACGCAAAATTTACCATTATTACCTGTCTTGCCTTCAGTGAAAGAGTAGAGCATACAACTACTGATCAACTTTAGTGCCTGTGCCGTCGTCTGTAGACTGGCTTAACATTGTATGACACGGTGAAACACCATACATGAGTTTTCTCTTAATCCTATCCAAATCTTACACAAGGTGAAAAAGAATGGGTGGTTCTGTAACCAGAATCATTCATGATCAAGTCCAACCATATTTAAGAAGTGAAGTTCCTCTGCCCCATCAGCCATTAAACATGTCTTCTGACTTACATGGTGCATTAGTGCCAATCAAAAAGTAGAACCTAAGATCATGGAGTCTTGTTATCTTCAGGCTTCCGTGTGTTAGATGGCTCAGCATCGCTGCTCCCATGCTCTGTAGCTGAACTCCTCTGGCCATCAGCAGTGGCAGGGGACTCGGAGGCTGCACCGCCTGCATCCTTCTTGCTTCCACGTCCATCGACTGAGCTGCTAGGTGTGCTACCACTGCCACGCAGAAATTCTGGAGCTCGAGGCAGCTCTGTTGGACCTCCAAGAGATGCCTCCGCATGCCCTGAATGCATACCATTCATGACCCCAGATCTCAGGCCCATTTGTCCATGGAACAGCTGAGGTTGATGCTGTAGCTGGTGTAGCTGTTGCTGCTCCTGCATTACTTGTGGGTTAAACTGTGAAGTAGCCCTCGGAGGATATAGTGCTGATTGCTGCGCGTAATGGCCTCCCTGTTGCACTGTAGCATGTGGAATCACCTGCAGACAAGAAAAGATTCATAAACACAATATCTTCGATGGTGTTTCTATAAAAGTGCTGAAGGTACCTGAGGAGGCATCTGTGGACGAACCGTGGGTGTCTGTGGCTGAGCATCTGCAATTGCAGCGAGATACAAAAGATTCTTTTGAAGCTGAGCTTGATACCTGCCACATTTTTTAAAACACAAATATGAATTATTCAAATTTTCAAATGCAGTTCTAGATGCTATTTTACTCGAACACAAAACATAACCACATCTACACATCCATCAGGAGTTATTTTCTTGTTCTACTTATCTTGCTTTAATGCCCAGCTATGTAGATGATTGAGGAGAATATATTCCTGAGAGAGACAGAGAGAGGAGGAATTTGCACATGGGATCAACTTGAGAATTGATGGTCCCATGTATAAAATTGGTAGATAATTTAGAAATAAATGTCGTCAGTGAGAAAGTGCTTAACTAGGAAAATGTAGATAGTTAGTAAGACAATGCGCACTACAGGGAATAATCCTTAATAGTCGTTGAATATGCAAAATTGAAGCTACTGTGGATAGTTAAAAGATTTTTCCCAAGAAAAGGACTTGGATAATGGAAATCTGCCTAAAACATTCCAACTGGTAGTAAACCTATGTTCTTGAATAATCGGAACATCCCTAGCAGAATGCAGACTCTTAATTGCTGAAACATTAACTCGTGAAATACGCCAAATTTACCATCGTGTTCCACAAATTTCAGTAGACTACGCCACATGCTACCAGCATGCCTCTAGATGCAGGTGATAAAGGAATCCAAGGTTCCTAAAAAGTTTACAAAGATACTAAACGCTGGTGTGGCCTAAACTGAGATACGAGACATGTATATCCTCTAGCAACCTACAGAGAAAACTAATGAACATGTTTACAGGATAATAGTCCTTAAATAAGATTACTCCAATGCCAAGGAATTGAGAAAGAGAATCCCCTGGATTACTTGCAAATGTCAAACGACAATAGGTCCAGCCCACATTGCAAAGTCATGCTACTATCTAAAAATGGGCCTGGATATGAAACAAGTATGCTTACATGCTTTTTACAGACACTAAATCCAAAAATGTATCAAAAGATGTCATTGGTAGGTCAAATATACACTGGGTGTTATACATGATTTGAGAAATTCTACTTGTAGATACTTGTATTTCATAGTCTCAACAAGTGCTTAAGCAAAATCGATATCCTTCTGTTAATAAGTGTTATCTGTACAGTCGTATAGAAATGTTGCTCTATTGCATGTCAACAATAGTTGGTAAAAAACAACTACACAAAGTCATTACTTACTGTGCACACTCGGACAGCTTTCCTAAGTTCTGATTATCCAAGATTGCTAGTATCAACTGCTTGTTTTCATCCAAGTACTGCCATAAAGGAAGAAAATATCAGATTAGCAAGCAACTTAACCACCTGTCAAAGCCAAACAACAGCCTGAAAGCATGTAAAAAAAAAAAACAAAAAATTGCATGCAAAGTAGACACTCAAAGAAATATCTGCTCAGAGCTCTTATCAGTAAAGTAAATGCATAACAGCACTTTCTCCAGGTAACATTTCAGGACCATTCTGCATGCCATTTAGCCATGAGAGCACATAGACGGAGAAAGACTCCAATGACCAAATGAAAACAAGGCATGAGAACAATTCAACCAAAAAAGCTGCCTTTCAATTGTTTTGAGATCTCCGAGCAAGACAGCTCACTTAGGAGAAAATTGAAAAAGCTTTGGCAAGTTGCTCGTTTAAGTAACGCGCATTAAAGCTGTGCAGAATTGATAACAAGAAGCGAACTTGAGGAAGAGCAATACTTTCCACAATGTTGAACAATCTGCTACCTGGTCTCACTGTTAAAGACTATGCAATCAGAAGAAGGGCCCCTAAAGTTCCGCTGTAAATCAGATTCTAGAACACATTGGAAATAAAAGTTTTAATATAGCACAAAATATCTCTTCAAGCCACAACAAAGGGCACTGACACGTACATTGACAAAACCTGGATTTCTGCAGGAAAGGACAAACGATTATAGTGTATCCATATTGATAACCCCAGGTCACATATCTCTGTTGCGTGCACTCATAGAACCAGTTGTATGAACTTCAAGTTTTCAACGAAAGCACGCAACCTAACCTAATCGCCCTCGAATGGAAACTTCCAACTCGACATTACCGGACGAATCAAGAAACAGTACCGAACCATTAGGCAAGCGCGACCCCGAGAGAACCCTAGTTCGAGACCAACAAGGACGAGTGGCGTGGCAAGCGGTAATACCTTTTGGATCTGCTCGGTGGTGATGTTGGCGGGGGAGACAGGCGGCATCGCCCCCATCGGATGCGCCGCCGAAGGCTGCGGCGGAGGCTGCTGCATCCTCTCCTCCTCCTAATATCCGGCGACGACGCTTTCCACTGGAACGCCGCCGAGAGAGATGGGAACAAAGCTAGACGGGTTCGAAATGGGGGTGCAGAAGGTGTGCCGATAAAAGGGCGGCAGAGACGAGAGAGAGAGAGAGAGACGAGTTGGATCACCGGGGGGAGAGAGAGAGATAAGTTTGTCTGGGATTTTTGGGGAGTGGGGAAACGAGATAAGTTGTCTCCCCGATACAAGATACCGAAGTGAGGTCTGACAAGACTGACACGCACGTGGAAGTACAGTAACGGCCGAAGCTAAAGTTGGATACGATGCGTGTGATGGACGACTAAGATCGACTCCATGATGATCCGCTTATTTGGATGGGATAACCGTTCCATTCCTTTGCTATGGGCTATGGCCCACGGGCCTCTAAATGCTCATTTGATAGAGCCTGCTTCTCATATGGGGCCGTGACCTATTTTTTTTATTAATTGAATTATTTAGTTCGATTAAATGTACTCCATATGTACCCCCACTTCTGTTTGATAGATTCCATTATCACTTAAACAATGAGTAAGCACAAGATATTTTCTCCTCCTCAATTGCAACATGTACTTCGAAAGGGCTCCATGTTGTCTTGAATACATTGCATCGAATATATATATGCTCCCCTTTTCCCCTTTTGGCACAAGTATCTTCTTCTGGGCTCCATTCTTACAAGAGATATTATGGCCTCCAAGAAGACTGCATGGTGCATGCATCCCTTTAATTCCTCCCTCATCTCCAATCTCAGCTGAGCTTTCTATGTCTGCTTTCCCTTATCCACACAACACTCGCTCTCGTCCTCATCCAAACTAAAGCGTCTTCCAAGCAGCCGCCACCTTGAGACGTTCAAACCTTCCTTTCCCACTCGGCATGACACTCACTTTGCACACCACCCCGGCCTCCTCCTATCCTTCCATCTATATAAACAAGCTAGTACCCTCCCTCTTCCCAATCACACATGTAATGTCATCCATGCCGGATAATCCGATGAGCGGCCTAGCGATGACCACCGAAGTCACGATGGTGGCGGTGGTCTTCGTCTTCATGGCCTTCGTCCTCTTCTTCTTCCTCTTCCTTCGTGCCAGGCGATACTGGGGCGTGACACCCATGTTTTTGCGTCGTCGTGTCTACGCTGGATACTCTGTTGGCACCGGTAGAGACTCGGTTGGCCACTGCGGCCTTGATGCTGATGCTATAAAAGCTCTCCCCGTCGTGGTGTTCCATTCGGATACTTCGGTGGAGGGGCTCGAATGCGCAGTGTGCCTCTCTGAGCTGGCTGACGGCGAGGAGGCCCGGCTTCTTCCGAAGTGCGGCCATGGATTCCACTTGGAGTGCATCGACATGTGGTTCTATTCGCACTCCACCTGCCCACTATGCCGGTGCCCAGTGGCAGCCAAACCATCCCAAATCGGCGGCCCCGGGGAGGGCGACTCGGCCGATGGGAGCTCGGGGGGACCGTCGGAGTTGCCTGCGAATGTACTGTTCTGGGGATCACAAGGAGACGTTTCTCAAGTGGGTCCTCGAGCAGTGCGTTCTTCTCCTCACCTGGTCATCGAGATTCCCAGAACAGCCTCGACACAGACAACGCCGATGCCTCCGAGCGGAGTCGCAGCCGAAGATGCGACGTCTCCGGCTTGGGGGAGCTTGAGATCATTGAGGAGATTTCTGAGAAGGGGCAGTAGTAACCCCAGAGAAGGCGATCATATTGAGCAGGGAGTAGCAGAGGGAAGGGCTGCAGCTGCAAAGACGACGCCGGAGAGTTCATGAACATGCCAATCTTCTAATTCAAAGAATATATCGTGCTCAGAGGTACAAACTTCTTGTGGTGCGAGGAGCAGGAGAGGATCTGAAGAGGTCTCTCACATGAGAAAAGATTCCTGGATGGAGAAGATAAAAGTCATCAAACTAACCAATATCAGATGAAGAATTTAAGTCAATGAAAAGGAAATGAACCTAAACACACTATTTTGTTTATGTACACATCCAAATGCTGTCATAAACCATGTACTAAAGGTGCCATACCTATCAGAAATTAGCTGCAGGGTCACAATTGAATCGAATCCAGCTTGTTGAAGTGTCAATGTGCACCTAAATTCTTCTTGAACCACCATTCAATTTAAAAAATATCATGCAGAGACAGGCTGTAGATATCGGTCTTCACTGTAAACAGCTTACAGTAATAAGTTACATGGTCAAAAGAGTATACATCTTCTGTTCTGTGTAATAAACATGTAAGCATCTATCTGCAGTAGCTGAACATCAAAGTGGAAAAAAAACAAAATTCTCTCTTTTTCTACCGATGAAACATCTCTCTCTCATGTTTCCTTGATGTGATTACAACAAAAAGCGAAGTCTAATACGGCTCTCGCTAGAACCTAATTTCATCCAAAGACAAACGAAGGAAACAAGTATCATCCTCGCTTTGGCTTCTTCCTAATAAAAGGTGTCCTTTCATTAAAGGGATGTTTCTTGTCATCGTCAACCGAAGGCTTGAGCAGCTTGTGAAACTCACCTCGGCTCAAAGATGGCTTGCAAGCCAGGTCAGCAAGCTCAGACATGGAGGATTTTCTCTTTCCAGAGTTCCTCAGAAACATAGTAGGTGTGTGGTTTCTCATAAATTTGTTTTTAACACCTTCCTCGGCGGCTGTCATAACCACATCACCTCCTTTATTAAAGTTATTTTTATGCCCAGGAATGCCCAACTTGGCCATTGAAATCTCAAGGCCAGGGAACTCCATGCCCAAAGATGTTGAAAGGTTCGTTTCATGAAGCCCAGGTTTCGCCTCTCCATTCGTCTTCTCATGCCTTTCTAGTTTTTTCATATGGGGATGCGCAGAAGGTTGCAGTCGGGGTGCATGTTGCTTTTGAGTTTCAGCTTTGGATCCGAATATAGCATGGAACTCACGGTAAGCAGCTTCTTTTGATGCTTGCCTTGATCTCCACTGCTCTGGCCTAGTTGCAAATCTGCACCAAAGGCGGAGGTTCAAAGCAATCAGAACTAGCCAGCATGAAGTACATACATTCAGGTTTATCATAAACAGAGCAACACAAGCAAACTGCATAAAGTAGTCAATTCAATAGAGCAACCCTAAATTTGTCTGCCTTTATTGGCAACTACAGTGCTCCTTTCAGCAGGTTCAACTTCAAATAGGCGAAATACTGGAAACCTTCATGGCCAAGTTTGTGGCTTTGGGGAATAGAGTCCAGTCAAACCAGAAGTTCAGCCATGAAAAAAGGTTGCAAGCAAAACTTCACCGACATCTGTGTTTGCCAAAACTTTTTATTTCCAGTCAGCAAAAATTAGGATCAGGTGACAAAATGCTGATTCCAACTTGGAGGAAATAGTTAAGCCCTACTGGGATGTCGACTGTATAGCTAGGGGATCAAATGTCCACCACTATCAACCCACAATGTGCTCAACACAAGGTTCCTAACTTGAGTTGTCCAAGCCTCTGTGGAGTGTAAATAATATTTGAAGCATCTCCCACCCTCCCTCCCTCTCTCACCCATATACATATAGACACATACTAGCATCGATTAAAAACAACAAAAGAAAAAAAAAGCTACTGTATAACAAGGATGCAAAGATCGGCAATAACTAAAGCAAGGTGAAAGGTTTCAGCTTACCCATTCATGTCCAGCTTCAATAGCAAATATGGGCCATGCTTCATCTTAGAGAGCTCCCGTTGGATGGCCAACAATTCAGCTGCTATAACCTCTTTCAGGGATAAATCACTAGCTGAGAAGCACTTCTCAACAGTAAAGGAACTGGAAGGATGCATTGAAAGCTCTCCAAAATGGTCTCTCAATCTTGAAAGTAATGGAAAAAGAAAGGAATTGTCAGTTCTTATTTTTAGGTCTAGTATGCACTGAAATTCCCCCATACTTTTTTTCTTGACAGCAATATCAGGTAACCTCACTACTGATTCTCTAAAAAGAGGCAGTCGTAAAGTCACTATAAACACAAGTTTGTTTTAAGCTTTTCAATTCAACTGCAGAGTTGTACCCTGCTGGGTTCTTACAAAATTATTAGATTTGCAATTTAAACTTTTCATTTCATTGGGCTTACAAAAAACTGCAGCTTTATTTATATTTTGGGTTATTTACATATATCCCCTGAAAAAGTTTGATTTTATATATCTCACCCTAAAAAAATCGAAATTACACCAGAAACCCCAAAAACCTTGATTATTATCATATTACCCCTTCCATCACTTCCGTTTGCTAACCTGAGCTGGCCATGGTTAAGGGCATAACCAGGGCTGTAAAATATCTCAAATGCCCTCATTTATTAAAACCTACGTTCATTCGATCATAAAACTTAGATCTCCCACAATTAATAACTGCAACGTTGTTCATATAAGCCTCCCATATATATCCAAGGGATAAAAAACCCAATCATTGATTCATCTTCTAAGGGTCGAGACTAGGGCTAGGGTTTAATCTCTCAAGCCGATCGGAGCGAAAGGTGACTCCAATCAAGGGCTGGACTGTTCTACGGACGATCAAACACTCAAAGTGAGGGCATTTAAGTAATTTTAAAAAGTCACTATTAGCCTCAAACGGCTCCTTCCAGCATATTTTCCGAATATTCCACTTCTAATTAACCAAAGGGGTTATATGATAATAATCAAGGTTTCCAGAGTTTCTGGTGTAATTTTGATTTTTTCCGGGTGAAATATGTAAAATCAAACTTTTTCAGGGGTATATGTAAATAACCCTTATATTTTTATTGCATACAATGAGTGCTGAAGCAAAAGCAATTGATAATGGTTCAAATGAAAATTACAAACTTATAGCTGCAAAAATGTATTTCAGTTAAGCCCTACATAATTCTGCTGTGGATGCAAATCCTCCAATTTATCCCACTTATACTTTCATTATATAACATAGAACAATTAGTTTTGCATTCTATGGGGCCGCTTTCAGAGCTACAGCTAGAAAGTATCTAGCTTTAATTTACACTACAACAGGAGAAAGCATTTCATATAGAGGAGATTTCTTTGCAATGCCTGGAAGTGGCTTGAAAGACTTACTTTGCAATTACTTCGAGCTTTTGTTTTATGGAAACATCTGAGCAAAGAAAAGCCTCAAGAACTCGAGACCCTCCAGCATCTTTGGCAGTTTGGAGGATATGATCACGTTTCATAGATGCAATACTTGTGATATACGGCCGAATGAATTGCTGTAACAAACATATGCACAAAAGTGAGATGATATTGAGAACTCTAACTTACAAGATCAGCTGTACTTCAGGTAATAGACATTATAGACTAACAAAAAGCTAGCACTTCTGTTCCCAAAAATAAACCAAAACTGAGGATCCACATATCAAAAAATATACATAATGGACTGCAAAGAGATTCAACTTTTCTTGTCTTTCTCTGTTGCCATTTAGAAGCATAAGAATATTTGGACCCATCTTTAAAAAAACTAATAGTGCTGGCTTACGTAGAAACTCAACCGACATACTGTAACAAACATATGCACAAAAGTGAGATGATATTGAGAACTCTAACTTACAAGATCAGCTGTACTTCAGGTAATAGACATTATAGACTAACAAAAAGCTAGCACTACTGTTCCCAAAAATAAACCAAAACTGAGGATCCACATATCAAAAAATATACATAATGGACTGCAAAGAGATTCAACTTTTCTTGTCTTTCTCTGTTGCCATTTAGAAGCATAAGAATATTTGGACCCATCTTTAAAAAAACTAATAGTGCTGGCTTACGTAGAAACTCAACCGACATACTTTAACGGAAAATTGGGCGCAAAAGAAAGCCACGGGCACTCAATACCTATGAAGCATGGACACGGACACGCGACACGGACACCGACACGGACACGCAGACACGGCGATTTTTCCAAAATGTAGGACACGACACGGCGGGGACACGCAAAAAAATATATCTATAGAATATGTTGTATATGTCATATGTATAAGAATATTTCATTCAAAGATACTAAAATATCAAATGAAGTGCTTAATACAACAGTAAAATTATGTTCTTTCACCAACATGACCAACAACATTCATTTAACAAAACCATCCATCAATAAAAACATAAACTAACATGACCAACATAATATTAATAAAAACATAGACCAACATGACCAACATAACATTAATAATAACAAATCATCCATCAATAAAAACCCTGTTGTGTCCCCTGCCGTGTCCCAGTCGTGTCCCAGCCGTGTCCCAGCCGTGTCCGACCAAAAAAAAAAATTTAAAAATTCAGACACGTAACACACGTGTCCGACACGTGTCCACCACGTCCCGGACGCGTGTCCGTGTCCTGAAGGTATCCGACACGGTTCACGTTGGCCTTAGGAAAGTGTCGGTGCTTCCTAGCTCAATACGGCATGATTTGGCAATAAAATCTAACATTTGATTTAAAAAAGGAACTGGTGGTCCTCTTCTCAATTTATTAGCTCTTGTTTTGTGCACATCCCTAGGGAAATGAATGTATCTGCCCATAGGGCGGCGACGGGGGCTCGGTGGGCTATTCCTGCCACCTGAATGCCTGCATCTTGTTAACATTGTAACCCAGCCTTCGGGCTTATCTAATAAAATAAAATAAAAAAGATTTAAAAAAGGATCAGCAATTTTTTTTTATCTTAGGCAAGCTTCTTTGTTCCCAAAACTTTTATACCTTTAGATTTCAAAACCCAGCTACACATTTTTTTCTTGATTGAGTCTACCTTATATTTTTGTAAGCCTCATCATAACGACATGTTGCCTCAAGTTCCTTCCTAGCCAAAGTTCAGATTCGCGTCCCTCACCACTGCTTTTCCATTGTCTTGCATTTGATGAATTTACCTACTTCGTGATAACAATCAGCAAACGTATTTTCAAGTTGCGCGTTTACCTCACATCCGCTGGGCATTATCAAATAGAAGAAAATTTGAATCTTTTTAATCTACAAGCAAATAGCTCCTCTTGAGCCATCTCTATCACTATTAGAAGTCACAGTCTCACAGACAACAGCAACATGGTATTTCTAAAGCCAACTCTTAGGGCTGCAAGTAGCCTTTTAGTTGCCATCACCATCACTGAAGCTACATCCAGTGAAGTTTTCTAAGACTAAACTAAGGAACAGAAGAAGCAAATTACCCCATATCATAAAACAAAAATAGCGGCCACAAATACATGTAGTTATGAGATGCCATAAAAGCAAAAAAAAAAAGCTTTCTATAATAGGTCAAATTTACTGTTAAAAAGATTGTTAAAGACATTGAATAAACACTTTAAAACCATGTAAGCATTTCAATTATCAAAATACCTGGAAAAGAAACTGAAACAAAAACGAGGAAAAATTATACTAACAGGAAAGGCAATGCCATAAAAAAGGAAACAAGAAGTATTAGAAAACAATGACCAAAAAAAAATCATCCTGCAAAAGTTGTGGTTTGCAAGAAATTTACTTGCGATCTGCCAGGAAATTCATCCTAGTACTGAAGCAAACTTCTGCTTTTCCAACTAGGTTATGCTCTATATGGAAACTCTAAGGAAACATTTTAAACAAAACAATGACCAAAAACATATCAAACAGTACTCATTTGACAAAAGAAAATGGAAGACTCAACATACATTTGGACATTTAAAGATTGTCTGCAACATCAAGCAGCCCAATGTGTGCATCTTCTCATCCTCAGGCCATTTCCAACAAGATTTTCCACGGAAATAGCTTTCAAGAAATAGGATATGCGGAACAATGCAGCTAGAAGATTCGGACTCCAAGCTCACTGCTGCTGCAAGGGCCTGACAGCACTTTAAGGGAAAAAAGGAACAAAATTCAGGACAAGTATAAGCTATCTTTAAGAAATGGAATTTTAAACTTCAGCCAATTACTTAGAAAGTCCTCCTCAACTGATAAGACTTCGTCAGCAATAAAGTATACCTTTATCATAAACTTAGTAGTAATGATGTTGGAAGTCACAGGAATAATTCAAAAATGGCAAGTAAAGAACAATGGTGACTTTGAGGGTTTAAAAAACCTCTTGGACATGGGCTTGGAGCCGCTGGCATGCTGCTAAAAGAGACGCAGTTACTCCAGACTTCCCAGCTTCCAGTAGTTCTTCTAATTTTGGACCAAGCTCTGCCCATATCACATCTAGCTGCGCAGAAAAGGATGAAAAATCTATTAGAATAAGTAAATAACTAACTGACAAGTAGTTAGCGTACATGGAATTGAAAAGGTGTCATACAGAAAATAGATCTCCGCAATTCTACAGCAGCCGAACCATTTTGCAAGCACAAGAAATTTTTACAGTCACTAAGTTCAAGCAACATTAATAAGCTGAAGTTCTCTAAAGCTCGAGCATCTAAAAATAGACTTTGCATGACTCCGGAGTCTTAAGTATCACATATGCATGAACCAAATGCTCATTAGTTATTTATATCAATATTTGATAACTCCCCGGCCAAAGCAACAAGATAGGCAGGCTCTCTGCATACATCACATGCCTAAACTTAAAGCACAGCATAACTATGCAATCGCAAAATACAGGTAAGTATCCTACCAGAAGATTCCGATTATAGATGAATCAAAAAATAGGTACATAATTAGACGAATCAAAAAAGGGACAAAACCAGATATTGCCACACACAACTCTTTATAAAAGTGCAATGGGTTGCTGTTATCCAGGAAAGACTAAGTCAACTAGACAGTATATTTAAATCACCATAAATTTTAGTTAATCAAGAGTGCCCAGCTATGAATTGACGAAGTGACTGATATTCACTCACAGAAGAGCATGTTTACTGTGGTAGCAGTTGGGAAGTAAAAGGATTACAACCCATTCACTACCAAGCACAACTTTGTATGGCCAACAACAATTCACTCTAACTTTAAGTAAACTCAAAAAGTACATCAGGAGCAAACTAAAGCAAGAAAGTTCACACAATAATAAATCCGTCCTCTCTGGTACAGCTAAAATACTGCATTTAGATACAAAAGATACTTCATACCTGACCACTCGTTCTTGCAGAAGAAATTAAAGCTTGAACAGCAAAGTTGCCACATTGATGAGATGAAACATCAAATAGCGACCCCTTGAATATTTCATGAAGAAAATCATTGTAGAAAGCCTCAGGTGCCACTTCAATGATGACCTACAAATCAGCTAAGATTTAGTCTGTTGCTTGAGAAACCAAGTCAGAAAACTTTTACCAAGAATACGAAAACCTGGTACATAAAAAAATAAGATATAAAAAGATACAAACTAAGCTCTAAATAACAACAAGAACCTTTCTCCAAACTAAGAATACAAACCAACAAGAACCTTTCTCCAAACTAAGCTCTAAATAACAAGAAGGCGTTTCCAGCAGAAAACTTTTTCTTCACTGTCACATGTTCGAAAACCTACCCGGACAATCAAGAGTTATCATACAATCAGATTCGAAGTGAAAAACTAGCATGTTTCATTACTTATTTCATATGATGATAAGAACTTATAACAGCATGAGGCAAACCAACTATCACGAGAATTCAAAAATACCACCATAAGGTCTGCTTGTTGCTTTTGTTTTCCTGTCATTACAAACACAATTAAGTCTGATAATAGGCAGTACACAACCAATCATGATCAGAAGGATTAACCTTGCAATCAAATATCTCAAGCCTAACAAGGTGGATATCACAAATTCAACAGCTTTGCATGCTTATGCTTTCTTCAGAATCATTCTGTGGCTAAGTTTGATAATGACCGCATTTGGGCACCAACACAATGTGTTGTTGGAAATTATGTGATCAGATTAAGCCAAGCCGCCATATCATCCTTGCAAAGACTCTTACACTCTGCCTGTATGCCAAGGTTGTCGACTCCAAATTATTTACTTTACTAAATACTCTTGGTTTATTGATGAAGGGGATAAGCTTATGCAGGTTTCGTCTACATTGGAGTAAGAAGTGTATACTCAATAACCAAAGATATTTGCTTCGGAACAGTCAAAAACTCCCATGAGGAAACCCCAAAACTAAGAAATTATTCTCAGGACATATAAGATTCTCAATATCAAATCTAAAGAAATATGTCAAGTTATCTGTGCACAAGTATGAATAGGACACCTCTAAGAGATGGCTAGAAGCAGTGTCTTCAAAAAGGGTCATTGTATCTTGCTTCGACAGAGTTTCAATTAACTTCTCTGGTGTTTCGCCTTTCTCCTGGCATCCAAGAATAGCTAGAATAGCGTCGACCAAACTGTCCTCATCCCCCGCAGATAACTTTAATGCAGTCTGCAAACAGAAGTCGTTAACATGACGAGCAGAAAGAAATTTAACATATTTGAGAACATTAAGATAAAAATCTCAAGTGTAACAAGTAATGGAAGGGCATGCCTGCAAAACAAAACTGCTGTATTTGTTTACACGTAGGCTTTTCATCTCCTCTTTGGCATGATTTAACATTTCCCTGACGAGAAATTTAAAGATTTCAAAACCATGTTGAAAATTCTTCAAGTCACTTCCAGTTGATCGAGATGGCCTACTGCTTAACCGCTCAGCCAAAACAACAGATGGCCTTGTAAAATGAAATTCTTCCAAAGAGTCTAAGGGTACACCCTTACAGAGGCAAAGAAGACTTCGAAGTACATGGGATCCATACAGACTGGTCATCAACTCCACGGTATCAGCCACAACCACCTGACAATAATGAGACTGAGGAGTGAGTGAAGAAAGGAAACATCAATCTATATATACATCCTAATGCATTGTGTAAGCAGTCAAGCACCTGGCAAATCATGTTCAACGTATCTTCAACCATAGAGTATGATTCTTCACTCTGAACATGCAAAGTCAAAGACTTGAGAGCTGTCTCGATAACATGGGACCCAGACTTGTCCTTTGCAATTGAAGGGATGTCTTTAGCACAGCTCCGAAAAAATTCGCATAGCTGATCCAAATCGCAACCTTCAAGTAGACTTTGCAAAGTGCGGCTTATTATCACGTCAGTAGCAAGCTCCAGTTCTTTCCCTCTAGTTTCTTCTAGCGCATTACCACACACAATAGAGCGCTCCTCCAAGTCAATACTCTTACTTTCGAAAAGATTGGCAATTTCTGTAAAGTACTTTGCAGTTTCTGGATCGACTCTTTTCCTGAATGGCATTGTTCATTTACCAGTGTGCTCAATTAGTAAAACATGACAGAAATTTCATGAGTCATACTTTAGCATGAGTTGCAAAGCGATGTAACAGTTTATTTCCAGATGTAAAAGGAAAAGAAGGTAATATTTGAACATGCAAGAAAACAATTAAGCACAGGAAACACCATTGGAAGGAGAAAAAAAGTATCGCATTAAATGCAAATGTTATAACACAGACCTGAGAACAGATGCTTGTGGCTTAGACGGATCGCGGGGCTTCATCAATTCCTGAGCTCTCCTATTTTTTTGGGGTACATGTTTTCGGGTCACTGAAGACGTATCCTTCTCCAAACTATGAGGCCCTTTTTTCAGTTTCTCTCTCTTATTTTTCTTCTTTCCCTCCTTATTTGAGAAATCCTCATCAGCCACTTTAGCAAGCCCTTTCCTAGGCTTCTGATTCTTATCTTTTCGCCTTCTACTATGCTCGGAGTAATCATCCTCTCCACTAACCATGTCCACTGAGGTATTCGATTTGAGCACTTTACGCTGAAGAGGTTTCGAACCAAAACAAACCATAGTCTACAACCTGGGGATCACAGTTGAAATGAATAGATTGAGATAACAAAGACCAATGATGCATTTTACACGCTCGATTGTTGGAAACAATTTAATGAAAGAAAACAGTCTTCACCTTACAGAAAGAATCAGCCAAAAATTGCCCAAAAGATGCTCATAATCAAAGTTAGCAAAACCCGGCGAGCAAAAGTATGAGATCGCGCGAAACCTGTGACAATTATTTAGGCGAAAGAAGCCGGTGATTTAAGCGTCGCCTGGAGCATCCTCAAAGGAGGCCGAAACCCTAAACCCATCTTTCGCCGCCGCTGCGGGGCGAGAGCTGGTCGGTTCCCACGCGAATCCGACCCGAATACGGGCCCACTCGGATCCGGGTTAAGGGCGACGGAAGAGGCCGACGACCCGAACTGCTTTCAATCCAAAATTCGGGTTTGTATCCGGACCAATTAAGGATCCGATATAGAATGTACATCCGAAAATCTTGATTCATGTGTATGTGAACCCAATTCGTCGATTGGATTAGGCACCACTAAAATGGTGATTTTATATGTCGTTACAACATAAATATTGGGCAAACAGAATGATAAATAATGTAAATCGAGTGACAACTAGCTTGAGATATCAAGTCTTAGCCATACAATTTAATTTGAGTGAGAGAGATGTGGTGGGGGAGGGAGAGGGAGAGGGAGAGGGAGAGAAGAAATGCTACCAATTAAACTGAAAAATATAATGTATTTTAACCGATGTAATTCAGGCCTCTCATAAGATTGATGTTTTAAGATAAAAAAGGTAGTAACCCTGTTGCTAAAAAATTATACCCAGGATGGATACGTGATTGTCAGGCACATGAGTTGTGTCAACCGTTGCGCAATGATTATCAAAAGGGTGTATGGGTTCAGCCGTGTGTCAATTAAAAGGACTTTATATAACACTTAAGTCTATGGGAATATGGAATGCCGTGGAGTTTTTGGATAATGGTGGCTAAGAACTAGGCAATATCTATCACAATGGTTATTCTACTCCTAGCTTAAACGGTAAACTACTCCTAAGAGTATAATTGTAGACTACTCCTAAAAATGGTTGCACTAATCCTTAAGTAAACTGATCTACTCCTAAGTAGAAGATAAATGAGTAATAAAGCAAAGAAATGACTAATTACTTACTTCCATTAAACAACAAAAGATGGTTACAGCCCTCATGAAAGCTCCTATGAGTACGAGCTAGGAGAGATTGCAGTAACTAAAAAACTAAAAACTAGTAAAGTAGTAGTAGAAGTCTAGATGTCGGGGCCGTCTCTTTTGCTTCGTCTTCTACCTTTTATATTTCAGGTTGCCGCCTCCACGTGGCCATTACTAGCTATTGTCCACGGCCAACCACCCACGATCATTCGTGGTTTATCATAAGTCGGATTTCGCTGCCCTCTTGATACGTAGTCCAAGGATAACTGTTTCCCCAACTTCTTGTTCCGCATCCCACGCCTTTGTTTTAGGAAACTTTATAGATTGTGGGATCGTGGCAAGGATTTGACTCTTCCTATTACTTCGACCTTGGATTTGATATCCGGCTTCATATGTTCACTCGATCTCGAATTTGCTTCATCACCTTAGTCTCGAGACTCGGCCCAAGAATTACTTGCTTCATGTGACACCTCGGGCCTCGATATCAGGTTACTCAGTTCTCAGCTTCGAGTCTTAGTACATATCTTTGATCTCGGGATCTCCATCTCGAACTCGACATCCTCTTGAAGCAGCTCGGGTTCGACTTTGGTGTCGTTATATTACACATGTCACTCGACTGCTGTGGAGTGATAGGATGGCTATGTGCCTTGTTTAACACTCTATTAACTCGTATTGTCATAATGATGAAGGCGGCGTGATGATGAGTTTTGAACTCGGGTATCGAGCAGTATTTAATGCGTGTTTCCCTTCATTGGTCGACACCTCAGCTTCCGCTCAAAGCCTTTGTGGAAAAAGATACATGACACCTTTATATTGGGCACAATAGATGATGCTTTGTGATTATAGCATGTTGTTTTGACAACAGTTAACTAAAAATAAAGGCGATAGTAGCTTTGATTCACACAAATCACATGTGTGGATACGAAGACAGCGTAAGATTGCGGACATGTTTTTTTTTATTACTTTTTCTATATATTTTTTTTGAGTAGTTGAGCCAAAAATGTCATGTAGAAGACATTACGGATATGTTTAGACCACACAAATAGTTGTGGTTGCTATTATATTTATAAGAGTGCTCACCTGTGCACATGCTGACATGGCATGTGTATTACACATGCTATGATCGGTAGTTAAAGTACCGACTTTTTCATCTATCCCATCGGTAGTGAGCTACCGATAGGATAGATGAAGCTATCGGTAGTGGGCTACTGATACATTCAACCGGTAGCCAAGTACCGATTCTTTCATCTATCATATCGGCAGCGCACTACCGATAGGATAGATGAAGATATCAGTAGTGGGATACTGATACATTCAATCGATAGCAAAGTATGTCACCTATCGGTAGACAAGTACCGATTCTTTCATCTATCCTATCGATAGGATAGATGAAAGAATCGGTACTTGCCTACCGATAGGATAGACGAAAGAATCGGTACTTGCCTACCAATAGGTGACATACTTGGCTACCGATTGAATGTATTGGTATCTCACTACCAATATCTTCATCTATTTTATCAGTAGTGAGCTACCGATAGGATAGATGAAAGAATCGGTACTTGGCTACCGATTGAATGCATCGGTAGCCCACTACCGATAGCTTCATCTATCCTATCAGTAGCTCACTATCGATGAGATAGATGAAAGAGTCGGTACTTTAACTACCGATCGTGGCATGTGTAATACACATGTCACATCAGCATGTGCACAAATTAGCATTGGATACAAAGTAAAACAGAATCTGTTTAAGCATTTACAACAATCAAGAAAGTTATGGAGGATCTTAACAACTAATCATTAATTAAGAGAATATGCGATCTTTGGCCACCGCTTTGTTTGAATTTGAATCCTTATCTGCTATAATATAGATCGATAAACTAATGTCCTGGGCAGCGTGAGAAGTCGGTCCCTTGAAGATCTCCACGTGCGGAGTTGATCACCGTTCAATCTCGATGGCTTGATCTCGGCGTTAGGGCACCCGTATCAGGTCCCCCAAACCCCTCCTTTCCCTATAATCAGGAACCAATTATAGGGAAATGGTCATTTTCAGTCCACATCAGCTTCCCTATTCTCATCCTATTTTAGAGGAGGGCTACAACGCTCCCCAACATATAGGGGAGCACTATTCACCTCCCCGTATCATATTTTATATTAAAAGTAGTTGATGGGTCTTTTTATTTGGCAAACATAAACCTATCTTAAATATTAATAATGTAATATACTTTAATATAAATATATCTCAAAGATTACATGTGTAATTTAATATTTAATTACCATAATTATATGAATTTCAAATAATAAGTGAAGAATACACTTTAAAATACTTTAATATAAAAAAAACATTTAACATTAATATAATATACTATAATGTAGAATACAACTCAAAGATTACATATGTAATAATATATAATATAAAACTATATATTATTTATTCTATATCATATTTTAATAAATAATATAATCAAAGTTTAATTATGTAATATAATACAAATTCTATAATTATATGACTGTCAAATAATAAATGGAGAATAGAATATGAAAAGAGAGATGAGGGAATAAGTATTTTAATGATGTAGGGAATGGTTTAGGGGGCGTTTGTTTCGCTAGAATGTGTTGGAATGGAATGCTGGAATGGAATGCGATTCCAGTGGAATGAAATGGAATGTCACTTTTGTTGTTTGTTTGGTGGTGGTGGAATGGAATGGAATGGAATGGAATGCCATTTTTGTTGCTTGTTTGGTGTTGGAATGGAAACAGAATCTAGTGACTTTTTCAGTTTTTGTGTTTGTTTTGCGATGGAATGGGGGATATGGTCACCCCTGAATGCTAATGGTGAGAATACCACAATGTATTCCGATTTTGATATATATTAAACTTTTTATGACATTAATAATAAAGTTTAGACCAAGCTATTTTTTTCATTCGATGATGAGAAATTATTAAACTTGTACATATAATAGCACACATCATAAAAGCTCACGTACAGTATTTGAACTATTTAAACTTGTATAAAAAAAATAACTTTAATAACACTCATGTACAAATTTTGAAGGTGAGAAATTATATATACATTCCACACCCAAGTTTACAAAATTTATATTTTGCCAATTTTACAACATTAATGAACAACAATTTACAACTCGGGCTTT
>OY986964.1:4527044-4587701 GCA_963920575.1 Narthecium ossifragum | reverse complement strand
GGAGAAAAGGAGCAGCTAGTGGAGACAAAATTAGTAATTAGGTATTAAAAGTAGAATAAAGTTTATGTACATGGATAGTTGACATATGTAATGCATATGTCATTCATCGGTAGCCTACTATCGATTGATTGATCTAGTTCATCAGTATTGATTGATCTAGACTACCGATGAATTAGATCAATTAATCAGTATCTCACTGTCAATTGAATGTACCGATAGTGAGATACCAATTGCTTGATCTAGTCCAGTAGTAAGATACCAATTACTTAATTAGTCTGATAGTGAGATATATACCGATGCCTTGATCTAACTCATCGATCAAGCCATCGGTAGTGGCCCATCAATGTGCATTACAAATGCCACCAAACCAATTCATGCATATAAATAAGTTAAAAGTAAGCGCATAAACAAGGGAGAGGGAGCTGCTGCCAAGTGGTGAGAAAGTCTCTCGACACTCCACTTGGCAACCTTGGTAGCAATAAGCTGCCAAGCGTTAAAAAAGAACCAGTAAAACCAAAGAAGGACATTAAGTCCTTTTCTAATACTATCTCTAATAACATATATACAGTAAAGCAAAAGTTGCTCTCCTTTTACTTGGCTTGCATGTTCATTACGTAAGTGGCGCCCCTTTACATACATGCAACCGTCATTCATCAATGTTCCCAGCATGCAACAAACAGTACTGATGGCGTTGCATGTCGTCATCATGCACAGCCTTCAAGCTCTGGCTACAAATACCCTGATTCGCTAGCTCTCCCTTCAAGAGACCCTCAACTCTCGTGTCACCATGTTTGTCGCCCTCCTCCTCCTGCTGGCGTCGCCGGCCACCGTCGTGATGGCGGCGCCGCCGCCATATTCCCGGCTGCATGAAGTGTTGCACGCCGTCGACCGTAGCCTGAAAAGCACTCGTGAGGCCAGATCTTTCTTGACAGCCCACGCACGTGCAAGTGACAACAGCGACTGCCACGAGCTGGTCGAGATGGCCTTGGAGGACCTGGAGGAGGTCCGGTCAAAGCTCGGCCGGCCGGAGCGGGGCTTGACCCCGTCTCGAACCCACCGGATTCGGACCCTGACGAGTGCAGCCCTCACCAGCCTCGACACGTGTCTCGATGGCATGGTTGAGAAACGGGCCAACTCCGGCAAAGCCTACCAACGGATTCAAGAAGCCCATCGGCTCTCCGGCGATGCACTCCGGCTCGTGGTCGCTGCCTTGGACTGGGTTCACAGGATCAAACCGCCATCAGGTGAACACGTCATAGCTTAATTAGATATATATTATACATTAATTATATATATCACTAACAAGATATCGGTTAATAATTATGTGATCAGATCATAGTTACTTCCAACATGCAAAACCTAGCGTTCTCACACAAATCATAGATGGAGTCCCACAAAACCAGATCCTAACAGTGGCCAAGGATGGGAGTGGCGACTTCGAAACGATCCAAGAAGCAATCGATCATGCTCCAAAGAAGACCAAGCATGGATACTTCAAGATCGCCATCAAGGAGGGAGTGTACAGAGAGAATGTAATAATCAAGAAGAAGAAGAACATCGTCTTTCTTGGTGCAGGCATCGATAAAACGGTGATCACCGGCAGCCGCAGTAACTCGACCAGATGGAGCACATACAAGTCTGCAACATTAGGTTAGTCTTTACGATCGATTTTCCACAGTATTATTGGTTTCTTTCTTAATTATATATTATGATTTGGTTAAAATTGTTAACTCTAGCTGACCGCTGAATCCGAAATGTCTGGAATTTGTATATTTTTCTTTCAGTCTAATTAAGTTAATGAACCCCAAAGCAACAAATATATATTGCATGCATGCAGCTGTGTTTGGGAGGGGATTCATATTTTCTGGCATCACTGTGGAGAACACGGCCAGGCCAGAGCTGGGACAGGCGGTGGCGTTGATGTGCCACGCTGACCTTGCTGTCTTCTACAAATGCAGCTTCAAGGGCCACCAAGACACCCTATATGCTCATGCTAAGACGCAATTCTATCGCGAATGCGACATCTATGGCACACTTGACTTCATGTTCGGCAATGCCATTGTTGTCTTCCAGGCCTGCAACATCTACGTCATCAAGCCGGTGAATGTTCGCCAGAACGCAATTATCACGGCGCAGGGCCGGAAACACCCTTACGACATCTCCGGCATGTCGATCCACAATTGCACCATTCGGCCCGCGAAGCTCAGTTGCCCAAATGGCACTAAGACGTACCTCGGACGGCCATGGAAGAAGTACTCGAGGACTGTGTTCATGGAGTCATACCTCGGAGAGCTGATCGAGCCTGCTGGATGGACGGAGTTCCGCGAGGATTTCGCGCTTGATACATTGTTCTATGGAGAGTATGGAAATTATGGTCCGGGAGCTCGGACGGAGAAGAGGGTTCAGTGGAAGGGCTACAACCGGATGAATATGAGAGATGCCATTAACTTCACTGTGAATCAGTTCATATCAGGGTACTATTGGCTGCCAAAGACCTCAGTACCCTACTATCCTGGACTACTTGAGTGATCATGGGGCACTATTTAGATGAGCTGGCTTTGATCAATACGTTAAGCTAACAGTTGCTTAATGGAAAACTTGTGTTAGTTAACAAGTACATATGATTATGGTTGTGTTCTCATGTTATAAGCATGAGTATATATATATGTGTGTCTATTAATGCCAGAGATTATTAATTGGGATAATACAAAGTTAAATTGGCTTGGTGAATTATTAACTATGCATCTAAAAACGAGTCTTGGTGATTAATTTAGATGGCGGTGGTGGCAAGAAGCGCAGCCTTTGGTTGCTAATCATAATTTAATTTCAATTGGCCGGGGTAGGTTTTTTTTTTTTTTGATTAGATAAGCCCGTGGGCTGCGGAACCAAAAAGGAAAAAAAGAGTACAAACACTCAGCTAAGTGGGATGAAAGCATCCTCCAAAACTGATGAGGCCAAGACATCCGCTAAGCGATTGAACTCCCGCGGGATGTTGACAAACAAAGCTGCATCCAACTCAGAAGCTAATCTCCAGATGGAGGAGAGAACAACGACGAGATCCTGTGGCCAAGCAAGTCTCCCAGACACATCCAATTCCTATCAGAGAGTCTGATTCAAGAATGACTGACCTGAGACCTCTTTGCTTTAACTCCCGCAACCCTCCCTCCATTGCCCGTAGTTCCGCCTCAACGACAGACTGAGTACGCGCCTTGGCAGCCCAGCACCAGGTGTGGGAGACGTTGTCGGGAAAGAACACTGCTGCCAGACCCGTATCGGACCACGAACTGCAGCATCCATGCGTAGAACCGCAGAAGCACCAACCACTGTGTAATTCACGTTAGTTACCCATAGTGCAACAAGCTCAATTACCAAAATAAGTTTATCTACACTACATGTAATTCACGTTAGAAGAGAAATTACCACAATCATGAAATTAAAGTACCCATAATGCAACAAACGGCTTAAGAAGATATCAAAATTCCTGTTAGAGAGATGACAAATAACCAAAGTAATTAAATTATCATTAATTTCCAATATGCCAAAGGATGTCAACATGTAATGCAAACTATGTATTGAAACCTAGCTAAGATGACGTCCAAAGGCATATGCAGCCAGTCACGCCCAAACACCGAAGGAAAAAGAACAGTAACCACTCCATAATCTATACATATCCCGCAGAATTTCAATGTTTTTCTCTGAACAGACAATCAACGTGATTAACTACATTCATTGAATGGCGTGGAGGTTTGGGCGCCTGATCTTGAGGTGGAGCTTTGTAGTGTTTGGGCCCTATGCTAAACCATGCACAGACTAAACATTAATCTTGATATATAACACCCATAAGATTTTTTTTTTCTTTTTTTAAGAGATAAGCCCGAAGGCTAACAACTACAACACCCATAAGATAATATATACCATCAAAATACCTCCGATTCACAAGATTACAACCACAATGAAATTCCAGCATTAACATTCATCAACTATAGACTTGTTCTAATCATGAACATGGTGTTAGACGTTGTTATTGTAAACTCACACTCACCTATCGGCTTAAGCTTTTGAGTTTAATGATTAGAGTTCTTTCATCTCATAAAAGCAAAGGTGATCATGTGTTTGAATCATATGTCACATTTCACTGCCGCTTTGTTTATCAAATACTCACATGTGAGGCCACATGATCATTGACCCACAACGTGATGGGTCATATGGTCGTTCTCAATAACATATACTTTGGTAAATCACAATGATATTGGTTCCATTGTCAGTTGAAAATCGGGATAAATGAGGAGAAAATTTATAGAGATGAGAGGGGTCTGATTGGGGTTGTCTAGTAGGGATTAGTGTTGTAGAGAGAAAGAAGATGACGGCTTGGCTGCTCTGATACAAGCGGCGATCGGTTAAGATAGGCTAGCCATGGAAGACACATGGGGGGAAGAGAGAGAGAGATTAATGGGAGAAAGAGGATTTAGGATTTGTTTATTAGGTAAAGTTGTAAACTCACGACGTTAAATTTTACTAATCAAATAGGTGGGTGGGTGCCAAAAACTATTTCCGTTTTAGCGGATGTAAACGTGGTCGCACCAACCGCCTGGAAGTTGAGATGATCATAATTAGAAATATCCTTATTGCAACCGTCTATTTTAACCAAATATATTGACCGACTCTCCAAAATCACCCCTGATCTATTGGACTGGAATCACGTCTCCAACGATCACTACAACAAAATCGGGATTTCGCGACAAAAAATTTCGCGACAATAAGTCTTATATTTGTCACTATATATTTGTCGTGACGAATACATTTCGTCACAAGGTTTGTTACAACAAGTCCGTCGCAATAAGTTTATTACGATAAATGTAGCAATTTATTACAATATGTGCATACAAGTTACGACAAACAAAAATTTGTCGCCATAACACTAGTACCGGCGACAAAATATTTTGTCACCACAAATAAAAGACTTCGTGGCCATATGTATATTTTTGTCACAATAGACATGTTCGACATGGGGGATATTGCGACCAAAATATTGTCACTATAACTTTTAACAAAATTTTTGTCACAATATGTTTGTCACAATAAACAGATTTATTCTGATAAATAATTTCGTCACAATCTAGTATAAAAATAGTGACAACATATTTTGTTGCAATAAATGTGAGTATCGTGACAATAACTTCGTGGTAATAAACTTATGACTTATAATGACAAAATAATTTGTCACAATAGATATAATATTGTGACAACTATTTTGTCGCCATAGATGTATTTATACCTGTAAATAATTAAAAATCAGCTTTAATAAATTGGGCAAAAATCACCAATTACAAAACATTAGGTATCAATTAACTTGGTAAAATGACTATCAAAGTATACAAGGTCCGTCAATGAACAATAATAACCACTACAATTACTAACCACAAATAGATGATGTCAACTATCTAACTAATATAACAAGTAAAACTTAGTTTCCAGCTAAATAGCTCAATTGCTTCCAAAATAAGTATTTTTCTGCAAGTCTCAAAGCTGCTTGACCGGTAAGAGTCGCCAGCAAAAGAAACAAGAATTGCCCGTCCAAGTTGTTGACTTCAATTGTGTACATGTCAATCTACAAAAGAAAAACACATCAACAAAGAATAAGAATAAATCATGCTGATTCCATCTACTTAAAAATTTCAAATCAAGCAAGCCTTGTATGGCCCTATCTGCTTACTAAAAATTTTCAAATCAAAACATAACCTATTTCCATGTAGAATAAGCAATCATAGAATAAGAAAAAAGTATACTAGAATACGTAGAAACAGTTATGCTATTTGAGTTTCAGCATTTAGAATAGAAGCTACACTGCTTAAATAAGAAAAAAAACATTACTATTTGATGATAGTGAATGATAAGAGGATACTATTTGCAAATAAGATATGAGGACATAAGGGAAGAGTAGTGGCGCCCAGTTCGAGAGCGGTATCTGGATATCCGGCGAGGCTATCTCCTCTATTGTCCTTGTTTCAAAGAGAAATCAGATTCAGTTCTCTACAAAAGTGAAACAATGGTAGGAGGAAACCAACAAGATACGGAGTGGCCATTTCTAAACTTCGATGAACCATCTCCCGAATAGGATTTGTAACATGGACGTCATATATTCCATCATACCTGGCTCAACTTCTACAAGCTACTGAAAAACTCAACTCTACTAACTAAGTCACAATCCAATACCAAATGATCACTATACCCTGAAATGATCTATCTACAGGATTAAACTTGTTCCAATATCAATATTCCTCAATAAACTCTTCAGGCATTTTAAACTTGTTCCAAGAGCCTCTTTGAAATCTACATGGCAATAACATACTATTCTTATGCTTTATGATTTACAAAATGCCTAAAGTATTGACATAAATGGAAAGTATAAGATGTCAATATTGTAAAAATGAATATTATGATAAGCATTATAGACAGAAGCAACCTTGTTCATCAAGCTGTCTAGTGTTCAACGGTGCGCTACTAGAAGCAGCCTTGTTCGAACTAGCGTTTGCTATAAAATCAACATAAAAGAAATGAGTTAAAAGAACCAAAAAAGGGAATCTTGACTGACATATCAGCAACCATGAACTTATGAGGTGGTTAAAAGAGGTGCAGCATGCTAGAGCTAGAGAGACTTGTAAAACAAAGCTACATGCCTTAAAAGTTAACTTTTACTGTGACCTGGCTAGACATTATGAACAACAAGACTATACCAAAAAAAAAGAAAAATCAAGAATTTTCCTCTACAACAATGCTAATATCTTCTGCTCATGAATTCATTACCCTTGTATGCAAATCCATTTTTTGGGTACTCTCGTCTATAGCTCTAATAATATTTCTAGAGCATGAATACAGTAAAAGTTGATACTGTCCAATGCCGAGCTAAAAAAGAGAGAAATATAAATATGGAATATAAAACTAGAGATGGCCAGCAAAACTCAAAAGCTTCATCCTTTGGTTAAGCAGGGTAGAACTCAATCTCTGGAAGCTAGGAGAAGGCATAAACATAGCAGATTCGATTTGGAGTTCATTAAAGAGTGGTTCACTTATATTCAAAGCTAGATCAAGCATAAGAGCTTTATATTGTTTTGTTTATTAAGATGCAACTAATTCCCATAGATTCAAAGTAAAAGGACCAATGGATCATGCTAGCATCTTCTGAAAATAAGATCACTATTCAATTGTTTCCAATTCAAAAACAAAGCTTGCAACATTAAGCTAATTTTTTTCAAAAAGAGAGAACTTACCTCAAATTCACTTCGAAGGCTAAGCTTCTTTAAAAGATATTTTTGGATGAAAGAAACCGGTAGATTACCATCTCTAAGACATGATAGATCAAGTGTAAGTAAATAAGTTCGATGTGATAAATCCGCAATATCACACAATACAGAACATCTAAAGACGCAAGTAGCATTAGGCATAATCTATAATCAATTTGCCTACAAAAGGTTAATGTCACATTACTTCTCCAAACATATCATATTCAGGTCACTATACCATGTCTTCCGGATGAATAGCAAGCACAATGGTGAATAACGAAGTGTCTTTCAGTGGAAATTGCTTAGAGAAGTCATAAAACTGGAAATATAAGCATCCTGACGACTCATATTTGAATAAAAATTGTGAATGACTTCACACTAACTGACCCTTTTGCATAAGTCCACAATAAATCAAAAGCTGGAAGCCTGGAACCCACTCCTGGATCAGCAGGCTAGGACCTAAGACAATCTAGTAAACATTTCCAGCTGGAAGCTGAAATACATGGATACTGAAGCTACCTATAAAGAACTCAATGATGGCGAAGATACTGAGGCATGAGATAAGAAGTCCCATTGGAATCACCCAGTTTTTTGGGTTCACTTAAGACAGATGTTCCTTCAGCATTGATGTTTCCTATAGGACTAGTGCAACGCATATCAATTCCCTTACCTTACAAAGTAAAATACCTTCACCATTGACTTCCAGTCAATTAGACCCTTAAACTGTAAATTGCCCTAAAAATCTTTCTTCATCAGCATCATCTCTGAGTACATTATAGCAAATATTCCTAGAAATCTACTAAGCTGCACGTGCCGGAGAAAGGCGAGATGAAACTAAAGAAGGCCATTTATTGGTGCAGCTTTCAAACAATGATGCAGAAAAAGCAAGAGATCCATGCAAATGCTTAGATGCCCAAGTTCCCTAGTTGAAGGCTCAACCCCATGAACCAATAGACCTAGTAAATTGCTCAACTAGTTTATGCCTGTACAACTTGGAAGCTAAGCTCATAGCTATGAAGCTAAGTTAGAACTTTGAAGGGCAAAAATGAGGAGGGAAGAAGCCAATAACTCTTGCTTGAGATGGTCAGGGTCATGGTTCAAGCCTCTCTCTACAAATTAAAGGAGGACGGAAATGAGTCTTTTTTTGCTTTAGTACAAGCTAAAGACCTTCATGAAGTTAGGTCTAGTTCTGTCACATACACTCATAGAGCTCTCAGGTTGGAAGAGTCAACCACTAAAGCTTGAAGGTTTAAAAGACGAATGCCAAAACAGGGGAAAATCTTGCTAGCAAGCATCTATCGATTGCATGTCCCCTGTTCTCTTTTTGGCCCTAATGCCAAAACCGGGGAGGTCCTCGACGTCGTCCACGACATCTTCCCCGGCGACCCATCGCCGGTAACCGCGAAGCCCCTCAAATACTCACCGAAAAAACCAACAAAAAGAAGAGATCGGAGGGGAAAAGAAGAGAGGAGCTCACCTGAGCCAAGAAGGAGACGAAATCCGGCGGACACCTCGCCGGATCTATCCTTTTTCCGGCGATCTCCACCTCTCCTCATTTCTTCCTTTCTTTCTCCGGCGCCGGCGATCCCTCTTCCAGCCTCCTCCCACTCCCTCCCCCTTCCCCCTTCTCTCTCTCCCGATCTCTCTCTGGATCTCTCTCTCTCTCTCTCTCTCGGGTCCGGCTGGGTGAGGTGAGATGAGGATGAGAGAGAAAAATATCAGGGATAAGAGAAGGTCGGTGGAGTGGGTGGGGAGTTTTGCAGAAAACCCCCTTCAAAACTCCAAATTACACGAACAATCCTCTAATTTAGATAAAAACCCGAAAATTTTACACTTAGGCCCTTACATTTACGATAAAATATAAGATATTATATTATTACGACGAATATCTTTGTCGCGGTATATTTATATATAAGTTTATTGTGATAATATTATTTTGACAATATAATTTTTGTCACTATATAATTATTCACATCTTATTGTGACAATCTATCGTGACATTGACATAGTTTTTCACAATTATTGACTTATTATGACAAACTATTGTGATGAAAATACAAGTAGTTGCAATTACATCATTGGGCATGTATTATTGTGACGAAACTAATATTGGTTGCAATGTGTCTTTTTTATGACAAATTCACATTTATCGCAATCGATTTCGTCACTATATATCATATTTGTTGTAGTGGATTAGCCTATTCATTAAATTTGAAATACCAAATATATTGATCGACACTCCAAAATCACCCCCGATCTATTGGACTGGAATCACGTATCGATTAGCCTATTCATTAAATTGGAAATTGACTGTGAGAATTCATGATTACTCATGCACACATATAAATAAGCAAGTTAGACAAAAATAATAAGAGTCGACTTTTCGAGTTATTAGGTTAAGCTTTTGAGTTGATCGTGAAATTAACATGGCATGAGAACCTCTGAGCCCACATGTCACATATCCATCATTCAACACGGCAGGACTGTCCATGTAACGGATCCAACTGGACTTACTAATTGAAATTGAATGTATACCTGGCTGACATGGACTTAGTCCGATCCGAGCTTTTTACTATGTCTTATCGTTAAACAGGGATTATACAAGTCATCCTTTGGCGGGAGGTAAAGAGAAAACGGTTGGAAGGTCAACCACCCATCCCTAACGAACTTTCAAACCTTTGATCCTAAAACGCCTCTCCACCCTTCCTTTTATAGGGTGCAACTAAGCATAGATAAAGACCATAACCTCTCTCCCCTTCTCCTCCTTTCTCCAAGCCCTCCTTTTATACGTCTAATAATACATAGCCTTCACCAAGCCAAGAGGGAGGAGGGGAAGGACTCATAAAAGAGTGGTTAGCAAGCTTGGCCCTTTCAAAGCCTCCGGCCATGTCTGGGTTTAGCGACTACAGCACCATGGCCGAGCGCCGAAGGGCCGAGCTCCAACAGAGGAGGCGCCGGCGCCTGGCGGTCACAGGAGCCTCCGCCTCCGTTGTCCTCCTCCTCGTCGTCGGCTGCGTGGCCGCCGTCTCCTACAACGGCCGCCTCGGCAGCCACAGCGCCGGGCCCGTCACGACCCACGACATGCACGCCACCTCCAAGTCGGTGGCGATGATATGCTCCTCCACCGACTACGCCAAGACATGCGAGTCGAGCCTGTCTAAGGTCGTGAACAATGGCTCGAATGACCCTAAGGAGCTCGTGAAGGCGGCGGTCTCCGTGGTGGCCGACGAGATCAAGAAGGCGTTCGAGCACTCCAACCTCATCAACTCCAGCGACCCCAGGGTCAAGGGCGCCATCCAGGACTGCATGCAGCTGTACATCGACTCCAAGGACGAGCTCGCCAGCGCGCTGAAGGATATCATATCTCATGGCCTGGAGCAGCTGCCAAAGAAGTCGCATGACCTGAGGAACTGGCTGGCCGCCGTGATGTCCTACCAGGAGACCTGCATCGACGGCTTCCCAGAGGGGGAACTGAAGACAAAGATGAGGGCGGGGATGAAGACGGCCAAGGAGCTGACGAGCAATGCGCTGGCCATTATCGGCCATGCGGCTTCGTTCTTCTCGTCGATAAAGATCCCGGCGCTCAACCGCCGTCTTCTGGCGGAGGGGCCAGCGTTAAACGTTGATGGCTATCCTGCTTGGATGTCCGGGGCGGAACGGAGGATACTTAAGACGATAGTGTGGAAGAAGCCTACCCCTAATGTTACGGTGGCCAAGGATGGGAGTGGGGACTTCTCGAACATCACCGCCGCTCTCGCCGCCTTGCCAGACAACTACGAAGGAAGGTACGCACGTAACAAGCCTACGCATGCATCATGCATGCATGCTCTAGTTCGTACTATATATATGGTTTTTTTTGTTTTTATTAACGTTGTTGCATGCATGTATGGCTTTGATTTAGGTACGTCATCTATGTGAAGCAAGGGGTGTACGATGAGATAGTGAACGTGACGAAGAAGATGGTAAATATCACCATGTATGGAGATGGATCGAAGAAGTCGATCATCACCGGTAACCAGAACTTTATCGATGGCACGAAGACTTGCTTGACTGCCACATTTGGTAAGTTATTAAAAAACTAATTGTGAGTCAAACAGCACAATAATGTGGCTGTAGTTTAGTGGTTAGAATTCCACGTTGTGGCCGTGGAGACCTGGGCTCGAATCCCAGCAGCCACACTTTTTTTTGTAATTATTTTCTTCTTAGTTTATTTACTAAAAGTTTTATTATCCTTATTTTGGTTCTTTTATTTTCCATCTTTATTTTACATATTAATAAATCTCGGTTTTTAAAATAATTATAACGCTATTATTATATATTAATATCGTGGCAGCCACACTTTTTTTTGTTATTATTTTCTTCTTAGTTTATTTACGAAAAGTTTTATTATCATTATTTTGGTTCTTTTATTTTTCATATTAATAAATCTCGGTTTTTAAAATAATTATAACGCTATTTTGATTATATATTAATATTGTGGCAGCTGCACTGGGCGATTGGTTCTTTTATTTTCCATCTTTATTTTACATATTAATAAACATCGGTTTTTTAAATAATTATAACTCTATTTTGATTATATATTAATATATCGTGGCAGTTGCACTGGGCGATGGTTTCATGGCCTACGGTATGGGATTCCGGAACACCGCCGGCCCGGCCAAGCACCAGGCGGTGGCGCTCCGCGTCCAGTCCGACCGCGCCGTCTTCTTCAACTGCCGCATGGAGGGCTACCAGGACACCCTCTACGCCCAGACCCACCGCCAGTACTACCGCGGCTGCATCATCACCGGGACCGTCGATTTCATCTTCGGCGACTCCTCCTCTATCTTCCAGAACTGCGTCATCGTCGTCCGCCGCCCCCTCGATAACCAGCAGAACATCGTCACCGCCCACGGCCGCTCCGACCGCCACGAGCCCACCGGCTTCGTCATCCAGCACTGCCGCATCATCGGCGAGAAGAGCCTCACCGCCACCTCCGCCAACGCCACCGCCATCCGTAGCTACCTCGCCCGGCCATGGAAGGAGTTCTCCCGGACCGTCATCATGGAGTCGTTCATCGACGGCTTCATCCACCCCGACGGCTACATGCCGTGGGAGGGCGACTTCGGGCTCTCCACCCTCTTCTACGCCGAGTACGGCAACACCGGAGCCGGGGCCAACGTGACGAATAGGGTGAAATGGCCGGGAGTGAAGGTGCTCAAGAATGAGGAGGCGCTGACGTACACGGTGGCCACCTTCTTGGAAGCAGGGGATTGGATTCCGGCCACCGGAACACCCGTTCGCCTGGGGCTCTATAGCTGATTAAACCTTAAAGATCCAACTTAATTACTGCAATTGCATGTGATGCTGCTGCTCATGTATGGAAGAAGAGATAGAAAAGAGTTTTAGAGAGAGAAAGAGAGGGGGGGGCTGCATGAGCTTAATTATATATGAATCTTGAGAGAGACAGAGATGATTGAGTGTTTGGAATTACATTGTGTATTGCTTGTGAATGGCATGAGTGGATGTTACTGGCCTGTAGGAGGGCTTCAACATGCATGAGTATCATGATCATGTTACTTTGGTGAACAATTTGGAGCTTGTTTCATTGCACTCACTTGTTCAAATGGAATCTTGATTGCATCACATAGAATGATCAAAGTTTAAACTTAATCTTCTAACATGCCGATCGACACCTAAGTAAAGGATCTAAAACGCCAAAAAGCCTAATAAGACCCCCTTCATTCCCAGGTGATCTTAATCTGGGCAGAACGCATTGAAATCAAAACAGGACATTCATTAAAATTTGGCAACAGGCTCAAAACCGTGGTGGCATTTTTTTTATTAGTTGAGTCCGAAGGTTAAAAAAGTAAACAAAAACAAAGAAGGAGAAGGAATTATCAAAACACATCAACTTCGCATGATGGTCCTTTTTAAGGGTATCCAGATCCATTGTTCTATCTGAAGTCCCAGCCAAAGAGAACAGAAGCATGGCTGAAAGCAAAACGAGCGAGGATGGTAAAGAGTTCTTCTAGCCTTTGATCTCTCCATGCTCTGTTTCCCCTTTCCAAATAAGCCATATATATATGTTGAGTGGATTCATCATACTTGACAACATGATAAGAACACAATGAATGCTTGCGAACTTTCCCGGGATTTGTTTGTCACCATCACCACCTATATAGATTCTGAAGTATAAATTGATTGGCAATTTGGCATCTTCAGACTAGTTCTTCTTTTCTTACTCTTTCAAGTACCTGAGCTCGTCAAAGTTTTAGTTCCATTTTTGAGCTCTCCAAGCATTTATGCTTGTTGATTCTCTCATGAAAGGTGATTGGATAACAATTTTAACTTCAACAACACATGATGTATCGTCCATCAATGTTTTGCACAATTTTTTTTTCACAATTTGTTGATTTTATTGGGGCTAAGCATAGAGATTGGATAAGCGTTGCTATTGTTGGTTGTAAGTTAAGTAGCTTCTCATTTTGTCAAAGAAACCTACAGTATTGAAAGCTTTTCCCATCCTTCACTCTTAACTATATATGTATGCTATCAAGGCCCAAGGCACCCCAAATAGACCACTAACCTAATTTGAAGCCTTTCAAAGCCACCACTTGCTCAAGCTTCCCTTCTTAATTCTTGTAAATGTGTGAACATCCAGCACACACCACTACCAGTAGTAGGGTTCAGGCAGTCCAGTTCTAGTGAACATGGGTGCTGAGAGCTCAACCTCCAATGTCCATAGCAATGCAAAGTGGCTGCTCTTTTGCTTGCTGGTCTCAAGCATAGGGATATCATGGGCCATAGATGCCCTTCAGGAAGCCTTTGCAAAGAATGTCCATAGAGAGTGTACTTCCACAAGATACCCAGACCAATGCACTGCCACACTACTGGCCAGCCAATTAGGGTCAGGTCACCAATATGTTGCTCTAGTAACCCCTCTTGTTGAAGAGGTGAGAGATGAGACCATATCATCCACCACCTCCATGCTTCTTCCAACTCAATCTCAAAATCAAGTCAAGGGATTGGAAAGCCAACAAATCCATGATGCCATTGGTATATATATATATACTAGGTGGGCACATGACAGGGTAACCATCAAGTTAATGGGTGATTCGGTTATAAAAACTGAATTTGATTAATGGATCAACCTTATATAAAGATGTATATTTAAAACTAACCTAGGAAATATGATAAAAATATACAAAGTTAACTTAGAAAAATATACATGTAAACAAACTAATATAAGAAAAATGATTGTAACCGTTATTGCTCCTTATAAGATTGATATATATATATATATATATATATATGAGAAATTTTAGAGGGAAAATCAGTTTTCCCAGCTTAGGAGGAAAACTGGGATCCTGGCCGTCCGATCAAAGTGCTAACTTAACCCCTATCTAACCCACACCCACCCCGATCTCTCTCCCTATCGCGTCCTAACCCAGTAACCCACCCCGATCTCTCTCCACTCCACCCCGATCTCTCTCCCGATCCGCTCCACCGCCGCCAGCTATCGCCGCCGCCGACGACGCCTCGCCCCGACGACGCCTCAACGACCGTCCACCCTCGAGGCCCTAGCCGCCGCCCCCGTCCAAGTCCACCATCGATGCCCTAGCAAAGCCACCCCCGTCCTCCTGACGCCACCTCGAGGACCGTCCACCATTGATGTCCTAGCAAAGCCGCCCCCGTCCTCCCCCATTCTTCGCCGTCGCGCCGCCGTCGAGCTTCCACGACCCCAGCTAGGTTGTAAGAAAACAAGTCTTCTTTGTTTGCGAAACTTGTCTCTGAGTATACCGGGAGATCTAGTTCTAGTTTCATAAATTAAGTGATCTTCGAAAGTTCATTACAGTAGCAGATCCTTTATGATGCCGAAAATTTGTGTATGCTTCACCACTTATATTTTTGCTAGTTTCTACAAGTCTACATTGACTATAGCCTAAAAGAACTTTCAAATTCTGCTGATTTTATGCAGATGCATTCAGTTAGATTTTGATGAAGTACTGGTGTTTATCATCTCCTGGAATTCGAATCGAATCGATGTGCATCAGAATGACCCACCGTATTATTCAATTTTGTAGTGCTATGTTATCACACGCTGCATCGCCAGGAAACCAGTTGATGCTCATGTATTGACAAATGCTTCAGCTGTAACTTGAACTCCAACACATGTTTCAGTATGTTGATTATAAAATTGCAGATATGAGATTTTGAAAAGATTACTATCTCGAGCTATTTATCAATCCTTAAAGAGTTAGCGCTAACATCTCTTATGGCAGTACATATGGACCATAATTTGGAAGCTAGCAGTGGCAGTGGACCCTGGGAATGCTTCCTAGGAACCATCACAATCTATCCACAGAGATCGCAATCTATATTCTGCAGAGTTAGCGCTAACATTAGTATATTATGCCTATATTCTGCAGATTGCTATGAGTTCTTATTACTTTTGTCAAAACATCACAATCTATCCACAGAGATCACAAGACTGGCTTTTATGTCTCAGTGCCAGGTAGCAGTTTTTTGTTCAAGTGTTTCATTTTATGCTTCTTGCAGTTTATTTGTTCAAGTAGTATTTCCACATGGAGATTGTTGTAGCTATTTTTCTCATGTCATGATGTTGAATTATACATTTTGGAGCTAACTGGTTCTCTTTTATGTATTTTGAGATGTTTGTCTTCATCTATGTCTATTCTGAAATTATAGGAGCTAATCCCTTCTTTATCCCTTGCCCTTTTTTAACTATGTCATGATGTTGATTTTTTTAATTATTGAACGGGTAATAAGCAGAAAATAGCTACATCTGAGATGCTTAGAACAGAACTAGAGGCTTTATCGACACAAACTTGTATCTTTGGCATTTCTTTCCACCTGGGCTTGTTTATCTCCTGCCCTTTTTTCTTTTCATTCCAATGATTAGATTGGCAGAAGTAAAGTTCGGTAGATTATGGGCATCTTTTCTCATTTGCATGTACTGATGCATCTTTTCTCAGACTTCTGAAATAGCTTTTGGCTTAATACTACTGTGAAATTCAAGTGATAGATCCCATCGGATATGAAAATTACGTTCAGAATTGTTTTCCGAGAGGCTTAGCAATTTGTAGTTGCGTGGTCATCTTACCTGCTAAATTATTCATATCTTGAGGACTTAAGCGCAGTCAAATTACTGGGAGTTCTCACTCTCTTTCTCCTTCCCTCCATGCAGCAGGTCTCCTTGTTGGTAACTGAAGCATACAAGGATGCACATCAGAAGAGTGTTCAGGTGCATACTATTTTACATTTCAAGGCCAATGGTTAGATCAATCAAACATTCTTGAATTAAAATGCTACATTTTTTATGCATTTCAGGCTATGAAAGAGAGGATGAGCAATCTTGCCCAGAGCCTAGGGATGCCACAGGGCCTCGAAGGACTCAAGTGATGGAAACTGGTCCTCATTCACTCTTGAGGAGTGCAGTTCATTTTTGTACAAGCTCTACCAAGCCTGGTGGAATCTGAACATGGTTTAAGTAGGCAAGCAGATATGACATCTTTGGTGTCATTGTATTAAGGAATCTAGTTGTGTAACCTGCTTTCCAATAATTCATAAATTATTTGAGACCTTCAGACTATATGAAATAATTCATTTGATGACTAATTTGGAGTTGATGTTTCCAGCAAATCCTTTGGGTCTTGGTATTTAAGGGCATTCTTATCTTTGTACCACCACCAAGCAGAAATTGTGGATGCAATGGACAAACCATTTCAATCAAACCTAGGGCTAATTTGCTCTTTGTACTAGCAAATTCCCATATTTGATTAAAACAATGCTACATCCAACACCAAACCTTTTTTTGTTGACGGCCATCAATTCTGTCTGTTGGATCATTTGTTTGGAAGTAGAATTATCTTTGTATAGCAACCAAGTTTACGATATTTCCTTTCAAATACACAAAAAAAATGACATCTCACTCATCAACACTTCACAAGGGTTTTGATTTCATACATGAGTGTATGTTTTGTACAAAAATCAACAATATACCAAGCCTTGCATAAATTAATGAACATCATGATGCAGATGAAATGGTAACATAAACCATTACATCAACAGAGGACAATACAACATACAGAATTGAAATTTTTGAGTACAGTACAAGAAAAATAAAATGAATCTTGTATGAAGAGCTTGAGTTTGAGCTTTAGCTTAAGCTTGAGCTGATCAAAGCTTGAGTTGTGATAAAAGTAAGAGCAAGAGCTTGATCTTGATCTGATCTTGAGCTGTGATAAGTCAACATACAAAAAGGTTTGTTAGAACATGTTACCTTGAGGAGTACATTAATATGCTGACAATAGTCTAGTAAGTTGCTCAAGAAAACATGGCTCAGTCTAGTACATTAATATGTTGACAACAGTCTAGTAACCTATGGGATTTCATCATAGCCTTTTCAATGCAATAGCAATATGGTATTGACACATCTACTACCAATTAAAAACATGTAGCAGTATCAGCAATTTTACACTATCAGAAACAAATTTAAGCACTATCAGACAATACAAATTTAGGCACTATCAGAAGGATGGGAACTTAATCTAAACGATAAAACAGAAGTCAATTTTTAGAACTCATGTAAAAGCTAACATGTAGACAATGCAAAAATAACAGTGTACAGATAACTGTAAATGTCAAAATAAAGAACAATAGAATACTGACTGCATACAGGTAATAAAGAGAAAAGACAGCTATTAATTATTGGGATCAAGGCGATAATTAATGTTATAGACCTAAGAAGAAATTCAAGATCAGAAAAACTGGTAATAAAGAGAAAACAGAGCAAAAGCATACATATGTAGGCTAAAGATTCTATGCCAAACGATCTGGAATCTCTTTTGCTTGGACATGAGCTATCATGGCAATAAACAAAAACAACTCATAGAACAAAGCTACAATAAGAGGTATTCGTCAAAAGTTCAAGATCCTGACCTCCTTTCAATTTTATAAATTTTTCATAAGTTGAGTAGGCATGCTTCTCAACACATTCGGAGAAATGGTCTGCAAACACATTCAGATGGAGTTTAAAAACCACACCAGAGGTTTATCATCATAAATTGGGATTCTACATTAACAATTTTCTTGTCTTGTTCAAGCAAAAAGCAGACAGCATAAACTTTTATCTGAGAATGTTAATAATTTTGTCATCCTATTCTAGAAAAAAGAAGACAGCTTCACTCAATTTCTGGAGATAAAACAGATTAGTTTAAAGACTTGAAATCATGCATATAGCCGAATCTAGAACAATTGGCTGTACAAACATGTCCAGAAGGCTCATTAGAACGAATTTGATTGGTAACATGCTGAAACATATCTCTCCTCTTCTTGGCATAGATTCTATGCCAAGAATCTATGCCAAGAAGAACAAGGGTTTTAATTCAGCTTAGAGAAGATAAAATCCAACAAGTTAGAAGGAAGAGTTAATGATAGATCACCTAATGAGCTCACTCTGGAGCGCTCCGCCCGCCTTGGTCCTCCGGTGAGAGGTGGCGCCGAAGCCGGTGGTCACACCATTGCTGTCGGTCCCCTTTCTCATGCTATCCATCACCCAATCGCTGCTCGCTTTCACCCTCGGCCTCGCCTCCTCCGAAAGCTCCACCGCCATTCCTCCACTTCCGACGGCCGCCACAGCGGCCACCTGCGATATCGTCAGCGTAGCTACCTCCAATCTCACCACCGGCTTCCGGAACTCCTCCACCATCCTCTTGATGGTGGACGTGGACGTGGACGGGGGCGGCTTTGCTAGGGCATCGATGGTGGACGTGGACGGGGGCGGCGGCTAGGGCCTCGAGGGTGGACGGTCGTTGAGGCGTCGTCGGGGCGAGGCGTCGTCGGCGGCGGCGATAGCGGGCGGCGGTGGAGCGGATCGGGAGAGAGATCGGGGTGGAGTGGAGAGAGATCGGGGTGGGTTACTGAGTTAGGACGCGATAGGGAGAGAGATCGGGGTGGGTGTGGGTTAGATGGGGGTTAAGTTAGCACTTTGATCCTGGCCGTCCGATGGGGATCGGAGGGCCAGGATCTCAGTTTTCCCCTGAGCTGGGAAAACTGATTTTCCCCTTAAAATTCCTCTATATATATATATATATATTGACATGTGTTCATTAGTGTTCTTATGGCGTGGTGGTGCAGCATATTGTGATGAGCTTTCTAACATGTCTCTTAAAAGGCTCAACCAGTCTCTCTTAGCTCTTAGCCTCTGTTTGGATATAGGGTTAGTAAATGGGGTTAAGGGGGTTAAATTCTTACCCCCAAATGCTATTCTCTTTGAAAATGGGGTTAAGAGGGGTTAAACCTAAAAATGGGGTTAAGCTTTTCTCTCTCATTTACATCCATCACATATATTCTAATATTATTTTGAAAATACTAATATATAAATAATGATAAAATATTATATTTTTTACATGATGTGAACCAATCATGGTATAACATGTGGCATGTGGCACCCACATATATTAATATTTTATTATAATAATATGTTATTGGTATTATTTAATATTTTTGTGCATGTTTATCTTTTTACGTGCAAATATTTTTGTTAGTCCATAAACAATTTTGTACGTGTTTTCATGAGCGTATAAAAACTTTTGCGCACCCATAATATTTTTTTTATATGTGTACTGTATTAAATAATATTATTCATATGTTATTATAATAAAATATTAATATAAGTGGGTCTCCATGCCACATGTCATATCATGATTGGGATGCATCATGCAAAAATTATTTTATTTTATATTATTATATTAATATAAGTGGCCCCGTATGGGGATGCATTGATGTGTACAACCATTATTTTATATAATTTAATAATTAATATTAAAATATTAAAATATTATTATTATATTAATATAAGTGGGTATGCATGGGATGCACTAATGTGTACCAACATTATTTTATATTATTTTAATAATAAATATTAAAATATTATTATTATATTAATATAAGTGGGTATGCATGGGATGCAGTAATGTGTACCAACATTATTTTATATTATTTTAATAATAATATTAAAATAATATTATTATATTAATATAAGTGGGCCCGTATGGGGATGCATTGATGCAATATTATATATTTTATAATATTATATATTTTTATACACTTTAAGTACAAATATTTTAATTAACTTAATAATTAATTTTAATATTATAATCTTAACCCACTAGATTACCTATTATTATAATATTATATATTTTATACATTTTATAATTTTTACCCTTATCCTAAACTTAACCCACTAACTTATCCATATTTCTAAGCCAAACGCCAAAATGAATTAAGTCTATCCCATTTCTTATCCCCATTTTTTTACCCCTAACCCCCTTAACCCTAATCCCGTTAACCCGCAACCAAACAGGGGCTAAAAGCTGTGCACAATACAGCAAACAAGATATCCAGACATGGCTCAGTGCGGTGCTAACCTTTCAAGAAGCTTGCAGGGATTCAGTGACCAACATCTCCGGCACGTTCACCGGTCAGATCTCCGGGGAGATGCACCGCTTGTCGATGCTGACTAGCATTGCTCTCGCTCTAGCCAACCGCATCCCGGACGCCAAGGTCCCCAGGCGGCGCCGAACAACAGAAGACATGTTCCCCGGGTGGCTCTCGAAGAAGGACCGCTGGCGGCTCCTCCAGAGCACCACCATAGAGGCCGATGTCGTCTTCGCGCAGGACGGGACGGGGGACTATGTGTCTGTATCGGAGGCGATACAGGCGGCTCCGGGCGGCGGCCGGCGGTTTGTTATCTACGTGAAAGCCGGCGTGTACGAGGAGAAGATCAGTGTGAAGAAGGATAACATCATGTTGGTCGGCGATGACAGGTACTCGACGATGATCCGGCATGGCGGCAGCGTCGGTGGCGGATCAGACATTTCAGACATTCCCGACTCTGCAACCTTAGGTGCATTATTTAGCATTCCCTTCTCTAAAGCTTTGCATTTAACGAAGTAATCAAGTACTTTAAATGGCAGCCATCGACGGAGACAACTTCATCCGACCAGTCCATGTTCTACCGGTGTAGCATCAAGGGCTTCCAAGACACCTTCTACACTCTCGCACTCCGGCAATTCTACAGGGAATGCGACGTCTACGGCACCATCGACTTCATCTTCGGCAACGCCGCCGCCGTCTTCCAGCTCTGCAACATCGTCTTGCAGCGGCCGGCTTCCGGCCAGTACAACGTGATCATGCCCAACGGCCGGAGCGATCCTGGACAGAACTCCGGGTTCGTGGTGCAGAGCAGCCGGATCGTGGCCGGGTCGGACTTCCAGGAGGGCATGCATTCGGTGGCGCCGTGGAAGGAGTACTCGAGAGCGGTGGTCATGGAGTCGACCATCGAGGAGTCAATCCAGCCGAGAGGATGGGTCGAGTGGTCCGGCGGCTTCGCGTTGAGAACGCTGTACTTCGCCGAGTATGACAACGTGGGTGTTGGGGCCTCGACGTCCCGGAGAGTAGGGTGGCCGGGGTATCATGTCATCGGAACTGATGAGGCTTCCCGGTTCACCGTTGACGAGTTCATCTCCCGCAGCTCGTGGCTGCCATCGACTGGGGTAGACTTTGATACTGGACTATAATAAGTTCTATTAGCACTCAGATATAGAAGTGCTCATCAAATCCTTATCCAGAGTAGGAATTGTATTCGTAAATGAACTTCAAGGTCAATTCAGTGCTGTATTAAAAAAATGCACATAATAAGAGCTGCTGCATTAAAAAAATGCAGATAATACAAGCAAAAGAAGCCTTGAAAGGTATGCAAGCATGTCAAAACAAATAAAACATCAGGAAACATACAGTCCATCAAAGGTTCATCAGAATGACTATAGTACCGCTTTGGGTGGGCCTGAGACACATTGATATCACCACTAGTGCAGTCAACAAACAGTATAGAGAAGAGGTGATGTGCAGCTAATGCCACAGAGATCGTCTCCACAGACTTAACATGCAGATGAAGCATATTTTACTACAAATAACCGTAAGCAAATGAATGCTAGCCTGTGGGTAACCCATCTTAGAAGCCATTCAAAGTCCAAGAAACTCGAACGAGTGGGAATCCCCCAAAACCATCATTACCACTATGATCATTGTTGGGAGTAAAATAAAAGCTTCCTCGCAGAAAATACTGGATGTGAAGTAAGTCCTTCCGGATGGATATGTCCACAAACAATTATCGAGGAAGCAAAATGGACGGTGCATGGTGCTTGGAACACTTATAGGCGGTTAATGACGGCTTCAACTTCAGCAGGGGAATATAGATGATAGGTTGGAGCCACTTTTGCGATGTCAACATTGTTGGGTGTAACCTGACCAAAGAATAAAGATGAGAATCACCGCACTATCAGTTAGATATTGTTAACAAGGCGAGAAGTTTGAACTAGTCTCAACCGTTTACCTTTTCCTCCATCACTTGTTTCAGGATGGAAAGAGCTATAGTTTCGGCTTCCTGAAGGCTTAGTTCCTGCACCAGCACCCATGACAATCAGCTTCCCTGACAAGCAATTACCTCCCAACAAAGATGACAATGTATCCAGCTTAAGGTGAACAAGGACAGAATATTAAATCCTTTGTCCCTATTTTTCTTTCACATTTCCTCTATTTTGGAAAGAGAAACAATCAAAGACCCAGGAAATACATTAAAGAGCATGCAAGCACCTTGTTATACTGTTCTTGAAGAGAGCTGTCAGCTCCTTCAGAGCCTGACCCTATTGCTTTGGCGTTGCATTGCCAGAATGTGCCAGACGGATCCGTATAATACCTGCAACCACAAGCAGTTAAAAGAGAGCAGTCATGATACAGCAGGTGTAAGCAGGCATATAAGTGAAAACACAATGTCTCAGTTAAAGGCAATTCACGAGAATGGAATGGTTGCCATTCCTGAAATCTTGAAAAAAAAACAAGATGGAAAAACAAAAATCAAAGATATCACAATGATTGGAACATAAGAATCAATAAAAGTTTTTTTAAAATCATATAAGCTCCCGGTGACTTGATTCGAGTTTTCAAGAATTACTATATAGACTCTCAAGTCCTTCTATTGTTTCTGATGGCAATGTATGCAACAAGCGTAGCATCCAGAAAAGATTAAAGCAGGATGCAAAAAATAAAGGTCCATGCCTCGAGTGGTTTAGCGCCATGATAAACGTTTTTTGAACTAACAAGCCACTGCACATTACAACTACTTCTTTAGGCATTGCCCACACTGCTTTCACATTTCAAGCTGTCCCTTTGCACCACACCTATGCCTCAAAGATAATTTCATAGCAAAAGTTGATAGTTATCATTATATCTATACATTAGAAGTCATGAAAAGAATGTATAGAAGGAAGTATGGGGGACAAAGTACCTTGGTAAAATCATTTAACTTGATTGTCATCTGAAGTGATGCAAAGGGGACCTTGAGAATTAAGGCTAGAGCGAGCAAGTAGGGCATCGTGACCAAAATTTACAGGTCCATTATTTTTTAGCCTAGACACTTTTCAAGCTCAAGGAACTACATAGGATCTTTACCAGCTGCATGAGTTTTTGTTATAAATACCAGATAAGACAAGTTTTCCCTCTTGGTCATTTAAGCCACATAAGCCCACTCTCTTTCCCATCTTAAAATCAACTTAAAACAACAGAACTAACACCTCAAGCGGATACTCATAGCAGCAAGGAATAAGGAGCCATCCAGTGTTCACCAAACACAAATTATACACGTGGATACCCATTAAGCACATATGTTCAATGGCCATCAAAGCATAGGAAAGGATTAAGATTGTATGCTTCCTAGATAATTTTTAGTGGTTAGTTTTGTACATTTGACAATAGATAGATAACTAATAACCTAGGTGCTCTTCAGATCAATGGAAACTGTTCAACTATCACCCTAACAATTATGCTGCTTTAACAAAATTGCATAGTGGAAATGGTACAAGGTGTCAGTTTCATTGAAACTAAATAATTCAATTTTACATGTATCTAGGTAGAAAAACTTTTCCAATCTATGCAGTTTCCATGCCCATGAAGTGCTCAATCACTCTGAGGAGAAATTATACCATCAAAGAGGAAAAACATAGCGTATGCATTAGCTATCATAACCCTAAATGTAACATGCTTAAACCATAAGAAGTTTTAATAGTTAGATAATATAAGATCCATGATAATAAACAGGGAGCGCATGAGGAATACTACAAATAATCCAGAGAGGATGTTCCAGAAAATAGAGTTCTAGTTTAGACAAGTCATGAGAAGAAGTTTGCCACTTACAGGCTAGGCCCATTTTCATCATGACCAGCAATTAGGAGAGATACCCCAAAAGGTCGTGACTGCGGAAAAATAGACAAAACACCGATAATTGTTAATGCGGTGGCTGAAGCACAATATGATGTTCTACATGAAAAGTTAAAGAAAACCTATCACCAAACAAAGATAAATTCATCCAGGTTGAAGGGAGCAAAGAAACTCCTTTTCATTTAAAGAAAATTAAATCCTCGGATTCTAATTTTCAAATTGTTTCGTCAATGAATTGCTATTAAGGATCACAAATTTAGACACTACATAAAATTTAGTAAGTAGCAAAGACAAAATGGCAAAGATGAGAATCTATTCTGCCCCACCAGCATAGCCAGAGTGTTAAAGTACGAGATAATATTTGTTAGTGGTCCAAAATGGGATCCAAAATGGGAAATTAACACTCCTGTTTATATATGTTTTTCACATTGCCACAATAAATTTGCTAACCAATCAGTTAAAAGATTAGTGATCCTAACCATCGATTCTTCGTCTCCTTCACCAAATCGAAGAGCAAGATCACATATAGCTTGCGTAGCAGACTCAACTGTCATAGGTTCACCGTAAGAAAACCTGTGATTCTGATGAAAGTAGATTTTTACAATCAGTACCGGATGCATTGTCGAAGGAAATATATTACAAATACGAAAGTACCTGAGTCTCAACACGAGCATGTTCAACGAGAGTTCGTGCATCAGCAATCAATCCACTCATTGCACATCCAACGTGCTCATCAATTTCCATAATTTTCTCCACGCTGCTTGGTTCCTGAAGCAGATGGGAGGGAAGAAAGACACAAGGAAAAGTTGTAAATCTTAAGTATATGAACAAAGGATGGTTGTTTCGTGTGCACATACAAAGACCACAAGTCCTTCGTCATTAACTCAGTGACAAACACCTTCTGCAGTGTCGATTGTTTACATTGGAAAACATCACTGAGTTCATCAAGATAAACCAATATAAGAAAACCTCAACGTTTTCGATCCTCTTCTAAACCAAAGCCAATATTTGTCACTAAAACAGATGGATCTAGCAAAACTGGCACGACGAATTATGAAGCCTTCAGAGAAAAGCATCATGCACAAGAAGACCCCAATGATTGCTTTCGTATAATTACGTGATGGGCATCTTCCCTAGCGTTATTTTCCCATCAATAACTAATTTAGTGCTCTCATAGGACAACAATATGCAACTGACAGCACCTAAAAGAAGTCCTCAAACCAGCTCAAACTATAAGCACTGCGCTAGTAATGTATGTATCAATAGAAGATGAGCAAAATATTACCAGCAGAGGAGAGGTGACACGCTTCTCGACGGCCAGCACGACGCCATCCTTCGTCTTCAGCCCAATCGCTGTCGAACCCAACTGCACAAACACACTAGACAATTAATTTCTGTGCATAAATCGAACGATCCAATCCCCCTAAAAAAATAAAGGTCCAAACGAGCATAAAGATCTAACCTTGATCGCCTCGATAGCGTACTCAACTTGAAACAATCTCCCCTCGGGAGAGAAGGTGTTCACTCCACGGTCGTACTCCGTCCTTCAAAAACCCAAAACCCAGATCGAAAATTTCAGAATCAATGCGACCACCGGCAAAAAACTAGCAACGCACTGGATCGAGATTTCCGGGAAACTCACCTGGTGAGGAACATCTTGAAATCTTTGCGAAACCCTAGAAACCAAGAGAGATTTGGGGGAAGACGAAGAGGAGCTATGGAGTTCGTGAAGAAAAGAGTCCACTTTAGGGCCGGGTTTCCTACTTGGAACCCAAGGCAGGAGAGGAGTTAAATGGTAATAAAAGAGAAGCTGAGGGTATTTACGTCAATATAAATTAACGGATCCCAGAACGAGTCGGATCCAATTCGGATCCCACGGCCAATGGGTATGGGTGCAAACGATCCGAACCATCTTTATTTCCAAGAATGCCCCACATATCGGACACAAAGGCTAACAATAAGAGGGTATTATCGTCATTTAGCAGCTTACGCAGCACTCATCGTCAAGATCTTCCATAAAAATCCCACCGAGCGGCGCTTTTGGGAGCTTTGGCGCCTTCTCTTCGTTTCAAAACTCTCTCTCTCGCTCGCTCTCTCTCTCTCTCTCTCATGGCGGCGGCGGCGCAGCAGCAGAAGCACCAGAAGATGGCGGAGGAGCAGGAGATGACGGAGGACATGCAGCACGGTCCATTCCCAGTAGAGCAGCTTCAGGTATAACCCTCCCATCATGAGGAACCCTAGTCTGTTGCCCTTAATTTTCTTTATGTAAAACCTAAATGTTGGCATTCTTTTTTATGGGATCTTGTCAAGATTTCGTCTTTCTTGGAGATTTAGTTCTGGCCATGGGTTCGGGCAATTGGGTATCTTCTAGCTTTCCACTCTAATTCACACATTTGCCCTATTCCGTTGCCCTATAGAAACCCTAAGTTATTTATTTACTGGCCACCGGTCTTATCAAGATCATGTTCTTCTTGGATCTTTGTATAGGGGAGTCAAAGCTGGTAGATGGGTATGTTCAACCTTTTCCATTTTGGAGTTTGAATCGCTGTTTTTTCTTTGGAAGTTGCATTAGTTTTTTGATCATGTGTCATTAAGATTCACGTTTATCAGTTTCATAAATTGGGTTCTTGATGCTGGTATCTTGGTATGTTCTAATTTTTGTCTGAGATATACTTTAAATTTCCCATTTTCCACTTCTCTACAAACTTAAAACCCTATAATTTTTTGACATTTCCTTAGCAAATCTTCTGAATCTGAACTCAGTTCTCGTGACAGATGAATGGGCTTGTCTTCTAATTTTGCCATCCGGGTTGTTCTTATATATCTTTTTATATCTTTCTTTGAGAACTCTAAATCTTTTACATGTTTTGGTTGTCTTTCTTGGGTTTAAAGCTTTGATACTTATCAGGGATAAATGTGTATGTTCTAGGCCTTTCATTCAGCTATCCTGCATTTACTTGTTTTTCTCATTTACCGGAGATTATCAAGATTCTGGTTCTTGATTTAACCTTTTTTTATTACTCATGACATCAATGTCTTATTTTGGTTTTAATTTAATTAATTTGGATCAAAGATGCTGCTGCATCCTTTAGCATTATATGTGCAAACCACTTCAAATTTCATATGGCCCTCTTGCACTTTTGTTGCTAATTGACCTTTCCGCTCTTTAATAAATAGAAGGTACTATACTCAATGAGTTTCAAGCATATTGTTTCATTTCAGCTGCAAACAGCTTCCTTTAATTTCCTTTCCTATGGGCAGCAATTGAGGTCTTTTATCTCCAGGTGGTATATGTTAGCTGCAAATTATGTACCAGAAAGTCTTGCAAGTTAGGGTACAGTTTTGCATCTTCTGTGCCAATTGCCAATTGAATTCTGCAGGCACTTACTGATGACCACCCTTTATTCGGTAAAGTAAACTAAGAAAACCTGCTCCAGTAGAAAAGCTTTCTGAAAATCTTGTGGTGTTGTTCTCCAATTTTAAAACAACGGGTTGTCATTTTTCTTACCCTATTTCGCATATCACATGTTAAGCTTAGGCTCATGATTCTCGTTGTCTGGAGCAATGAGTGGCAAATGATGAGCTGATTTCTGTCATTTGTGTATAGAAGTATTTCTCATCCTGATTCGATTACCTTCGTTAGATGGTCATGAATTCCACAAATAATCAAGTTAAGTTCTGATATTCTTGTCAGATAGCATAGTTTCTACTATGTTCATTTAGTTCTATGTCATTCATTCTACTATGTTCTTTAAATACCATGTCATGCAACTCAATCGAGATCATAGACATGAACATGAGTTTGGGTATGTAAGCTCTTAGCTGTGCCTGATGCTTATTGTGATTGATTTGTATTTCAAGGCATCAGGTATAGCAGCTCTTGATGTTAAAAAACTCAAGGACGCTGGTCTCTGCACTGTGGAGTCTGTTGTGTACTCTCCAAGAAAAGATCTGTTGCAAATTAAAGGAATAAGCGAGTCAAAAGTTGACAAGATCATTGAAGCAGGCATAATTTCTTTCATTTGTCTCTTACTTTTGACCAAATGTGTATTTTATTTCTTTCAAAAAAGTTGCGGTTTGCAACATGATTGTCACACTTAGCACCAAAAATGGTTTATGTGTTGACAGCTTCAAAGCTTGTTCCCTTGGGCTTTACCAGTGCTAGCCAACTTCATGCACAGAGGCTTGAAATCATCCAAATTACATCTGGATCAAGAGAACTTGATAAGGTCTTGGAAGGTAACTTATAGTTTCTGGTCCTTCATAGTGGACAGGCATTTACAATGTCACCTTATTCTTTTGTTTGCATTTCAGTTTTTGAGTACTAATTTTGAGCTGTGGCAGGTGGGATTGAGACTGGGTCAATTACTGAACTATATGGTGAATTTCGCTCCGGAAAGACTCAATTGTGCCATACTCTTTGCGTCACTTGCCAAGTAAGATTTTGTTTCTTGGAACAATTTAATTTTCAGTCTGCATTTATGAGTCGTGTCATCTTGGCATGCATTTAAAGTCATCAGAGCTGTTGTTCAGTATAATATATTTACTTCTGACTAAGGACATGAGATGTTGGAAGGGTAGCTTGAACTCTCAAGTACAAGGAGAAAAACAATTTGCATATTGAATATGTTCATAATGAGTGCTAAGATTGTGGCTGTAACAGTTAAGATAGAATGTCTTCAACTTTTCGTGAATAGGCGCACAGTCTTGTCCATCATACACTTAAAATTCTGCGGTTTTAAGTTGTTGCTTGCATGTAAAGTTTTGAACCAACAGCTCCTTATGTTCATATTGCTTCTATTTCAGCTGCCATTGGATCAAGGTGGTGGTGAAGGAAAAGCAATGTATATAGATGCAGAGGGCACTTTCAGGCCACAGAGACTGTTACAGATTGCTGACAGGTACGCATGTACCAATTGGCGCAGAACACACCTTCTAGCTGCTACTGTTTGCTTTGAGTAAGAGGAAATTCTAAACATTTGTAGGTTCGGATTGAATGGTGCTGATGTTTTGGAGAATGTGGCTTATGCTAGAGCGTATAATACCGATCACCAGTCAAGGCTTTTGCTGGAAGCAGCTTCGATGATGGTGGAAGCCAGGCATGTTCAACTTTAGTTGTTTTTAAGTGTTTTTGTTAGAAGGATCTTTCATAGTTCATATGTTGGTTTGCACTGATATCCACAACAAGCTACTGAGATTTCTTAAGTGCAATAGAAGTTTTCAGTACATCACTGTAAAACTAAGGTAAAACTTCACTTGAAATCTGGGAAGCTTTAATATAGTGAAATTAGGTATTACGGTCATGTTCATGATAGAACATAAATAAGTTCATATGTCTGGTTGTCTATTCCTGACAGCTGCCCTTTACCCTTGTGATGTAATTAATCATGTCTTTAATGTGCTGGAGTGCTTTTTCGATAAATAAATTGAACACTGTTGATTGAGGATTTGAAGCAAAATCTTCCTACCTGAGATACAATACTTTTTGTAATCCTCACTCATAGAATGAGAAATTTCGACCCTTTTGCTCAACAAGACTAGTTCCCGCATCACATTCTGCAAACATGTCTGATACCTTTCATCAGCAAGCAGGGACCTAATTTTATGTGAGATTTACAGCTCCAATCATGATCATGGTCTAACTCAACTAAGAACTGTTCATTAAGTCATCATAGATAAAGAAAACTAATGTTTTTGAAGGGATTTCTAATGTGGGAGCAAGTTCCATAACTAGAATGAATTCAAATTTAATTTGATTTCTTATTTGGGTTGATTTGTTAGGATTTTAATTCAAATTTAATTTGATTTCTTAGTATTAGTTTCTTATTTGGGTTGATTTGTTAGGATTGGGTTGATGTTTGTTTAGATTTCCTATTATGGTTAGCCTCTTGAAAAGGCTATAAATAAGGAATTTGTATGCTAGGGTGAAATTATGATGAATGAAAATTGAAGAGAAGATTCTTCTCCTTCGGGTGGTGATGCTCAAGGCTCCCTAGGTGGTGATTCCTAGGGTCGAATGACGACTTTCCAGGTGATGATTCTTGGAGGTTGTCATGCATCATTTTTTGTATTAGAGCGAGGTTCCCTTAGGTGGTGATTCCTAGGGTTGGCGGATTGTTTTTGTATGTGGTTATTCTTAGGGGCTATTCGGCATCAACTTTACTAATCCTAGGTGGTGATTCCTAGAATCTGTCAAAAATTATTTAGGTGGTGATTTCTAGACTTTGTTCGGCATCAATTATCTATCCAAACTTGAGGATGAGGTCTCTATCATGCCAACGACTTCAACTCGCGGACGAGGTCTCTCCAACAAGTAGAGAATGATGCGGGAGAAAGTTCCATAACTAGAAGCAATTTAAATTTGATTTGATTTCTTAAGATTGGTTTCATATTTGGATTAATTTGTTAGGATTTGAATTCAATTTTGATTTGATTTTTTAGGATTATTTTTTTATTTGGGTTGATTTGTTAGGATTTGGGTTGATGTTTGTTTAGATTTTCTATTATGGTTAGCCTCTTGAAAAGGCTATAAATAAGGAATTTGTATGCCCATTAGGGCGAAGTTATGATGAATGAAAATTGAAGAGGAAATTCTTCTTCTTCGGGTGGTGATGCCCAAGGCTCCCTAAGTGGTGATTCCTAGGGTCGGAGGACGACTTTCCAGGTGGTGATTCTTGGAGCTCATCTTGCATCATTTTCTTTGGGTCGCCTTTGATAGACTCAAAATGAGGTATATTCTTTCGTATTAATTCCAAGACTTGTTTGATTTCTTTTGGAGAGCCCTGAAGTCCAAAGGGATATAAAGTTGGACAAGTTTGTGCAATGAGTTGAGGGATAAATGCCATATATGCAATGTAGGTCTATCAGGGATAGATGCCCCATGAACTGCACATCAGGCAAATTGTAGTGGGTCTTGCCTGTGGTATAATGTACAGTCAGGTGTGTGATATGCTAGCTCAAGTGGTACAGCCAGGTGTGTGATATGCTAGCTCAAGTGGTACAGCCAGGTGTGTGATATGCTAGCTCAAGTGGTACAGTCAGGTGTGTGATATGCTAAGCTCAAGTGGTTCAGTCAGGTGTGTGATATGCTAGCTCAAGTGGTACTTAGCCTCCCTAGACTTGCATGTGTGTCTAGGTCTAGTATTAGTTGCAATAACAACAAGCCACCATAGGAGTTTAGGGTCAACTACTAATATTTGGCTAACAGTAATCCGATAAGAAAATTTAGGATGTTGCAGAGCAGTTGGAATGTTTATTTTTAAAGCAAGAAAGCCTAACTCTCAAGTTGATGAGTTTCAATAGAGCATCTATGACTTGTTAAACAAAGAAGTTGTGTTCTTTTATTGCTTCATAATTTCTTTCCCCCTTCGTAATCTCATACTTCTAAGATTGCTTGATGCCATGATCATCTGTGACAATTCAGGTCCTTCCTCATAGTTGTTTGTTATTTTTTTATTTTGATGGCAATTTGTCTTGCAAGTTATGTTCAATTGTTAAAATTGGATTCTGCTTGTTTAGGTTTGCTCTTATGATAGTGGATAGTGCTACAGCTCTATACAGAACAGATTTCTCCGGAAGGGGAGAACTGTCAGCAAGACAAATGCATCTTGCAAAGTTCTTGAGAAGCCTCCAGAAGTTGGCGGATGAGGTATTCTTCATCAAGCTTCTGCACATCAGTTTGTTTTCCAAGAAAGCTCATATCTTCTGCTAATCTAATTTGGTGTAATGGCACTTTGATGGATAATTGCTAATTGAAGTAACCTGAAATTACAGTTTTGAACCCGTAGTGTTTAGGTCCTTTTGAAACGAGTTTATCTCTTATGTTTATTATACTACTGGTTAGTTTGGTGTTGCTGTTGTCATCACCAATCAAGTTGTTGCACAAGTGGATGGTTCCGCCATGTTTGCTGGTCCACAAATCAAACCTATCGGTGGAAACATCATGGCACATGCTACTACAACAAGGTGCTTTGTGATGAATCTCATAAACTTATCTTGTTGTCTTATATCTCTATGTTCTCTAAGCTTTAGACTATGACTTACACAGGCTTGCTCTTAGGAAGGGGAGGGGAGAGGAGCGTATTTGCAAAGTAATTAGCTCTCCTTGTTTGGCAGAAGCTGAAGCTCGTTTTCAAATTTCTTCAGAAGGTGTTACAGATGCAAAGGATTGAACAGTATACCCACATCAGGCATTTCTGGATTGACCATCTTCAACATGTGCTAATACCCCTATCTATGTCAAGTCTGTACTCTGTTGAGCTCAACAGAAGCAGCTTGATTAACTGATGCCTTCCAGCCTACCACAATTTCAGGTGTAAAAACCTGTCAGCCTTCCCATGAATGCAGATGAGTATCTATAATCGCCTGTCTGTAACTTTTGTACGTCGCCCGTGTTTAAATCTATATCCAATTTTTGGCTGTAATTGTATCTTGAGCATCATCTGAAATTTTCAACAGAGTGTTGATTTCCTTTCTTATGATTGCAAGTCATCTTATGTGCTGTAGCTTTTGGTGGTTGACATTGTATTCTTGATAAGGAGTAGTGTTGTTATGCAGAATCAATGGGATCCAAAACCATGTCTTGGAACAGACACAGCTGGGTCACTAGAGTTCAAGATTTTTCCATTTACACAATGTAAGCAATGGCCACAATCTCCTGATCCAGATTGTCGATGGTTGTAATGTTCCTTAAGAACAGGTTGGACAAATTGTATGACGCCTGCATATGAATCAGAGAATGTGTAAATCTTTTTGCCAAATAGCATCCCTGTTTTCTAATTCACAGGTCTCTTTCATCTTAAAAGCTTTCATGGCTTCTTACAGCAAGTATCATTTAATATTTGGATTGTCCCCACTCAACTGCATTGTATGATCCCATTTTTGGCTCACCTTTTCTGTGCCGAGTAAAGTGGTGTTATGCATCATTTTTGGCAGTAGGTGTCAGCTGTGCTGGTCTGGTGGAGTCCAAACACGCAGGAAAAGTCTATCTTTAAAGCGTCGTTATGCATTCTTCTGGCTAACCTTTTTCTACAAACTTTCTATCTAAGCTCTATTTATTTGATGTTCAATTCTAAGATAGATTGGAAGATTCTTAGCCATTTGCTGCACTTCAAGCATAAAGATTTGAAGCATATGCGTTATCTATAGGGTCTATCACTGCTTAAAACCCCAGAGGGCATTAGTGCTCAATGGGGCATTAGAATCATGGAGATAAGCCTTGAAAACACAATGAGTTAGTAGCCCTAACTCAGTAGGTCACTGCTGAAAGATGCTTCTCTATCTATAGAGTGTACTGTTTTTATCTGCTTGTCATATCCAGGGTTTACAGAATAATCCAACCAAAAGTCATTCAAACCATCATATGTAACTGGGGAACAGAACCCATGTTTTGTTGCATGATTCCCAGACTAGATTAGTACTTTTCTCTCTAAATGCTAGGTGGAACTCATTAATGTCACACATTGCTTTAAGTTACAGCCATTAGCATACTTGTTTACAAACTCCAAGCAGTCTGCTTGACTGCATGAAGGCAAGAGGACAAACTTACATTATAGGAGAAGAGAAGAGACACTCTTCTTTGCCTGGGGTCTTGTAAAGAATCTAAACAACTCTGAGGACCAAACAAGAAGGTTCCCCAAGAATTCAAATCATTCATCAGGCCTCTACTCCTGTTTCTATAAGTTCCAAAAGGCTCTTCTTCTTGCTCTGCTATCCTTCATGAAGGAATCATAGACGCAAAGTTTTTTCCAGTAGACATCCAAGGATACTTTTCCGATGCTTACTACGTTAGGAATGGTGGTGCTGTTGTGACAGTCCAAACAAAGGCCACTTGGTTCACTGTTCAGAAGCAATTTCTCTGTTTCCTCTGTCAAAGCCTGTCATTTATCTCTCAGGGAAAAGAGAGAGAGAGAGAGAGAGTGAGAGAGAGAGAGGAGAGATGGAGAGGAAGAGAGAGAAACCAGGCTTCTTTACCTGAAAGAATGATGCAACTTAGAACACCAAGTGAAGAAGGCAGAGATTCCTCAAGCTCCAAGTCAGTAATCCTTTCTAGCCTCACCGCCATGGATCTCAAAGCTTCACAGTTTTTGCGCGACCCATCACTTTTTCAGTCAACAAGGAGGGTAAAAATGCTCTCCTTTCCTTCTACATCGCTCTCTTTTCCTTGTTTTCAAACAATTTTGAACTAAATGTGGTTCTTCTTCTTCTTTTTGGTCTTTCAAGGTATCATCAGCAGAGAGTGACACAAGCTTGTACTGTACCAACAAAGAGAACCCATTTGGAGACTCCTTTCCTGATCCACTGTGCAACCTCAACCTCAAGGAGACTTCGGAGTTTGTGAAGGCATTCCCAATGGCCACCAAGAGAAGCAAGGAGACCTCTGCTCAGAGGAGAGAAGGGGTGGGCTCAGCTGGGCAGAGGAGGTTGGAGGCTCCTTCTACTCCTGGAAGACCAGTGTTCAGCTTCAGCCCCGCAAACCTCTCTAGGAAGAAGACCATCCCTTCCAAGTGGGATGATGCAGAGAAGTGGTTGAATAGTAGCTCTTGTCATTCATCCCCAGCCCATTTTACAAAACCTTCAGACCCGTTAAAGGTCTTCAAACAAAATGATGGGTTTTACCAGAAAGGTGATGCCTTTGCAGAGAAGATGAGAGTTACTGGAGAAAAGGTCTCAGGAGCTCCACCATCAAACTTTCCTGGGCCTGTGATGTCAATGGACCCAACCTTAGCTTTCCATGGAGTCCCATCAGAAGTGTTCCTAAAAGGTGGAGGCCTTTAAAATCTTTGCCTTTCTGAATTTTAAGTTTTGCTTCTCTTGTTTCCTTGTTCTATCATCAAACAAAACTGCAACTTTCCTGCTATGCTGGTAGTTTCTTTGTTTCATCATTTGAGTACACTTTAGATTGTTTCCCGCAGAGTAGAAATCCTAGCTCTTCGAGTTCTTATCTTGTTTGCTTAACTATTTCTTTTTATGTTCTACCATTTACAGTCTGGTAGGCAATTGGAAGACTGACTAGAGAAATATCTTTACAGATAAGTTCACAGACAATGTAGAACCAGTCTTCTCCAATTTGCGATACTTCGAGCCCTTCAAGGAAGGCTTTGTGTTTGGAAATTCATACTGCGAACCGATGAAAGATGCCATAACAGAAGCCATTGGTGAAGTCCAGCATAAAGATGTTGGGACTGAGATGACTCCTTTAGGGAGCTCTACGACATCGAGATGTCACACTCCTATCAAGATCTCTTCACCAGCAAGGCACAACACACCAGCTAACAGGTCTGGCCCTCTAGTGGCCTCTAGCACCGCCATTGATATCGATGAACTTCAGGATTGCCACTTTGCCAAGCTCCAGCTTAGTTCTCAGTATGATTCACTCATTTCTAATTGGAGCTCAAGGGAGGAGGAGGAGGAGGAGATATCGAAGAGTTTGAGACATTTCGAAATAAGTGGAGGAAGGAAGAGCATTGCTGAATCCAGAGCATCTGCTTGGGAAGATGAGGAGAAGGCTAAGAGCTGTATCAGGTGCATAGCTGCTTCCAACTTCAATGAAGTTAGCATACAGAGGCATAATGTTATCACGCATTCTGATAACTTTGTTTTAAGAATTGGGCCTTATATTGCTTTTGCTGTTCAATAATTATAGATACCAAAGAGAAGAAGCAAAGATTCAAGCTTGGGTGAACCTACAGAATGCGAAAGCAGAGGCACAATCTAGAAAGCTGGAGGTAATATGTTTGGTATATGCCTCATCTATGCTCAACTGTTTTAAGATTTCAAGATGGTGTGATTATAACAAAACAAAGCAACATAGAAATCTAAACTCTAGGAGGCTTTTGAGGATGATCTGGTTATATCATGCTGTTTTGTTTTTCCTCTATTGCACTTAAAACTTCTCCTTCAAGTTAGCTTTTTTTGTGTACACTAGAAACTTATACTTTTGAATTACCTTTGATGCATCCATCTCATCTTCTTCATGTAAATGGCAATGGTATACTGATCCTTTGTTCTTCATTCTTCTGTTATGTTCTCATGTTTGTCATTTCCTGGCAATACTATCTCCATTTACATGAGAAAAAGTGAGGGTCAGATGCAGAGAACTGTCAATAGGTCAGGTTCTTCAGTTTTCAGGTCCACAGTGAGCACAACTATCCAAACTCAAAACCCTCTGTGCTTTACTTCTTGGTAAATTTAGATGCAAGAATACTTCAAAGAAATAGGAAGCATTCTGGGAGTTCAAATGTGAAAAGAGTGGTGGGCTAACGTTTGACTTACTGTCACTTCCACATTGGCACATCCATCCATGCTCTTTCTTAATCAGTGAGGTACCCCACTGTCTGTTCCACACCATTACTGTAATCAAGCTCCAATTGTTTTCCCACCTAACAATGTCTTTTGCTGCGAACCTTACTGAAGACTTGGAAGGCAGCTCCTCGAGCCCCAACCTATCTGCAACACCAACCTTAACTTTCCTTTTTTTCTCCCCATTGCTATCATTCTTCATCCAACCTACTCCAACCCACATGCTGTGTTCATGGACCTGTCAAGTTAATTTTATCTTCTTTTAAATAATGACACTTTCCATAGTCCACAGGCCATGTGATGGCTTTAAGGTTTAGAGTATGATGTTTGGTTTAAAATGCTTTTTGTTCTTTTCATTCTATTAAGATATCAGTCATTCACCACCTTGATTCAATTCATTATCTGAGAAACGCCGAACCTCTCCATTCACATTGTCGATTACTTTAAGTAGCATCCTTGAAGGAGCAAATTTTCATGCTAGCAAACAATTTCAAACATTTTCAAGGATTTGCATGCAATGTTTCCGATTGTTGTGATGTGTTTGCAGGTGAAGATACAGAAGATGAGATCCGATCTAGAAGAGAAGTTGATGAAGAGAATGACAATTGTTCAAAGGAAAGCGGAGGGATTGAGAGCAGCAGCCCAGCTGCAGCATTCACAGCAGCTGCTGAGAGCAGCAGAACAAGCCCAGAAGTTGAAAACCGAGCATGGCTCTCATTTCTCTGACCACACATCATGTGGTTGTTTCCCTTGTCATAACACCCTCTGAAGATTTGAGAATAAACACGAGGAGAATACTTCTCCTTTCCCTCTCAAATTCATTTAGAGAACTACTTCTTTCCCCTTAACAGCATAACAAAACAGCCCATTAGTGAAGGCTCACCTGCATGCATTGTTCACCTGCATTGTTCAAAGTCAATGACAACATGATGTCTAGAGATTTGTTTGTCCTATCTCAATGCTAAAGGAGAGAGAGAGAGAGAGAGAGAGAGAGAGACAGAGGGGTGGATGGCCACATGGTTTGGGGCCACCCTTGAAGCCAAGACATTGTGTAACCCAAGGATGAAAGAGTACAAAATTTTGATCAAGTGGGTTGTCTTCTTTCTATGTATTTTATGCAAAGTGCTTCATCTGCTGCATGGATTCTGGGATTTATACTGCCACTATGGGAGATGTGAGAAGAGATCATCGCCTACAAACAGTGAGACCTTTCAATAATCTTGCTGGCCTCTTTTCTTGACGAGAAATGATACTACGCCTCCACCGCCACTTGGGTCAGCTATCTGCCGACCTGACGTGTGCCGCCGATATGGCAGGCCAACTATGCGTTTTTTATTTGAAGAAATAGATGTACATATGGCTAAGTTGATTGGCCAAAAGAATAATAAAAAATCCATCGAAACATTTCGGTTTCCTGCCAGCCCTTCCCTCTTAGTTCTCTTGGCTGTCCTCGTCGTTCCTGACGCATGTCTCTCTCTTCTGTCTATCCCCATGGAGTGCTCGCCGTCTTCATCGCTCGTCTACATCGAGCGCTCATCGTATGCAACTATCTCCAAAGCCCCTCACCCGTCCTAGTTTATATGCTCACCCTTTTGACGTGTTCTCTTAGAAGAAGTGATGCGGTTTCTCTCCATGGGCAACCTCTATGGGAGGCATGTCAAATGCACAAACGCTTCCTCTCCGTTTGTTTCCGGTGAGCATTTCAATCTCAAGTTCATATCTAGTGTTTGCTTGCTAAATCTAAGTTGTTGGAGAAAGATTTGGATACCTTGTCATTTATGATGAGTAATTGTTCTCTTGATTGTTGAAGGCATATAAGTGTTTGTTATTTTGACTTACTAGGCATGCTTAGAGCTTTGGTCTTGTTTGATGGTCGTTGTTTTGTTGCTCTTTGATTAAACCATTTTACTCCACGAGCCAGCTTTGAGCCTTTGAGGTGATTTTTCTTGACGATTCTTTCGATCAATAGTGGTTTTCTAGTACTTGGAATCCTTAGTTTCTCCATAAGTTTTCATGACTAGGTGGTTCTATTTAAACAATCTAAAGTTATATCAATAGTTATTCTGCATATAATGTATGTATTTTGTGAAGTCAACATTTGTATCTTTTCTATTTTTGCTAAAAGAAAGACAATAAAAGAAGCTATAGCTTTCTGAATACAAATCATTTTTGTCTAATACAATTGATTTGTTTTACACTTTGTTTTGATGGTCCTGACTTAGGTAGGAATGACAATGGGGCGAGTTGGGGCGGGTTTCACCCGCCCCGTCCCCGTCCCAAAAACATTTACCTTGCCCCATCCCCATCTTATGTCCCGTTGCAGGGTAAGAAGTTCGTCCCATCCATGCCCTATCTACATTTTCTCCGTCCCTGCCCCACCCAGTTGAGAATTCTTATTTTCTTTCGAAAAAGTTAATAACACCGATAATTTTTATCACAAATTTGTTAACTATCATATAAACTAATACAATATTGTGAACTTTTAAGCGCCACATAGTTATAAAAAAAAACAATTTTTCAACTTCCAAGTGTTCCCATTAAATAAGATCATGCCGATTACAAAATGTAAAAATGAACCTCAAATTGAAAAAAAAATTAACTTTAGATCTGCTCAAAATTAAAATCGATCAGTTCCAATGTCCATAAACATATCTCGTGAAAGAAAAGAAAAAAACAAATATAAGTGCATGGAGAATATTTGCTAATCTAACAATCAAAGAATTAGAGCATCAATAATAACATCTTATTGACAGTTTTAAGATCCTCTGAAACACATTTGCCATCTCACTATAATCTCAACTTAAAAGAAAAAAGTAACAAAATTGAATTGATAAAGTAATAATCCTAGCTGCTCTCTTCGTCTGTTAATATATCTTAATCGGTTAGTCCAGTCTCTCTACAACTTTAATAGGACTTAGGAGTGGCTTCAGGGCAACTGGGTTAGAAATTAGTTTTATTCTTGTATCCCTTTGTCCCTTATAATATAAACTACTGGAAAACCATCTGTCATGAGCCTCGTAGGTCTGTGACTATGTAAAGCTTAAGTTGTCGGTAGCTAATATATTAGCTATTCTTATATCAACACATTTTTTGGCCATTGGATCTAAATCCAAGAGTTAGAATAAAATTATTAAAACTAATTTAAAATTACTAAAAATCATATTCGGGTCGAGGCGAAAGCATGGCGGGTTGACCAAAACTCATCCCAGCCCTGCCCCAAAGATTAACCCGCTCCGTTTAGTCGGCCTGCCCCACCAACCCGATAATTGCCCCATTCCCCGCCCCAAGCGGGGCGGGCCACGCGGGTTACCGGGGAAACCTGACCCATTGCCATCCCTAGAATTAGGTTTACCATTAATTACCGATCATCTAGTTTGGATTTAAAGAATAAGTTTGGATAAGAAGTCCAACTATACCTAATTGCATGTATCTTTAGGATTTCAGTAATCATCTTATTTTCCAAGGAATTGACTACACTGAACTAATATTTTCAGCTCAACAGCTTCAAGCAAATTAACTAATGCTAGTCTTGCTATTTTTTTAGATCTTTCAAAAGTGAATCATCTTCTCAATCAGCTTGAAATCCTTTACATTGAATGATCTCAAGAATGCCACTACAAATTTAAGCTCTGAGACAAATCTTGGCGAGGGTGGTTTTGGGTATGTCTTTAAAAGCTGGATTGATGAAAATACATGTGGTGTAACAAAACCTGGAGTTGGCATTGTTGTTGCCATTAAGAAAGGAGGGAGAGCTTTCAAGGACACAAGGAATGGCTTGTAACATTCTTTCTATTGGCTTCTAATAGATGGTTTTATTGGCTAGTTCAATAACTTATTTCTATTTATTGCCTTAATGATTAAGTTGCATGCGAAAATTACCTATCTGGGCTAGCTTTGCCATGAAATTCTAGTAATTATTGATATTGCTCTTAGAGAGACATCAAACAAAGCTGTAACTTTCTTTCAGTTTGTTCCATAGCAAACAAAGTTGTGATGTGAGACATGGTTTGCTATGAGTGTTGTAGCTTGTGGAAGAACTTTGTGGCTTTCTTTCAATTTGTTTTACCCACTGTAACTGGTAATATGTGTATATTTTTTTTTAATTAATTAAATCCGAAGGTTGTAGTATGTGTATCTTGTAATAGTGTACAATTTATGCTGAGCATGGGACCTAAGACCGAGATGGCTCAAATATAGTTGGTATAATTTATACCACAATGTTATATACCTCAAATTTCATCGGATAAGTTATGCCAAGAATGGCCCATCCACCAACCAATCAAAAAAACTCATTAATGTTGCAATACTTACAATAAGCTTAAATTCGAAGTAATGAAAGAATAATCCCTCCACAATAAGATAAAAAAAAGACACGTTTAGATACAAGTATAGCTTCTAGAAATACGACAAAATGACATCGATACGCAATGTCACTTTCAAGGCGCTCGACCCCTACTACTGAACCTCTCATTCCTCACGACATGCCTTTACCTCAAGATGGACTCCGCCTTGTGACCTGCCACGGCTTTGCAACTCGTGATTTGATCATCGTGGCTACACCAAACAAAAGCCAAGAGGACCACCAATCACCCAAAGAAATCAAGTTCCTAAGCGAGATATAGCATCTTTTATGCTTTTTCCCAAATCCGCACACATCATTCTAACCAAAAGAATCATCAAGAAAACTAATCCACTCAAAGGCTCAAAGCTGGTTCATGAAGCAAAGATTTCACGATTTAATCAAATACCAACAAAACAACAACTATCAAACAAATCGAAGCTTTTGCATGTTCAATATGTCAAAACAACAAACACTTATTGTTCGATTCATCTCCCAATCAAGAGAGCATCAACTCATCATAAAGGACAAAGTATCCAAATCTTTTTCCAACAATTAGTCAAAGATTTAACATGCAAACACTAGACATGAACTTGAAATTGATGTTCTTATTAGAAACCAACGGAGAGGAAGCGTTTGCAACATTTGGCACAGCTGCCACAAAGGTTGCCTATGGAGAGAAACCCCAGCACTTCATCCAAGAAAATCTATCACAAGGGTGAGCATATAAACTTGGGCATGGTGAGGGGCTTTGGATATGATTGCAGATGACGAGCGCTCACTGGATGCCGACGAGTAGGCGAAAGAGAGAGACCGGCACCGGGAACGACGAGGATAGACGGAGGAAACGATGAGGGAAAGGGGCATCGATTGAGAGTGAAATAGATTTGAATTTTGGATTTTGATATGGGTTATATCATATTCGGAGGCAAGCGAGAAATCATTGAAATTTTTTGGTGAATTTTTATTATTCTTTTGGCAGACCAATTTAGCCACATGTACACCTATTTTTTTAATAAAAAAATATATAATCATCCTGCCACATCGGCGTCACATTATGTTGGCAGATAATCGACCGATGTGGGATCGGCATAATTTCATTTCTCTTTGTGGACTGCTACTATGCAAGAGGACATATACTACTGTATCCATCTAAACCTTGTATCCCATCTAAACCTAATTATATATTAGGATGCTGATTTGGGTACATGTCCTTCAATCGATAGACATCTATTAAATGAATATATCAATCATTTAATTAATAGAACACTATCGATCGGTTCTAATCCATCGGTATATTTATAATCCATTGATATATTCTACCAATGGATACATTACCGATACATTAGATGCGACAGACTATAAATATATCTGCAGTGTTCATGGCCACACCGATCTTTATCCTATATCTTACATTGGTTTTCACAACACTGCAAAAAACTAGGGGTGGCAATTCGGGTTCGCGGGTCGGGTTCGGGTCGGGTCATACACTGACCCGTTTAACAAAACACCAAACCCGAACCCGACCCGTTTAATAAACGGGTCAGGTTTTTAAACCCGGACACGACCCAATTATAAACGGGTCAACCCGACCCGACCCGCCTAACCCGTTTATTAAACGGGTCGGGTCGGGTCGACCCGTTTATAAATGGGTCGACCCGTTTAACCATTTAACAGCATTCAAAAGATTCAAAAACAGATCAAATTACAACTAAATCAAATTACAACGAAAGCAGAATATATCCTCAATTATTACAACCATAGACTTACAACTAGATCAAATTACATCCTTAGTAACTTCAATACATAGATAAATAACCATATCAAATTACATCTCAATAACTTCAACACATAGATAAGTAACCAATGACACTATAATTGTTTCATAGGATCAAAATATAAATACTAAGTAGTGGTAGAACATTGTCCCGATTCTTCGCCATTATTGTCGAACTTTGAAGTCATCACATCCTCAGTAAGATCATCCAAAGGAGTCAAATTGTCTGCATGATATTTATAAATGAGTTATGATAGACAATTTACAATTAACTTAATTTAACCAGCTACTTGCTTACCTTTGTCACCATATAACCAATCACGTGTACAAACTAAAGCCTCAGCTACATCAGGCTTAAGCACACTGCGGTATTGATCTAGTACTCTACCACCACCACTGAAAGCCGATTCGGAAGCAACCGTTGAAACAGGTATAGATAATATGTCACGAGCCATGAGTGAAAGTTCAGGATATCTATATTGATTAGCCCTCCAAAAGTTAAGGACACCAATGTCTTCCCTTCTATCTATTATTGGCTCATCAAGATAAAGCTCCAATTGAGACTTTTGAGTAATATAGAAAATATGCATCCTACTCAAAATCAATTAGTGGCAGTATGTCTTCCCTTCTATCTATTAGTGGCAGTATAGAAAATATGCATCCTACTCAAAATCAACAATGCTCTAGATGCAATTCAATGATATATTCCATGATAATGAAATTGATCATATTATATGATGTGACAGCATGCAATGCTATGGTGCAGTGATGAAGATATGCAGGTGGTATGTGACAGCAGGCAATGCTAAGGCATATAATGGAATTGAGACAGCAGGCAAATAGGCAATGCTATGGTGCAGCAATGAAGATATGCATGTGGTATGTGACAGTATGCAATGCTAAGGCTGCTAAGGCTGCTAAGGCATATAATCGAATTGAGACAGCAGGCAAATAGGCAATGCTATGGTGCAGCAATGAAGATATGCATGTGGTATGTGACAGCAGGCAATGCTAAGGCATATAATGGAATTGATCATCTTATATGCCTTGTGAGTATTCAGCTTCATTGACATTATAGAAAATAGGCAATAGACAGCAGGCAAATAGGCAATGCTATGGTCCTTAGAATAAAGACCTTCATTAACATTATAGAAAATTCCATCCATTCAAAAAAATAGGATACACTCATACACATGTATGTATAAACTTTATGAATGAAAAATTTACATACCTTCATAATATCTTCACACTCCTTAGAATAAAATCGTTGGGGTTTGACAAAGAAAGAGAGCAAACAAAGAGATCATTTTTGGTTTCTGACAGTCAAACTTGTTGTAAATGGGATTGCAGTCAGATCAAAACAGATGTTAGCATCATTTTTATGCAGTCTAACAAAAAATTTAAACTTTTCCATGTATAGCTTTTCCAGGTCCAGTATAACTCGTGTTTCAACTAACAGTGATCCTTAATAGGATGTAATACTAGCAAAAAAAAACCTTTTTTCGCACCAACAAATCAGGTAGGCAACAAAAAGCATGACATTACTCATATGCAACAGATAACCTACCAAGAAATTAGTATGGAACAACTCATAAATACGAACAATGAGTTGTCAAAGCATACTGGAGAGTATACCTTCTTGCGAATGATGGACGGGGATACGGAGGACAGGGAGGAGATAGAGTAAGGGAGGACAAGAGAGAAACCAAAAAAAAATCTACAGAAGATAAATGGAATGAATCTTATTGAAACAAGAGAGAAAGTTACATAAAAATCTACAGTGATGCATGAGGTCTATCAAAGGAAAGATACAAAAAAAATTAGCACGAAAACACAAAGTGAACATAGAAACAAAATCCACGGAAGAGCTGTAGCATTGAACCCTATTGAAAAAAAAAGAGAAAGATCACAGACATAGTGCTGAGAAAATGACAGAAAGATTGAGGTGCTGAGAAAAAAAAAGAGAAAGATCACAGAAATAAGAAAGACAAGATTTAGCTCTAAAATCCACAGAAGAGAAGAGAAATAGTACTGGGAAAGATACTAACCTTTGAAATCTTGAAGCCGTTGAAGTGTTGAACCGATCTGAGGAAGCAACCACCTCTTCTCTGTCTATCGGATGGAGGTTGGGAACTGGGAAGGGAGATGCCGGTGGACAATCGAACCAACAGCAACTGAAGAGCAATTTAGCAGGAAAATACCAACTGACCAGAGACAATCAATCTACAGAAGAGAAATGGAATGAATCTTATTGAAACAAGAGAGAAAGTTACATAAAAATATACAGTGATGCATGTGGTCTATCAAAGGAAAGATACAAAAAAAATTAGCACGAAAACACAAAGTGAAATCCACGGAAGAGTTGTAGCATTGAACCCTATTGAAAAAAAAGAGAAAGATCACAGAAAGATTAAGGTGCTGAGAAAAAAAAAGAGAGATCACAGAAATAAGAAAGACAAGATTTAGCTCTAAAATCCACAGAAGATGTCGCGCCCCGACCCGCGAAAGCCCAACCGGGCCGGGCGACGCGAACCGGAACCTACAAACGCGGAAAACAAAGCTGGCGAGGGTTCCCTCTAACCTATGGGTCTCCCTAGCAATTCACCAAAAGCATCCCCAAAATAAAGATACAATATTATATTCAAGCATCGAACCACAGATTTAAAACTCAGAGTATTAATTATACAAAACCTCGGAGAGGGGAAGTTCAAATACAATATTACTCCCGTAGGAGACTATCTGACATAAGGGTAAAAGCGGTAAATATTGCCACCTCTCAAAAGCCACCAGGCGCCGCCGCACCGCCAACCAACTGCCCGGTAGGGGCCAAGGAAGAAGAGCTGACGCCTGCACCTGCAAAACGCAGCCCGGGTAGGAGTGAGCACTAAGCTCAGTAGGGATCTACACTACGACACACAGAAGGAAGAGGGAAACGCAACAGTGTCGCCCTCAAGTGGAATCTGGGTGTATACAGGGGTCCCATAACCCCATCGCGTGTCCCTGAGGCCCCGATCATGGTCTTCCAGCCGAGCTGGTCACATGTCAGGTCACACTCAGTAGCAGGAAACGACACTGCTAACTCTCAACAGGACACTGAACACTGTTTGGTGGGAAGAGACACCACTGAGTAGGCAAAATCCTCTACTCAAGAGTTTTAAGAAGAACCGGACACCGGCTACACCTCAGATCCAACTCGAGGCCGACACGACCTCTACAATCATCAAGCCATAAGTGTACCAGTCATCTAAGCCTATCATCGGATCGACTGGACATCACAATTCAACCGGGTCCTAACAGCCCAACCCCGGTCCTAGGGCTAAGTCCGAGCTTCCAGCCTCGGGACGGCGACCCAAAGATCACCCACGCCCTAACCAATGCAACTAATGCACAATCAACAATGCATGCTATGACATACACAGATAAGAAGTAGAGCATGCAACAGTATGTCAAATATCATATAAGTCTACTGGATCGCTGCAGCGGTACCACCAACCGCTGCCAGCCGATCCGCAGCGGGTCCCGGCATTACGACGGTACCGCGACCGTCAACCGCGAACTCCTGCAACGGGAAGCAACCCCGAAAACCGATGATGAACAAAACGCAATATAATATTATATTCCGAAATATAATATTATATTCAAAAACACCCAAAGCCTCTACTTAGGGGCTAATTGATCCCATCGATCCGATGCCCAAACGACGTCGGATTCAAGATCCAACTTAGCCAACCGTAGGTGTATAAACCAGAATCATCATATCCAAATTTCATAAACATCCAACGGTTGGATTAACGGGAAACATTAATAAAAAATTGCTGATTAAACCAACTTCCCCTTTAATTGCTGCAACGCAGCCCTCCAGCAAACAAATCATAAGACATCGTAGAAAAATCGAAAAAATACGAAACAAGATGGAATGGAAAGCTAACAAGTAGATGTACAACTATTATGTTTATCAAAAGCCAAGATCATGTACTCGCCGGCCGGAAAACTCGCCGCAAGCCGGCTGTTTCTCAAGAACAGCAGAAAACCAGAAATTCGAGACTAATCTTACATAAAACCTACTCAAATCTCAACTGATTAACATGAAACTTAAATCAGTTATTCTAACAGGTATAAGGAATCCAACAAAGCAAGGATCAACAAGATCCAACGGCTAGATCTCAAGAAAACCCGAAATGAACACAGTAGGTATAACCCTACCTAGCTGCGCTTTCCTCGGCTGATTCCCCGCGAGTTGATCACCAACAAGCCTCTAACCCACTTCAAGGATCTTCCTCTCGTTGTCACGAATCCAACGAGCCAAAGAACACCCAATTTGATGGTCGGAGGAGGGAGAACGGAGGTGAGGAAGGTGGCTGCTCGAAACAAGGGAAAAACAGAGCTTCGGGAGAGAAGAAGGAAGGAAGAAGAAAGAGAGGAGAAGGAGGAAGAGGAGGGGAAGAAAGGAGGGGAAAGGGGGAGCGGACAGCCGGGAAAGAGGGGAAAAAGTGAGGGGAGGGGAGGGAAAGTCCTCCCCCTCTGACAGGGGAGAGCGACGGCCAACGGCGGCCGTCCTCGCGAAGCAGAAAAACCAACCGACCTATGAATGATCGATCCTTCATCAAGGAAGGATCGATCCTTCATGCCGATTCACAAGGCTTTCTGGCACGCAGAGGATCGATCCCTTAGCCATAGAGGATCGATCCTTTGTGTGCTGAAAGCTAAACTTGGGCAAGAACTCAAGCCCAAGTCCGGATCTTTCGATCCCGGGTCCACCTAGCCATTCTAAACAAACACTAACACATACAAGGCCAGTGTGTGCACACGCGAGTGTGAAACAAACCAACAAGGCGCAATTTACCAAATTGCCCTTGCGGTCTACAACGAGCCACAGGGGTAGAGGGGCAGGTCCTCACAGAAGAGAAGAGAAATAGTACTGGGAAAGATACTAACCTTTGAAATCTTGAAGCCGTTGAAGTGTTGAACCGATATGAGGAATCAACCACTGTCTATCGGATGGAGGTTGGGAAGGGAGATGCCGGTGGACTTCGGAGAAGGCTAGGGGAGGAGATCGGTGGGGGTCGATCGCGACAGGGGAGATCGCCAGGAGAGATCACGATAGGGGAGTTCGGGAGATCACTGGGGGAGATTTGAGATCGAGGGGAGCTAGCCAGCTAGGGGAAGATCCGAAGATCACCAGAGGAGCCACCGGCAGGGGTAGGAGAACTGGAGAAGTGGAGGAGAGAGCTGGGTCTCTGGGTTAGTGGGTACTATGGTCTGAGGACTGAGGGTAGGTGGCTGCGGGCTGCGGCGGCTCTTGGCTGGGTAACAGGGTAAGTGGGTAGTGGACCAGTGGTGCCCTAAGCCCCTAACCCTAACACTATTAAACGCGGGTTAACGGGTTGACCCGCTTAACCCACGGGTCAACCCGACCCGACCCGTTTATAAACGGGTCATAAACGGGTCGACCCGTTTATGACCTGAACCCGTTTATACCAAACCCAAACCCGTTTATCTCGGGTCGGATCGGGTCGGGTTCACGGGTCATGACCCGGATTGCCACCCATAAAAAAAACATAGCTTCATTGTTTTCTAGAGCTCTGTGTCCATTTGACTGTGGTGGAGAGAGAGAGAGATGTCTGATATCTAAATCTAGACAGAGTACAAGAGACTGGATGGAGGACCCATGTGAGGGACTCCTTCCAGCTAGCATGCTGCATGCAGGCTGCTGCACAGTGCTGCAGTAAAAAAGCTTTGCTGGTGCAACCCCACAACATCAGTCACTTTTTTTTGTAAGTCATTCCAGGCTTTGGACTAGCTTCCTAGTGCACTGCTTCTACTACCACTGTACGTCTGTACCCCATGTGTGTATGTACAGTACACCCAGAGCATTTCAGTGGCATACTATGTTTCCTCTCAAACATCAAGTCATTTCAGTGGATACTATATAAACATCAAGCTTTTTATAAAGAAGACTTGTCTCTCTTCATGCAGTAAAAGAAAAATTGCATCCAGAGCATCCACATCTCCACCCTGTCGGGCCCAATTGTTTTGGGCTGGTTGGCCCAGTCTTAATGCGGTCTTAATTGGGCCAAGTTTGGCATAATCAAGCTTGAGAGTTTGGGCCAAGGCCTTTGTGCCAAGCTCAAACTGTAGATGGGTTGGGCCATGATTCTGCTTACGAAGTAGAATCACTAGAAATGCTTTAAAGAGATTAGATCACTGGTTAGATATGAAGAGATACATACACATAAAAGGGACCCTTTTGCATCAATCCATTGCACAACATTGATGAAGGGCCTGAATAGTAAAAACCTATAAAGAATCAAGAGACAATAATAAGCAGAAGATCATCTCACTCAGACACTCATACAGAAGCCTCCACCCTGGGCTGAAAAGAGAAGGCGGACATGAACTCCTTGGCTTTGCCATTTACATAACATCTGGGCAACTCAATCCACTCATTGAGCATGACATTACACAAAACTGTGCTGCTGCATTCGCCGGAATTGATGCATATGAAGATGTTATCACCGGATCCGACACAGTTGATGTCTGCCTTCTTCCCGTAGAATTCATGGGACATGGACGGTGGCATTGCAGCTACGTGCGTCCAGGTGCGATCTCCCTTTGACAACTTCCAGATTCTCAGGCTTGCAGTCTCTAGGAATTCCGACAATATGACTACCAACATGCTCCCTTTGCACTCCACCACATCGATGGAGTACTCCGAGAAGACCGGCAACAGCCTCGGGTACTCGGTAAAGGTCCTCCGAGCAAGATTGCAGGCTACGATACTTCCAGTATGGCTTAGGAAATTGATCACTTCTTCGCCATCCTCGGTGGTGAGAACCGAGGAGAATTGCTTCGATGGGCTCCTCTGCATGTTGGTTGCCACCACATCTCCGGCCTTGCTGAGGAAATACACGGTCTCCTCGCCGGACATGTCCAGCTCTGGTGAACTCTCGGCTTTCCGGACCAACATAACCTCATCTTCCCACAAGCCTTTCGATGAGTCAAAGATTTTGACGACTAGGTTCGAGAATTCACCGGAGACTAACACAATCCTGTACGAAGAAATATCCTCCGGAGATGAGCTCATTGCTACAGCATGAAGGTTGTGGCCCTCACCAAATGGGCCAGCCGAAGGGAGTTCCCGGCAGGAACCAGTGACCGGATTACAGATAACAAAGTTGCCGGAGGAATCCCGGAAGCAGACTAAACCACCAGATGATGCAATAGGGATGGATTTCTCATAGCAGTTTCGAAGAAGAGGATTCAGATGACTGATAGTTTTCCAGTCACCTTCACTACTATCGTAGACAATCGACTGGCTAAGATCTTGATCGACCATAAGGAACCAAGGGTCTCTAAATGGTATCTCTGAGCAGGCACTACGGAATGTTGCAGAGCTTGCAACAGAACTCCAGCTTTTGCAGACAGAACGGAGCCGGAAGAAACTCGAGGTCGGGAGCCATGAAAGGACCCTCTCAAGCAGATCTTGGTTCAATTCATCCAAGGAGAAGGCCGCGTGAGCCTCTTCTGTTGCTTTCCTCTTTCTGCTGCTCTTCAGTCCTCCCAGATTGAGACCTTGCTCCATCTAGGTCTTAACTAAAGATCTAGGGGGAAGGATCTGCAAGGATTAGATGGAAAGGATGACCATTAGCAGCTAGAAAAAAGCTTATATATACATAAAGGAGTACAACCAAGAACACAGATAAATCTGCATAGAAATTTTGTGGTGAGTGAAAGAGATGAATGCAAAACTAAGAGGAAAAGAAAGAGAGATGCACTCTACACTGATAAAGGTTGTGGAAATAACAGGAACTTTTATATAGGAATAAATTTTAGGGAAGGGAGAGAAAGAGAGAGGAACAAAGATACCAAGCATCTACTTTTCATTGCATTAAAGACATTCTACAACTACAATGCATATTGAAACTAGAGTGCCCAAGGAGCTAAGTAGAACAGTGGCCAAAATTCTCTCCTTCCAACTCCAAAACTCACAGTCAAATATCTTAGGATCCTTATCAAGAACACAAACCATAGAACCTCATTAAACTCTAGAGATTAGCACAAAACTCCAAGCATCTAAAATGAGTATGACATGGGAAGAAAGATGACTATAAGACCATTCAAAGCATTGGGAAGAAAAAATAGCAAAGAAAGGAAGGGAAAAAAGACAATATATTCAAGAGCCCGACTTGGATATGATCAGTTGCTTCAACTTTCAAGCAGGAGTAAGCAATACAAAAACAAAGCAACCCTTCATAGAGACATTCTGACTAACACTCCTCCTCACATGAAAGGAAAATAATCAAAAAGCCAAACAAGAAATCCAGCACCTGGGCTCCTTATAGACCAGGAAGAACACAAAAAATATGCAGTCTAACTATGGAGGAAAAACCCAACTTTTTTTTAAAAAAATGAAGCCTTTTACCATGGCTTGGGTGGATAAAGGAAAACAAATTCTATAAGGACAACATGTCCCCAAATAATCCCCAACCTCTCTTCTCAACTAAAATCCCAAAGCCCGCTAGAAGCCTTCCCCAACCAAATCTTTGTCTATTCTTTCCCATTTCTCACCAAATCCCCCATAAAAAACCCCACCTTTCACATGAAAAACGCAAACCCAACACCCAAAACCTCCAACTATGCCTAAAATTCAAAAACACATGAAACCCAAAAGAAATGCACCTTGAGGTGAGCGTTCCACGAGAGGCACAAAGGCAGCAGGCAATGCCAAAGGGGTGAGAAGAGAAGGGTCTCTCCGTTCCTTTTCTACACGGGGAGCAAGCCAGCGAGAGAAGAGAGAGAGAGAGGACGAGAAGAGGATGGGAGGAAACTTCGTGAGGAGCTCTTTTTGTTTGCGTTGGCACTTGGTGAGAAGATGAGTGCGTATGTGTGTGAGCTCCTCTCCTCTCTCTCTTTCTTCCTGGTTTCTTTCTTTCTTTGTTTGGTGGGGGCCGGGGTGGCCAAAAGCTATATAGAAGAACAGGACATCCACCCCGAAAGACAGAGAGAAATACAAGAAAAGCGGACATATATAGAAAAAGAAAGTCAGAGAAAACGATGGCGGTTGAATTAGATGATGTTCGACATAGATCGAGACAATATGAGACAATATGGCTCAAATAGCCGCATTTCCGTCTGCAAATATTTGATAAATCTCATATGTAGATTTAATATTCTGATATGGATGCGATCGTATTGATTATTTTTTTTGATTAATTGAGCTCGAGGGCTATGCAATCTCATGAGGGATTAAGCACAATCGCTAGCCGGTGAATTGGGGACATACCCTCCTCATTATAAAATTAAAACCAAAGCCTAAGTGCCTCTCGAGCTTGCCAATTTGCATGCACATTTTCCTCGCGCGGGGTGTAGGCAACTCGAAACTCTGCGAGTCTTCGACTCATCCACTATATTTCTTACACCTCTTCCTTACAGTTTGCTGGTAGAGATAACCGTATTGATAAGATAACATGATGCAATCGTATTGATTAGATAACATTATTAAATTATCAAAACAACGAAGAAATCTATGGCCATGCGTGGAAGCATAAAAATATCGGTTTCACATGCGAGAAGCCTAAGGCAAGCCTTAATCTTATCAATTATTATACTTCTCTTTTCATCTTTAATCCCAGATTGTTAATTAGGACCAGCTCGCGTGGGATGTTAGTTAAGTCGAATCAAATTAAAGCACACTAGTTGGATTAAACTAATCCAACGCTTTGACTTGCGGTTAAATGTCATGCACGAATTCCAAAGCCCTGTCTATAAATTAAGAAAAAAGAGACAAGAAGCCCTTAAATTAATCTCACAAACGTTGGCTTTAGTTGGACATGAATCTGGTTCCAAAGCTCGATAACAGTAGCTAGTAATGACTAAAGTTAACCAAGGAGCCGAGTTATTTTTCTTATTATAATAAAGCCATTTTTCTTGGATTTGGTTACTTGCATGGGGTTACGAATCATGAAAGTATTCTCTCCTTTTAGTTTTTTTTTTCCTCTTTCCCTTATTTTCAGGTAAAAAAGGATGGTTTCAAATCAGAACTTCCTTGAATTTGTCTCCAAAAAGAAAAACAGATATTATCTAATGACTATGTCAAAATACCAATTGTACCCAAAGCTCAAGTTGATGCGAGATTAATAAAGGATTTAAATACTTAAATTATATTTGAAAATGTCATTTTTAGTCATCTCGAATACTCCAGTTTTTTTTTAAAAAAATTGAGCATTTTATTCTTGTTTTAACCCACAACCTCATACAGGAGGGAGGTTAATGTAGTGTTCTCAGCAACTCTAGTTGATAGAAAAAGATGAATTTAATTTGGTTATAAATATTGAAACATATCTGTAATTGATGCATTTTAATCGAGAAGGAAATGGGAAATCAATAATGAAACCAATGAAATGTTTAAATTAAATATTTACATATTTACTCCAATCAATGCTTTCCTTGAGAAATAAAGAGCTTGATAAAGAAATGATAACCAGGATAGGAATGGAACAGCGAGAAAGAGGGAGAAAAAAAAGAGAAAGGGAAGAGAAAAGGGGAAAAAGAAAGGAATAGAAAAGGGAGCAAGTCACAGCATTAGGCTTACAGACACGGATGGGGTGGGTGGGTATTATCTTTCATTCGTTCATTCATGTCAAAGGGAAGAGAAAGAGAGAGAAAGAAGAGAGAAAGAAGAGAAAGAAGAGAGAAAGAAGAGAAAGAGGAGAGACGTGGATGTGTGGGTGCTGACCTTTGTAAAGCAAAAGGAAGGAGGAAACAAACAAACACACAAGCACAAAAGCGCTCTCTCTCTCTCTCTCTCTCTCTCTCAACAAACAAACACACAAGCACAAAAGCACTCTCTCTCTCTCCCCCTCTCCTTTCTTCTTCTTCTAATTAACTCAGACGTACTGCTGCTGCTGCTCCTCGTAGAGAGCATCTCGAGGTCAGTCTCTCATGTTTCTCTCTCTAGATTTGTCTATACGAGCTGTGTCTCGTGGGGGTTGTCTCATCATCATTCGCTTTAGCTTTAGCACAAGTCAAATGGGTGGGTGGGCGGGGGTGCCCATGGCCTGGCGGCCCCTTTGATAGGGAAGAGAGTAAGAGAGAGAAAGAGACACTGAGTTTTAGAGAGAGAAAGCTTTGATATATATATATATACATACATAAATAAATATAGTGGCAGTTGGAAATGGGTGGGAAAAAGCCGTTGATCGCGTTCTCTTTTGTGCTTGTCATTACTGTACGTCTTCTTTGGATGTATCTTCTTCTCTGCAAGCTCCAATGGCAGATGTTTTCTTAATATAATGTCATGATAATGATATTTATGTTGAAATAATAATATACCCAGTTCTTCAAAACAACCCATTCTGGCCGGGAATCCTTACTTAAAGTAAGGATTATATGAAAACCTGTTTAGCGATAAGTATATTTATCTCCATAGCCGGCCTCCAACGCATAACATATGTGACGTTTTCAAGGAGAAATATGATGTTCTTGAGAACGTCTTGTAGCTAATTAATCCGACTATATATCGCAGTCTAAGAACTCTTGACCAAGAGATTTTTTAATGTAGCATTCTCTGATCGATGCGCTGACTCGGTGGTGCATGTCTTGAGCGCAGAGGAAAGTCAACTACATAAAAGCACAAGTATCAAGTATGTATGCTGGTGCGTGGTGGAGTTGAATTGGTATCCTAAAGTGGGATTTGGATAAAGTCCATTCATTTGAGCATCCTCGCTTACCAGAGGAGATTCTGAAACTGCATGCGAATTAACAGTGTGGACAGCTGCAAGTGATCTATGCATAGTTCTGGCTTGGTTACTGCATCATCGACGTACAACTTTGTGATCCGCAAGTAAGTAAAGGCCAGGAGATTTGATGAAATGAGTATAATATGGAGGAATGCTTGGAAATTACCTGCTGGACTACGGGTTAAGCAGTTCATCTGGAAAACCTTAATGCATGCATGGTAAGTTGCCAGTTAAGGAATTATTAGGAATTCGGGGGGATGAAAACCAAGATGAGAAAGCACCAAAATAGAACAAGGAGGAGAGACGCCGGAATTTAACGTGGAAAACCTTCCGGCAAATCACCGCAAAGGAAAAACCACAGGAAGAGAGAAAACTTCAATATATGAGGGGATTTACAAGACTTGATCACTCAACTCTCACATATAAATCTCTCTCAACCCTCCCAAATACATTCACTCAAGAATGCCCAACTTGCTATCAAGCCCCCAGACCTCTCTCTCTATGGTTTCTGATATCAAGGCATCTCATTAGGGTTACACACCAACCCTATTTATATCCACTAATTAACCCACACTCGGATTAATCTGGACCCTTGATTTTAGCCCAGATGCCGCAAAGGATCGATCTTCTTGAATGAAAGGATCGATCCTTTCATTCCGTGGAATAGACCGCCCCACGATTATCGATCATCCAAACCCGTGCTCTCTGTCATGGAAAAAACGTCTGGAAGGATCGATCCTTCTATCCAAGAAGATCGATCTTTTCCAGCCCAGCTCTCTGTCATGAGAAGAGGATCGATCCTTTCCAAGCAAAGGATCGATCCTTTGTCTTCCTGCAACTTTGTTTGTCCAACGCCGCGCGTCCTCGTCGCTTCTCGTCGACGTCTCTCGTTGACGTCTCTCATGGGGAGGGATTTTCCCAACAGGAATTGCTTTGGAAATGGAGGTTAGTCTCTGATATGCTCTGTCCAGTCCTAGATGTGTGGATGTGAGGCAGAAAAATATTACACATGCGCTGCTTTTCGATTGTAGATATGCACATGAAGTTTTGCAAATGGTGATGAGTTTCCTTAACTGTGACAGTGGAAATTAGAGTGCGAATGATTACTTAGATGTGTAGACGTGCTTATTCGATCCTCTAATCATGGAGATTCCAGGAAGCTGAAATCTTTTATTTCCTATGCAATCTGGCTTGTTTGGAATGAAAGAAATAGAGTTTTTTTTTTTTTGAAGAGATAAGCCGAAGCTAAGGGTAAAGCCACTTACAACAACCCAGGGAGATCTGGTGGTGGCACGTACACCAGATTCCTTACACCAAAAACTACGAAACGGATTCATTCTCCCAGCTTTCGCTAGGTGATCCGCCGACATATTAAACTCCCTAGCAACATACAAGATAATCACCTCCTTGATTTGAGCCACTAACCAACACGCTCGTTGAAACATGTTCCTTAGAGGCTCATGCCAAGAATACTAGTTGTTGACATACCCATCAACATCTTTACAGTCAAGCTCAAAAATAACCCGGTGTGACCCCTTAGACAAAATTACCTCCAAGGCTCTAATAAAGGCTGTGAGCTCCACCTCCCTCGACGAGGACGCCCGAATCTGTTCCACTAAGCACTAGGAGATATCCGAGTTCTCCTCATAACATATCGCTCCAATGCCCGTAGCTGAATTCATGCCAACGAACGAGCTATCAGTTTGAACCAGCAAAAAACCCTCCCTGGGTTGAGCCGTAGTGCTTATCCGGCTCCCTTTTGCCATTAGCCACTCCTTCGCTCCCCAAAGAACATCGCGCGCAACTACCTCTGGGTTAGACAACTCTTCCTTGAATATGCAATTATTACGCTGCTTCCATAACCGCCACATCTCATACCCAAGCTTTGCCCTCCTCATGCGCGAACACTCCGACTTCACATTAGAGTTAAGCATACCTTGCCACCCAACCCAATTTCGTTGCCGCATGACATCTTCATCGTTCTAAAAGACCTTCTTCCACACTTCCATTGAGAACTCACAAATGAATAAATAGTGCTCCACAGTCTCCTCTTCCAAGCCGCAGCGGAGGCATAGCACATCCTAGATAAGTTGGAATCTTGCCAATGCAACCCTAGTAGGCACCTTTCCATGCTGCACTTTCCAGAGGAAAGATTTAATTCTTGGACCAAAGGGTCCGTGGCAAATATAATGCCAACTCTGATCTGAGATCCAATCCCCCATGCTCCGTTTTGCTCTATCATATAGAGTTAAATATGTAGATTTCGAGCTAACCTTCCCTCCCAGCGCCCGAGACCATAGAGGTTGGTCATCTCGTGCTAGTTGTATACTCATCACCTCTTCAACCATCTCCGCCGAGAAACTCCTCCTCAACAAGCGTCTACACCATTGTCCATTCTCGTCTATAAAGTCTCCCACCTTCGTTGAGTCCATGATCCTTGACGCATTCACGAACGTTGGTTTTAAACCAATGGGGAGGTCCAGGATCCACCAATCTGAGAGTACATTAATTTTGCTCCCATTAGACACTGTCCATCTCATGTCAGGCCTCAAGAGACCCATGGTCTTACAAACCACTTGGAAGATGACCCTTGGCATGGTCGGCTAGAGGGAAGAACCCTCTGCCATTTATACTTCGTCATAACCACCCTTTTTCAAAGAGAATCTTCCCCCCATAGAAGCTTGACCCCTCAATGCATCTTGCACCGTTCGCAATGCATCTTGCCAAAGGACCAAGTCTTGTTGAGACAGCCCATCATCCTTCTTTTGAGCACACAGCCGGTTCCAGTTAACCACCGATACACCGGATGACCAAGTCTCGAATGATAGAAATAGAGTTGTTTTTTTTTATGATAATGATGAACCGGTTAGAGCACTGGCTAGCTAGCAAAGTACGTCTGCTTGTTCAGGAGTTTTTGGGAAGGAGTCATTTGCTAGAGAGGGAAGGAAGGAATAGAGATGATACTACTGTCCAGGTGGACGCGTCCTATTTCTTATGCTGCTATTGCTGCTGTTGCAGTCCAAGGGGGAGAGGATGTAGCTGTTTGGGCAATGGGCAAACCGGTTGAAGTGGACTCGGTTATCAAGGCTGAGTTGATGGCCATCCTTCAAGGTATGATTTGGTCCAAGGAAAACGGAGTTCAACGGGTCATATCGGAGACGGATTCACGTATGGCGATGGACATGATATGATTTGTCCACAGGAGATTGAATTGCTTCCTCGTGATATTTGGGGGATGATGATGGAGTTACCAAAAGTGCTCTGTGTCTATATTCCTCGATGATTTGGACGGTTTTCACCACATTATATGATGCAATATTGCAGTTTTAACTTGTCACATTCGTTATGGTCTCGCATAGATGAGCGCAACGAATCGATTTCCAATTTGATCCCACCCGCTGTTTGATCAACCTACTGCATGAATTAATCATGTACATCGAATTGGAAGGTGAAGGACCATTCATGACTATATATATATATATAAAAGAAAACAAGCAAATAAATAGAGCTTTTCAGAGGAGAGGTGTTTCACTGACTACTGACTACTGAGAAGATGGATTGTTGCTTGTATTACACGGAGAATGATCAGCCTGACAGGCTCAGAGCCACCTTTCATCACTTCCTCTGTGTGTAAAGGTAATGGAATGCCACGACAGAGCACAGCTGACAGCGACCTAAGAGAAAACCAATTTCAGATGAGAAAGCATTCACTGATCATTCAATGCCAGCACGCAGTTAACTCGTTTCCATTTGCAGTAATTCACATCCGGAGGAAGAGAAGTGAGCATTCACCAACTAATTTTTATATTTCTTATATAATATTTAAAAATTAATTTATTTGACTTAGATCGAGACGGTTTGAATTAAAATCATCTACATACATATTAGACTTGTTAGGGTGACTTCCAAGGAGCAACCCAAAACCATCCGAGTGGCCGCCGGTGGGTAACAAATAATATGGAAACCGAAGAAAATATTCAAAAATAATTTTATTAAAGAAAATAGTCAGGATTCAAGAATAATAAAAAGAAAAGAAGAAGACAAGTTGGCCACTTCCAAACTGGCAAATACCAGCAACCCAACATGATTAAGTCGACTTCTTCTAATCTTATGCATATTTAAAACCTCCTAAATAGTAAATACGCGCGTATCCAATAAGAGAGAACATTTTAGTAAACAAACCATAGGTGCATCCTCATTTCAGTGTCAGCATTATGCTGTCAAGATCACATGGGATATTGATAAATATTCACGTCAATGATTCAAGAAGAGGTTGGAGTGTTAGGAACAAATTCAATCATATAGTACACAGAATTTTTTAAAACATCTCTCAATTGGTATGCAAACATCAGCAGATGGAGGTGATCAAAGAGGACCAAAGATTACGGACAAAAGCTAGATAATATGAATAAAAAGGGTTTAGAGTTTGGAATATATAAATGTTGAAAGGTTTCAGATATAGGCTAATAGAGTACAATAACAACTGCAAGCCTTTGCAAGCATAAACATGCTAAATATGAAAAAGGGTTTAGAGTTTGGAATCAGTTCTCAACATTGATGAACAGGATATATCCAGCTGAACCTCATAAACAAGGTTATCTCTTGTTTGCATCAACGTCAAATCAAACGTAGACTCATCTTTTGATACTAGTCTACACTATTGGGGCCCCTCCTTTATGCTGCTCTGCTCTTGCTAATCATCAATCATCTAACAATGTTTATTGATACAGAGGACACCCCTAGTTGTCTACCTTTCTTAACAATAGTACAGCATAAAATTTTATGCAGCAATTGGAGCTAATTAAATCGTGACTGAAGATTTCATTTTCGAACATATATGGCAAAAATGGACTATTGGTTACTTAGATTAGATAGGACAAATGAGCAGAGGAGCATCATATAATGTTAAGACTTTTGAAGTGTCAAGAAAATTGAGTTTGAAGCAAAGACGTTATCTATATGCTTAAAAATTCCTCATCAACTTCAATGGATGCCATTACTATAGTAAGGTTAGCAGATAAGAATAGGAAGCAACATGATTATAATAACAAGGGATGCTTACAATTATCAGTGGATTGAATAGACCCACCAACCAATCAGCATGAAGTTGTGACACAAGCAACATGAGCTGCAGTGTGATATGATATGAGCGTTAATAGCATTGTTAACTACATCTGTCCTATAAGATGACACTTCCACCAAGTTCTTCCCAGTTTCACCCCCCAAACTTTTAGTTTCATCCATCTCCCCCACCACCACCACCACCACCACCAAACAAACATCTTGGCTGATGGCAATTAGATGTTCTTCGCCGAACATCATTGTCCCTAGAAGAATTCCCAGGAGTATTCCCAGAGCTCTCATGCTTCCAAATGGCCATGTGCAGCAGCAGATGACATCGGCAAATTTAAGGAAATCTAGCAGGATTAACAAGGTCTGTTCTTCTTCTTCTATAACTCAAATTCTATGAAAATTGATTGAAGAAGAAGAGGAGAGGAAAAGAAGATGTTATGGTATGAAGTTCTTATTTCAGATTTACTTTACTGCAACAGGTTTTTGAAGATCAAGTAACGGGGATACTATGCTACAGAGATGAAAAGGGGGAGATGATCTGTGAAGGATACGACGAGGGCCCTCGATTTACTGGACAGCATCCTCAATCTTTCTATTATCAAAGGTATGTTGGAAGAACAGAGATACATACATATAGCATAGAATTGATAACAAAACAACTTCTTGATACCATTTTCCAGTATTTCTGCACCATCCATGCTCAGAAATCGACAGCGCAATGGCTCAGACCAAGAAAGGAACCTGCAGATCTTTGAAGAGGCAGATGCATGCTATATCAAAAGTCTTCTTTATCATAATCAGAATTAATGCCTGGAGCTTTGGAGTTCATGTTTGAATGAGCTAGCAGACTGCAAGAGCAAATAACTGGCA
>OY986964.1:4484673-4526844 GCA_963920575.1 Narthecium ossifragum | reverse complement strand
TTTCTCCCCCCTCTCCTTTTCTTCCTTTCCGCCTGACGACTCCACCCCACTCTCTCCCTCACTCTGTTTCTCCTCGACTCCACTCCGCCTGACGACTGCGTCCACGGTGAACCCATGGGCGGCGTGGATGGGAACCCATGGGCGGCGCGGATGGGAACCCATGGGCGGGGCGGATGGGAACCCATGGGCGGCGCGCATGGGAACCCATGGGCGGCGCGCATGGGACGCCCGCTGCTCACAACGAGGACATTTCGCCGTTCTCCATTCGTCGTTCGCCGTTCGCCGTCGCGCCAACATTTCGCCGTCGCGCCAATGCCGGGGTGGTCCGGGGACGGTCGCTCGACGCTCGAGCTCTCTAGCTGCTCGACGCTCGAGCTCTCTAGCTGCTCGACGCTCGAGTCAACTCGTCAACTCGAGCTCGAGCTCGATTTGTTGCTCGACGCCAGCACAAGCGAGCTCGACGCCAGCACGAGCGAGCTCGAGTTGCTCGGTTCGCTCGACGCCAGAACTGTGATGTTTTGGTAATATTTAAAGAATATCTTGTAATATTCAAAGAAATACATGGTAATATTTAAATATTCCTTAGTTATTTGTTAATTTGAAACATCTTTCCAATACAAGGAATCATTGTAAATTTGATCATCCACCTGGTCTTCTCTCTCCGAGAGAGAGGAGGAAGCATCTTTTTCTCCTCCACCCATTTTTCTCTCTCCTCCGCACTCTCTCTCTCCCTTGCTCTCCTCCACACACACACTCTCCATCCATCTTTCTCTCTCCTCCACACACTTTATCTCTCCTCCCATCTTTCTCTCTCCTCCCCACACTCTCTCTCATCCACACACTTTCTATCTCCTCCACACACACTCTCTCATCCACACACACTCTCTCCTCCATTTTTCTCTCTCCTCCGGTCTCTCTCTCTCCACTGATCTTTCTCTCTCCTCCACACACACTCTCTCCACCCGTCTTTCTCTCTCCTCATCACATAACTAAGGAGGAATCACATGATGGGAAAAACACTGCCATTCACCACTGTGAGCTTCCACCACCTATTCCCTCTTCGTGTGACTGGAGAAGAAACTAAAAACGATCTTAAAGAGCAAGCAACGCAAACACAAATATTTAAGTGGAAAAACCCCTCTAAAGATGAGGGTAAAAAACCACGGGAACGAAGTTCATTCTTCCACTATAATCTAATAATGGGTTTACAAGCTATTCTCTCTAGACAATACTGGAGGATCACAACCAAGATGAGTAGGAGAGACTCTATCTGCACTTACACCTACTTGGTCATTCGTTTCCTTTTATACATCTCTTTACATGACATGGGTCCCACTTCACATAAGGAGTGATACCCCAGAAAACACTCGAGCCTCCGAGATGGCCACCAGCCTTCGGGATGTCCAAGTAGAGCCACACCTCCAGCTTCCCTCACATGTCCAAACATAGGCATTAAATGCTCCCATTGAGCATTAAATGCCACACCATGTTGAGCATTAAATGCTCCTACTAGCATTAAATGCTCGGGAGCATTTAATGCTTAGCTCATTCAAATGAGCTCTCCGAGCTCAAGTCATGTGGAATGCGTCCGAGATGCTGCCTCGTCTCGAACCACGAACCCCGACGCCTTCGAGCTCTACGCCTTCGACTCGACGCCTTTGATAAGACGTGAAAAGTGCACAAATCACCCTTTTAACTAGGTCTCGTTAGTCTCCGAGCAATGCTATTTTGATTGTCTTTTTCCCATTTCAGGCTTAAGGATCCTCAACGAAGATTAGATCAAGTTTGGTGCTAAAACGAACAAATAAAGAACCTGCTAGGAGCAAAAGAGCAAAGGAGCAAAGATGAATCATCTTTGACATCAAAACTGTACCTGCTCAGGACGAACCAGATGATGTACCATATATGGTTGGAAAGCTCTTGAAGTCTAGATTCCAGAACTTTTTACGGTTCGTGATTTGGAGTTTCCTAGATGAAGATATGCTATTTTTAGTACAGAGGTGCAGAAGAAGCAGTTACGGAAAACAAGATCGATCTCATCCAAAAGGAGATCGATCAGCTTGGGCGCTGCGGGAAAAATAGAAGGAAATTGACTAATCCGAGTTAGGGTTTGTCTTAGGCTATAAATGGCCTTCTTTGGGGGCGTTTTGGCAGCCTTCCAGGGCCGAATTTGGGGTTCCTTTAGACGTTTTTTGCAGCTTTCTTCCCCCTTTTTCTTCCTCCTTTCTTCTCAAATAAATTAGGGTTAGGGTTAGATCTTTGGGAGAAGATTCATGGATGGATGGCTTCAACAACCTTCATCAAGGTGTCCTCTTCTTAAGATGAGTACCTAAACCCTAGCCTAGGAATTCTATGTAGTAAAGTTATTTATTAGAGTTTTCTATAGATTATGAGTTGTAAATCATATGTTTGATGATTGAATGGATTGTTTTTATGTTCTTATCTATTGGTGTGATTATTATTATATGTTAGATGAATAATTTGTTCCTATATGCCCTAGATTTAGGTCTTGTGCATGTTAGGGCTTGAGATTAGAGATTCTCATCAAACATCCGTGCTAGGACCATGGATGTGAGGATTTCCTTCTCGTGATTAAAGGCCTTGTAATGCTAGGACCATTACACATAATGCTAGAACCATTATGACCGCTTCTTAATCCGTTATTCATCATTATTCGAGATTAGGGATTTCGTATGTGCTAGTATCACAACGCTAGTGCCAGAACCACTAGGGTAACTCTAATCCTTGATACATTCTATTAGGTGATCTCAAGGTGCTAGAACCATCTTGATTACTTACCAATATCCATTCTTGATATTATCCCCAACGTCGGACTTTATTGATCGTCGTTGAGCGGTAGGAATTCTAGCCATTCACCTATCGACTATTTGAAATCATCTAAGTTGATTTATCTGATCTTATCTTAGAAATACCTAGTAAGTTCTTTATTATTGATTAGAGTTCCTTGGCATTATCTTATCTATTAGTACTCTTTTCATATTTGTTTAGTTCTAGATAAAAACCCAAAAGATTATCTTTTTCCCAACTCCTTGTTAGGAATTATACCTAGTATATGACTTAAACCATTAGTTCCCTGTGGATTCGACTCGGACTCATTGCTATCTACCCATAAAGTAGTTAGTTAGTGATTCGGATTATAAATTTGTAATTTTGGCGTTCTTGTTAAGGTAACGACACTTTTCAAGGCGTGTCAAAATTTTGGCGCCGTTGCCGGGGAATTAATTAGGGTTTTAAGTTGTTTACTTAGTGTAGTTGCTTCCAACTAGTTGTTTCTTTTGTTCTTATTTATTTATAATAATAAAAAACGAAAATCATAAAAAAAAAATTAAAATTTAAAAATACAAAAATAGAATTTGTGCTAACATTTCTATATCTTTGTGTTGATAGAAGACACCGCCGTGCGAGATTTGACAACGTCTAAGCGACGACGGGCGTCTCATTCTTGGACCATCCACTGTAACGTATTTCTATCTTTTTGGTGTGATCTTGATTGTTTTGATTGATATACATGGCCGATAAGTATATGCCACCGGGTGATGCATTACATGATTATTGTTTACCATTTAGTCATACACCCGCTTATGTTAATGACACATATGATTGTTCAAATCCCGCTTATGATTTGCATGCATACTCTTATGATCCGAATTTGAGTAGTCATACATACTCCAATTGGCAATACCAAGGTTACTATCCTCCGAATGTTCAACCTCAAGGTGACTATCCTAACCCGCACTATGCACCTAGTTTTGAACCGTCTTATCCTTCTCAACCACAATACCCACCACCCCAACATTGGTATGAGCCTTCTGTCTCTCTTGAACCGCAAGCACAAGTAGAGCCATCTTTAGATGAAAGAATATTTCTACAAGAAATTCTACATTCTCATTCGCAATCAATAGCTAGGATACAAGCCCAAATGGAGCAACTCACATCTTTGATTGAATCCTACGATGATGCGGTTGATGATTGTAGGAATGATTCGACACTTCCTAGTTTTAATAATGTTACTTGTGATAGCCAAGTTGTCAATGTTAGTGACACATGCTCTTATGAGATTCCTAATGAGACTTCACTTGTTCATGATGAGTCGAATGATGTTTCGCCGGTGTGTGATGATATTATTGATGATTTCTGGTCGGCGGCACATATTAAATGGTTGAATGGACAACTGCCTCATATTGTTCATGATGATGATGATGGTGATGAAAGCATGTGTGACTTAGAGCCTCCTACGATTAATGAGGATGTTGATAATGCTTATCCGGTTAATGATTTTGAGGCATGTGATGGTGGTATAGTTTATGATAACTCAACGGTTTTCGATGAACAAATTGATGATGATGTGACTAAGGAGATATTGCCTGTATTTGATGTCATTGATATGTTTCATGAGGATTTACCGGTGTGTGAGTATGCTATTGATGATAATGTTCAGTATGATAAGTCATTACCGGTGAATGATATTTTTAATGATAATGAGCCAGTACTTGAGGCATCATATGCGAGTGATATTTTACCGATTTTTGATGATTATGGTGATGAAAGTACATATAATGATAAGTTACCGGTTTTTGACGTGTTGGATGATGATGGTGTTTTGCCTTGTTTAAATGATAATGAGGAATCTAGTGATGTTAGCCAAACCTCTCATAGAAAACCTCAATTTGAGCTTCTACCATTCATGTCATCCACACTAGTTGAACATTTGGGGAGTATAGACCTTATTTTGAGTAGAGACTATGCTCATTTTCATCGAAACTTCATCAAAGATCTTATAAAGACTTCTCGTCCTTCTAGAACTTTGTTTGCTACGGACATTCCCTTTTTCTTTGACGAAGCTTGTTTGCATGGCTTTACCCTTCTTCGGACCATGTATTTCTTTACCTCAAATCATCGACCTCCAAAAGACCACTTGAGGATGGATCTTTTTATTGAAATTCATGGCTTGAAGGATGACAATTGGCCTATGATTAAAACTTTTACTGAATTGTTTGTCATGAATCCTTCTTTATTCTTTGATAAAACATGTTTGCACCTCCTCGCCATTCCTAGGAACATGTATTTCTTTACTTTCACCCATCGACCACCAAAAGCCTATTTGATGATGGACCAATTTACTGATTCACATGATTTGCAGGATGATGATCGACCATTGGCTAAAATTTTTAATGATTTATTTGCCTTGGACCATCTGTTCTTCATTAATAAATCATGTCTGCATGTTTTCTCTATTCTTAAATCTATGTATTTCTTTACATGGAATCATCGACCACCCAAATTTTAATATATTTAGTATAACGTCGAGCTAGCTACGTTGAACTGAGCGTTTCCTGGGAGGCAACCCAGTATTTTTTCGGATTTTTGAATTTTCCTTAATTTTTATGTTTTTTTTTCCATGATTTTTTCCCATTTGTTTTCGTTTTTTTTCTAGAATTTTCCTTATTTTTCCCTCGAGTTTTTCTCTCTCCTTCTCGTCGCGGCTCACCAGCGAGCCATGGGCTCGTCGTCCCGGCTCGTCCCCGAGCCGTAGTCGACCGCTGCCCGTCGCCGTCTCTCCGCCCATCCCCGTCCCTCCAAACCAACACCTACATCACCGCCATCTTCTCCTATACCTTCTCCCGTCCTCTTCTTCCCTTAACATCACCTCCTCCGACGCCGGTGAGCCTCCCCTGTTTCACCGGCCATCTCCGATCACCTCTTCCACTGCTTCCCACCGCCCTTAGCTACCTCCAGTGCCTTCCCCTGGCTGTCACGAAGCTTCTTTCACCCTCAAAACTCAAGCTTGCAGCTCGGATCGCCGGCGTCCACTCCCGACGATCTCCCACCGCGCCGGCCATCTTCTATCCACCTCCTGGAACTCCTATTCTGAAATTAAATCCCATAGGTAACTTCCTTAGGCCTCCACGATCCTTCCTCGATCCTTGCCTATCTAGATTGAAGCTCCGACCGCCGGTTTCCAACTCCAGTCATCTTCCTCCGAGCCGTCCACCGCCGTTCCGTCGTCTGGAGGCCACTATGCTTCGATCAGACTTTACCAGTAAACCCCTTTGCCTTCCACGATTCCATCCCAACCCTTCCCGTCCTCCGGCGACGAGGTTTCACCGTCGATTCACCTCCGGCGAGCTCTCAGCCGTCCATTGGCTGCCATACATGATCCAGAGGCTACAGTGATCCATTTTCCGATCGGACGGTCGCGATCATCAATCAGGACAATATTATGGATGCTGATTATTTTAGATGTTATGGGTGGATGATTTAATATATTTTAATGTCTATATTTTAAATTATGTGGATTAATGATTGTACAGGCTACATATTCAAGAAATACAAAGGAGACTCTGCCAAAATTTTTAATAATTTATATGCCTTTTTGCTATTAATGATATATTTTCTATTCTATTCTATTTGATTTTTTGGAAAGGTATTTTTATGGCATGTGTTCCTTTGTACATTGCTCATGGGCGGATATTTCTACCAAATATAGATCGTATTTTCTAGAGACATGATTTCTTGACGTGGCGATGTTGCCGTTGTGTGGGCGAGGTGGTGATTATAATGTGGAAGACGACTATTCTGACACGATCTTATGGTGATCTCTACCCTTTATACCTTGCTTTATTTTTATGACTTAGTGTAATTGAGGACAATTACATTTAAATTGGGGGGTAGAATTCTAGAAATTTATGTTTATGATTCTTACGGAATTCATGTCTATTATACATCCCTTAAAACATGTCAAAAGAATGACATTATAATTTTTATTGATAAAGATGCATGATTTAGAAATCTATTCGATGATTTGTTCGGAAATTTATATGTCATATAAAGTCTAGCAAATTTAGCTATGCATGGCATTATCTCTATACTTTAACACTTTTACCATGATTTAGGGATAACTTGACATATCCTAATGCACTGAGCACTTTCACATGTTGAAGAGCTGAAATTAGATTCTGAGCCTAAGACTGGGATAGATTTATTGCTCTCTGTCATGTCACAGAAGATACACAAACACATGCAATTTTCTGTTCACAAAAAGCATCTGTCTGAAAGTGTAGGGTTTTCAACTTAGTAACCGGGCAGTGTGCCTAACCAGCGTGTTGTTCGCGTAAAACAGTTGAATTACCTGAAAAAAAAAGAAAATGAAAAAAAAGAAATGAAAAAAGAAGAAGGATTTCATACCTAGTAACCGGGCAGGGTGCCTAACCAGCATGTTGTTCGCGTAAAACGGTTGAATTTCCTAAAGAAAAAAAGTATGTGTCTGAAAAAAAAAAGAACAGATATTGTTATGTGATAGTGGAAAATATGTGCATGCTTAGAATGTTGATCTTGAACAGTTGAATGCTTGGATATAATGGAGACTCTGATGCATGTGGAACTTTATTCACACACTGGAGTGTTAAGGTTATTCTTGAATTATGATTAAATATGTTGAAGTATTGGAAGTGTGTTATGACATGCTTGTATTTACTCTACTTTTATGGGTCTGTAAATTAAAGAATACATTCATGAATATTAGTTCTATTTGATGCATTAGAGTTAATGAATATTATAATTGAGTTCTGATGATATGTCAAGGGGATGTATAGATGTTTGTGGGTATCATCACTAGAAACCCTAAGGAGACTATAACTCCTCCACTGGGGCCACCCAGGGGTTTAAAGGCTTCTTACACATGCTAAGTGTAATCGTGAGACCTACGAAAGTGGCTACTTAGGTTTACTGCTTTATGTTTATTTTTATCTTGCTTTGCTCGAGGACTAGCAAAGATCAAGTTGGGGGGTGTGATAAGACGTGAAAAGTGCACAAATCACCCTTTTAACTAGGTCTCGTTAGTCTCCGAACAATGCTATTTTGATTGTCTTTTCCCCATTTCAGGCTTAAGGATCCTCAACGAAGATTAGATCAAGTTTGGTGCTAAAACGAACAAATAAAGAACCTGCTAGGAGCAAAAGAGCAAAGGAGCAAAGATGAATCATCTTTGACATCAAAACTGTACCTGCTCAGGACGAACCAGATGATGTACCATATATGGTTGGAAAGCTCTTGAAGTCTAGATTCCAGAACTTTTTACGGTTCGTGATTTGGAGTTTTCTAGAGGAAGATATGCTATTTTTAGTTAAGAGGTGCAGAAGAAGCAGTTACGGAAAACAAGATCGATCTCATCCAAAAGGAGATCGATCTCCTTGGGCGCTGCGGGAAAAATAGAAGGAAATTGACTAATCCGAGTTAGGGTTTGTCTTAGGCTATAAATAGCCTTCTTTGGGGGCGTTTTGGCAGCCTTCCAGGGCCGAATTTGGAGTTCCTTTAGACGTTTTTTGCAGCTTTCTTCCCCCTTTTTCTTCCTCCTTTCTTCTCAAATAAATTAGGGTTAGGGTTAGATCTTTGGGAGAAGATTCATGTATGGATGGCTTCAACAACCTTCATCAAGGTGTCCTCTTCTTAAGATGAGTACCTAAACCCTAGCCTAGGAATTCTATGTAGTAAAGTTATTTATTAGAGTTTTCTATAGATTATGAGTTGTAAATGATATGTTTGATGATTGAATGGATTGTTTTTATGTTCTTATCTATTGGTGTGATTATTATTATATGTTAGATGAATAATTTGTTCCTATATGCCCTAGATTTAGGTCTTGTGCATGTTAGGGCTTGAGATTAGAGATTCTCATCAAACATCCGTGCTAGGACCATGGATGTGAGGATTTCCTTCTCGTGATTAAAGGCCTTGTAATGCTAGGACCATTACACATAATGCTAGAACCATTATGACCGCTTCTTAATCCGTTATTCATCATTATTCGAGATTAGGGATTTCGTATGTGCTAGTACCACAACGCTAGTGCCAGAACCACTAGGGTAATTCTAATCCTTGATACATTCTATTAGGCGATCTCAAGGTGCTAGAACCATCTTGATTACTTACCAATATCCATTCTTGATATTATCCCCAACGTCGGACTTTATTGATCGTCGTTGAGCGGTAGGAGTTCTAGCCATTCACCTATCGACTATTTGAAATCATCTAAGTTGATTTATCTGATCTTATCTTAGAAATACCTAGTAAGTTCTTTATTATTGATTAGAGTTCCTTGGCATTATCTTATCTATTAGTACTCTTTTCATATTTATTTAGTTCTAGATAAAAACCCAAAAGATTATCTTTTTCCCAACTCCTTGTTAGGAATTATACCTAGTATATGACTTAAACCATTAGTTCCCTGTGGATTCGACTCGGACTCATTGCTATCTACCCATAAAGTAGTTAGTTAGTGATTCGGATTATAAATTTGTAATTTTGGCGTTCTTGTTAAGGTAACGACACTTTTCAAGGCGTGTCAGCCTTTGAGCTCTACGCCTTCGATTCGACGCCTTCGAGTTTGTTGCCACGAACCTCCTTGCTCGACTCCTGCCTTCGAGCTCGTCGATGGCTTCGACCTCAAGTCGAGGGTTGCCCAACATCACATAACTAAGGAATTCCTTACTTAGGCTATGAATTCCTCAGATAAGTAAAAGTAATGAGAGAGGCAGGTGGAGAGAGGGAACCTCGACACTCTTTTTTGTTCTACAGGTGAACAACATCTCCTAAATAATAACTAATAATTAAATATTCCTAACTAATAACCAAGGATTCTTTGAAATTGACAAGAATTTCTCACATATGCAAGAATTTCTCACATATGAAAGTGTGTGGATGAGAGAGAGTGTGTGGAGGAGAGAGAAAGATGGGAGGAGAGAGAGAGGCCGGAGGAGAGATAAAGTGTGTGGAGGAGAGAGAAAGATGGATGGAGAGTGTGTGTGGAGGAGAGAGAAAGATGGTGGGGAGAGTGTGTGTGTGGAGGAGAGCAAGGGAGAGAGAGAGTGCGGAGGAGAGAGAAAAATGGGTGGAGGAGAAAAAGATGCATCCTCTCCGAGAAGAGCAGGTGGATGATCAAATTTACAATGATTTTTTGTATGAGAAAGATGCTTCAAATTAACAAATAACTGAGAAATACTTAAATATTACCATGTATTTCTTTGAATATTACAAAATATTCTTTAAATATTACCAAAACATCACAGTTCTAGCGTCGAGCGAACCGAGCAACTCGAGCTCGCTCGTGCTGGCGTCAAGCAACAAATCGAGCTCGAGCTCGAGTTGACGAGTTGACTCGAGCGTCGAGCAGCTAGAGAGCTCGAGCGTCGAGCGACCATCCCCGACCACCCGGGCATTGGCGTGATGGCGAACGGCGAACGGTGAAATGTCCTCGTTGTAAGCACCGGGTTCCCATCCACCCCGCCCATGGGTTCCCATCCGCCCCGCCCATGGGTTCTCTGTTTCTCCCCCTCTACCTTTCTCTCCTCCCTCTGTTTGTCTCTCCTCCCTCTTCCTCTGGCACCTCGCCCGGCGCCCCCACCCCGCCTACAACGACCCCGCCGCCTCCGCCCCGCCCCTCGCACCCCGCTGCTTACGACGAGGAAGCACAGATGGCGAGCGTCGAAGATTCGCGAGGCCTCCCTCGCCCCGTCCACCCGCTCCGTCGCCCCAGCCACCCTCGACGTCGCCCCGTCCCTCGCCCAGATTTCATCGTCCAATCTCTTTGATATATCATTTAAACATCCACCGCAATCAAAGCTACAGGCTTTCTCACTGCTGATGCGATGAGAGATGGTGAGGGATGGGCGATAAGTGATCGTCATCGAGCAATGTTGGTAGTCTTCAAGCAAGGTTGGCCGATGAGCAAGGTCGGCCGATGAGCAAGGTCGGCCTATGAGCAAAGCTGGCCGATGAGCAAGGTTGGCCGATGAGCAAGGTTGGCCGATGAGTAAGCTTGGCCGATGATGCTCGTTGACGGGTCGATGAAGAAATGGGGGACCGATGAGGATATGGGCGATGACGACGATATGGGCGATATCGCTCTTGTTGGAGTTGGCCGATGAAGAAATGCTTTGGCCGATATAGAGTAGATCTGAACGCATGTTGATCGACAGAGGAGTGGCCGATAAAACTGGGGATGAATCCTCTGGCCGATAGAGATGATGGAGGTGATGGCCGATGAAGATGATCGCCGATGAGCAAGGTTGGTCGATGATCCATCGACGATGATGAGCGAGCGATGAGGACTCTGTTTTCCTGTCTTCCGCGATGGGCGACGAGTGATGGCCAATGAGTCATCGGCGATGGCTGGGTGCGGGCGATGGAAGAGATGGAGTCCAGGGCGAGGAAGGCGACCGGTCTCGGATCCACCTGATCGCAAGTCGTCCCATGGCCAACTGAGTGAACGTCGCGTCGGAGACAGGTGATCCCGGCGTTGCAGATGTCGGTGGCGGTGAGGTAGAGTTGGCACGGCGAAGGATGCTCTGTTTTTCCCGTCTTCCGCGATGGGCGACGAAGAATGGTCGGCGACGCCACGGACGACGGACGACGAAGGATGGCCGTTGAGCAAGGATGGGTGATGAAGGACGCTCTGTTCTTCCTCCCAACGGCGATAGATTTCCGTCGTTATTCCTGGAGTAGATCTGAACGTTGGCTAACTGGGTTTGCAGCAGGAAGGTCTCGCCGGAGATGAGCCAACCTAGGGGACCCTTGAAACCAAGGATGACGGCAGCGACGAGGAATTGGGCTCGCTTGAGGGAGGCCACAGCCTGAGGATGCTCTGTTTTTTCCCCATCGTTGTTGTAGACGGCCAGGATGGTGGCCGAGATGAGGGAGTAGGGGCGGCGCGGCGAGGTTGGTGAGAGGCGACGGTCCATGAGAGCCGCCTGAAAGACGATCTATCTCCTGTTCCATCTTCTGGCCGGTGTGGGTTTGGATGAAGGATGGCGAAGCTGGTGATGAGTTCGGACTGACTCGGTGAAGACGGGGACGGTAACGGCTCCTCCGGCTGGATCAATGGATGGCGGCAAGCCTCTCATTCTGGATCTAAGAAGATGACGGCGATGGGTTCTTTCGACGATCTTTTGGGCTTGGTTGAAGGATGGTGATGAAGGATGGCGATGACACATCCACTTTGCTGCGGCCTCTTCAAGGTCGTCTATTCTTGATCAGCCACGTACCTCGTTGGCCATTTGCTTTGTATAATTTTTACCTCGATCGAATTGAAGCCTTTTAAAACTGTGTGGGCGTAATTGTTCTTTTATATCGTCCATTGCCAACAGAGGAGAGAGAAACAGAGAGAGGATAGGTGCCGGAGGAAGAGGGAGGAGGGAGGAGAGAAAGGGAGAGGGGAGAAACAGAGCTTCCGGGAGGAGAGAAAGGAGAGGGGAGAAAAAACAGAGGAGAGAGAGAGGGGGGAGGGTGGGCGGGAGAGAAAGAGAGTCCGAAGAGAGAGGGGGGCGGAAGAGAGAGAGTCAATTTGAATTCCTTGCATTGTAATGAATCATAAGTCAATTTGAAGTATTCCTTAGTTATTTGTAAGAAATCCTTGTAAATTTAAAGTATTCCTTAGTTATTTGAAATCTCAATGTGAGGAATCCTTGTAAATTTGAAGTTACAAAGCCAAGCAATGTAATGGCTATTAATTGGTGTGGGTCCCAAGCTCCACTAAAGTTAGCCTTGGTGTGCGAGACCAATCCCAACTCTTGTCAGGCTGATCCAATTAGCTGGGAAAAAAAGAAACAAGAGTTATTTTAAGGAATTCCTCACATAAGTTATGTAAGGAATTCCTCACATAACTAAGGAATTCCTTGGTCTTACTTAGCCATTTCCTTAGATATTCTATGGAATCCATCCATTCACTCCATTCACTATTCCCCCTCTCTCCCTCCCTCTCTCTCCAGCCGATCTCTCTCTCCTCTCTCCTTTCCCACTCTCTCCAGCCGATCTCTCTCTCCTCTCTCCCTCCCACTCTCTCTCTCTCCCTCCCTCTCTCTCAAGTCGATCTCTCTCCACCCATCTTTCTCTCTCCTCTGGCCTCTCTCTCCACCGATCTTTCTCTCTCCTCCACACACTTTCTCTCTCCTCCGGCCTCTCTCTCTCCTCCACACACACTCTCTTATCCACACACTTTCTCTCTCCTCCGGCCTCTCTCTCCTCCACACACTCTCTCTCATCCACACACACTCTCTCCACCCATCTTTCTCTCTCCTCCATTTTTCTCTCTCCTCCGGTCTCTCTCTCCACCGATCTTTCGCTCTCCTCCGCACACACTCTCTCCACCCATCTTCCTCTCTCCTCATCACATAACTAAGGAGGAATCACATAACTAAGGAATTCCTTACTTAGGCTATGAATTCCTTAGATAAGTAAAAGTAATGAGAGAGGCAGGTGGAGAGAGGGAACCTCGACACTCTTTTTTGTTCTACAGGTGAACAACATATCCTAAATAATAACTAATAACTAAATATTCCTAACTAATAACCAAGGATTCCTTGAAATTGACAAGAATTTCTCACATATGCAAGAATAAAATTGACAGATGGCATTAAGAAATTCCTTACATAAGTAAGGAATTTTCTCCTTTCTCTCTCTCATACTTGTGTCAGGTGGCATTAAATGATGAGAGAGAGTTGACAAGGGGTAATTTAGTCCCGAATTTATTGGTTTGGCATGTTTTGAAAAGAAACACAATGACGTGGGCAGGGGTATTTTGGTCTCAATTTTGTGGATTCGGCCTGCTATGTAAAGAAACACGAAAGTGTCCCTCAATTGACAAATCGAAAGACAAGTGGATTTAAAAAGAAAATTTCTCAAGAGTGGGAGACGGGGGAGAGTGAAAGAGAAAGGGGTGGAGAAAGTGACAATACATTAAATGGACGGTATGGTGAGAGAATAGATGGTTGGATATTAAATGAGGGATAAAAAGGTCCCAAAAATATAATTTTAACTTGAATTGTAAGTAAAAATAAAAATAGACGTAATCTACAAAAACGATAATGAAATGGATTTAATGTATAAAAAATCCCGTTCTTTTCCTCTCCCCCCGTTTGCCCCCCTCATTTCCGGGTTTCTTTTTTTCTCTCTCAATTTTGTTCTTTTTTGTTTTGTTTCTTTTTTTCTTTCATTAGTTTTGTTTTTGTAATCAGTTCCTTTATTTTTTAATCAATTTTATTTCTTTTTTTATCAGTTTTATTTTTCTCTTTGGATAAACAGTTTTTTATTATATGTTTGTAATCTTTTGTTTATATTTTAGTTGTAGTTTTTGGAAGTGATTATTTGTAAAAATTTGAAAAAGTATAAAGATATGGATCCAAATAAAATGTATATATATGAAAATAACAAAAATACTAACAATTAAAAAATGTATTGTGTTTTGTGAAAAGCCTCCTGTACCAATATTGATTTAGTCATGTTCAGGAAAGAGTACATGTAACAATACACAAAAAATATATACACAAAAATATATAAAAATATAAATTCTAATCAATATTGCCTCCAAATTTTGCTCCCGACGCGTTTGGTGTCGTACATGTTACTTCATATCACAAATGAACACGTGTCATATAACAAACGGGCCATCCTTTAGCTTCATACGATGAATGTTGCCACCACCACGTTGGAATGGGTGATACATGGTAATGAAGGTGTAGGAAAACTTGCACGAAGTGATTGCCAACATGAACAATAGCTATTTCTCGACAGTCTTGGTTTGAAACTAGAGGAGTTCTTAATGGCAAGTGAGTAAAACAACTCACAACATTCTCACTAAATACTAACAGTTCAAAATTTTGAATTTTAAATTTTTACAATTTGAAATTTTGAATTTTTTAAGATTTGAAATTTGAAAATTTACGATTTGAGGTCTTAATAAATTAAAATATAAAGAGGTGCTTTGGGATGGGCATTTTCAATTTTTTTGTTCTCCAAAATAGACTAAATATCATAAACTTATTGTGGTCGGTCTAATTGCCGGATTTGGTCCAAACAAAAGACTCCATCCCTTTTCCTAAGAAATAGTAAACAAAACTGATTAAAAAAACAAAACTAATAAAAAAGCTAAATAAAAATAAACAAAACTAAAATAAAAATAAAATAAAAAAGGTGGCAAAGAGAATGGAGAGAGAAAAATAGCAAGGGTATAAAATTTAGGGGATAGTGCAGTTGTCGGGTGGAAGGTAGGTGGGTGAGTAGCAATTTGCTTGAAGAGAAGACGATATACGAAGACAAGACGTGACAGAGCTATGTTATGTGAGATGCGAGACTACTTGTCTTCTATCTTACGAGAAGAGCTGAGTTGTATTTTGTCTCAATCATATTTATCTAAAGCACACGTGGCGGATTAGTTAGGTTACATTGGGTAGTTACGAACGAAGTTTGAGAGAGAGAGAGAGAGAGGGGGGGGAGGAAGAGTGTGTGACACGATGCGCGCGATGGTTTGTGGGACATGTGGATGCCTGATGCCTATTTCAATAGTATTTGATAATCTCTTCATCTCGAGTCTAGATATTTTTTAAAAACTCAAATTTGATCCCTATTTGAATCGTATTCGAATTTATCCGAATAATAAGTACGATTTAAAAAATAAGGGTGCATGGTGGACTTAGAAACGCATTTTTGGATTAATGGAGACCTTTGATTAAACCGTACTATGGTACCGGAATTCGCTAGTCATATATGTAAACTAATGGAACCCTCCTATCACCTGGCACAGTTATAACCACCCCGTCTCCCCCCTCTCTCTCTCTCCAATAACTCCATTTGTCACGTGTTAACACCTAAATATAAAAGAGATAAACAACAAAGACCCCTTACTTTTACTCTTATGTAAATAACCCAATAAAGAAAGGATTTTTGCATAAAGATATACCTACCCCAAAAATATCTTAAATTGCAAAAATATCCTAGAAAAAAAAATAAAAAACTATATATCATCATTATATAACATGATGGTTATAAGTTAACCATCTGTTGTCCTATGTGGAGCCTACATGGAGAGGGTTATCCTACGTGAAGCCTATGTGGAGGGGGAGTTAGTGGAGGAGAGAGGGGATTAGTGAGGAGTTATTGAAGAAGGTAGAGAGAGAGGGTAGTTACCCTACCATGTGACAGGAGGGCTTACTAGTATATATATATACACTAGTGGTGCTCCATGTCACCTGGCAAGATAACCACCAACCCCCCTAATAACCACATAACCCCCACTAAACTGCCATCAACTTAGAATTATTATGCTATATATGCTCCACCTATGATATCTCCTGCCACGTAAGACAACATGATGATTATTTTATAGGAAGAATAGCCACTAGGGGTTGAAAAAAATATGATTCAACAATAAATCTAAAAAGAAATATGATATGTGACAATAGAGACATTATACTTTTATAGGACGGAAATGCCCCTATAACCCCGAGCCCCCCTATAAACCACCCCCCCCCCCCCCCGACAGCCCCCCTGGATCCGGTCGCTGCCACCTTCCACGGCTCCCCGTGGGCTCTGCAGCCCAGCTATGTGCAGTGTGTTTGCAATTTGAATTAGCTAAGCTTAATTGATTCAAACAAAAGGACGTGGGAGAATATCTTGGTCATTAAAAAAATACAGTTCATCATAATTGTATGTAAAAGTAGAAAAAGCCTTAACAAAAAAATATGCAGACCTAGGCACAGATAATTTCATACTAAGGACTAAACATTAATTATCTGTATTTTATAACCATAGTCTCATATAACGATGATATATTTTTTTTTACATGTATGTCATTTGACCACTTTGACTGGATATATGTACTTGTACCAACTCCAAGGCCAATAAGGAAAAAGCCATCAAAAGTTACTAGAGCATAATAGAACCACAAGAAATGAACGTTTGGACAGAAAAAGCTTTGTTTTTATTTCTGTGAAAAAATTATGGGATGGATACATCACAACATCTATCGGGAGGGGTGATCTGCCACTAAGTCTCAGTCAAGAAAACTTGAGGACTTCTTCTACAATTATTCACAATGAGCAACAGAAAAAAAAAAGCAAAATATCTTGCAAAATTTCTATCTGCAAATTTGAGGAACAAGAGAACTCTCGACTGTAAAAATGTGGAAATATAAAGGATTTTACCTAAGAATCGAGCGAAACGCCGCTGTGCAGATTATCTGCTGAATCTTCAGGCTTCATCTTGCTGGGGACTATATTATGTGGCCACCACTCATCCGGAACCATGAGAAAATAAGCAGACATGGCCTTCCTGAAACGTTTCTTGTATTGCTTTGGTGAGATAACAGTCGGAGATGCATTTTTTGGCCCACCTAAAATCCCTGATGCTTTAACCCATGTCTCCAGGTGCTTGTCCCAAGTATACTGCCTCATGAAGTCAATGATTCCCAAGACTAATTCATGCTTCTCCTCGTCGACCCCCACCAATAAAGAGTAGTCCATCACGTCGATCGACTAAAGAAACATCGATGCAATGTAGAAATCAGTAACTAAACACTGGAGTAGTAGCTGGCAGTAACAGGTGGCCTTTAGACCTACGGCTTTTAACGATGACAATTGATTCAGCTGGTAAAGCTGTTGGAGTTCCTTCTTGCTTTAGAAACTATTACAGCACCTTGTATCAACATGCTATACAATGATTACTGATGTCCATGCTACTATAGCAAAGCAAGAAATTAGGCAAGAAATGAGCTCAAATCAATCATAGAATAATTTTAGAATTAAGGATTTGGGCAAGTCTTGACTCAGTAATTCTCCTCCATCAAAGCAAAAATAGGTTGCTACATGACAACAGCACTGACAATACGAATTGATCGAGGGTAATGATGCATGTTAAGTCTTACATGCATTAAATTATCTATGTCACAGAATCAACTAGGCAAAGAAAGTATGAATGGCCCTGCTCATGTATTATAAACATGTAATAGAAAGGGATTCCAGCAGATTCACTGAAGGGAGAAGCAATTCATGGGTAATCTATGTAGGTCCATAGCTCCTATACATTAGTATATATACAACTGAACTCGTGAAGATACAGAATATACGGAAAATTGTATATGAATAGAACACTATCATTGATGATCAAAATGCAGTTTCTGCTACTCACAGCAAGGAAAGAAGTATCATTCCAAACAGCTCTCTCCAATAGGCGCTTTGCTTTGTTTCCCACAAATATTGGGGAAGTTGGCATTGCCTCAATCAAGTTTTGATCAAGAAGTACTTTGTTGGTGCCACTTGAATCTGGATTGTAACGTGATCTCGAAGACCCCTTCAGATCATACAACCTTGTTAAGTTTCTTCCAAAAAAAAGATTCTCCATCACAAGGACATCCATTCTAGTCTCTTTGCCGCCCTTTAGAAACTTAGACGTAACCTGGGAAGACAACCCATTAATCACAGAATCATAGTTCTGAAAGTAATGATGACAGTGGGACCACTGCATATATTGACAAAAGCTCAACTGGAAGAACAGAATAAAACCACAGATGAAATATCCCTAAGCAATATTTCATACAAGAACATTCAAGGGTATCCAATTCTTTCATCTTTCCACATAATCTCCATTAATTTTGAAATATTTAGATAATGATACTCCCAGAAGTTTCAAAGCTAACATTACACATGGTCCAACATGCAAAATGCTTATATCATTTTTTTCCACATTTGCCCATTCAAAGCGTTCAGAATCTCAGATCCTTCAATCAATTGTACATCTGCTAATTAACATCTGATGGACTTCCAAGGTGTTACAGGACACGCCTGTTTCCACCTACATTCTCCCCATAGTGTGCCATGGTCCATGTAGATGCTGTCCATCATCATCTTTGCTGATCCATCTCAAGGGCTTGCAAACTGATCCGATACAGCTAGCTAGTCATACAATGTACTAAACTTGTTGCCAAGGTCAATTATGAAAAGTAATTGGTCAGAGACACCTCTACTGTGTATTAGTTGCAAGCATGGATTGCCGTCCCGGTGGCACGCATTGTGCCGGCAGCCTGCTGGCACGGTATGTGCCGCCAGCATGCCCCCATGCCATTCTCGTTTTTCTTCCTCTTCCTCCTCCTACTTCTCCTCCTTCTCCTCCTTCTCCTCCTACTTCTTCTTCTTCTTCTTGGCACGGTACGGGGGGGTTTCGATGCCACTAACCCCATGGCACGGTACGTGCCAGGCGGCACACACAGTGCCGGACCGGCATGGAAATCCATGGCTGCAAGTAAGCTAATTTGGAAAGCCTCAACTGCACATTGATCAGAATATTTTATGAAAGAGTCTGAGTTCTCTAGCAAAGCATGTAACTTACCAAACTGCTGAACTACCAGTACTTTTTTCCCAAAAGGCGCATGAAGACCATTGTTGTATTCACCATGTACTAAGCATGCTATTCACAGCAAAATTTCTATCCATCTACAAGCCAAAAGGAAAAAAATGATGTAAAATATTCTAATGACATACCTGGTAGATTCCTAGAATCTTTGCCAAGCATGTAGGGCTTCCTGTGCCTATTGACTCAGATAAGTACTTAAAATACTCTGGAGCAAACTTGATAAATGATTCTAGCTCTGTCTTTGTGACTTGTTTCACGATAAACCTGTCATCCAATGACTTGGCAAAAAATACATTGCTCTTGCCACCCTGTGCTCCCCATTTCTTGCAACGGCTGAGGGAACGGATGAAGTCAAACTCAGAAGAGCAGCAAGTTTGCCTTAAAGCATCAAAACTTTTTGCATAATAAGCAGTAACAGTATATTTGACGGCCCCAAAAAATCCTTCATCAGCGAAAGAAGTTTTGACATGCAATGCTTTTGTGGAGCTAACTGGATCCAATGCCAAGGAGCTCCGGCTCCCAGACAAGGATGGCATGCTTTCATCAATCGACCCGAAACTTCTAAAATTTTGTGAGGATACTTCATCCAATGATTGAAATGGCTGAAAAGATCCAGAATCATACAAGGGCAAAGAAGATGATACATCACTCTCCTCTGTTGGTCTCTCCCGCTCACCAGACATTTGAGAATGATAACTAGGCGAAACAAGGGCATAGGAAATGATACTAGTTGGTTCATCATCGTAAATTGGGATGACAGTACCATTGACACCAACTGGAAGAAGCAGCCTTGCTCCATTATGCTCTATCTCCTGAAACAAGGAAACATAAATTGAATTGTACTGTTTCAGGACATCAAATCTTGGAGCGCTGACTGAACTCTTGTTGAGAGAACGATAAAAGTTCAGGAAAGGCGTTCCAACCCAGCTCAAAAAATCCTCTGCACTGTCTCCCCATTTGGTAGGCACTGTGGAAGCGAATGAGTGGACCATAGTGGCAGTATTTCTTTCTTCTGATTCCTCATATGCTGGTGCTGATACTGAAGTTAAAGCATCTATTGAAACTACAGGATCCGACGTTCTCGCATCAGCCAACAGAGGTCCAGCTTCACCCCTCCACTTAGCATCTAAGGTGTCCGACAAATTTGCAGGAATTGGAAAATGGCCATCAGATAGAGCTCTCCGAACAACAACACCAGTATCCAGTGAATCCAATTGATCACTTGCACTTTTTCTCGTAGAAAGAATGATATTTTGTCCATTCACCTGAAAGGAATCCAGCTTTAGGTCTTGTTTTTGCTGAAAGAACATTGGGTTACTAGGAAACATTGGTTCCTGGTGGGGAACAATGTCAATATTTGCTTTGGATGAATCATCAGTTCTCGAATCTGAGGGAATGGCATCTGAAGTATCATGACTTACTTGCGGCACATTGACTAGATTAAGATCAACCGGCTTATCTACAGCATTTACCTTCTCCTTGTCCCTTGGTAATAAAGCACTAAATGGTTCACCAAGGCTGCTGTCAGTACAAGAAGCATACATCAAGCGTTGGGCCCATAGATATGAATGGAAGAGCAACTGCCTCCTCAATTTATTAACCTCAAGAATGTCAATGGCTGGTTGGCCCTTCTCGACCTCCTTTTTCAATGTTTGTTGTAGAGATTCCTAAAGGAAGGTACACCTTCAATCAATATGAGGTAGCTAAGGCCTAAGAGCCCAAAATATGAAGAAATTACGAAACTTGCCTCAAATTCTGTTGCCTGCCTTTTAAACATTTCTTGGAGTTCAACGATGCCTCCTTGCAACTCTTGGACTTCCATATTACTATTTGAGGTGATTGTTTTAGTCCTTTTTTCTACAATTTGCCGCACAGCATTATGCACTTCCGTAAATAGAAGTTTTGTCCTGTCAGCCACCTGTTATTACAGCAGGAGCAATATGATTATATTCGTCATACGAAGTCAGGAATTATGTGAACAATGACACCAACAATAAGTGAGGTGAAAATCTTTTATGCATGCAGCAAACCTCATTTGCTTCCTTTTGTATCCACTCTTGAAGCTTAATAGTGAAATCAAGCTTGGAAGGTGGCAGATAAACAGAATGAACGCTAATCGGCGCATAACGGAAGCAAGCAACCATCTTTCCAAACCTGCTCTTGAAAGCAAGTAAACATCTACAAATGAGAGAACTTGCATAATTGTAAGGTGTTGTGAGGAGGAATAAAAAATAAAAATACCCGTAAAATCGAAGGCAATCCCTGTGAATAGAATGACCACAGCTAGCTACCCTACTCGCAGCTGCATTATTTGAAAAGCTAAGCTCCAAAAATTTGCCGAAGCTTAAGCCCCAGGCGGCATCTGACATAACTACTCTTTGAGTAGCTGGAGGCAACCCATCAATATGAGGACAATGTAGGCACCTGTGCCACATCCAGATTTTGCCATCACATTCTCCTGGCATAACAAACTCAGGGAGCTTCCTAACAGATATGGTCAAGCTGCCTTGGCGATGAGTATAACAATGAACATGAGCTTCTGAGGGCATCTCACAGGAACGACAGCGATGGCTCTGAGAACAAATAACAGTTTCAGTGAGTCTCGCAAAGGCACACTTTTCAAGATTCAAAACAGCAGCTAGATATGATGATACAAATGCTGACCTGGTCGAACAGATGGTCACGTAAAAATCTACCCAAAGGCTTGTCAAAGTTGCCATAATATTTGATGCGAAAAAGGTGTGCACGCTCACAAACAGTGCCTTTCCACACACATCGTGTTGATAGCGAAACCAAAATGCTCCGATGGTTCGAAGGCGAAGGGGGGGCTTCATCCATTGATCGGCTGTGGTCATATCTGCCACTATCTTGATGCGAAGCACCCACATCTGAGTAAGCAAGTTCCTTTCCTATGATCCGTCTGCTCTCGTTTTGGCTATTAGTGGTTATACCACCACTGACACAGGCCTCCAAGCTGTCAGGAAGGAAATGGACAGAACAATCATTTGCAGTTGCTTGAATGTCACTTAAAGTTTCAGCTTCATCACATCCAGCAAAACCTGCTTCACAACTTGCCTTTGATGCACAGTTATGGGAGAATGTCTGAGGTTGTGGGGCTGTGCTTGAATCGCATAAAGATGATGAGGAAGCCCTGCAAGCTTCTTCATGAACCCACTGGGCCCGGTTGCTTTTATTCACAGGCAACCCTTTCGAATCAATAGGTGGGCTAGTAAAGCCAGATGCAGAGTTATGGCTTTCAAAGGAAATCGGTGATTCTTTCATTCTTGTCGTTTGATGCCCTGATGGTGAGGTCGGACGTGACAAATTGGGTCTCTCTGTGTCACAATTAAGTTGTGGCTTGTCAAAAGCAGAAACCGAGAAACCAGGTACAGTAGAAATAGATCTGTCTATCCTGGAGGGTTTATCTGGCAACGTGACAGATATTGGAGAGGTCAACGGGAGTTCTGGTAGCGAGGCACCTTCATCCGCAAGAAAAGATGTTTCCATAGCCAAGTGATAGGCAGCAAATATCCCATACTGCAGAATATGTTTCACTTTCTTCAGCTCATCGCGATTAGCACCCTTGAGCAAAACCTTCAGAAAAAAAGTAAAAAGAAATTTCAGGCATCGATTTCTTATTGCATTTGCAATTACTTAGAAACTCGAGCACTACTGTATGCTACGTTTTATCAGATAGGAACACAGTTTAGAAAATATACAATCTGTAAGGAAGTCCATTGACTAGAATACGGATGCATGAACCATAAGAGAATTATCAGTCCATGATGGACATTTGACTTCAGATAGCTATCTAATGCAAATTCCTCTCACTTGTTCACCTACCACCAAACCAGCATAACAGGTAGGATTTTTAAGTGATGAGAGGAATTACATAGGCCAGTACGGTCCAAGAACATGGAAAGCTTTCAAACTCGACACCATCACAGATGATGCATGTCCCAGAAGAACTGAAACATTTGTCTACAGAGGAAGGTAATTCACAAACTTCATTTTCGGGTTGGAAATGAAGCACAAACATATCACATAAACCATACAAGCTGTCTATATCAAACTCTCAAATCTTGTCAGCTATCAATGACTTAATAAAACCAGCAAACCCTTGATGGCAGATCAGCAAATTTTCATTTAATTTTAGTTTGACTGCATGAGGATATACAAAAAACTAATCAAGGCTTGCAATAGCAGAACGAGAAGGTAATTCACGCATTTCATTTGCGGATTTAAAATATAGAACTAAATGTATTTAGCATCATATCACAGCAATATGATTTATACACTATCACTTCAATCGAAACAATCAACTTTATAAGAGGCAAAGGTTATGTATGGTGGAGAAGAGCCTTAAAAGGGTTTATATTTGACAGTAGAGGTGGAGCCAGCAGAGAGAGAGAGAGAGTGTGTGTGTGTGTGTGTGGGCGCGTGTGTGTGTTAGTGAAGAGAGAGAATTACGAGGATATGGGTTTTCCAATTAAAAACCGTCTCAGGGCACAGGCCCACGTTAGTGATATAAAAATAGTACGTAAAAATGACTTACAGTACAACCTAACGGCTTTGGGCATCCTTCAAAAAACATCAAATACTTCAAATTTTTCTTCCGGCCTTGTCCAGCACCGCCATGATCCTCAGAAAACTTTTCCACGTGAAACGAATCACAAGACCCCAGATTTTGAGAGGACAGATGATCAACAGAAGGGACTATTTGTGCACCAGTGCAGCGGGCTATACGCTCTAACAGTGGCCTTTTGACATTCAAAACCAGTGAAATATCCTTTGCATGAAGATAGTCCTGGGCAAAACGAGAAACTGATTTCTCGACCAAAAGGACATCCGGGTGGTGAGCATTTATTCTTGCAACCGCCATCTTCAAATGATCCATCTCCTGAACAACACATGCACTTGTGAAGTAGAACAACGAATTGCAAGTTCTAAAAGCACAGAAAGAATCCAACAGAAAACCAACATACTTGCTGCAACAAAGTATCAAAACTGGACAGCAAATTTGTAACTCGCTGGTATTCAAGAGCTCCTCCGAGAATTAGGAGACGTGGTCTATCAATGTTTGATGCCATTCGACGGTGTGATACATTCTTCTTACAAACAATTCCTTTTACCACCACGCTAGAGAAAAATGTGAAACCCATCATTCATAAATTCATCCCAATGTACAAGGATAACAATAGAGCTAATTCATCTGTAATAGAATTCAATAAAAATTATGAAGACGTAGCAAAATCTATGAAATAACGTCAGTAGCAGCCATAAGTTACCCTAAGAGTGATATTCGTCTAAAATTGTTCAGAAGAAAATTGCCTTATCCTAATACAAAAGTCAACTAAACATAAAGGCTGCAGTTGCAAAAAAAAGGACAAGTTCAGTCTGTTCAGCTCGGCATATGAAATGTAATACCTCTGACTGCGAGAGCCACAAGCAATGCATTTAATCTTCACATAACCACCAGGATCCATTCCCCCACTTTTGCTGGTATCTGGCTTAAGAAATGTTGCTACTTCCCATGACAATGATGAAATTATATCCAACCAGGTCCTCTCATCATCTTCTTCACCCATGGGAAGATTTCCGACCTGCAGAAGCTGAGTAACCAAAGCCCTGAAATGCCCGTCAACAATATTCTTCATTGCCTTCTTATGCTCTTCAAAATTCTGATCTCTACGCCGGGATTCACCACTGCCAGAGCTGTTCGACTTGCGAAGATAACCCCACTGGCCTACAGCATCCTCATCATCATCATCAGATGAACCACCTTTTCTTTCATCTTCCCCATCTACAGGGTCAGGGGGGAGCCAAAGTAGTCCATTATTCTCAAAATCTACAGGCTCCATATCACTGCCTTCAATCCCATATATGGGAGCAGATGTATCACCATCATAGCTACTACCATGTCCTGCATCTTCTAGAAAATTGGTGACATCCAAAGAAGCATGCGATTCAGTGGAAACATGATTTGGAGATGAAATCTCTTTAGCATAAAGATTTTCTTCAGCAGGAAGTACTTTACTACAGTTGTACCTCTGGTTGACTTCATCAAGCTCAACTTGACCATAGTAATCATCGGAATGTTGAAAATTTTGTACCTTTAAATTTAAACGGCAAGAATTATAGTTGTCATCATCATCACTCCTGCAATCCATCAAAACATTATGTGTGCCTAAAGTAAATTGCATTGCCTCAGTATAAAATACTGGTTTTATCTGAATCATCCTTGGCAAATGAGATAAAACCTAAGTTGAAACAGTTGGCATGTAGCAAGCTTATGTGCATTTAAAACCAAAAGAGAACTGACAGTTATAATTGTAAAGTGGATCTAAATGGAAACCATCAATTGAGCTGAAATCCAGACAACGGAAAACAGCAAGATCTTCCCTTTCCAGAGGTAAGAAAGGGGCTGAAAGAACAGTTTCTACAATACAACTACAGACAGATATGAGTTCAACAGCTACCAACACAAAAACAGACTTACAGGCTAGATATACTACCTTAGGGAAGTAAGACTTTCAGAAGTTTTTCTAACAATAAAGGTAATCATTTAGCAGAGCTGCTAAAGAAGAAAGACAATTTCGAGGAGGACACATCACCATCATCCATCAAATATATCAGAAGTTAAACTGCCAGAAGAACTACAACACAAAAGACGAAAGTGTCATTCAAGTAAAGTTAAAATCTGACTTAGTTTCATGTCTAAGATTTCGCAGAGCCAAGAGTGTTCTAGTGGCAAATAGTCCATGTCTATATGCAGGAAGTAGCTATTTTGGCATGAACAACAGCCACGGTTTATACTTAGACCAGTCTCACTGTTTAGGTGTTCAAAAGTTACCTAATCTCCAGCAAACAGAAATAAGAATCCTAACACATCCCAGTGAAAAACTGGAGCATCTAACAGGGTTGTGTAGCTTTCTTCTTAGAGCTTGCCTTGTCAACTAACCTCTACTAGCATGGTGATACTTAAAAGTTGAAACTCGCAGTCATCCACCTAGATGAAACTGAATTAAAAGGTAGTGGATTCATTGCACTCATGAAACATAACCATTTTGGGAAGTAAAATAAAGAAAGACACATGCATAGATGATAAACTATTATTATCAGCAGCGAACAGTTGTGCAAGAATCACAACTGTACTTTCCCACAAATATTTTACCTCTTATTATTTAGCAGAAATGAGGATGAATCTTTCATGTCCACAACAGAATCCATGTCTTTCGGTGAAATTAGCACGTCTGACTTTCCCAGGTCGGGTTCTAAATGCATAGACTGACAAGGACTGAGTCCAGGATCATATGCAACATGATGGTAAGATGCACTTGGGTGTGAAAAAGAACCACCAGTCGTTATGCTGCTAATGATGGTGCCACTGCACTTGGTGCTAACCAAGCTAGCTGCTGATAAGGTAGGACTGAAACCTGGACTGGCCTCACGCATCCAAAACTCAGCTGCCACTCTCTCCTGCTCCCATTGCTTGAAGCAAAAGTTGCAAACACGAATCCGCTCACCATCCTCTCCAATAGTCTTTGGATCCTCGGATGCAACAGGGATGGAGTTTGTAGTGCACTTAGCACAAAAAACACGACCACATAGACGACAATGGTGTCTGCGGTTAAAGATTGTAAACTGTGCATCACATTCATAGCAAACCCTGCAACTATGATCGGGCATCCAGAAGTCCCTCGATAGATTTGGTGGCTCAGTCCGCCGAGGAATCCAAGACTTCACGATGTCAACAAAGTCGGAGAATGACTTGTCAGGGGTTCCCATCTATGACAGAGCCTCCTAGGCCAACTCATACTCAGATATTCATCTTGTAGTGGAAAAGTAAGCTGATGTACATTCTTTTCCCTCGCCGGTGTCCAGATCAATTTCCAAGAATAAGGTCATTGCATTACCAAATCAATTGCAACAGGAAGCTCATAGCCACTTGTTCTGGATGATATTTACGGTCCTTATTGATCAGAATATAAGGTGAAATCTACAAATCTTAATTTAGCTCTCTAAGCAGAAACTTTATCTAGTATCGCTTCACGTGCCCAAATAAATTCGGCTTCTAGTCCTACCTTGTCCGAATCAACAAAATTAGCAACTAGCAGCATACTAGCATGTTATTCTTCTCAGTGTTCATAATGTCCCTAGCCCATGAATGCTTGCTCGACTCCTAAAAGAATTAACAAAATCCAAGCCTCGATTCCAAATGAGGACAGTCTGTCTGATGATTCGAATCCACGCCCTTAGCCAAAACCAACCCCAAAAACCAATTAGACCCTTTCTTGAGTTATAATCAATCCACTGCCAGTCCCAAACCAATCAATGCACCCCAAAACACCATTTCTCGAGCAAAAACAATCCAATAAAATAAAAATAGCAACGTTTCCAAAGAACCGCCTTTCTTGCATCAAAACAAGAAAACCTAATTAACCTCTCCCTGGTTTACCGCTCGCACGGCAAGAATCAACCCGAGGAGCACCATTTGATCTCACAATCCTTGGAGAAGAACTCAAGAATGGAATCGTCGGGTTAAAGGGGTCGAAATCGACGCCGGAGGCGATCGATCACGGGAGGCCAAAAGCATACGCGTCCGCGAAAAAAGGAGAGAGATAGACACGGAGGAGATCAATGGACGCCTGTAGTGATCTCCTGCATCCGCGGACGAGCTACAGCGAATCGGATGGGAACTCGTAACCGTATTCACGAATAATCATAACGTAACGATCGAAATCGATGGAAACAATGGCAAGAACCCCCAACCTGGCGTTCGCCTCTCTCGCTGTGGAATTTTGGGCAGCAAGATTTCGAAGAGGGTGCCAATGTGATCACGCGCGAAAATAGTGTTCTTTGGATGGCTCGATGGTTTCCGTTGCAAGCCCAGGGTCTAAAAGCAATTCAAGAATAGTATTCACCGACATTATTCCCGCGTTTTTTACTTCATTGGGCTTGGGCTATCTTTGGGGGTCAACAAAGGGCCCCAAGAATGGCTTTCTTCAGGTTTTTGGTTCTTTGGAATAGTTAGGTTTTCATTTGGTAAATTAGGGATATTATTATAAATGGACAAAATTAATCACACTTTTTTCTTGAAGCGGACGTAGCCGAGTTCATAATAAACCTGTTTGAGGAGCAATTTCAATTGCCCATAGTTACAGCCCCGTGCAAAGCGTGCTAGGCCATATGCTTCACCATTAGCCTCCCATGGAGTAAATTGAACATGTACCTCACGAAGCTAAGCAACCAACCAATACCAAGTCCGCAAGCGCCGTTGTAGCTTCCTAGGCCATCGGCGTTTGCCACAAAATACAATCTACCATGTCCTTCATGTCAGACTCTAGGAGCACCCGTTCCATCCCTTGACAGCGAGCCATCTCTATCGCCTGCTCCAAGGCTGTAAGCTCCGTGTCCTGTGCGTCAGTAGTAAGCCCACCTTCAACAATAATCCATCAACGAGTACCGTCATCATTACGACACACTATCGCAACCCTCGCAAGCTTGTCCAAGAAGGAGGCGTCCACCAGGTTCCTATTCTTCCACAGCAGCCATAACCTATAGCCTAGCTTTGCCTATCGGCCTGGCCAAAGATCCAATTTAGAAGACATCAGCATGATCTCCTTCTAGCTGAGCCATCCTTCTCTTCTACTGAAGGTCCCATCCTTGTTGAACACCCTCTCCCACAGCCTATCACACTGGAAGAATAGGTGGTCAAGTGTCTCCTCCTCCTGTAGGCAAACAAGGCATCTAGAGCTTTCAAGAACACCCGTTTGAAACAGAGCCTCCATGGTGGGAATCTTTGCGTGAAACATCCTCCAGAGAAATGCATGCACTCTAGGGCCCAGTCCATATCACATCCCATCGAATATCCGCTGCGCTTAGCTATGTCCTTCGCTGGGCATGTAGCATTATATAAGTTGAGGACGAGGACGCCTTCCCTTTCTAATCTTGGACCCAAACAATCTCATCTTCCTCCTCCAGTCATACAGAATGGCAAGGATATGCTCAGCCGCAATGGAGGGGAAGGACCGACACACCTTCCGACGCCTCTAGCGCGCCGATCCGCTCCAATCAATCATCCCAAGTGCATTCGATCAAAGAGCAAATCCACATTGAAAAACGTCGGCTTTCAATTCAACGGAAGGTCCATAACCCACAAATCCTTGAGGACATGGATCTTGCTCAGCTTCCCCGGGAAGAAGCAGCACAACCCCCTCTGCAAATCTTTCAACCAACGACACACACTCCGCCATGCAGGCAATGAGCCCTTTGGAGGCTTCTCGAATGGTAACAAGCCCTACCATTCATACTTCATTGTGACAACTGTCTTCCAAAACAACTGCTCCTCCATACATAGATGCGTGGCCCAAAGAAGTCTCAGCGCTCGTTGTCATGTGAGGAGGTGCCACGGCGGCACTCCACCATATGGTGACTATCGTGAAGTGGTTTCTATTTGTTTCAATATGGTAACTCATAATTCTCTTATTTAGCCGGTTTTGAGGGTGAATAATCTTAAAATAATTATTTTCTCTATTTTATGTATATAAGTATATTTATTTCTCCGCTATAATTCTTCTCTTCTCCATTTCTTTTATCTCTCTTTTCAGGGGAAGAGAGAGAGAGAGAGAGAGAGAGAGGGATTGTAAAGAGAGGAGGGAGGATGTGGAGGAAATCCGCGTCTTTCGTTCTCGACAAGCGCCATTACTTCCCCCCTCTTGACTCCATGGACCCCAATCCCCAACCTCCACTGCCCCCCCAGAACCCTAACCCTAAGCCTAATGGCTCCGGCATCTCCGCCTACTACCAGACCCGCGCCGAGCACCACGGCGTCGTCACTAGCGACTGGCTCGCCCAGGCGCAGGCCGCCGTTGGCCCCGCCTCCCCGTTGCCGGAGAGGTCTCCCGCCGTCGGAACTGGCTCTGAAAGGGGAGGAGGTGGTGGCGGTGGGGGCAAGGGGTTTAGCGTGATCGACGAGTTCAACTACTGGCGGAAGAAGCCGGACCTTGCTGAGGCTGTTGCTGCCATCATGGCGCTTGCCTCGGTTATCCGATCCAGTGAGGCCACTACCATGATGGAGCTTGAGATCGAGCTCAAGAAGGCATCCGACTCTCTCAAGGTGATGTGTCACTTACGACTTCTGGTTAATTGGATTTTCCACCAAATCTCTTCTATATTCACGTAATGGAGTTGTTTCGATCTCATTAGGTCATAGATACCTATGTTCTTCTATGGATTTAGGGTCTTTACTAGGATTAATTCTGCACTTATATGCGAGAGCTATTATTCGTGTGTATGAAGGTGTCTGTGCTTGCTGATTGGTACTATCTGGAGACTACTAGAAACGTCTTTAGCATCATAGTCTAAAACCATGTAAAGGTACAACTAGAGTCGGGAACGTATTGTTTAATTAGAACTTTTGCTGTCATCTATTGCTAATAATCTCAGGAACTTGGAGTAACTATGCCTAATATCTATGTGCCCTCTTGCTCTGTTTAATTTTCTCAAATCGCTTTGTGGTCTATTGTTACCACCCATCTTGTCACAATAGATATCTCTCTCGTGCCATCTGGTCTTGCGTTCCTATTGAGCTATTTACTTAACATTTACTAAAACTTACCTTATTCAGTATCACAGTGTCTTGTAATGACAATTTTTGCCCATTTAGAAATGTATTTGTATGTCCTTGCAAGTTATTCTGTAAGGGGAGCATGGTTGCACAGACATTTATTGCATCACAGCATAAACATCGCTATGCTGGAGTATGCTATTGGTCAATTGTGGCCTTTTCCAGTGCATCTTTATTCCCGTGGCTGCTAATTTCATATCAGTGCCAACACTTTTGGAGCAGTCTTAGTTGCATCGAAGATGGTTTAGTGCAAGAGTAAGCTGTCCATTCGATGTGTAGCAGTGACTTTTCTAAGATGGGTGTGTTAGTCCATTTGTAGCTTTTATCTTTTCCACTTTAATTGGAATGGGGTGACAGGATCTACTCAAATAAGGCACCGTAAGAATTGTAGGGTATGTTCAGAAGGAGAACAAACAAATGTGGGTAACCATCAGTTGAGTTTAGCAATAAAATATCAATTAGCAAATAGCGTTCACTCTGCGGAGAAAAAGACATTCACACTGCAGAGACGGTGATCACATCTGTCCAGATAGCCCTTAAATCCTCTGTTGAGATAAAGCAGTCAAATCTAGTTTCCCATAGCCAATGGCCATGGTAGACTAAGTTTTGTCAGTAAGAGATCCACAATTTTGAATGCCAGATTGGTTCGTTTTTGGAGAGTTAGAGGTATATATGGGACATCTCTGTCTATGTTATTGTCTTTGCTTCTCCTAACTGATTGTTTAACGTTATAACTACTTATTATGATTGCACATTTGAACTCAGTCATGGGACACGACATCTATATCTTTGTCAGCTGGCTGTGATTTGTTCATGAGGTATGTGACCAGAACATCTGCATTGGAGTACGAGGACTTTGATGCTGCAAAACTTCGTTTGATTGAACGTGGGGAAAAATTTGGCGAGATATCTTTGAAGGTTGTTAATTTTCCATGTATCTCTATATCGGTTATCTTTAGATGTTGTTGAACTTGGTACTAATCGGGTGCTTCATCTTCCAGGCACGTCGGACAATTGCAATGCTGAGTCAGGATTTCATTTTTGATGGTTGCACAATCTTAGTTCATGGCTTCTCAAGAGTAGTGTTGGAGGTGCTGAAGCTGGCAGCTTCAAACAGGAAACTCTTCCGTGTTCTCTGCACAGGTACTTTTCCTTTGGATACACAATCTGTACTTTTATTTGCTTTTCAAGCATAATTCTTCCTTAATACTGTTATTGTTCCTATTTTCACATGCAGAGGGAAGACCTGACAGGACAGGCTTACGGTTATCAAATGAACTTGCAGAACTAGGTGTTCCTGTAAAGCTTTTGATTGACTCTGCTGTAGCTTATACGATGGATGAGGTCGATATGGTTTTTGTCGGGGCTGATGGTGTGGTTGAAAGCGGAGGCATCATTAACATGATGGGAACATATCAAACTGCTTTAGTGGCACATAGCATGAATAAGCCCGTTTATGTAGCTGCTGAAAGTTACAAGGTAATATCACTTTCCAATCATATCTACTCCGTTGAACTGCCTATTTTGAACAATTGTGCAGTTCTTGATACAAGAAAATCTGCATTTGTGCTGAGGTGGACTCTTTTTTCATGGTCTTATTGGCATTATTTGAACGTGTTTCTCTGTGACCATATTATATGATATCAATCGTAGAATTCTTATGTGAACAGAATTGCTTTAGATTGGAACTGATTCTTAGATATGATATGTTTCACTCTAGTGAGAACCAATTGAACCTGATCATCTAGTGCTTTTCTATGCTTCAATTGCAGTTTGCACGCATGTATCCATTGGACCAGAAAGATCTAGCGCCTGCACTTCGCCCAATCGACTTTGGGGTCCCAATTCCATCAGGAGTTGAGGTTGAGGCATCTGCAAGGGACTACACCCCACCTCAATACCTCACTCTTCTTTTCACAGATCTTGGTGTTCTTACGCCCTCTGTTGTCAGTGATGAGCTGATCCAACTATACTTATAGCTAGCGATGGCGAGACTATCAATCACAAAACCATTCGAGAGATCTACATGGGCCTCTTTCTTTTTAGGCCAATTATGGTTTAACTTCCTCTGTGGTTTCTCTTGAGCATATTGTATATCTCTGCTTTGGAAAATTTTGACTTGATAAACTTCTCATTTAAACTGCAACCCAACTGGAAAGTGGTTCTCATTTCTTTTGTAGGTTTGTTTGTAATGGTTTTTGTAACTAAGAAAATAGGAAGGGATGTTTGCAAATATTCCTCTACTTTGTTGCTGTATCATGGAAAACTCCTTGCTTTTACTGATATTAGCACTGTGCCTCCTTTCTTATTGGTATTCTTTGCAAAGTGCCTCTTGGGTAAATTTTCCACCTAACAAAATGAATATTTTTGTAATATTTTGCCAAAGAACTTAGGGCAGGATAATTTAATACTAGTTTTAATATTGTATAGTGTTTGGTACCATGTGGGATAAATGATGTATAGTATAACATATTTTGAATAGACTAAAATATATTTTATTAAAGACGTGACTAAGCATGAGAAAATAAGGGTAATAATGATATCCACCTAAAACATATAAGTACAGTAGGTTTCGTATAATATTATGCTATACAAACCCTTAAAGATCCCGTTTGATATGGGAATATCAAACGGGATTGATATGGGAATATCAAACGGGAATAACCCTTAATTCGGATTAAAGGAGAGATTATTTCTGAAATATTTTCGAATCCACTCATATTTTATTCCCAAACATCTTTTCATATTCCAAGTAATCATTACAAAGTTATTCTCATTCTCCACTCTATTTTTTCCTTATTTCAAGTAACTATTACAAAGTTATTTTCGAAACCTGAAATAAAATTTCTTAACCCGAAATAAAATTATTCCCGCACCACACAAGGCCTTATATGACGAACCAAGCGGGCAGACATAATTAAAACACATAAGATGAGTGGGATAAATTTGATTGCTTCAGTGCAGTTTAATGGTGGGGGAACTTTTCACAAAAAGAATGTGGAAGGCAGGATGCAAATATCATTCAATAAGACTTCAAACAGGTAGAGTTTAAGAAAGTCTTCTCTAATTGCCACGCATTTTATGGGTCTAATTTTAGATGCAAACTAAGATGTATAATTAGCAGCATACATAGGCCTTTTACAACTGCAAAATAGGTATTAATAAGCCCAAACGCACTTGAAAAAACCCATAATGAAAACTTAGATCCATACTACAACATGTCTAATCCCTGCGTGGATATATTAATTAGAACAAAGCTACGTCTGCTTCTTGTAGATGAACCGGGCTCGAAGATCGGCCGGGTCGGCTTCATCGGACCGGTTGTCCGGCACCCAGCAGCCCGTCTTGGGATCCCTCATCCAGAACACCACCTCCTTCGATTCTCCGGCACCACCATCCGCCGCCACCGCCGCAGCCGTCGTCCCCGCCGCCGGCGCCACCTGATCACGTGCAGCCTCCACTGCCGCTGCTGCGGCCATGGCGTAAGACCGCCGGCTACAAAAGAGATCGTACACGAGTTTTAGACACGCATGCAGCCAAGCATCATGCACTTAAGTAACGTACGTCCAATATGTCAATGAATAAGGAGAAAAGAGTTGTGAAACTAAAGGACTAAACCTCTGAGAGAAGACGGTGTTGATGCAGGCCCTTGACATTATTATCGTTTAGAGAGAGAGAGAGAGGCAGGCTGTTAGATATATATATATATAGCTCGAAGTGTTTTGGAGAGAAGATGGTAGAGCTTGAGGGGGTTTTATAGGGAAGCGGCCGGGGTGCAACTATATTGGAACCAAATTAGTTAAGGATTGGCTTTTTTTTGTAAAACCCTAACAAAATTAAAGCGATAAGTATAGTAAAGTTTGGATTAGTTGGGAACCCCATAATATCTCTTTCTTTTTCGTATACAGTTTTAATTAATGACTTGACAATAATAAAATCTTATTATAACTCCTCCACATGCATGATTATATCTGTAATTCATAAAAAGAAAGATATAAGAATTTTGGAAGAATCTTTGTTGATAGAGGATCAAATTGTTCTAAAGGTTGCATCTGGTTTCTATTTAACTAGACTCACCTCATCTGGGGGAAAACATTTGTGAAAGGAACGAGATGCTCAATTGGACAGAGCCCGCCTTTTCCAACTTAACTTTTAGAAACATTCTCTTCTTCACCATGTTTTTCTCATGTAAGGCTGTGAGAACCTAAACTTATTTGGATTATCAATAGCCTTTTCCAACTTAACTTTTAGAAACATTCTCTTCTTCACCATGTTTTTCTCATGTAAGGCTGTGAGAACCTAAACTTATTTGTATTATCAATAGATGTGCCTGATTTAGAATTTTTGTTAATTTCTTGTTACTATTTTTAGGTTCTGAACACCACCCCCCCCCCACACACACACACACACCAGGTTGTAGTCCGTTTTGATAATTATTATTTGAGTAGTGATTCGGATCCTCCCAAAAGGAGAAGAGTACCGATCCATCATTGCGTGAGGGTGTTATATCGGTGCCACTTTATCACCAATCAACACACACTTTATTTTACATATATTAAACACATATGTACATACATACAATACATAGATATATTTTCATATATACATACACTAGGTGGTGGCCCCGTGCCACCTGGCACGGCTAACTGCCCGCCCCCACTATCTCTATTATAACTTACGCCACATCAACCACTATCCTTTTTTTGTTTATTTAATTATAATTTTATACCACGTGTATGTCACGTGTATGCTATGTGTGTATAAGTTTATGACTCAGATGATGAGTCATAAAAGTAACTACCCTTGATCTTATAAGGTAGATAAGCATGTATATTTAAAACTAATCTCCTGCCTTATGATTATAAGGATGTATATTTAAAACTAATCTAGGGAATATGATAAAAATATACAAAGTTAACTTAGGAAAATATACATATAAATAAACTAATAGAAGGTAAACGATTGTAACCGTTTTTGCTCCTTATAAGGTTGATATTAATAATATATAATGTGTATATTACATACACAAATATACACATACATGCATGTAGATATCTATATATGTATGTATTTATGTGGGAAAATTACCTTTTTCGTCCCTCAAGTTTCATCGAAGTAACGTTTAAGTCCCTAATCTTTTATAAGTTTCAATTGGGTTCCTACAGTCTCCTTTTCGTCACAATGTGGGACATCTGCCTGACGCCGTCTCTATTCTTAATGGCTAGGGTGTCACGTGACCGCACGTGATGCCCCGTGCCGATGGAAGTAACGTTTTAGGCCTTTAACTTTCATCAAAGTAACGTTTTAGTCCCTTAACTTCCATCACGTGCGGTCACGTGACACCCCAGCCGTTAAGTATAAAGACGGTGTCAGGCAGATGTCCCACATTGTGACGAATAGGAGACTGTAGGGACCCAATTGAAACTTATAAAAGATTAGGGACTTAAACGTTACTTCGATGAAAGTTAAGGGACTAAAAAGGTAATTTTCCCTATTTATGTATATATGGTATGTATGTATACACAAATACATATATTACATATACACACTATATTTATTCACACATATATAGAGAGATATTTTCTACAACGAACCAGTTCGTTAAGCCTTATACAACGAACTATGATCCTGACCGTCCGATGGGATCAGACGGTACGATCTCCTTCGCGTAACTTAACCCCCCTTATCCTCTCGGCGATCGCGACCCTAACCCATCTCTCTCCCATGCCCTAGACATCGCCGCCAGCTCGCCACCGCCGCCGACGCCTCGCCCCGTCCTCCCTAGCCCCCACTACAAAAAAAATGGATTCGATAGCACACAAAAAATGCTATGAAAACTATTCAATAGCATAAAAGTGATTGTTATAGCATGCGGTGCTATGAAAAGTATCGAATTTTCATAACACATTTTCAAAGTTATAAATTTATATCATCTAAAAGTAAAGATAGCACTTTAAAAGATATGTGAATATTATAATATGACAACTAATCTAAGCTATAAGTTATTTTTCATCGCAATATATAAATGTTATGATATACTTATTACAGCATCCAAATAGTGTTTTGATTTATTTATTATAACATCCAATTAGTGTTATATTTTTAATATTATTGCATCCAATTAGTGTTATATTTTTAATATTGTAGCATTCATTTAGTGCTATGCTTTATTTGATATAATATTCAAAAAAATTCATAGGTAAATATCAAACTCAAGCTTAAAAATATTTGAGTGGTAAATATTATTAGCACAACATTTACAAAAATCTATTGTTGTTATAGCATTTTATTATTGCTATTATTGGCTAGGAGCCTTTGTAATCACCCATAAACTTGTTTAAGTATTGATCTCTTGTGCCCCCTAATCTTCTTATATAGCCTCCGGGCAAACCAACTTTCGTGTCACTTCCGATGTGGGACTAAACACTATATTCAAATACTGTTAAACTTTCTTATTATAATATCCTAATAGCGTTATGTTATACTTATTATAACATGCAGATAGTGTTATGCTTAACTTGTTATAATATTACAGTAGTGCGTTACTTTAGTTATTATAGCAGTCTAATAATATTATGTTTTACTCATCGTAACTATTAAATAGTATTATGAAATACACATTATAACATCGAAATAATGCTATGTTTTGCCAGTTATAACAACCACGTAGTGTTATGATTCACTTATTACAACATGTAAATAATGTTTTGGGAGACTTATTATAGCGTCCTAATAGTACTGTTTTTTGCTTATTAAAACGTTCTAATAGTAGCAGGATTCTTGCTTATTATAACGTTCAAATTTATAGCATTTAGTAAAGAATGTTATGAAACATGTGCTATGATATATGCATTGATAGCATCAACAAATAATATGCTATAAAACATCCTATAAAATGTCACCGATCTCTAAATGTCACGACTTCTTTACAAATTTATGACATATTGAATATTTATGTTATCAATACTCAATCTTTAATAGCATTTACAAATATATGTTATAAAATATGTGTTATCGAATCCATCTTTTCTTGTAGTGCCCGTCCACCCTCGACCTCGACCTTCTTCCCAAACCAGGAGCCTCTTCCCAAAGCCCCGTCCACCCTCGCCACGCGCTCGAGCCTCTGGCGCCGCCGCCGACACCTCGCCCAGTCCACCCTCGAGCCATCGCGCCGCCACCGCCACGCCCTGTCCTCCATTGGACAAGGAGTGCCATTGGACAAGGAGTGTCGTTGGACAGGGAGCATCAGATGATCACATTCTCCTGATTGAGTTTGGTGAATCCAACACTTAAACTTATTTTGGTTTCCGATGTGATGATCTGCTGTTAAGATCAAGCTTTGGAAAAATGAGAGGTTGCTAGGAAATCGTTCATCATATTTTTCTTGTAGACGATTAGCAGCTTGATTGGTAGTTTTTAGCTGTAAAATTAGGATATCCTTTTTAACCAAGCCTTTTGGCTCATTAGTAGTCCGCAATGAGAGGAATTACTGAATACTTCATGTCTGATTCATCCATAGTTCTTCATGGGTGGAAATCTAGTTTTCTGCCTTCCTTTTTCTTATACAAGATTCTGTACTAGCTGAGCTAGCTAGATAAATCTGAATTGGAAATGCTAGTACTAGTGAACTAGCAGGTATGAAGATTTATACGAGTAGGTATGTTAGGACTTTGTGGTTATGAATTGTTTGATTTATACGAGTAGGTATGAAAGAAAGTAATATCTACACAGCGATCATTTTCCATTGAATCGAGCGCTAGTCTCCTCTAGATATTGATTTCTAATCAATACCTCCCTCCTTCCGCCTTCCTGGTATCAGAATATATAGATACATGCATATATAAAAATAGATATGATACATAACTAGTATGTATATATATGTAGTGCTGCTAGTGCATATATGGGTGTCATGACCATATGGGTGGATCCGGTCCTCCACCTTTTTGAGTACCCGGATCATTAGTCAATTCAATCGAACTTAGCCCATCATGACTTCCTAATTTCTTAATTAAGCTGATAGAAAAGGACGAGGTTATAATAGTTTAACAAAGATCACGGTAATTACTAAAAACTAAAAATACATTATGAGGTCACCATGTTATGTGCTAGCTGATCCAGAATATCTGTCTTTTGATTTCCAAATCCAAACTAACTTTCTTAGATCTTATGGAACATAAAGAAGCAACCAGCCTAATTGACATGGATGGGTTAAAATATATGGGAAATGAGCCTTTTTCTAGCAGAATCTATTGTTGCTACAATGCTACCTACCTTCCGAGAAAATATCCTCTCTAATTTTCCCATTTGCACCAATTATTTTTTGCCACCCTTTGCTTATCTTTTCTCAAGCGCGTTTTTTTTTTGGTTGATGGCTTTATGGCATTTTTTTTTATTTTTTTACTTTTTGGGAGCATACACTGGAATCTACTTTCGTGGTGGACCTGTTGGTCAAGCAAGGTATATGGATGTCGGCGTTTGGATCGAGATAAGATAAGTTTGTATGTTGGATAAAGTAAAAGTTATGTAAATATTAAATGTAGTTATGTAAGATTGTGGATAAAGTGTTTGGATGCATAAATGGGGTTTATACATACTTATCCTCAATCCAAACGACGTCTAAATATATTATTCTCATGGATGTTTTGGTTGGACAATTTGATGAGATTAATATCATATAACATTCTGAAAACATATTAAATATCACAAATGTTGGGGAATCTGAGGGGTCTCGGCGATGCCGGAGATATGCCAGATAATGACGAGGATGTCGCAGCGAAAGAGAAACAACCAAACCATAAAGAAAAGGAAAAAATGGAGACAAGGATTTACGTGAAAAAACCTACAAGCAACAACTGGAAAGAAAAAACCATGGGCAACAGAGGAAATCTTCACTATGAGAGAGAGATTACAAAGCCCAAACCCTAGCAGAGACAAAGAGATCTCTCTCTAGGGTTAGCTTACTCTCACATCTCTCACAGTATTCTCAATCACATCTCTACCACAAAGAGAAACCCTAAAAGCACTCTATTTATAGCCTCTAATAAACACAAATCCGGATTAGATCTGAGCCATCGGATTTGCCCATCCAATAGGAAAGGATCGATCCTATTGAAAGGGAAAGATCGATCCTTGTATGCTTGAGATCGATGGATTCCAAAATCCCGAAGAAGATCGATCCTAGTGTATAGGAGAGATCTATCCGTTGTACCCGAGCGTCTTCAAAAAACTCAGCATCCCGAAGAGGATCGATCCTACATCGACCTTTACAAAAGTGTACTCTCTGTCTGAAATAATGCAAAGAAAGATCGATCCTATATGACTGGAAAGATCGATCCTTTCTTTACTACCGTTATCCTCATGGGAGGAAAAGTCAACAACAAAACCCTTGGCATTTTTGACAGCATCACACGACCTCTTGAAAACATCAATCTCATGAGGCAGAACAGTGAGAGAACAAAAGCTCTAGTCGATGGAAGTTTTTTTCGATTCAATCGAGGGGTGTGGAGAATGAGTGATGACCCTAGCATTCATTCAGTTATAACTCATGAATAACATGGCTCAAAATTGACAATAGGGATATTTGGATAAAACATGACATTTGTAAAATTATAGAGATAATTTCAAACTTTAGAAAAAGTATTGAGACAAATATTTTTTAAAAAATACACGGAGAAGATTCCCCTAAAATTAAATATTCTAATTTTGCAGGCTTGATTTCTAGCTCCTATTAAAAGTCATAAATTGAATATATAACAACGCATCTACCAAACCTGGTTTGGGCTAAGAGTTGGATTTCAAACAAAAAAAAAAATTAAGAGTTAAGTGTATTGAATCAATCATATCATATATCTCGAAAAGTATAAAAGTATAGGACAAAAATCACATTTCAAGTTCTAATATCATATTTCTCGTGCAATTTTACAACTATGTTATATAATATTCAAGAATTACGTTAGGTTTATTTTTCTTTAATTTTTTTACTTTAGCTTACAATATTGAAGTTCGAGCGCTTGACACGATCCCATTCCCGATACCATTCCCATTCCCATTTCAGTTTTCATGACAACCAAACGTGGCTTGGGTTTTGAACGGCCGATGGGATCATCCCTTCCCTCCCAAGTTCAATTTCCCCCCTAATTTTGGGTGCTTTTTTTTGTCTTGATTTTTCGTCATTTCATCTTATATCCCGACGGCTAATCTCTCAATCAATCGCGGCCGCCGATGAACTTTATCACCTTCTCCGAATTGTGAGCTTGGATATCAAATCCCTTCCAATCTTTCGTAGTATAAACGATTTATTTTCTAGAGTGCTCTTCCAGAGACCGGAGCCCCGACGAACCCAATAGGTTGGCTTTCTAGCTAACTTCACCTAATTCGTATCTATTCAGCTGAATCCTTAGTTATTTTTTTCGAATCGAATGTTGTTTCCTGTTGTACTGATTAGTTTATTTTTGACTGTTTAATTTGTTAGAGCTGATGGGCAATCTTCAATAGCAGACCAGCGGTAGGAGGGACAATGTTGTGTGCTGAAGAGCCGTTCCGGATTGATGTCCAAAACTTGTTCTTGAAACGTGATGGATATCACAACCACGACGATAATGGCAAGCCATATGTTATTTTCAATGTGTTAGATACTATCTTAGTGGACGCCATGGAACGCTTGAAGAGATTAGTGTACGTTATGCTTCTGAAAAACTCGCAGGGAGAGCATTGCGACAGTCGGGATCCAAAGCTTTAGTGCTGGTGTTGCTAGCCTTTTGACCTTAGAGAGGAATTCTAAATCTTATTTCAATGATCATAGTGCGGTGAACAGGGCAGTGCTTGTCCATGCCCTCTGCCGTAAAGGTCTCCAGGATAGTGCAAGGAAGAAAGGATCTTATTCTTGGACAGTTTCTCTATGGGAAGCTCCGCAGCATCAAATATTTACTCCTTTGCTCTTCTTTGGCAGCATGAACATCACAGATAGATCCATACCTCCGTCATTCATCGTTTTGAATTGTAACATAGCTCCTTATGAACACTGAAAAAGGTTGATAAGCTTTGACGGCAAATTTTATGTTTAGTCTTAGCTTTCAGTTTACGGAAAAGTTTGGAAGGAAATCTTTGTCCAGTAAACAGTAACAGGAGTACTGTTATGGAAGTGCAAGCTGATAAATAAGTCCACCTTTTTATGTTTTTAATTCTAAAACTTCTTCCTTGCTGTAAAATAAATCTTTGTTTCACATTTCTTTTGCCATTTTTACCCGAGGCATTTCTTTCATTCAGTGGGATTAAGGGGCTATAATATTTCTTTTAGTGAGCGGATCAAGAATTAGTGAGATTCGTGTAAAAACAATCTATGGTCCATT
>OY986964.1:4390297-4484473 GCA_963920575.1 Narthecium ossifragum | reverse complement strand
TTGTGTGTCTGCATGCATGTATATAATGGTTGGGGAACTCTAGGGATTTTGTGGTGCTTGAAGGAATAGGAGCTGGGGATGGGTGGATAGTTTAGGGAACTGAATCGACACTTTTTATTACCATCTTCTGTCTTTCCACTTTATGATTATGAACTGTTATTCATTCTGCAGTGCTCGCAGTCTTCAACTTGGATATAGCATTGAACTGGGTAGTTTTTCTCTTCCACAGGGGTTACCATATGTAATTTACTGGGAATACGCATATTCTTCTCCTGAAGCTTTTCACTTCCGCCAAGCATTACTGTCGATTATAAAGAGGTACTCCCTCTTTCCCTTGCTTTTGCAAAGACGGGCACTAGAAACAGTTTTTCCAGGTTGCTTATCAATGGAAAGATGGTGTGAATGTAAGTTGGTCATGGTTATAAAATCTCAAATATGGGGAACTGCTTTATGAAAGTATGGCTTTGGATCCTCAATAAAACCAGGAAAAATTAGTTTTGAAACACTGGCAGCTATTAAAACTATGGTTTTCCTATTGTCTTATCGTTGTTGATTATGTTTTCATTTCATTTTTTTTTATTTTGGTCATAACTACTAACCCTTCCATATGTCAAATCTTTTTAATGTCCTGCTTCATGTTCTATTTCTATCTCAATCTTTGGTCCCATACAAGTTTACCATGTTGATTTGTGTTGCCGTATGTTAATAAACTTATGCTCGTTTATTTTATTGTGTAGTTCATGTAGCCATACATGGGATGCGTTTCAAGTTGCAAATGCATCTCTCCGTCTATACTCTGTGCAAGGAAAATCTGCCACGCCTGCTGAGAAGCAAAAAGTTAGTGGTCGTGTTGGGCCTCGACTTCTGGGGAATACTCCGAGGATTAATATCCCCCCACAAGATGTTCCTCAGGGCGTAAAAGGAGAAAGTTCATTTGATACCCTCCCATCAATAAAAATACATGATGATACTCTTGATGTGAGGTTCCTTGTATGTGGAGTGCCTTGCACGTCGGTGAGTTGGAACCGTCTTTTTCCTAGTATGTTATTCTGAATGCATTTATCATTAAACCCATTTGTTTTGTCACTTCCAGGATGCATGCTGGTTGGAGTCTCTGGAAGATGGCCTTAATGCCCTCTTGAACATTGAAGTATGTATGATGAAGCAGGCTTTGTTCAGATATGTTTTCTGGGCAGTTTTTTCTTGCATTTTTAATTTCTTTAAGACACAGTTAACTAGCCTACTCTTCAAGCTCTTTTGCAACTCACAAGTGGTGTGCTTCAATTTTAGGTTAATGTTATTGAAAGGGCTTCTTAGTTTGTGGACGTAAAGTATCTTAAACTTCGTTCTGTGAATGTTTCGTGTACTTTGAAGAAAGAACAATAGAATGTTATGTTGATTGCTAAGAAATTGTTGTATTTACTTTCTCTGTTTCTTTGTATTTATTTGTTTGATGCTGATCATTCTTTTGGCACTGTTTCTGTTTTACTTCTACAGATTCGTGGGAGTGCGCTTCATAATCGGGTCAGGTACATTCACTAGCCGGTGATAGTGCTTCAGATTCAACTCCAATTTTGTTTTATTCACTCTTTTCTTTATTCATGCAAGTTTTTTGACTAACTTGTTTGCAACCATTCACATTTACATTCTATATCCAGTAAACAACATCAGCTAGTGGTTTGAATGGGATTGACTTTTGGAGCAGTTACAGGCCTAGGGTATATTTAGAGTGAAGATTGCAGCTATGGCGTATTGATTTAGCTCTTAAGACTGTAGAAATATGTTGCATTGGAAATGGTTTATTAAAGTTTGATGAAATAAACTAACGTATAACATCCTTCTGAGTATATTTGGAAATCTATTTTTGGTTTTGAAAACTAATGTGGAGGAGCTTTAAGAAATAAAAACATTCACATTAGTTCCCCTGTTTCCATTTAGCGTCATTTACAATTTTCCGCATAACACTTCATGTATTCAATAACAAAGCATGACGATCGTCTGTAAAATGTCTGGCAGTGCCGCACCACCTCCTCTTCAGGCTGGGACTTTCACACATGGAGTTGTGACAATGCGATGTGATCTCACAACATGTACTTCAGCTCATATTTCACTTTTAGTCTCTGGTAGCGCACAAACTTGTTTTGATGATCAGGTACTGACTCTATGCAATATTCTGTTTCCGTAGAGAAGTTTATTAGTAGGAATACTGACTTGTATCAATTTTAAATTGCAGCTTTTGGAATGCCACATAAAGAATGAACTCATTGAGAAAAGCCGACTGGTTCATGCCCTGCCTATCTGTGAAAAAAGCAGGACATCTTGGTCTGAAGACTCTGAACCTCTTACTTTTGTTTCTGTGGCCGGCGGGGCACCTGTATTTGAAGTTGACATGAAAGTTCCAACGTGGGCTGTTCAGGTTGCTTTCTTCACGATCCAATATCTGTGTTCTGAAGAAAAGTACCTGTCGAGATTTCCTATTTATGTTGTGATACTGTTTACATATTTCTACACTAAGGATGTCACGCTTTTGACTGTCTGATAAAGGTTCATAGTCATTGGTTTTCCATCATTATAGACCTTAAGTAAGTGCACATCTTCTGGTTTTTCGTGATCTCGAACTGTAGGGGTAAACTTGATGGTTGTGATTATGTCAACTTCCTTCTATTACTATAAATATCGAAAAGGACTTCTGGTCTGTAAACTTTGATCCTGATTAACTTAATCATCTTTTCCACAATAATGCTGAGGTAATGTATGCTCGAAATTACTTTTGGCTTAATTATTTTCATGTCTCTGTGCCAGGTCTTAAAGCAGTTGGCACTCGATGTTTCGTATCGTAGCTTGGTTGTGCTTGGAATTGCGAGTATACAGGGTACTCCTGTTGCCTCGTTTGAGAAAGATGATGCAGATTGGATTCTTTTCTTGTCTAGAATGCAGGGAAAGGATTATTTGGTGCAAGACAAAGTCCATTGTTGTCTGCCAACTTGGTCACCGAGTCCTATTAAAAAAAGATCTAGGCCAAGCTTGGCAACAGACAATAATAGAATTGGGAGGGAAATGAAATCAACTTTGTTGAAGCTTGATCCAAATGATAAGGATACAGCATTATTGGAAGGGAGCAACGTTTCTTTCACTTCTGCTCGACAAAGATTGAAGAGTATTGCTGTAATGAGGCCCATTCCGCACCTTCAGAAGCACAAACTACTTCCTTTTGCTAGGAAACCAGAAACTGACACCTATTATGGAGGCCAGTTGAGGGGCGATTTACCTTTCACGCCTCCTATAAAGCATAAGATTGTGCCTTCTGCACCAGCAACACATAGAAGGTCCATGGCTAGTTCTTATCAAGCTCAGCAGATTATTTCTTTAAATCCACTGCCAATGAAGAAACATGGATGTGACCGAAACCCAATTCAAGTCTGCACTGAAGTAAGCTTACCATGTCTTCACATATGAAACTATCTGTTTCGTACTCCTATAACCTTTTACCATTCGTGTCTTTTAGGAAGAATTTCTGAGGGATGTTATGCAGTTTCTAATCCTAAGGGGGCATAGCCGGCTTGTTCCCCAGGGTGGAATCACAGAATTTCCTGATGTCATACTAAATGCCAAGCGTCTTGATCTTTACAATCTGTATCGAGAGGTTAGCTATTTCCTTGATCGTGTACATGAGTAGTTTTTCTTTATGATGCCTACAAAGGCTTTACTTACCAGTTATTTACAGCCTTCTCTTTTGTCTATTGACAATTTTCTATATGCTTCTTCTGCCCCAGGTGGTTTCAAGAGGAGGCTTTTATGTTGGGAACGGTATAAATTGGAAGGGACAGGTTTTCCCGAAGATGCGAAACCATACAATTACCAACAGAATGACTGTATGTTTTCATTGCCATATTTGCATAGCATTTTGTTTTTTTTTTTGTTTTTGGTTGAGATTGGCAACTCATTCTGTATTTCCAATCAATTTTTTCTTGAATGGATTTTCACTATTGCTCAGATGCACCAACATAGACTTTGTGTGAAAATCAATTCTCATTTATTGGAGCATTTTAGATCAATTAGCATCATCTAAAGGTTGCTGCTTTCCTTTCAGAATACCATCTAATTCTACAAGTCCTATTGAGGGTTCATGCGTATAACAACTCTAGGAAGCATTTGGGAACTCAAGTTCTTGAATATTCTCTAATTTTTTGTGTTTATGTCTAGGGTGTTGGCAATACATTAAAAAGGCATTATGAGACATACTTGTTGGAGTATGAATTAGCTCATGATGATGTGGATGGGGAGTGTTGTTTGCTGTGTCAAAGGTGTGTAGCCATCCATTCTTTTGTTCATGACATTAGCGCTTGTTTAATGATTACTAAGGCTAGAGGGTGTGCTGATTCATGCTACAGTAGCGCCCCTGGTGACTGGGTGAACTGCGGTTTATGTGGCGAGTGGGCGCACTTCGGCTGCGATAGACGGCAGGGTCTTGGCACTTTTAAGGTCTGTAATGCCAGCTATAATAATATCTTTCCTCGTCTTGCTTCCTGCTTAATGGGTTGCACTTCTAGTTTTTGGTTTCATTATTTTCCATCTTCTGCTTCTTGAATTATGACTGAATGCTAACAGACGTTGCGACTGCATGCATTATTTTTGTCAAATGTTTAGCATGTTGATGATGAGAGCATCAGTAAGTGGTCTGAAAATGCTTACTTGGCTTGTTTCTGACATTAATGTTTTGGTGACAGGACTATGCGAAGACGGATGGGCTGGAATATATATGCCCTCACTGTAGCCTAACAAAGAATTATAAGAGAAAACCCCCCAAACTTGTAAATGGTTTTTCGAATACGTCCCCTGTACCACAGCATGTATGATTTCCTATTCTTTTTCTTATCTTAATCTAATGGCCGTGTTGTCCGGTAACGACTTGGGGGTTGGGGAGGGGGATGGGGATGGGGAGGTGGGGTGTTCTCTTCTTTTTCTTTTTTGCATAGAAGTGGGTACCCTCAATGTATGCAAGTGTTAGCCTAAGTGCTCATCTCATCAAAAAAAAAAAAAAAAATGTATGCAAGTGTTTGTCATAGTTATCTTATGAAGATGAGTTTACGTTAAATCTTGTTCAATGTATCCAAGCAACTTTAACAGGTGATTGCTTTTATGTACATCCCTCCTCCTATCGCCTATTGGCGAGGATGCTGGCCTTTGGGGACCAATGTTGTTTGGTTCGCCGAGTCTCTGCTCGGCTCGGCGGTTTTAATCAGCTTTTGCAAGCCTAGCCTTCAGGCTCATCTCACGAAAAAAAAAAGAAAAAAAAAGCGAGTGTCGATACTGAGCACCTGTGAGAGTTTCTTTGTTTTTTCAAAGGTCTCAAACGAAAATAGTCATCTGTCTGAATTGTCTTGGGTCAAGAACGTGAATTGGTCTTGAGTTGTAATTCTTTGGACTGATGGTTTCAAAGGTATTATGCATCTTAAGTCAGAGTGAGATAGGGGTTCAATTTTAAAATTAAAAAAAAATCTGTCATTTTCATCTAGGGCATGTTTGCTTGTTGAGAGGTGAATTAAAGTGGAGTGACTTTTTGAAGAGTGACTTCACTGGAGTGACTTTCTGGGATTTTCTGATTTCTGGTGTTTGGTTGGTGCTTGAAGTGGAGATATGGTTAAATATTAAATTATTAAAATATTAATATTTTAATAATTTTTAAATTAAAAATATTAAAATAATACTATTTTTGGATGATGTGGATCAATCACAAGATGACACGTGGCATGTGTGGGGGACACACTTATATTAATATTTTATTATAGTACGATATTATTAATATTAAAATAATACTATTTTGGATGATGTGGACCAATCACGAGGTGACACGTGATATGTGGGGGACCTACTTATATTAATATTTTATTACAGTATGATATTATTAATATTAAAGGGTTATTTGCATATACCCCCCTGAAAAAGGTTTATTTTACATATATCCCCCTAAAAAAACAAAATTTGCATCAGAAACCTTGAAAATCTTGATTATTTGCATATAGCCCCTCGGGTTAATTGGGAATGGAATATTTGGTGCGCAAGCTAACGGAGGCTACCGGTGGAAGCTGAAATTACTAAAATACCCTTACCCCTACCCCTATATATGCTTCCTACTCCCTCCTCCGACCCGACGATTGTTGGAGCAAGGGCTTCAAATCCTCTGATGACATATCTCCTCATCCTCCGGCGACCTAGCTATCTGCTCATCGGCAGCAAACTTCTCCCAATTTCTCTCTATTTCTCTTGATTTCTGCCAATTTTCATCCTCTATAGATCGATTTCCTCGTCAATTTAACCATGAAGAAGTCTCCATCTTCTTCCTCCATCTTAAGTTCGCACAATACACCCTATATGACTTGTCATTGCCATGAGTCCTGCTCCATCTGACAATCCAATTGCACCAACAGCAAAGGTAGAAAGTTTATGGCCTGTTCCAGATATAAGGTATTAATCTCATTGTTTTTTTTTTACATTTCGAAAGATTGAACTCCACTCCATCTTTTACCCTAGTCTTATTTTCTCAGAGCATGGATGATGCTAGTTGCCATCCAAGCCCATGCAGTAGCTCTAAAAACCCTTGCCCCAACAATCGTCGGGTTGGAGAAGGGAGTAGGAAGCATATATAGGGGTAGGGGTAAGGGTATTTTAGTAATTTCAGCTTCCACCGGTAGCCTCCGTTAGCTTGCGCACCAAATATTCCATTCCCAATTAACCCGAGGGGCTATATGCAAATAATCAAGATTTTCAAGGTTTCTGATGCAAATTTTGTTTTTTTAGGGGGATATATGTAAAATAAACCTTTTTCAGGGGGTATATGCAAATAACCCAATATTAAAATAATACTATTTTGGATGATGTGATCCAATCACGAGGTGACACGTGGCATCTAAACCCACTTATATTAATATTTTATTATAGTACGATATTATTAATATTAAAATAAGACTATTTGGATGATGTGGACCAATCACGAGGTGACACATGGCATGTGAGACTCACTTATATTAATATTTTATTACAGTATGATATTATTAATATTATTTGTCACTTTTTGAAGTGTTACTTCAACGACTTCGAATCAAAATTGTTGGAAGTCAAATCAGGAAGTGGAAGCTAGATTTGGCTTGGAGTTGAAGTGACTTGAAGTGATTTCAATTTCACTTCAACACCATCAAACAACCGAAGTGGTTGGAGTCACTTCAACAAAAGTGACTCCAGCTTCACTTCAAACCAACCAAACACACCCGTAGTAAGATTTTGTTCAGCTGCGCGGAGCTTGTGTAACCTTTTGTTTGCCTTCTGCTAATGCTTCTTCCTTCATGCTATTACATAAATGGTTCAGATCAATTTGAATCCCGATCAAAGCCTGATATGTTTCCTACATATAATAATGAATGGAGCTTTTGGATGAGATTGAAAAGATCCAAGCCTTTAGATGGGATTTAAACTAATTTAGGCCGGTTGATATGATGGTAGGAGAAAAGTCGTGGAATGATGTAAAAAACTGAGCTCATCTTATTGGGTGCGTGTGTCATGGGTGTCGTAATTGGGTGAATCGTTCATGGCCGTCCAGAAAGTGTCCTATCTGAATCATATCAGCGGATGAGATCTGCTCATTCAAACAGATCTCATCTAATAATTAAAATTATTATAAATCAAATTAATATTTTATTAATAATATGAATCATTAGATGAGATGCTATGGAAATAACAATATGATTCAAATCATGACACGACTAAACCCGCAAAGACCTTAATCTTCAAAATTCTCAAAAACCAACTCCGTCATGTCATGTGGCGGGTGAGATGCGAATAATTGTCATTTCTTCTAACCAACCGCCGGCATTTTACAACTGACATGACCCATGTGGGGGACTTCTTAAAGCTGGTAGGTCACCAAAGACTCCATTCATCCTGTGGAACTGTAAATAAAAAAGATATGAAAGAAGTTTAGATAACTATACTAATAAAAAAGATACAAATCGAGGATTGAGATTCGATATGAATCCATACATATAAGCTGCTTTCTTGTGTTTGTTTTTTTTATAGCAAACTTCAGATCTACGTAAGACTTTTATTAATCATAGTGGTTGTAAGACCCATACCTTATTAGCATCACCATTCACAATCACTTGCTCTTATTTTACCTCATCTCTACCTCCTCTATTTTACGGATTTTTTATTATCAAAATGAACCTCTAATATTCATTTTTGACACTTTAAAACTCATTGTTCTATTTTTTTTTATAATAGGATCCCACCAAAAAAATACATGTAACGAAAACCAATAATGATACACATACCCATGATACGTGTATAACCAATAATTATACGCATATCAACATTATAATGAGCAATAACGGTTACAACCGTTTCCCTCCTATTAATTTGTTTACATGTTTATTTTCCTAAGTTAACTTTGTATATTGTTATCATAATTCCCTAGGTTAGTTTTAAATATACATCCTTATCTACCTTATAAGATCCGATGATAGTTATCCCTTATGACTCATAATCTGAGTCATAAACTTATACACACATAGCATACACGTGGCATACACGTGTCATAAAATTGTAATTAAATAAAAAAAAAGAAAGGATAGTGGGTTGATGTGTAAGTTATTATAGAGATATTGGGGACGGACAATTAGCCGTGTTGACTTTTCCTCCTATGAGGATGACGGCAGCAAGAGACGGATCGATCTGCGGATCGATCGCTCTTTAAGATGTATTGACGGATCGATCCATCTCTCGGAAAACAAAGAGACAGAGAGCATGGTTTCGTAAGGGTCAGGGTCGGATCGATCCGTAGATCGATCCTTCTTCGGAATTCTGGGTTTTTAGGGACGGATCGATCGCTCCTACAGAGTGGGATCGATCCGACTCGGGATTTTGGAATTCCTCGTTCTCAGGCATACTCGGATCAATCCTTCCCATGAGTGGGATCGATCCCTCTCCATTGGACGGGCAAATCCGACGGCTCAGGTTTAATCCGGATTTGTATTCATTGGAGGCTATAAATAGGGTGCTTTTAGGGTTTCTTTGTGTGGTAGAGATGTTTATTGGAGGTGTATGAGAGGTGTGAGAGTAGGCAACCCTAGAGAGAGATCTCTTTGTCTCTGCTAGGGTTTGGGCTTTGTAATCTCTCTCTCATAGTGAAGATTTCCTCTGCTGCCCGTGGTTTTTTTCCTTCTAGTTGTTGCTGGTAGGTTTTTCCACGTAAATCCTTGTCTCCTCTTTTTCCCTTTTCTTTGTGGTTTGGTTGTTTCTCTTCCGCTGCGACATCCCCGTAGCTATCCGGCATCGCCGGGACCCCTCAGATTCCCCATCAAGTGGTATCAGAGCCTAGGTTCCTAGATTAGGGGGATTCGAATCCCTGATCAAGATTCTAAATCCCTAATCAAAGATCTGAAGCATCTGGGTTGGATTCTGGCAGAAGCGAGATGGACGCTAATGTTATATGGATGAATCTACTCAACGGAAACAACTGGAGCCTATGGAAGACAAAGATGGAGGATCTGTTATTCTGCAGGGATCTCTACGAGCCTCTGCATGGAATAGAAAAGAAACCTAAAGAGATGGAGGAAGGAGAATGGAACAAGCTAGACAGGAAGGCCTTGGTAACTATCCGACAGTGTTTGGAAGATGGCGTCTACCACCACGTGTCGACGATGACGACAGGCAAAGATCTGTGGGACAAGCTTCACGAGCTTTACGAGAGAAAGTCTGTTGGAAACAAGACTTTCTTGATCCGACAGCTTGTGAATCTGAAGTACCAGGACAGAGGGTCGATAGCCGAGCACCTGAATGAGTTCCAGAGCATCATCAATCAACTTGCAACCATGAAGATGGTTTTGGATGACGACATGAAGGTATCACTCCTGCTTAGTTCTTTGCCAGATTCTTGGGAGAGCCTGGTAGTATCGCTTAGCAACTCAGCGCCTGACGGAGCAGTATCTCTGAGCCAAGTTACAGGCTGTTTGCTGAACGAAGAGACCAGACGGAAGGCTGCTGAAACAAGGCAGATAGACTCAGAGTCTATGGTGGCAGTGAACCAAGGCAGAAGAAAAAGTGTCACTTGCTATTACTGTGACAAAGCAGGCCATGTAAAGAAGCAGTGCAGGAAGTACAAGAAGGACGTCAGAGATGGCAAGGTTGATGATGGTGAAGATGGGAGCGCCGCGATCCCCACGCGATACGTGGATGTCATGTGACGGGGGAGTTTCCGTGCTAGGAGCACGAGAAGGTGTATCCGGTCGATCGAAGCGGCCGAGGATATCTGAGTTACAAGCCCGGGACGTACTGTGACTTGAAGGCGAGAAAGCAACCGAGAAGATCAAGACTTGACGGCGACATCCAAGACTTGGTGGACAGTTCTCGATGATGATTCTGAATCCGATGGGAGATCCGGAGTTCAATGGTAGATCTGAGGTTGATGGTGTTATCCAACTTCGACGGCAACATCAAAGTGGCTAGCTGGCAGCACTGGAGGTGGCATGACGGCGACGCAGTCCAAATTCGATGGCAATCCGAGTTTGATGGAGTTTCCGTGTTTGATGGAGTATCCAGGTTCGACGGTGTACCCTCATATGTCGGACGGGGGAGTTTGTTGACTTTTCCTCCTATGAGGATGACGGCAGCAAGAGACGGATCGATCTGCGGATCGATCGCTCTTTAAGATGTATTGACGGATCGATCCATCTCTCGGAGAGGGATCGATCCTATTCGGAAAACAAAGAGACAGAGAGCATGGTTTTGTAAGGGTCGGGGTCGGATCGATCCTTCTTCGGAATTTTGGGTTTTTAGGGACGGATCGATCACTCCTACAGAGTGGGATCGATCCGACTCGGGATTTTGGAATTCCTCGTTCTCGGGCATACTCGGATCGATCCTTCCCATGAGTGGGATCGATCCCTCTCCATTGGACGGGCAAATCCGACGGCTCAGATTTAATCCGGATTTGTATTCATTGGAGGCTATAAATAGGGTGCTTTTAGGGTTTCTTTGTGTGGTAGAGATGTTTATTGGAGGTGTATGAGAGGTGTGAGAGTAGGCAACCCTAGAGAGAGATCTCTTTGTGTCTGCTAGGGTTTGGGCTTTGTAATCTCTCTCTCATAGTGAAGATTTCCTCTGCTGCCTGTGGTTTTTTTCCTTCCAGTTGTTGCTGGTAAGTTTTTCCACGTAAATCATTGTCTCCTTTTTTTCCCTTTTTCTTTGTGGTTTGATTGTTTCTATTCCGCTGCGACATCCCCGTAGCTATCTGGTGTATCTCCAGCATCGCCGGGGACCCCTCAGATTCCCTATCAAGCCGTGCCAGGTGGCACGGGCCCATCACCTAGTCTTTTTATATGAATATTCCTTACGTGTATTTTTTATTAGAGGTCATATTATGAAAAAAAAAACAAGATATGTGATCTTAAAGTGTCAAAAGTGAATATTATGAGTCCTTGAAAAAAAAAACCTCCATTTTGCCGCGGCCCCCCCCCCCCCTCCACACACCCCCCCCCCCCCCCCGCGCGCAAGCACGCACGCACATTGACCTCTTTTGTATCGTTGTTTAGAATTTTGATCCTGTTAATGTCTATTTCTGATTTTTTAAAGTATGTTCCATGTATGTATCATTTGTCTCTTCTGTTTATTTTTATTGATAGCTGGTATTTAACATCTATTCAGATAGTAATAATATAATATTTTTTTTTGCAGTTCCTCAATTACATATTTAAATATGCGCAATAGGACTTATGATAAGTTGTATACAGCTAGGAGACATGGGTTGTTGGATTATTAAAAATTTAGTCTAGGGGTCAATACGATATAGATGCGTCAATATTGCAACTCAACGTATGGTTTCGATAGTTGTGGTTACAAATTATCTGTCCAAGTTAACCAACTTATCTATAATATAGTCAAGCTAAATTTGGGAAATTAGAATTAAAAAAACAACTCAATGAATGTGTCATTCAATCACGTTCACTCTTCTCTTCATTGCAAGTTGTTATTAAAATTAAAACTTGTAATTTTGATTATGGAGAATGAGCAAATCTCACCTAAACCAGGGATCTTGTTTGTTTCGTTAGTACCACTTGAGTTTTATGGTTAATATAATAAAAAAAATCTCATAAAAATATATTAAATATCACAAAACCTTTTGAAAAAATAAGAACCTTCTCATCTGATCAGGAGACTTAATCACAAGAAAACACGTGATTAAATTATGAAATAACCAAGATGTCCTCTCAAACATCAAGACGGAGGTTATAAGAAAATACATAGATATATCCGATCATAGTTACTCAGCCTCAGGGCTTAATTAATCAAAAAAAAAATCCCACCATAGTTAGGATAGTTTAGTAATTTTCCTATATATATATATATATATATATATATTCATATTAAACTAACTCGAGAGTCTTTAAAAATGTCACCTATATTTTCAAAAGATTTCATGATATTGTTAGAAACTAGACGTGTTTTTTGATAAGGTCAAACTAAATACACCGCACAAAGTGCTAAGTACACCACACCATTTTTTTGATTTTTAAAAACCGAACACTATGTTATATAGTTCGATCGGTAACAATCGAACCATGTAAAAATATATATTTCGGTTGTGACTGATCGAACCATATAACATAGTATTTGATTTTTAACAACCAAACGTGTAACATAATATATGGTTTTTTAAAACCGAACAAAACGGGGCGGTGTATTTAGTAATTCTTGCTGTGTATTTAGCATGACTTTTTTTTTATATAATTTAGTGGGTTTTATGATATTAAGTATTAACGAGTTTTGACATCTACTTTCTCTCTCATAAACCGTATCTACGTTTTTACCCCACCAACCGTATCTTTCTCTCTCTAAAACCCAACTATCCCACTATAAAAGGGGCACCTTTCTTGTCATCTTTGACAAGGCACACATTGACAAGAGCTCACCGGAAGAACCGAGGAAGACGGGGGGAGAGAGAAAGGGAGGGAGAAGTGATCGCGAAAAAGCTGAGATTTTTTTCAATCATTAGCAGATCCATTCTAAGATGTGCGGCGGAGCTGTCATCTCGGAGTTCATCCCGGCGGGAGTCGCGGCGGCGCGGTCCCGGCGGCTTCTCTCCGAGTACCTCTGGCCTGGCCTCCCCAAAAATGGCAGCAAGAAGAAGGGGGTAGGGAGTGCCGCCAGGAAGAAGGAAGAAGTTGTTGTGGACGACGATGACTTCGAGGCGGACTTCAAGGAGTTCAACGATGATCCCGAGGAATCCGACGGTGGCGAAGGGGTCAAGGAGGAGCTCGTTGACGTCAAGCCCTTCTCTCTCGCGGTCCCCAAAGGCCACGTCAAGCGAGGTAATTGAGGGCAATTAAAGGTTAAAAATGGATTATTATTTTTTTCTTCTTTTTTTTTGCCTTTGATCTTGTATTGTTGTTATAGATCTTGGGTTTTGTTTTTTCTTGATTTATCTGGTTTATTTGGCTGATTAGGGCATTGGGTTTGATTATTTGGCTCCTTGGCTTAACGATATAGGAGTAGAAATTAACAGAGATAATTAGAAACATACAAGTAAAGATGACTTTTTTCTGGGTTTCTAAAATTTTTCCTTTCATTTCTTCTTGAATTGACGTCTAATTTATATGTTTTACGGTTGTCAAACATGGGATCTTTACATCTTCAAGGCATGCCCTTGTCTCCTATTTTAACACTGTGATGAAAATTGTGCAATAATTTCTGATGGGATCTCCTGTTAATGGTTATGTTGGCTAATTATATTTGATTTTCACTTTCACTTTCACTTTCTTGGATCTTCTTGGGAGGTTGTAATTTAAATGGGCTTCTCATTAGTCTTTCACTTTTCTTTCTCTAAGTTGTTCCATGGAGGCTTTAAGTGAAAAGATTGATGGGCTTTTTTCCTGTAACTAGTATTTTAATGGAAAAGAGCAAGACCATCTATGCCTACTGAACCTGAAAAGGGGATTTGTAGCTCATAAAAGAAAGCCGATTTCCACGCCGCCAATGTTTTTTCGAAGATTTGTGTACAAATACATCGAGTATTGGAGTTCCTGATGCTGTGTGAGGTAAATCAGATCTGATAGTGGAGCTAGTCAGATTTGCACTATGTAATTAGAAAGGGGACTAGCTTAAGTTACGCAAATATGATTTTGATGGCTGTTTGTTCTTTCTTGGCGTAAATTAACATGTGGCCGCAACAGATATGATATATATCTGAGAATTATGATGTAATATACTGGAAAGAAAAGCTGGGATCTTTATCCCTTTTAGTGATGTTGCTTCTCTTTTTAAAAGCTGCTAATAAAGAGGGAGAATTGTCATTGATAAAACTGAAAGGTAGATCAAAGGGAGGAGGGATGGATAAGAGAACGGTATAGAAAATGATTAGATGGACTGGAGAGGAAAGAATTTCTCTACGTTCATTTTACCTGTAAGGCTGACGATGTCGAACTGAGTTCCACTATGCCAGGCACTGCCTCTCCATAGAGAAGTGGGGGGTCAGCTACGAAAATTTAATCTGCTTGATATGGTGGATATTATCTTAAATTGAATGGGGGAAAAGGTTCTTCCTTGTTATGGTGGACCTGAAAAATCTTTCTTTTTATGCTTGCTGATGGTTATTTGCGTGACTTTCATGATGATATGAAACCCAAAAAGCTTAATTATTTCATGCTAGTTGAGCCTGCAAACTTGGCAAATGAAAGCCGGTGCATCTATGGAGCATTTTTTTAGATAGTCCATGTTGCTTGAGTAGTTATGTTGACTGAACATTATTGAACCAATTTTCCATAACCAACCCCTTTTAAGCTTATTCGATCCATCATTGATGTAAAACAAGAAGGCAGAATTCTTTTTTACTTTCCTGGAAAACCATGAAGCAGTCAGATATGCTTTGATCTTCTTCAGGTCTGCTGTTTGTGGGAATAAAAGAAATTGTATCAGATTGTTCATTGATTTTAAAAACTTGAGATCCTCGTATAGCTATCTACTTTTTATTTAGGGATTGGACTATTGTGAAGAATTGTGATGTTAAGCTCTAATGTAGATTGTCCCCTTTCTCATAGAGTGTAAAGATCGTTTAAGCATAAAATTTGTGCATCTCTTTTGCTTCATGCTTGTTGTTTCTGTTTTCAATGATGGTCCCAAGAGCCTTCAGAAGGAAGTTTGGTACATAGGAAAATATCAATCAGATGAAGATGCATGTTTTATTTAATGCCATTATCTCAGTGTTTCTGGTTATGATTGTCGTTTGCATTAGGTTTAACCACTTTAAATCCTATAAGAGTTGATGGATATGAGGACAAAGCAGCCAAAAGGAAGAGAAAGAGTCAATATAGGGGAATCCGCCAGCGCCCTTGGGGCAAGTGGGCAGCTGAAATCAGAGATCCTTGTAAAGGGGTTCGAGTCTGGCTCGGAACTTTCAACAGTGCAGAAGAGGCTGCCAGAGCTTATGATGCTGAAGCACGTAGGATCCGTGGCAAGAAAGCCAAGGTGAACTTCCCTGAGGAAGCACCTTCAATTGCTCAGAAACGATTTCCAAAAAAAGCTGCTCCAGAAGCTCCCAAACGAAAATTAACTGATTCTTTTAATTTCAACCAGTCTGCCAACCACTTGAATTACCCTAATAATGATTTCTACTCCAATGTCGAGTCCATGGAACAGGGCTCCTCTAAGCCTGAATATCCCAGCTCCTTCCCAGCAGTGGAACCTCTTGCGTCTGAGGGAGTTTCCTTGGATTTCCATTCTGACCAAGAAAGTAACTCGTTTTATTGCTCAGACTTTGGGTGGGAACATGAAGCAGTGACCCCAGACGTCAACTCGATTCTTGCGTCCACCATAGTTGAGGGTGGCGAGTGTGCAGTCTTAGAAGACAATACCCTGCAGAAGAAACTGAAGAATAATTGTGGGGAGGCCGTCATGACTGAGGAGAATGCAGCAATGAAACTTTCTGAAGATTTTTCTGCCTTTGAATCAGATATGAAGTTCTTCCAGAATCCATATCTGAATGGAAGCTCGGATGAATCAATTGACAGTCTTTTCAGCAGCGAGGTGGCTCAGGATGATTCGAGTGTGATGGATCTATGGAGCTTCGATGACATGCCTCTCATGGACAGCATTTGAAGCATATGTGCTTTGGTTGCTGGTTTTCTTTGGACAAACAAAGGTATATATAGGCCTTCCTATGTTCTTGTTCTCATTCTTTGGTGTTTTCCCTGTGATCTTGAAAAGGAGATCTTTCTGTTCTATTTCCATTTTCAGCCTCAAATGCTCTTGAAAGATGAAGGGAGCCAGAGAATTCAGCTGGCCGCAGGCATCGCGTTTTGTTATACTTTATCGCATGAACACATCCAGCTGGCTGCAGGCATCGCGTTTTGTTATACTTTATCGCATGAACACTTTGTTCTCTTATATTGTGACATGTTTCTACATGAACACATTCATTTCGGATCTTTGATGTCATTGAAATGGTAGATGTGACTACAAACATGCATGCTTAAGCTGCCTATTCTGCTATTTGTGCCTTTCTTTTGGTATGGGATGGTCTTATGCTGTATGCATAATTTTCTAGTGTGCAATGGTTGTAGATTCTTGTCTGCTCAGTTTAGTCCAGTTTTTGCCCCAATGCTATTTTCACGTGCTTATCTGCAAATGGAAGCCTACAGAACCAGGGTGCTGATGCATTATTAATCAGTAAGAGGTGAACATTTGGATCATGGTTTTCTTCTTCTTTCGTTGAATTTTTTTTCTTTTGTTGAATTGCTGCAACAGGTTTTCAGTGGTTTCTGGTTGTTCCAAGCCGTACTTGTGACAGGTAGTGCAACAACTGTTCTTTTTCTTTTGCAGTGACGAGTCTGGTGACTTTCAAGAATTTGCAATTTTTTTTAAAAAAAGTTTTAACTTTTCCACACTTATCTTCTAGAGGGTCACAAATTATTGTGGAATGTGTTGCTTGGACAGGTTGAGGATTTCTTTGTTGTGTCAGCTCATGCACCCCTTTATGATGTGGTGTATGATCCATCTATCAAGTGTATCAGCAAGTTAAATAATCAAACGGAGATTTGAGTTCTTTATAAGGGTCCCAAATACAGTGAACCCTCACCAGGATTCCCATGGCCATCTCTGATCAGTTCAACGTTCAAATACTGAAACAAAGGCCAGTCAATAGGAAACTTTAATGTAGGTTCAACTTCCAACCATCTCCTAGACTGAAATTTTCTTTCTGGAAAAGTGCTAAGTCAACAGGCTAGGTGAGATGTACAGTACGGTATTTATGAAACTGGTCTTCAGGCTCGCAGCAACACAGGGTTATCAAATTATAAAGGGTGCGGCTATCCGCACCACGATTTTAACTCAACACATCACAGAAAATAATTTTTATAAAAATAAAAAATAAAAATCCCATTATACCCCCCCTCTCCCTCTCTCCCGATGCCTCTCTCTGGCGGCCTCTCTCTCGCCGGCGCCCTCTCTCTCTTTCTCTCCCCCGGCCTCCCTCTTCCCCCTCTCTCTCTCTCTCTCCTTCTCTCTCTCCCACACCCTCTCTCGCTTTCTCTCTCTCTCGCCGGCGCCCTCTCTCTCTCTCCCACGCCCTCTCTCTCTTTCTCTCCCCCGCCTCCCTCTTCCCCCTCTCTCTCTCTCGCCTTCTCTCTCTCCCACACCCTCTCTCGCTTTCTCTCTCTCGCGGCCGGCCGGCCTCCCTCCCTCTCTCTCGCCTTCTCTCTCCCCCACGGCCAGCCGGCCTCCATCTTCCCCCCTCTCTCGCCTTCTCTCTCCCCCGCGGCCGCCGGCCTCCCTCTTCCCCCCCTCTCTCTCTCCGGCGAGAGAGAGAGAGAAAGAGAGAGAGAGAGAGGGGGGGGGGCCGCGGGAGAGAGAGAAGCGAGAGAGAGAGAGGGAGGCCGTCGGGAGAGAGAGACCGCGGGAGAGAGAGAAGGCGAGAGAGAGAGAAGCGAGAGAGAGGGAGGGAGGCTGCCAGGAGAGAGAGACCGCGGGAGAGAGGGAGGCCGCCGGGAGAGAGAGAAGGCGAGAGAGAGAGAGGGGGAAGAGGGAGGCCGGGGGAGAGAAAGAGAGAGAGGGCGCCGGCGAGAGAGAGGCCGCCGGAGCCGAGAGAGAGGCCGCCGGAGAGAGGCATCGGGAGAGAGGGAGAGGGGGTATAATGGGATTTTTTTTTTTTTTTTACAAAAATTATTTTCTGTGGTGTGTTGAGTTAAAATCGTGGTGCGGATAGCCGCACCCAATTATAAATGCCACCTGCTCTTGAAACGAAGACATGAACCAAACTTGCCCAGAATTTGTTGCCCTCGACCAGAAAACCTGGTTTGAAACTCTACTCCAAACAATTAGACACCCGATAGGGGACGCAAAGGAGCTATGCTTACCTTCCAAGCAACATGTAAACCACAAACCGCACTTCATCGAATTCAAGCAAAAGACTGGGTTCCTGGTTGTTAACATCATCACATTTACTGACAACTATAGTTCTCCCGGAGCAATTACATCTTTTTTTTTGTTTTCCTGTACATCACTTGATCCAGGCAGAAGAATAAGAACTGTACAATCAGGGTATGCAATCAGGCTATTTTGAAGCTACATTGGTCTTCCTATGCTTGTGTGTAAGCCTATGAACTAGAAGCTAAGAAGAAAACCCATTCTATCCCTACGCTAATAAACAATGAGATTCAGTTAATATATATCATGGGAAAAGTAATTTGAGGAGGATCCCTCAATACCCAACTTTGCATAAAGATCATCCAGAGCAGAGTACAAAGGTGCAGCAGCTTTGGGTTGCTCCACTGTTCCCATAAGAATGTCAGTTGTAGTCAGATAAGCATCCCCATAAAAGCGTAAATTGGCGTCCATTCTTGTTGCCACAATGTTCCCTTCCAATGAGACCCCGACAAAAGCACCTGCTTATCATTCCATTACGACAAAACTAAGTGTGTTCAGATAAAACCAGAAAATTTACTTTATCTTTCTTGTTTACTCATAGTGCAAGCAGGTACAACAGATGTACGGTTCTTCCACATAATACATAAGGTATAAATATCATCAGAACTACATATTCAAAAACTAGACATTTTTATATGCATATCAAAGACAAGGCACGACCTCAAGGCGATTTTTCAATCAAATTCAAAATCAATATAACTACTTTTAGTGGTTTGCTATCTTCTTTGCCCAAGAGACCATCCTCATCAATCGAAGAAAACATAATGAAATTAGCAAACCAATCAAAATTATCGAATGGGACGTGCAACAGCACTTGCGCGATGGGCTATCATCTATTTGGTTAAAAGCCTCCTGAGCAAGGCCTTTGGTTCGAATCCCCTTCAAGAGAATTTAGGATCATTAAGTTGCCATACCATTTTAGATGCTCATTTTCTCAGAGAATTTACTATCCCAAGAGCCATGAAGCCCATAAAATGACCTATATGATTACCCAGATTTTCAGGAGCAATTTGGCCATCTTCCATCTAATTTGTAGACCCACATGACCGTTTCAAGGATATACATTATCTTGCATTTAGACCATACCATAGAAACAGAATACCATCTAAGATTAAATATGACTTCATAACATCACCTGGCACTCCTATCATGTACTGCAGTTCGACACACTACACTGAAATCCAGATTACCATTCTATGGTGTATATAGCCGAAGTGCTTCCACATCAGACTACTTCAAAGTTCAAACTATATGTGAAGTTCTTAATAAAATGCTTCCATATCACTCATATTAGCACACTAAACTGAAATCCAGTTTACCGTAGTTTAATTGTATACCCAGAATGCTTTCTGAAGTTCTTAAAAGATGCTGAAAAAGCATTATGAGGACAATCAACCAGCAAACTTTATCAGCGAAATTTTGGAACATTATCTTTTTGTCTTAAGGAATTTACCTTTGCTGCAGCTGTACGTATAACACATGCCAGACCCCTTTTCGCTAGCTCGGAGATCTGCTTCAAAAACTCTTCCGACTGGTCCAGCTGCAGCACTCAAACCTGCCCCGAGGGAGAAGTGCATTCGGCTGGTGAATGTCTTGACAGCTTTATGACCATGAAGCACAAGGATGAAATCCACGAGTTCCCCCCCAATCTGTGCAAAATTATAGAGGAAAATAAAAACTGTATGTTACTTTATGATCACAAAACACAGCACAATTCTCCATAAAAGCCCTAGTGTTTCCAATTTTCCTTGGCATTTGTGTACTTTGTGACTTGGACAGTTTAGCACGTTCACAAATTTATCAGGAAAGCTCTACTAACTCAATCATAATTCTTTTCGTCAAATATGTCACAATCCACAACTTAACTGATGCTGCATTTATCAGGAAAGCTCTAGTAACTCGATCATAACTCTACCATGCACCAAATGAACGAGACTTAAATGCTATAAGAATCCACTTTTTCAATGGAGTGTGTGTAAGCTTGCCCAGTTTTCTGCTGTAAAAAATTATTTCTGCTCAGCAATGTTTTTTACCTTAGTCATTTAGATTTAGTTAATTGTGGATAAAATGGAAGAGACGCTATCATTTGAGCTTTTCAAATATCATAAAGATGATAAAAACAACATATTACGCCTTCTTACTTTTAGTGAAGAGTATGGCTGTTGAGCTAGATTTTAGAAGGATTAGAGAATTCTAAGAATTTCAAAGCAATCAGAAGCTTTTGTTTTATTGTTTCTACAGTGAAATCCTTCACTATAACTTCAAGCGCCATAATTTCCCCAGCATTTCTTCAACCTCCTATGCTAATTTATACTCAATGTGAGCTGTCAATTCGAAGCAACTCTCCAGAGTATACCCACCTGTGCTCCCCAGCCTAAACCAACAGAGAGTATAGCAGATGGTGCAGACCATGAACCATCTGACCTTCGAGAAACTACAAGACCGGTTCCGACTTTGTATGTCATAACTGCGCCAAATTTGGCAACAGTTAGAATGGCAAGACCTTTTGCTCCTTGCAAAACTGCCAAGGGAATAGATTTCTCAGGGTTTTGTCTAGCAACCTGCACAATTGGAAAAGTGCAATAAGAAAATCAGATGGAACGTTGATTTGGTAAGAATTTCTCAAATATACAGAATACTTCACCTGGCAATAGCTCCTCAGCGCATTCGTTGCCTTATATATCTCAGCTTCCACTGATAAACCCAATGGCAAATTCAACCAACCTCGTGTGCATGTCCAATCCATAACATCATGTTTTGCTGATTGCATTGCATTGCTGATGGAACTAATCAATATTCCCTGCAAAGGATCGAGCCTGTCATAGCAAGCATCACATACCCTCTGCGGATCTCGCTCTCGAAATTTAATGGGCAACAAACATCTACCCTTTGAGCAATTCCTGCAAAAGATACCCCCACAAAAGCGACAATGATGTCTTCCACGAGTGATGGCAGTGAAAGGAGCATTGCAACGCATGCAGGATGCGCAATAACTATCTGGTAGCCACTCTGGAGGATCAGCTTCCAGAACATCTTTATATGCACTGTAATTAATGGCTTCCGACATGAGCAAAGGTGGTGCACTAGGAATGTAAACTGATGGAAGCAAGAAGCTATCCCCATTCTTTTCAGATCCCAGAAATGATACGTTTGAGCTAGAATTCTCCTGCAAATTATCAACACCAGGAGCTTTGTTTCGGCCGGTCAAAATAGCAACTAGCCCACTGAGTACATTCCTCAAGTTCACCTCTGGCTGAGCTCTCTGCTCCATAGAAGTGCAATTATCCTCTCCAGACTCGTATCCATCAAGATAGCCATCCTCCATCGGCAACTGATACAGACAATCTTGTCCAAAGGATTTAGGTCTTGACTTGGAAGTAATATTTTCAAGGGCACCCAAAATGTTGGGCCGGAAGTTCTCGACATATTGACTCACTTTATCAAGACTGACAATAGAAGAATGAGAAGCCACTCCATCAAATTTGGCCATGTCAAGTACACAAGACTACGGACAGGAAAGTCTCTCCTGCAGGTTAAAGCATAGCAAATCTTCATACATCATCTGCTTTCCTCTATAATTATACTGGTTCCAAACATGAGGATGATGACTTTCGACAACACGCAGTAATTCTAATTCATCATGTAAGGAGAGACTAGCAAAGCAACGTATCAGATGAAATCGTAAAGGTGCCCAAAAGAAAGTAGTTTATGAACCAAAGAACAGCCTTGAAGAAGACATGTACTATTGATGGCCTAAAGATTCCAAATTTAGGCGCATAATGCAACTACTGCCTCTGGCTATCCCAAAACCAATCTCCAAGAAGAGACAGGGCGCAAAACAGTAAAGAAGGATTCTGGCAATATATTCATGCAAAATAAATAATTTTGCGCCACATCATATCATATGCCCTTATTCGGCAACCACAATAATATCTATAGAAACATGAAACATCTATGATCTTCTCAAAAATCAATCGAACCCAAGAAACAAGACTCGTCTGAGATTGGAACATGACTAAAACCAGAAAATTTCAAGAAATCAACAGAGTTAGTAAATTTCAAGATGATCTACGGGAGACACGAGATGAATCAAGATACAATCCAATCAAACAAGATCAACACAACAAACAAATTCAACAAACTTCTCAACAGGAGATCATAGATGAATCCATCAATCTCTCTAAAACTAACCTTTGGGAGGGATCCGGAGTTGGGGATGGGGGGGATCCGTGGAGGGAGGGGGACGTCTTGTTTGCGGGGACCGGAAGAAAGGAAACCCGGGGAGGGGTTTTCCGACTTCGTTTCCTTTTGATTTTGGGGGAGATGTGCGGAATGCAATGCTAGGGATCGAGATGGAATAATAATAATAATAAAATAATACTGTTAACCAAGTGCCACGTAAACAGGTCTATGGGCCATGGCCTGTGCTCTTGTGGCCCAACCCACGACCCGACATCTACAAGAACGGATGAACACAAGGGAATAAAACAATGATATCATACCGTTTACAGGTGTTAGAGAGTATTTTTGTTTATATAGCTGAGGTTTGTTACAATATAAAATCAAATCTAAAAAACCAATCCTAACTAATCTTACCCGTACATTTTAGGACTTTTTTTTTTTTTTTTTTCTTGGAGTAGTTGAGCCGAAATCAGGCTAAACACAGGGTTACCAGAGAGAGTAACTTTGAAAACTTATCCATAATAATGAAGATCTACACATGTACTGTGAATCCCAGAAGAACTGTAAGATGTTTATGTCCTATATCTAGTGGGACCTGGCCCAGGGAGGGTGGCCCGTGGCCCGGGTCACCACCCCATCTGTGGTGTGGGACCCACCCTCTTGGTCATGGTTCTGTCTCTGCCTCTCTGGTTATAATCAAGCCGAGCCGAGCTTTGACTTACCAGAGCTTGAGTGGAGATTCAAAACTGAGCCCGAGCTTGGTGGCTCGCGAGCCTCAAAACCAAGCTTTTGAGTTTAATCGAGCCTATTAACTATATATATATAATTAATAAATTATATTATATATAAAAAAAAAACTAATCGAACTTGGCTGTGAGCTTTCGAGCAGAGCCCAAGGATGTTCAAACTCGAGCTCTAGCCAACCTTAATCGAGTTTAGAGTCCGAGCTATTCATTAAGGCTCATTTTGATTACAACATGGTTCCAACAAGCCAAAGCAGGTGGGTTCTCTCTCGCCTTCTCGGGAGGGCGGGAGGGGGAGGGGGAGAATTCAAAACACTTGCGAGGAAGCCATGGCGGGAGTGAAATCGGTTCTCCGGAAGCCGATGCCAGAATTTCAAAACCAGCCTTCGCCATCGCGTTGCTCCTCCTCGTCGATGCCATCCTAGTCTCGGTCCCCAGTTAGTAATTCCCAAACCCTAAAACCCAATCTCTGATATCTCTGATATCTTCTTTCCATCGATTTCTGATAATGTGTGCCCTTTATTTTGATGCATTCCTAGGTACCAAGATCGTTTGGGACGCGTACATGTCCCTGGTTAAAAGAAGAAAAAAAGAAAAGAAAAAAAAAGCGATTATGTTTATCACAAGATGTGCATCATAAAGCTTCAGCTGTTGATCATGTGTCAGGATCTGAGTAAACCGCACAAATTAAAAAGATACTGATGTCCAAAACAAAAAAGCACAAAGCATGAGCACTCGCATAGGTGCATGGCATGGCATGGCATTCCTCCTCACCCTTGATACTCCAAATAACATGTAAATATAGCCTCAAAGCTACAGCATAGACAGCCGACTCAATTTATGGCCCAAACAAGCCTTACAAAACAAACAAGTAGCCTGAACGTAAAGCTAAACATTGGATACTCTGTTGATACAAAAAAATATAAGTAAACTTTAGATGGCATCAATATGCCCCTCTTCATATCAAACACTTTATTTCGTATTCTGAGGTCAGTTCCTGAAAAACTAAAATTCGACAATTTCACTGCCTTATGCAGGTAACCTGAGTTTCATATCTGGATCTTCAAGCCAATGGCGAAGTTGCAGCGATACACATGATGACCTTATCACTATGTATCAAGGGTAATTATGGACAAAAGGATGGAACTAAAAGTTCAGTTAAAGTTTGCCATTTTGCCACTCATCGTACCTCTTCAGTGTTTGCGTTCCTTCCTCCTGAAGAAAATACGAAACAATTTAATCAAAAAAACAATCACATGGAGACCAAAGGCGATATGCTAAATCACAAGGAAATAGTTAATACATTGGCATCTAAAATTCATGCAAATGAGACACATCATGAAGCATCAAGAAACTCCATTGGTTAAGACATTGGCATCCAAAATTCACGCAAATGAGACACATTCTGAAGCATCAAGAAACTCCTTCCGAGTAGATGAAATATAGACCACGAACAAACAAATCGTAAGAGCATCCTGTCGATGGTCTTAATTATGCAAGTGCTGAGTGGTTCCGGTTGCGAGAAGTGTTCTAGAGAAATTTAAATACATAACTGTTTTTATATGATGCCTAAAAACTTATGGTTACTATCCTATAATCCCCTTAAAGCATACCAAGTATCACAAAACCCCCTACATTTTGACAATATCATATAAACCCCTCAAAACATAGCATCATTTCAAAAGAAACAATGAGATTAGTTTAATACCAATATATAGACAAAGTTACTAAGCTGCCCCTAGCAATATTGGATATATGTATGTATTTTTTGTACTTCTGTCTTAATTTCCAATAGCATCTTAGTCATTTCACAGCTTAATCATGCTAATTAAGTCTCTTAATAGAATGAAGGGGTTATATGAAATTAACCTATCTATTCAGGGGATTACACGATATTGTCAGAAATGTAGAGGAATTTATGATGTTTAGCATGTTGTCAGGGTGTTTTATGAAATAACCTATCATATAAACCCCTTTAAACATACTAAATAAGATTGTACACAATATGCATAATGCCTTGGTAGTAATTGGTTGCTTTCACCATAACGCCAAATCATAGTAGAAATCAAACTAATTAGAGAAAAGGAGCCGTGGAATTGCATTATACCAACATTCTTATCCTACGATAAGCTTTTATCTATAAGTCATTACAGTGGATGTCAAATTTACACTTCAGCTATGACATAGAAACAACTAAATTGCTTCAGGATCTCCTGACAAGAAGAGAACCTATCCATGGTTTAGATTACTCCAACTTGCAATCCAACCTCCAGGTCTCTCACATGCAAACTACAATGCAAGGGTCAAATTGTCAGGGTGCTGTCACGAGCATTACACAATGCAAATGGACCATAGGTCAGAAGTTGGTTGACAGGTTCGCTTCCTTTGGGCATTTACTTAGATGAATGATATAAGACCTTCACAAGCTCCCCAAATATGCTAAAACGTCCAGGCTTCAAGCAATTCATGCTTCGAAAGAAAAGCTTTACTTAAATCAGCAATTATGGAACTCCATATAATCAGCAAGGACAGAAATTCAAACTCGATATTATCTCTGAATAATTCAATCCCAAAACCACGTAGTTCAAACCAGTGTTTAGACCACATCTTGCTCTAAATGCCATCAAAGGTCTAAATAGACGGAGGACATCAAGTAGGGCTTCCTGATCAATTATTACCTTTATTCAGTCTTAGTATCAAGATCCCTTGAATAAACGTGTTGCTCCACAATTTTAGAAAAGAAGTTTAGGATTCCGAGTATATAGCAGCTTCAGGTTCCAGATATGTGTTCCTTCAAATATATATAAGATCCTTATTTCTGACAGTGATTTTCATATAAGAGAATGATCCCTTTTTTCTCTTTGTCATGGAGCGTGCATACCATAGTCAGTCAACAGAAAGCCAGCATCAACTTAAAAAACTAAGAGCCCACAGATGGCCACTGCTTAGTGCTTAGTTTAATTAGAAACAAGGATTGCATGCATAACAAGGGGAAAGATCAAACAAACTTTAGGAAGAGGAGAGGTTTATCTTAGATAAATTGTTGGAGAATATCGCCAAACTGGGAAGACTTGTTGAGTACTCCAATCAAGCCAAAGAAAGGAGTATTATGAACAGGTTTTTTAAGCAAGTCAGTCAACAGGATTCAATAACCTAAAAGAGTAGGTAAAATAAAAGCAAAAGTACTCTGTGTTGGTCGCATGAAACAGGCATCCCAGGTTCCTAAATATTGCCTCTCCATTGGCCTTTAGAATGAATAATTGATTTGGCAACAAAAGATCCTGCTGTATACTTGGATAAACCTTTTTCACCATCTGTTCATATAGATGACCAATTCTTTCACCAGTTCTCTTCACTAAGTCTATCAAGTACCGCCATATGACTGTTTATAAGTATAAAAAATGCAACTTTCCTTCAACAACATAACATCATCTTAATTGTCCTTAAGATATAGTTTCCAACAAGGATTGCCGTGAAAATGCAACTTCCCTTCAACAACATAACATCATCTTAATTGTCCTTAAGATGTAGTTTCCAACAAGGATTGCCGTGCCAGCCTCCGGCCGACTCGAGACTTGCTGCCGGCACCAGCAATGCTGGCCGTATGTGCTGGCGGCACAATGGAGAGAAGAAGAACATAAAAGTGAGAGGAAAATAAAAAACAAGTCAGTGGTGGGCTTAGGCGACTGTTCCGGCAGAGACAGGGGCGGATTCCGACGGAGACGAGAGGAACACCCATATCGGGGGCGATCGCGAGAGAGATGGGGGTGATCACGAGAGAGAGAGAGAGAGAGAGAGAGAGAGAGAGAGAGAGAGAGATGAGAGAAAGGAGAGAGACTAGATATAAAAGGTATAAGTAATAGGTTTGGACCCGAAACCTGTTATCTTTAGTATATATAACATGTTACTTGTTGAACCCTAACCTCCCGATGCTCCCTCTTTCGCCGCCGCCTCCGACGATTGATCCCGACTCCCGAGTATGCCGTCGGCCTTCTTCCTTTCTCTTTCTCCCTTTTTCTCTCCGTTTTTGTCCTCTCCTCTTTCTCTCCTTTTTTGTCCTCTCCTCTTTCACTCCTTCCCCTCTTCTTTAACCCTCATCTTCCTCTCCTTTCTCCTCATTCTCTTCTTCCTTTCCCCCCCCTTTTATTTTCTCTGGTTCCTCCCCTCTTCTCTTCCCCTCTTCTCCTCTTCTTTCTGATTGGCACTAACCCGTTGCCGGCCGGCAACACCATGTATCGACCGGCACCAGCCGGTGCCGATCGGCTCACATACAAAATCCATTGAGCCAGAGCCACTGGCTCGAGATTTGCCGGGCGACATCAAGGTTGTCGGTCGGCAAACGAATCCTTGGTTTCTAATGTCTACGCAACCTTGAAAGGAAGAATAACAGAAGAATTTGTGTCCACAGAATGTGGTGAAATAGACCTAGGGGCAAAAGGCAATTTCAATTGCTCAGGCCATAAAAATACACAATATTTCGCCAATCAGACATTAATTGGATCATAAGTAAGAGTCTCAATTTTACTAATAAATGCCTGAGGAAGATGAAGCATATGAACCATAAAGGCACCACTTGCATCACATATCTAGAAGCAAAAAAATTCGCACATATAGCAAGTAGGCTATGGAAAGTAGATAACTTATAAATCTCAATTTAAAGCCAACATACCAGTTAAACCCATCCTCCTCGTCCTGGTTGTAGAAGCAGGCTTCTTCTTTGCATAAGAGCTATTCCAATCCCCTCCCTCCTGAGCATAATAGTCCATTGGATAATCCGGCTCCGCATCACCATCACAGCTGCAATTACCACAGGAAGCACTCCCACATCCATTGGAACAAGAGCAACTCTCCTCTTCTCTTACAACATGCTGTAAATCCTTGGAACCCTTTGAAAGCAATGTCCTCCTCTTCTCCCACCAACCAGGAACATTCCCCATTGCAATGTCAAACTCAAACGTCGTCAGAAGTGGCTTCACAAAACCCTCCCCCCAATCGATCGATAGCCGTGGGCATGCGATTTGCACCCAAGCATCCACTGAATCTCCAAACAGGGCAATCCTTGCCGGAGACAACTCTGACATCAACACCACCGTGTACTCGAACCCCCTATCCTCCATAATTCCCGTCACCCTGTCCAACACCCTGGTATTTCCCTGCCTCCCTAGCGTCCCAAGAACCACACCCCAGTTCCTTGCTTTCCTCGCCTCCAATATCGCGCCTTTCCTCGCCCGCTTCATCCCGTCGTGGTCGTACTCCTCGCGTACGAGGACGCCAAGGAACGGATCATATCGAAAGGCAGGAATGCCAGGATTCGCAATCATGAAAGCCTCGAGATGAAATCTGCCATCGGCGACGAAGATAAGGGCATCCACTAGACTAGTGTTAGGGATGGAGGGGGCGGTGCAGCCGAGCACCTCGCCAGGGGAAAGTGGTTTGGATTGAGGGATTACAATATCAAAGCCAGCATCGTTGAGGAGGGATTTGGCGGTGGGAAGGGCGGAGACGAATTGAACGGTAGAAGCCAACGCAAGGCGAGAAGAGGACGGGAAAGCGGACACGACGGCATCGGCGAGCCGGTGGGGATCGATGCGGATATCGACGAAGATATAAAGCGCGGGGATGCGAGAATTGGTTACCGGGACGAGGCATGAGTGGCCGTAGTGGATGAGGAGGTCAGCACCGAGAGCCGCCGCGGCAAGGTCGTCGACGCAGCAAGCTCCATAGGTCGGCTCGGCAAGGACGAGGACCTCGGGCGGGGAGGGGGAGAGGGAGGGGGACGAGAGGAGGAGGTCGGCAATGGCGAGGGAGTACATGAGGAGGCCGTCAGGGAGCTGGAGGGCCAGTCGGCGAGGGCGGGAGATAGAGAGACGGTGGAGGGTTTTGGGGAGCTCGAAGTCGTAGAGGGGAGGGAGAAGAGCGAGGGCGGATTGGATGGCGGGGTCCGAAAGGATGGAGGCGGGGATCTGGGAACGGACGAAGCGCTTTGGCGGGGGCTTGGGCTTCTTCGGCTCGATGGAGTCGGAGTTGGGATTAGGGTTTGGGTGGGAAAGGGCGGAGCTTTGGCCTCCGGTGTCCATGGCGTCCACTGGGTTTGGTTTTTAGATATGGACAACGGCTATCCGTGCAATATTTTTGACGACGTATCACAGTTTTAAATGAGTTTTTTTATATTCATAATATCCTAATATCAAAGAACTTAAATAACTTTTTCAAATGTGGTGCATTGAATCTCTTAAACCCTTCTAAATTCATTGCCTTAATTTCCATTACTACATCACAATACACTAATCACATTCTCCAACCCAAACACTGAATGCTGGAGCCCTTTCTACATACCTTATTCTCCAACCTAAATCACTATTCTTCAACCTTTTCGACACCTCTCCCTTCTCCACTATAATCTCTCATCAACATACATTGTTCTTTCATATCCAACACGCCCTCAAACTCCTTTACATTCTTTCTTCTCCATTCTCAAACTCCATCCCAACGGCCATTGTAATTGTGTCGGGTCGAAATGGATGGAGGAGATGAATGTTAGAGTGAAGAAGTTGAGGAAAATTGAGAAGAAAAGGTCCGTGCCAAACTGACTAAGGAATGCTCGTCATTTTTTACGTTTTCGGTAATACCAGACCGATAGCTTAGCTCATTCTATCAATACCATGACACCGATACTATGAGAACCCGTTCCTCTAACCTGGCTCGACCACGTAGGTCGGGGTCGTGCTATGTTGGCTTGTTTTCGCGTCGAGCGCGATCTGGTTAATCGCATTATTGCTTTTGGACCCAAGGGTAATTTGATAAATTGTACATTGAAGGTTGGTTTCACACCTACGTAGTGCACACACAACCCTATGTATTGTATTTGTGCTTGTTAGAACCCTAGGCGAGATCTAAGCTCATGCGCGACATCTTGTCCTTAGGACAACTACTCGCAAACCGCCTCTGTTTTTCTTTTTCTCCTTCCCTCTTCTTCTCTCCTCTGATCCGTGGATTGGGACCGTTGAAGTCGCGTCGGAAGCTTGCTAGGAGGTAGGGGAGCTTATCTAGATCTCCTCTACACGGTTTAATTGAGAATTAAACATGGAGTTAGCTTAGTAAGGTAGGATTCATCATTTAGCTTGTTTTTTTTTTATGTTTTTTAGTGATTAATTGATTGTTTCTTCAATCAAAGTATGCTAGATTATGCATTTGGGTTTGCTTAACATATGACAAGAGTTTGGTAGGATTTGGCTTTGAATTGATATGGATTTAAGCAAGTATTCCTTATGTTATTTTCGGATTTTCTTGGTTAATTAGAACAGTGGTGTTCTAACGTAATTTATGAGCCTTATATGCATGATATCAGTTAGTCTTCTACATAAAAGTTGTATATCCCTGAGTTAGATTTCATTTACAACTAGTTTCATAATTTTTGGTGGATTAAATGGGTTGTCTGTGCTGAAACAGGTCAGTTAGCTTAATTTGAGAAATTAAGTGGTTTTTAGTTATTTAATTGAGTTAATTTTTGGAGGGGATTATCTTAGGGATATTTAGGCGTGAGTTGCAATGTTTGGCTTCAATCCAAGTTTTTTTCAATAGGATTTTGATTAGTTTATCAAATATGAATTTTTATCGAAATTATAGGTTTTGATATATTTTTGTTTATTCGATCAATCCAAATCTTGGATATGCGATTCGAGGAATGTCATTGAATGGACATACCAAGTTTTATATCGATCGTACAGCTAGATTGAAAGATATGATTTTTCGAGCTTAGTAGTATAATTGATTTGATTTCGGTAAATTGATTAATGTAATCTTATTTTGGATATGTGTTATTTTATCTGTGTAAGCCCGCGTGTAGCTTGTGGTTGAACCAAGGGAGTCGCACCTCCCCTGGGTTGCGTAGAATAAATGGGTCTTAAGTATGCCCTCAGCTTTGATTAAAATATTATTATATTGTTATCTCAACTGTTTGATCGTTTAGCCGGGGTTGTATCCCGTTTGTAGGCGTGAGTGCCTATTTATCTGCTTTATCTAGACCCTTACTAAGTGCACCCTTGGCAAGCTGTGTGATGCACCTAGTTCTGTATAATACTTGGCATATTGTTGCATATCTGAACTCTTATATGTGCGTATGATCATACATAAATTGTTTCCACTAGTTACATTTCTAGGCTAGGTGTGGGTGATGGATCAATCGCCGATCCGGAGGCTCGGTCAGCTCGGATCTAGCCTTAGGACCAAGGCTGGGTAGCAATGTCTAGGATTTAATGTGTTATAATAATATGATGATTTGTGGTTAATGTCTAGTCGGCTACAAATTATATTGATTGAGTTGAAGAGATCATCTTAGGTTCTAGGCTCAGTCTCAGTTTCATAATTAGGTGGAGTTACGTATCACCCTGGGTCCCACCCCCGTTGTTTCAGCGCCGGTGAACTTGGTTGAGAGGGACGACTGTTAACAGTACCATAGGTCATCATGTGCGTGCCCTGGGGTAGGCGGTGTACGTAACGCGTGTTTCCCCTGAGATGAGGTGGAACTTGGGTCTTTACTGCTCCCTCCCTTGTGATTGTCGTAGTATAAAATCCTGATGTGCTTATTGCTCACTCTTAACCGGGTTGTGTTTTACAAGTGCATGCGTCAACTCTTCTTCCGTAGCACCCGCTAAACATGCATATGATGGCTCGTCGGCTTCTGGAGGCGCTTGAGGACTTGGGATCCAGTTAATTCTTTTTGGGATGATAAATGTATAATTTCTTTCTGCAATGAATTTGAGATAATTTATATATGATATTTGAGGTTTAGTCTTGTATCAAAAAATTTTGAATCATTTTGACCACATATCAATTGCTAATTTAGATGTCTTATTTTTATTATAAATGCGCCAGTGATGATTAAATAGAGTAAGAACCCTCACGCCCCGGGCCAAATGGTTTTTTTGGATCGAGGTGTGACTGATACAATGACATATGTATCGGTAGAACAATGTCAATCAATGATGTTTTAATATAGGATTCGAAACATTGTATCGGTACCACGACACCAATATTCTGGCAAAAGTATCGACAACATGGTACCGATATGCTCTCTTCATATAAGATATGAACCTTTGTATCGGTACCATGCTACCGATAGTTTATGTAGTTTGTCGGTATCAATGTACCATTCAATTCACAATGTTATCGGTTTTTGTGTACTGATATCTATGAATTGTGATCTTCTACATACTACCGATCACAACATTATAATCTCAAATTTCTTCGTATTTGTCATGCTAACTGCAGAGAGACACTCAAGGGTATGTTTCCACTGGTGCCAGCGCTATAGGAGATGATCTGGCATGGGATACCATTGGAAAAATCAAGATGTTAAGAAAATTGATGGAGGTTGGACAACTGAGTTTATGACACTTGATAAAAAAACAGCATGTAGACAAATCATTTCTCAATGCACAATGCACGTACACAAATCAATTCCATAACACTCCATACAATAAAAGAAACATTCATCCATACAAACTAACACATTACATTCATCCATCCACACGAAACTTGAAATAACGCATTCATTCACTTGAAACAATACATTCATCCAAACATGACCGCCGAAGATGACGATACCCCAGCGTGTTGTTTCCCGCGTGGACGAACCATTTTGTTGTTCAAAAATAAAATACAAAGATTAGTAGTAAATAATATTACAACAATAATACATCGGTAGTAATCGGTAGTAAAGTACTGATAGGTAAATCAGTGTATCAGTAATAGACTACCGAAACAAACCACAAAGGAAGAGGAGCAATGTACCGTACGGGAACTAAATCACCTGGTTATGAATGCAATGTTCGGTATCTTAGTACCGAAAGATTGCACTCTCCTATCGGTAGTACTATGCCGATAGGTATGTTGTGCTATTGGTAGACTACTACTATAGAATGAGTTGATTTCAAATGAAAAATCCAATACATTAGGAGTAAGATCAAGGAAAAAACACACTGTGCATCGAATGTGGGTGAGAAAACGCATAAAATGAAAGATTTGGTAAAGAATGGACTTAAAAAACTTAAAAAACTTAAAAAACTCACCACAAAGCTTGTGTTTAGACCTTGAGAAAGATCAAGGTGGAGAGTCCGGCGTCCGCTTTGCATATATATCCAAAACATAGAAAATCTATTATATAAGATAAGCTTTTATGAGCCACAATCTGACTCATTTTTTTTCTCAAACATTGCTGCTGAGTCATAGAGAAAAGAGGAGAGAGGGGGACACGTGACAGCTGAGTCATAGAGAGGACGGTGAAGGTGGGTGGTTAGGGGTAGTGTGGGTGAGTGTTTACCCGTGCCAGGTGGCACGGCGCCAACCTAGTTAACATATATGTACATGAATTCTGACGTATTACATATATATATATATATATACTGGTGTTGTCCCCTACCACTTGGTAGGGTAACTACCAATCCCACTCCAATAACCACCCAATAACTCCCCTCCCATTAAACCCCTCAACCTAAGATTATCATGCCACATAGGCGCCACTTAGGACATTCTCCCGCCACGTAGGATAATAAAAGTTTCACTTATAACCATGCTGTCATATAAGGATGATATATATATATATATATAAACATCATTTAAAGTTCAAAATTTACATTATCTACCTCGTTTTTATTTTCCTCAAACCCATGGTGGAAGCCTAGAAACTAATAGCCATTGTGGACCAGCAAGCCTTTGATATCATTCTCCTTTAGATTATCTTTGTTTTTGGCTTTTGGTTGTTTATTGATGTTCTTATCATCAAACAGACGCTTGGATATTTTTTGATTAATTCGGCTTCATCGACATGATCTGGTCGTACGCAAAGTTGGGAACAATAAACCCATTGAAGATGAAAGCCTTCATGGTAAAGAGCACACAATAACTCTCTGTAAGTATCCCTATATATCAGCATATTAACATATCTATATATAGGAACGCAAACGACGTGGAATTAGTCATTGCTGCATGCTCCGTTGTGCATCAGCCTTCAACGCGAGCCTGATTCATGCCTCCAAATTGTCAAGCATGTCGGTCTGGATGCAGCGGAGAGGGGGTCTAACTTCATATTCTCGCCGCTTTCAATCCGTGCGGCTGTCAGCCTCGCTGCGATCGGCTGGGCTGATTGAGTTGAGTTGCTCCGGACGGCCGGCGATGACAATGCCGGCCGTAGTGGAGCTCAGTTATCCTCTGTCCATGGTGTATGGACAGATAAATTAGTTGTTCTGAAGCCAAGCTTTCAAGAGATTGCCACTTCGATCTATCGAGCGGAAGCTAAACCAGTTGACTTCAAAACCCAAGTAATGATTTCCTATCCTTTCTAGTCTACCATCTTCCTTTTTAATGAAATCGTAGTAGTTATATACAGTGCATTCATATATGTTTGTATTAATGTTGATGATGAAGGCTGAGAAGGCGAGAAAAGAAATCAATGACTGGGTTGAGAAGGCGACTAAAGGGCTTTATAAGAGAAGTGATTCCCAATGGCGCGGTCGATGAAAACGCTGGTGGGTTAAATCTTGCAAACGCACTCTACTTCAAAGGGTCTTGGGAGTTTCCATTCCAACGATTTCAGACTAAAGATTAAGAATTTTATCCTCTCAATGGCAGAAAAATCTAAGTGCCATTCATGACTAGCGGCAAAGATCAGTTTATTTCCTCTTTTGATGGCTTCAAGGTGCTTCAAGTTCCCTATCAGGGAGGCCGAGACGAAAGAAGCTTATCCATGCTCATCTTTCTTTCTACAAACAGAGACGGGCTAAAAAATCTCATGGAGACGGCTGTGTGTAAGAACAACTTCATCAGCAATCATGTTCCGCTTCAAACAGTCGAAGTCGGCGACTTGAGGATTCCAAGATTCAATATCACGTTCGATTTCGAGGCTTCCGATGTACTGTAGAAGATGGGGTTGAAGCTGCCTTTTTCAACCACGGCGGATTTCAGCTCTTCTGAACCCGTCGGCGCCTTTGTTCATTTCGACAGTCTTACACAAGGCTGCAGTCCAAGTGGATGAGGACGGCAACGTGGCTGCGGCGACCACAATTCGTATTGCACCTCCGAGATCACGGCGCCAATTACAACGACGCCGGGTAGATTTTGTGGCAGATCATCCGTTTATGTCTGCAATAAGAGAGGATGTAAGTGTGGGGGAGGTGGTGTTCTTGGGTTATGTGGTTCATCCCTCACTTAGGTGGATCTGGTTTAATTTATAGCTAATTGGTATTTACATCAAATGTATGAAACTTGTTAATCGATACACTATCATCATTAGATTTAAAATATAAACACTATTTTACGTCACTTATGGTTGGTTATATATTTTTAATGAGTTTTTTACCCATGTGATGTCACTGGTCCCTAATCCGACCATTATATAGCTGTCACTGGTCCCTAATCCGACCATTATATAGCTGTATTCATGAGGCGGTTATATTTGATTCCCTTTTTTTTTAATTCAGCCAAATCACCTTCGTTGATCGCGGCATGTCTCCTTCGTGTCTCTTTTATTATTTGTTCGTTTTTGCCGTCAAACTCACCGGGTATTGGAGGTTAGTGGGTTAGGTATTGGAGGTTTTTACCGTCAAGGTTAATGGGTTAGGTATTGGAGGTTAGTGGGTTGGTAGTTAGTAGGTTGGTAATCTTCGTCGCATCTCTTTCTTTCTCTGTTGGGTCACGCCATACTCCTACGTTCATGAAATGATCACTATCATTGTCGATGTCTTGGTGCTAATTGTTAGGTTCCTGACAAACTTTGGTGTTTTATGTTTGTTTAGTGATTCTATCATTTTTTCTTCCTATTATCATTATTTGGTAATTTTTTAGGAGTTGATTCCTTTGTTCGTCGTTCCATTATATAATCTTACTAGTGGTGCCCCCTACCACCTGGTAGGGTAACCACCCACCTACTACTCCTAATCAACCACCCACCCACCCACTACCTCTAACCAATCACCCAGGCCACATAGGATGCCATGTAGAATGTCAGGTGCCACATAGGATGCCACGTAAGATAAAGGAGTGACAATAGGACAATGGAATAACTACCTTGCTATCATATAAGGATGATATATATCCTTTTATTTGTAGATATCTGAACTTATTATGTTAGTGTATGATATGCTATAAATGGTCTGCTTCTCTCTTTTCTCTTTTTCATTCATGTATCACCTACACTAATTACGGTATGCTAAGTATGTTGTGTTGGTGGACAGAAATACCAATGAGTGATAATTTATTACTGATGTACAAGTATGGTGTAGAGACTGTCATTTGAAGAGTACGAATTGGTTGTTCTTATGACGGACTTGTGAGACATCTTTGTGAAAAATGACCTAATTTATCAATGGACAACATACATATGCATTATTCAATTTCTCAGCATTCGAGATGCATCCTTGTTTCATATGATGACTTAGAGGGTATGGTTTTGGTAACTGAGAAATTTGTGCATCATCATACGCCTCTCCTAGTTCCTCCCTATTCTTGATCACTAGTGTCAATGCAATCCTCTTTTTCTCAACCTTAATTAGTTTTATTGCCAACTCAACATTTTTTATTCTTGCTGACTCTCTCCCAGGGTTTGCTGTTTGCATTTTTTCCCCTTAGATCATCATCCTCAACATGCAATTTGCTCATGCTTTCATTTTCCGAGTCTTTTTGTGGATGCTCTGATGTTTGTACATCAATGGTATGCTGGTTGACCTACATTCCAGTTGTTATTGGAGGATTAGAAACCATAGTCATACTTTGGATTGAGAATTAATGATGCAAAAAAAGAATGTGTAGATGAAAGGTCAGCAAAGTGAAAAGCATCATCTTCACATCATGATCCCTAATATGGTTGCTATGGTTGACTTTCCAGTAAAATGGCTGGCTTTTTCAAGAAGGATCTAGTTCCAAGTGTAAGCAATTGACTTGCCGATTACTAATGAAATTAATGATGGCCTAACCCCAATGGCCTTATGTCATAGAAAAAATACCCCCTCGATGACCATCTCATAATCATTTACAGATATCTTTCACCAAAGCAAGCCAGTCTGCATTGGGTCACAGTTTTTTTTTTCTGATTAGTTGTGCCCGAAGGCTAAAGGCCCAAAGAGGGGTTTACATCAAAAGAAACCTGGAGTGATAGGGACAGCCCGCTAGACTCCTCACATTGGGTCACAGTTGAAAGCTTATTCAGCTATTGAGGACATTGCAGAGAAATCAGTATCCTAAATGAGGCCATATAAAAGATTGCTTTCTATGGTTAAATCCGAACATACAAAACTTAAGGTGGCATGTTTTCATGCCCATATTATGAACAAGTAGGCAAAACTGAGATTTTGACTATTGCAAAGAAGCAAATCAGATAGATGAATAGAAACCAGGTTATGAACATGGTATATGGATTGATAAAATGCTTTAGAGCTAGCATAAAATGTTATATTTGTCCAGCCAGAACAGACCTGAAAAGAGAAGCATTATTTTCAGGAGCAATTCTCGGCTCTTAATCTCCCTTGTTATACAAATGCCGACAGATCCTTTAAAATATTCAAATATATTTTCACTTAGTAAATGTGTCTAAGACAGTTAATAGTGGTGGAAATTTACAAGATAAAATCCACATGCAATGGACTAAGCAGCAGACTATTTGTAAACACTAGTGAATGTCAGAAATTAAGCATGTTCGTGTCTACGATGTTTGCAATTATGCTCCTCTAAGAAGTTGTCCACGTGCAGGATGCAAATGTTAATGAATTTACACAGAAGACTATGTATAGAGGAAGTTGGAAACTTGGTATAACATATAGAGAAGCCAGATCTATATCTGCGTAGGGAATACAAGGGTGTACAGTGTACTAGACGTCAAAGGTGGGGACATTGACAGCATTCACAAATGTAACCATTTAAGGATCAAATCAATACACATATGACTACCAACCATTGACACATAGCCTTGCACCCATTTTAGAGTAAATAGGTATGCTAAAAAAACAGTGGATATTGAAAAATTCAGAAATTCACCAAAGTTAGGAGTAATTGGATACAACAAATGCACATGTAAAAAATATGATTCAGATATATGCCAAATGATGAATGGTACAGTAAGTTTATCTAGTAGTGCATATCGCCAAGATAGAGATCTGCACCAAGCTTTGCCAACAACTTCAGGTATGTTCATAGCAAGCACTTCTAGCAAGATGTAAAAAGAAGTGAGGGAATGGAAACTGGTAGCAATTTAAGGATCAAAGAAATCTACTTGTATGACAAATATAGTTAGTATTTGCAACATTTAGATATAGCCTTGCACCCATTTTCAGAGTACGTGAATATGCTAAACAAACACCAGTGGATACTGAATATTTTCTAAAATACAGCCAAATTAGAAGAAATTGGCACTAAATGCACATGCAAACATCAATATGATTCAGATATATGCCAACTTAGAGAGTGATTATACCAAGTTTATCTAATGGTGCGAAGTGAGACCTGCACCAAGTTTACACCTTAATTGCAAATAAGGTAACAAAATAAAGAGAAGCATAATTTTTCAGATAGGATATCAGCTTTCTGGTCAAAGCAAGCATTTTTAGCAAGTGAATAAAGATAACCATGGTGAAGAAAAGGAAGATGTAACAATGTTAAGAACGTCGTTTAGTGTGCAAAAACTTAATGGTCATAGACTCAGAGCAAACATTTCTAGCAAGATGTATAAAGATAACCTCAATGAAAATACAGCAGATGAAATAATCTAACAACATCAGTTGGAATGCAAAAACTCACCATGCGAAGCATTCAAGACCTTGGAATTCTGTAACTACAGCTTCTGTCCAATGAACCCAAATTTTTCCAGAGGCCAGATCTGACACAAAAAAAAGTTTAAAACATTGGTATAGTCAAAAGCTTAAAAATAAACATGAAAATAGCAGACATCTCATTCTGAGACAACATAAAGCCCAAAGAAGAATGATTCTGATGGCGACGTCAACCATAGTCAACAAGCTAAGTGAAATTTCCTTCAAATTCAAATCACCAATATGCAGTCCAATCTGCATAACGACAAAAACTTTACTCGAATAACCAACAGCATTAAGACTTATCCCAAGTGATCTGGATTGGCTATGTGTATCTTCTCTTCCAATCATCTACATTACGGTTGCATCCAAGTTTGTGGTTTCTACAAGCTCAAATGTATCCTCAGAACTTCCAACCAGGCCAATATTATTCTCCCCTCCTTCCCTACTTAAACACAAAAAAAACCAAGCCTCCTCTTCTCCTCTTTAGACATTTAATTAGTCTCTGTAACAAAATTTCTTTGAACATGCCATCACCAACTCTTCAAGAGAAGTAACATTTGACAATCTATAGTTCACCAAATATATGGCTTGAGTAGTAAAATGAAGACTGTAGAAAAACATCGAAGACTTTACAAGCTACTCCCAACTCAGTACGCCTAACATCATGGCCCTCCATGCAGCGACAATGATCTCTGAGTTGCATACTGAGGCAAGCTATGTCGCACCCTTGCCAAGACATCACTACATTGTTAGTGCTCCATAAAATAAGAACTCCCATAACTGTATTATTCCAACAGAAATGTCAATTATCAGTCTCGCACTCCCTCTTACTCTTAAAATAGTATGACCGTGACTCAAGAATGACTTGAAATCCTACAAAACCTGCATGAACTGTTACAATCCTACTACAGACCAACAAACTTTCTTAGCAAGTATCAGTAAGTATTCACATTTTTATCAAAGAAAAGGGCATCATATGCAATGTTTCTCAAAAGATTCAGCATAAGTGAGCAACAAATTAAGAATGTAAAGATTCACAGTTCTCACCCTCGCAAAAGCCCTCCCTTGAATGAGACCATAGGACACCGGCCCGAATTGCCTCGAATCCCTTGAATCATAAATGTTGTCTCCCTGCACCCAAACATGCCCCTTTGGAACCTGCCAACATACCAAAACACCAGGAATCAACAAAACCCATCTCCCAAAGCGCAACAAAATCAAATTCACCAGAACAACCAAGGCAACTTCCATCCCCTATCAATCACACCATACCCACCACAACAGTCCGCATTCGATCCCCGCGACCAGGATCGGCCATAAACGTCACCGTATCCCCCTCCATCCCCATGACCCGCTTAGTTACTACTTTCCTGGGGCTCTCCGGCGATCTTAGAAGCACTACGTCCCCGACTCCGATCGAGCTGAGCCGCATGGAAACCCTCTCCACCGCCACCACGTCGCCGGTGAGGTTTAAGGTCGGGAGCATGCTCGGTCCCCGTAACTGCATACACAACGGAGCACACGGTTTGGAGGTCGAACCATGAAATGAGGAACTCTAGAAACATACAAAGAGAGCATTTTTACATAGATCCAGAAAGAGAGATTTAAAGAGAGAGGGACGAGGGACCAGGGCAATGCCGCAGATGTAGGAGTTGAAGACATGGGCGATGCAACCGGTCTTGACGAGGAAGAGGACGCGTGAAGAAGCATCAGCCACGATGCTCCGCCATGGTATTCCGGCGAAGATGCCGCCCGGCGCCATCGGAATCGACGAGAGCGCAGCGGAGACGAGCCGCAATGGGCTTTTGGGCACGCGAGGGTTTATGCTTTATATTAGTCGGCTAAGTTATAGGCTTAATTAAGCTATTCAATATAATTAAGTAATTCAACCACGTGGCACTCCGTGATTGCAAGTCCACCGTCTCCTATATTTTCTCCTCCTAGCTATTATAATTAAGTAATTCAATCACATATTTCACCCTCAAAAAGTCCGAAACTTTAAATTTCATCCTACAACTAAAAATTAGATTTATCTTGGAAATTATTTTTATGTGTTCCAAGAATTAGTTTCACCTGAACAAATCCAAAAATTGAAATTTTTTAAAATGAAACATGGTATTATATTAAGTTATCTATCATGAATTAACTCGTGTATTCATGTAACAGCTGAGTAGATAGAGAAAGGATGACGTGACAATTGAGTCGAAGAGAAGGAATGAGAGAAAGGGGTGGGTCGTTACCCGTCCCATCTAGTTTTTAGTATATGACTGACTTCTTCGTAAACTTCAAAACATATATATATATATAAGTTTGGAAGAAGATTTGATTTCTTTACTTCTTCATATCAAAGTGAAACAGCATTAGTACACTAATCAGAAAAATTCGTTCAGAAATGCACAAAGGTGGCAAAAGCTTTATTTCACCTCATCAGCTTTCAGATGCTACCAAACCACGACAGAAAAAAAACAATTTAAAAAGGCCACAAAAGAGCAAAGACATGAATCATGATCGCATGAATCAATGCCACCTTAATCTCAAATCACAATACAGGAATAAAAATGCAGGAATTTGTCTCCTTCCAAACTACTTGGTGCCATTAACCATGTGCTCTCCATCTACAGCCAAAGGTACAGAAGATGCCTGCAAGAACAATCCACAAAATAATAACTCAGAATACAGGTGAATGATAACAATGACATATATATTTTCCAATAAAAACCTACCAAATTGCGATACTTCAAGCCATAGAACATCTCAAGGTAACGACGAGTCTCACGCCTATCCAGGTTTGAGACGTACTTCCAGAATCCATACACACCAGCCAGAGTCATCAGCCTCTCAGAATACAGCTTCCAAGTATACCTATATATATAAACATATATATCAATCCCATGAGTTATGAATTGCTTCGTTGTTCTTGAAATTTTCGAAGAAATTTAGCTCAAAGAAGGCATAAATGACAGCTTACTTCTCGTTGATACGCTGCAGACCCCCTAGAGAGATTTTATCCCAGTGTGATGGATCTTTCTTACACTTCTCGAAGAAATCTACAAGTAGTTCAGCAGCTTTGTCTCCCAGATAGGGATCAATATGGAAGCCAGAGACACCATGGACTATGATTTCAGCAGGGCCTCCATAAGCAGTTGCAAAGGTGGGCAGGCCACAAGTCATGGCTTCGACAACAGTGAGTCCAAAAGCTTCATAAAATGCAGGCTAACAATCCAAGCAACAAGCAACAAGCATCAAGAGATGTACTGCTCGAACAAAATTTCAGTACCATAGTGAGTGTTAACAAGCAAGATACCTGAACAAAGGCACCCTTGGTGTCTGCAATGTAGCGATACAGCTCACCGTTCCGGACACGGTTCATCTGCGCAGAGATCCACCGGATTTGGCCATCCAGTTTGTACTCATCAATGAGCTTGTGCATCTTCTTCATCTCTTCTTGCTCCTCAAGATCTTTGGACTGTTTTCCATGGTCTCCGGCAACCACCACAAGGTTGACAAGCTCTCTGAGACGAGCATTCTTGGCGTAGAACTCTACAAGTCCGGTCATGTTCTTCACTCGGTCGAGTCTAGCCATGGAAAAGATGATGGGCTTGTTTCGGTCCTTCAGTACACACCTGCAAGAATGTCAATCTCCATTACATCACATACAGAGACATTTGTGTACATTGAGGCAATCAGAGAAAGAAGATGAAGAGAAGATCACTTGTGTTCAGTATTCTCCACATCGCTGTAAAGAAGCTCTTCGATCTCTGCATGGAGGGCTGTCAGCCGATTATGCTTTTCCGTATACGGGAAGTAAATGGACATATCGGCTCCAGGGGAGACAATGTTGAACTTTGGATCAAAGCAATCGATGCCATGAACTACTCGATAGAGTCCGGGTAGGGTGAAGGAAGTGTGAGATTCATATTGCCCTACTGTATCCTTGCTGCAAAGATTGAACAATGCATAAGAATGGAATACTCACCAGATTTTTTTTTGTTTGCACTTATGATAAAACCAATACCTGCCAGCAATCTCTTGGAAGGTACTAGTGATGATGAAATCAGCATAATTCATGGCAATCAAATCAGCTGTGAATTGGCAAGAGAAATGGTACTGCTTCTCAAACTTTTTCCAATATATATCTGAATCCGGGTACTTGGTTTTCTCCAAAGCATGGGCTATGGTGCACTGCAAATGAAAGAATAGAAAACTTCATTTGAAGTCGATACCAACAAGAGATTTAGGATGGCAAAAAAATTGTCTCAGAATGCAGACCTGGGTAACTCCTAATTTATGTGCAAGCAAAGATGCTACTAGATTTCCATCACTGTAGTTTCCAATGATAAGATCAGGTTTGGCCTCCATCTCTGCAGCTAGTTCTTTTGCAACATCCTATTAGCATCAGAGAAAGCTTTCAATAATTAGAAAACCTATGAATGTGCCAAAAGAAATATAGCTTGGAATTTTCCTGGTAAAATACACTCCACAGTTGATGATTGTTATCAGGTTCATGCATGTAAATGGTGCTTCTTCTACGAAAGACTGGAGAATGATTGATTCATATAAAACTAGAATTTACCTCAGTATAGGTCTCCAGGTAAGGCCATACTTCAAAACGAGAGATCCATTTACGGAGAATTCCCTTCTCAGTTCTGAACGGGACTCGGAGAATGCTCGTGTGCTCTGTACCAAAGACCTTCTCAACACGCTGACCACAAGTAGTCCCTACGGCATCAGGAAGTAATCTGGTCACCTGCATTTATCCAAGACACCATCAGACTCTGAAACTGAGAAGAAAAAGGAGGAGAAGAAATTGCTGCAACGCTGACATACATACAAAGATTCAGAAATTCGACAAACTCACAATTAGAATTTTGGGAGTGATATCAAGGCCTTGCTGTTTTATTCTTAGAAGCATCTCACTCTCCAAAGCGCGAACTTGATCCAAAATATAAACAACCTGCAGACAAATTTTGATCAGGCAAAAGTCCATTTATCAAGAAACTTTAACCTCCAAACTGATTTTGTTCTAATATTCTACCTGGCCACCAGTGTCCGGGTATCCTAAAACATTAGCTTGTGCAAAGTAGCCATGTGGAGAGAGGATCACAACATTGAACATCATAGGAATTGTGCTAAGAAATGTTTCCAAGGTGCTTGGATCAGGTGCCTCAAGTAGATCTAAGAGCAGGTGAATATTTCCGTGAACGCGCCCAGCCGTATCACCCCAGCCCTTGTCCAGTCCAAGCTCTTGAAATCTAAAACGCACTCAAAAGGAAAACAATCAGATCATTTACAAAAGTGATTCTCGTGATTATTATGATTCAAAGGATAGGATGAAGTATAATGGATTTACTTGTGATTAAACTCAAAGTATGGGGTGTCTTTAGGAATTCTCAAGAGATGTTCCTCTGCTTTCCTCAATGAAGATTGGAGAGCGGTGAGGCTGTGAATTCTATCATTCAGCATCATGCTCTGCATGCCATCGACGAGATTTAATACAAAGGATGTAACCAGCAACATGTGAAAATGTTACAGTTTTAGAGTTCATGTTGAGCTCATAGATCTTAGTAAGTTAAATGATAAAGGTATTCGAAAGAACTCACCATGCCCTTATAAGTATGCGCCTTTAGGAAATTAAGCAGTGGGTACAAGCTTTCCCTGTCATGAAACAACTTCGAAGAAAGATGACGATTAAGGAACTGAACTCCATTGCCAATGGACTTCGATAGTGTAGGACGAGGAAAAGAAGCATTGAAAGGCTCAAAGTCCAATTCCAAGACAAAGTTGCTTTCACAGCTGAACGGGAAAATGTGAAGATGAATTTAAAGATGAAGATAACAATTGCATCAAATTGCAAAACAATAGGAAGTTCCGGTCTTCAAAGCAAAGAACTAGTAACACTTACTCTCCATTCACAAGTTCCTCCTTAAACTGCAAGTACTCAGGCACACTCAATTCATCCACAGTCAGTTCATTCACATTCACTCTTAAGTATTCCCAAACTCCAGGCCTCGGGCGAATAGCAAGAGCAACTAGTGGTGGTACAACTATGGCTTCCTGCACCAGATAGATAGTGCATCATACCACCGAAAAACAATTAGATGCTAGTGAGCTAAATTTGGAGCAGATTGAGTCATATAATCAAACCTGTGCGGCTTTCACAACATATTCGAAAGCCTTCAGCTTCTGTTGATCGCCCTCAGATGCTACTGCCTCATATGCGGCCAACACCTGATGGGGTTGCAGTATCCCTTTGCCCTGGGCAACAAACCTGCAGATTGAAATCAAAGAACAAATGGAGTTTAGACAAATCTCTCTCGTGCAGAAGAAAGGGAAATTAGACTTACAGATCTAGATAATCACTTTCTCCTATATTAATAGTACTGATAAAAATCCTGTTACCCGGAAAGTATTTTAACTGATCCCAATGGTAAGAGATCAATTATAATGTTGCAAATCTTCATCTAAAATAGAATCAGATGGATGAACAACACGAAAAGAAATCTACATCACAAACTTGCTATCATCTTCACAATCAAGAGAAGATCCCAAGAGGTTTCATAGGAAAAAGGATTTTTCTCTTTGCGCAGCTAAGGTAAAAGTAAGATACTATTGATGAAAGTGGTGAAGAAGGGCCATCTGACGAGCGATTGAAAGACTAATCTTGAAACTAGCACAAATATAGTGTGGATCGCAGGCATGATTCTCATAAGGTTAGAGTGTGAATCACTAATCTATGAAGTATCCGCAAAAAAGACGTACAACTGGGCAAAATGGATTGAAATTTCGAAAAATTTCACAAAAATCTAAAGATAGAATGTGACGGAGAATTAACCTTGAAAAGATAGCCACCAATTCGTTTGGGTGAGCCGCTAGGGAGTCACCAAGGCGCTCCCGAAAGCTATGGATGCGATCGAGCCTGCCCTCAGCCATGACTTCTCACTTCCTCTCCTTCAAGCTTAAACACGCCACAGACTGCAAGATAACAAGAAAAATTAAAAGAGGAAGAAAGACACCAACTTAGGACTTTGCGTTATAAGCAGTTGACATATTTTACTATCATGGTTACTCGTTCCAACTGGAAGCTAAAACCCATTCAACAGTGGACCAGTTCCAAAAAAAATCCAATATAGTAGCCAAACAAAAGGATCCTCTTCAGTTGGACAATACAAAGACAGCATTGCTGATGAAAGGAAACGAAAAGCTTCCAAGATCGGTTCTTCTAACACAAGGAAAATTCATTCAAAACGCTAAACTTTCTCTGCCTTTTGAGTACCAGTTCCACAAAAACTCAAACCCTCTTCCGTTTGGGCAATACAAAAACAGCATTAATTACTGGTCCAAGGAAAAGGAAAAGGTCCAAGAGCGGTTCTTCTAACACAGAGAAAATTCATTCAAAAGGCTAAACTTTCTTTGTTCTTTGCACCAGTTTCACAAGGACTGCATTTATTGCTGATCAAAGAAAAAGAAATAAAAGGTCCAAGATGGGTTCTTGGAGAATTTTCTTGCATTCCAGAAGAAAAGTCTCCAAGAACCCATAAATTGGAACAAGAAGTTAATCAACTCTAGTACTACCAACAAGACCTCCTCCTTTTTTCGCGAGACAAAGATGGCTTTTACCCACAAAGAAAGGAACTTCTCTACCTTGCAGATCAACACAACAAAGATCCAAGCAAGAACATTATCACACTAACAATGTCGATGAACTCTATCAACAGTCAAAACTCTAAAAAAACAGCACCAAAAGAACCTTTCATAAAGAGAGACCTACCTTTACCTATTTCAACAGAGAATGCTAAAAGAAAAGAGAAGAGAGAAACAATAAACAAACCTAAATAAAAACAAGTATACGGAACGGAGATCAGTAGACGAATGGATGGATCAAACCCATGAGTTCCTCCCCATTATATAGAACACCAGGGAGGAGAAAAACTGCCACCTTTGGGGCTCTACAGTGCTCCTTCCCTGCTCCACTTCCTCTCTAGTCTCTATCTATGTGCGTCACTTTCCAAGAAGGCCCCTCACAAAACCACTATTCATACCTTCCTTGTTTTGGAGAACTCTCCACCAATGGAGATGAAGAATTAGACTATAATTAAGTATTTGGATTACCATTAGATGAGAACAGTGGGCTTAATTTGATGGGTTTGGGGGTTTCGTGTGTTTAAAGCATAATTAATTGGTGTCTCCTTTGTTTGGTGGTTTCGTTTGGTAGTTCTGTCTCCGGACGTGCACCTCGGCGAGTTAATTGCCATAAAAGAAACCGAGAAAAGAGACATCGAATTGTGACCGTCTATACTAGGCTTGATTTTAGAAACACGATTTTTACAAAAATGGATCGGATTCTCCACTATCCGTATGAGTCGAGTAATCGTATCTATAATTAGCTGGTTATATAAAGGTAGCAGCCACATTAAACTCCGTAATCTATGGATATTAAAATATTTAATAGGAATAAAGAGAGAAGCTTTTCCACTGCAAGAAATGTCCGATAATGGACGGCTGAGGGCGCGTCCACGTAAGAGTTCACTCCGGTTTTAAAATGTTCCCGCGAGCGCGCGCGGGGTCGACGCCGCGCCGACCCGGAACTGGAATTATCCATAGATTTCGAGCCGAAGGCGGGCGCCGATTAATCGCGGCTCCCCGTACAGTCAGCGCGGGAAACCCCGGGGAACATGATGAGCTGGCACCGTCGGTCGTGGACCACCGAGCCCGTGCCCTGACCAAACTATATGGTTGCCTGCCGGCCAAATCCAGGGGTCCCCCACGTGAGTGCTACTTGAGTTTTAGATTAATGTATCACGTATGGTTCGAACACGTAGCCTCTTGTCTAATACCATCAAACAAGGCGTTTGATTGGTAGAATCGTCTTGTGCATGGGAAGCATGCATCGGATTGTAAATGCACTTATCTGATTGTCTTTTGAATCAGTCCATACACTCTGATCTTATATGTGTGTTTCTGTATTGGGGCCCCCTGTCACCTGATAGAGTAACCATATGTTAGAACATAAATTATGTATAAAGGTCAAAATAGTCTAACATCAAGAATCATGAGGTTTGTGATTTAGTCCAACTCATTCGAACTATGTTTCAATAGAGGTGTCGAAGGTATAAAAAAATGGATGTGAAGTGTAAATGGAAGATGTGAAGTGGAAAATGGGAAGTGGTGGAAATGAATGATGAAAAGTCATGGAAAATGATAATAATGGGTGATGAATTATGCTAGAACTACTCCTATAAGAGATAGATCTACTCATATAAATAGAATTATGGTAGCACTACTCCTATGAATGAAATTATGGTAGCACTACATCTAGAAATGAAGAACTGGTTGCAGGAATTAAAAGGAATAAAAGCTTCATTGAGATAAATAATGCTACATTGATAAATATAAAAAGCTACATAAAAAGCTGGTTTGCTTTGGTGGTCGAGGGCCCTTTTTTCTTCATCTTCATGGTCTTTTATAGAGTTTCTGATAACTACCTTGAAACCACCCAAATCATCCACTGCAACTGTCAGAACTGAATCTGAAACCGTGAGAAATGCATAACTGGACGACATCTTCATTTATTTACGAAACTATCATAAGATAGAGTGTCTTGTATTCCACTGCAATTTGGCCGATAATAACCTTGGAATTTGATAAAACTCTGAACATGAAAGTTATAGGTTTTTGAATTCTCTTTCCATCGGTCCAAAAACCAACTCATTTGGATATCGTATGAGAACGTTATGACAAAAATAGTCGAACTATATTGATGTCTTATTAAAATAATCAGTCAAAATATGTTCGATGGGCAAATGGATGATGACATCGGCCATTCTTTGGACGATGACATTTAAAATATCGGTCATTATTTACTATTTTATCACTGGCACTTCAACTGCCAGTTTGACATAGTAAACGATGGAATATGAAGATCTTGTCAACATCAAAGTGGTAGATCTTTTCGTCTTATTTCCTATCGTTCAAGAATCGCCTAATTTGGATACTTGGTCTAAAAGTTATGGGTAAAATACTTCAGCTGTGTCAAAACTAAAGTATTTATTGGCCGATTGACAATTTTTACAAAATTACCATTGATCTTGTTAATCGCCCAAATGACTTTTGGATATGGTTATATTTATGACTAACACCATCATCTCGCCTCACCTCCCTCATAACTCCCTACTAACCCTCCTTTCTCCCCCACTAACTCCCCCCACTATTACCCCCTCAACGTAGGCTCCATTTAGGATAACCCCTTCCATGTAGGGTCCATTTAGGATAAAACCCTCCACATAAGCTCCATGCAAAACAACATGATCGTTAGTTTATAATCATCCTGTCATATAAGAATGATGTGTATATATGTATATCTATATCTATATTTATATATGTATGTGTATATATATAGATATAAATATACATATAAATTTTTAATGTATATATATATTAAATTTTAACTTTTATTGCATAATTATGTGAACATTATATATATTATTTAGATTAAAATAATATAATGACTTTATTGAGATTAAAATAATGTTTCACATAATTTTAATATTTACATAACTTTATTCAATATATTTTAATATGTTCACGAGGTGTATAAGAGATGCACCACATATAGGTGCATTGCGTGAAACGGCCATTTTGGTTGTTTCATATTATTTACGATTTGGCTTCAAAAATGCATCGCACGATGCATGGTGAACCAAATATGGGATCATGAATCATGGTGCATCGCGACGCAATGCACCTTGATTCATGCCAACCAAACGGACCAATACCTTTCAGCGCGATGCACCCTGATTCATGCCAACCAAACGGACCCAAAGTGACTCCAACGCGATGTACCCTGATTCAGGGCAACCAAACTGACCCTATACCTTTAGCTTGCTCCAGGGTTCCTTGTTTAATATGCCCAGTCTTACATCATATTTTGTATTATAGCCATCATCTCGCACCATAAAAAGCCGCAGCTCGGCGCTTGCTTTCATCCGGACTATGGGCGTGTTTGGTTGGGCGGAGTGGGGGTTGGAGTTAGTTCCCATGAAGTCACTCAAGCTAGTTAGCGTGTTTGATTGAGTGCGAAATGGTTGAAGTGGGTTGAATTGAGTTCGAACTTGGATTCGTTTTTTTGCCTACCACTTCACAAAGTGACTCCAGTGCGATGTACCCTGATTCATTCCAATCAAACTGACCCTATAGGCTATACCTTTAGCTTGCTTCAGGATTCCTTGTTTAATCTGCCTGATCTTACATCATATTTTGTATTATGGCCATCATCTTGCACCATAAAGCCGCAGCTCGGCCCTCGCTTTCACCCGGACTATGGCAGTGTTTGGTTGGGCGGAGTGGGGGTCGGAGTTAGCCCCCTACGAAGTCACTCAAGTCAGCTAACGTGTTTGATTGAGTGCGAAATGATTGAAGTGGATTGAACTGCACTTGGATTCAATTTATGCCCATCACTTCACAGAGCGACTCCAGCCAAAAAATAGCTCTGAAGTCGCTGAGGTAACCCCAGTCCAACATTCAATTATTTCCCAACTACTTCTAAAACATTTCCATCCATAGATCGTCAATAAAAGAGTCAGATTGTGTGGATTCTCTTTTTTCCTTTCAGTAGATTAGTAATATGGGAGATTTGACTACGAGACCAATCCAATAGCGGTTGCACGTTTTTCGATGACCCCGGAAACGTTTGAATCACGTCTAAAAAAGAGTAAACGGGTCCCGCCATGCTGTGGAGTCTCGTGGATGAGTGCGTGTACATCGGTCTTAAACGTGCTCCGACGGGTCGTACGAGAACGTTTGGGTCGCACCTTAAAGTAAAGGGGTCCCGCCACGTTTGTGGAGCCTCGCGGAGGAGTGAAAGGACGTGAAAGGTAAACTACAAAGATGCACTGCCAATCATGGTGTCTCCCAAAGAGACACAAATATTAGTATCAAAGCTTATCGTTGTGAAATCATAGCAATTAGCTACAAAGGTATGTATCAAAGGACCCTTGGCTTTAATGGTTTGTTTGGATGAAAGCTTCAAAGAAGTAGGAATGTTTCTATTATGTGTAGATAAAGAAATAGGTTGCACATGGAACTGTTGTATTAGGATGCATGGAGAGTGGAAAGGTGTGCTGGCCATGCCACGAGTAGTGGACCATTTTACTGGATGGGGCAATGAATATGCGTAAAGGGTCTGTTTGGGCATGTGTTCATGTCGCATAAATGCATTTTTTTATTTTAGACCAAACGCAGTTGCGTTCACAAAAATCCTCATTTGAAAATAATAACAGACTGATAGGACCACACCAAAACTGCGTTAGAGACGAAGCAGTTTTTTGGTGCTTCCATTTGACCGCACCTTGGTTGTGGCGTAACAAACATAAAAACTAAATAACAAACTAATATTTTACATCATACATTTGAAAATAAACGCACACCCAAACAACAAATTACATGAACACGTTTTTCTATCATAGTTATTAACGTGTCATACCAAATAGTTTTTAAGCCGTTACCGCACTCACTACAGTTTACAAACACACCAAACCTCACAACGGTCATAAAAAACACAACACATCCAAACAAAGCCTAAATTTATTACCGAAGTTTGTTTGTTTTAATTGTTTAGTAGATTATGGACTATTTTTCCTATTTTTTTCTAACAGAAAAAAAAAGTTTGGTTTAAACTGAGGATTGTGCTAAAGCCTAGATGGCATCAAAGCTTACTATCATGAAAATAAATAAAAGAGAAAGGAAACACTAAAATGTGCACAAATTCCACGTCGGCAATAGACTTATATATCTCTATTTTTCTTATCTTCTAGTTCAAAATTTGGTGAAAGAAAAATAGAGGTTTAATGCAATAAAATTTCTTGCATGATGTATCTTCACTAAGCCATCATCCACATCAATATGAGACATGGGTGTCAAATACATGAAGTGATTTCTGTGTAGAATTGGCCCACTTTACATCTTTGGTGTCTCTTTTTTCAAATGTTGGTGATTATTTTCAAATGTTGCATCGATCAGGCTGGACCCAATATAAAGGTAGAACTTTGTTTTCAAATGACAGTACAGTAAGATAGGAAAACCTAAATTTAGGTCATTTTCTTCCCAAAACTAGAGTTGGGCATGGCTATAATATAATTTAATTTAATTAGTAATGGGCCTACAATTCCTAGCTAACCACTAAAGTTGGTGGATTCCGCTACAACAACTGCCCCTGATCCATCATCGCTTGGAACTTAAGTTGCTTCTTCAACGGACATAACAAATAGTCCCAAGTCTTATCACCCAGCCAACGACCAGAAAAAACTAATAAGAATTCCAGCTAATTATAATGTGCTTTTATGTTTGATAAAGACTTCCAATATTTATGGATATGGATCTGGATCTGGATATGGATAGAATTAGTTTTAAGTTTTAAGGTGGGATGTCAACATCTAGACCTGCTAAAATTGATTGGATACGTTGTTTAGAATGTGGGGTCTGATTATTCCGGACTCTACTACTAGGTCGACTACATTATACTACGTAGAGCTGTACGGCGGTCGAAACACCAGGACATGAGGATTTATATGAGCGGTCATTATATATAACCTGTAATCAGCATTGAAGAAAAAAGGGCCCCAGAAATCACTAATAATGACTCTAGTAAGCAAATAACACTCACACACTAAGTATCAGCAATTAAATAACAATGGAAGCTTATAAACTATCTCACGAATTAAGAAGACAACCGTATTCTATCACACATACAGGAAGATTTTTACGTGAAAACCCAATCGGGAAAAAACCACGGGTCCTCTATCGGAGACCTCCCAAATCTTGCACTACTGATAGAAGAAGTACAGATGTATAGACAACTTGTTCACCAATTTAAGTTGCTCTACTGTACTTATCTTTGATGATATAACACCCCATCCTCATGATGCTATCAGGTGCTCCTCTCCCACGCTTGGTTGAGGAAAGCTTGAAGAATCCTATCTTCAACAACTCATCCGGTTCCTTGGAATCCACCAAGGATGAAGGAATCCTCCTCTTCAGCTTGAAGAATCCTGTCTTCGGCAGCTCATCCGGTTCCTTGGAATCCAAGGGTGAAGGAATCCACCTTCACTTCGCCTGCTCCTCTCCCACTCTTGGATGAGGAAAGCTATTTGAATCTCTCTATCTTTTCCGCAGTTCACCTCGTTGCCCTCAACTTCTCTTTTACTCATATAAATCCCAAAAGCTTTTTCTATTTTGACTTGACCGGCTGGTCTCTTTCTTCAGCACTGAGCCAAAGCTTTGCTGTCAGGCTTTTTTCCTTGAGCAGACCACTTGGACAAAAGCAGTTACTCATCTATTGAGTAGGCTGCTAGACCACCAAGCCATTTTGAAGCCTCTGTCACACATGGGTATCTGGTCTTGATGTATAACTCCAGCCGGATTGACTTATGGGCTTTTAAGACACAAAAGCTTTCTTCTTTGAAAACTCCAGCTGTCTACTGTTCTGCACCTTATATATTGTTGGTCCTCTGGCTGCCTCATTCCACCTTGAGATATTTCTGCAACCTTGACTGCTAGACATCTATCTGCTTCATTTTGGCTATTGCTATTACAATGAAGGTGTCCTAGTTACACACCAATGCACTAATCAAGTTTTAATCACAAATAGTCAATTACATAACTTACAATCTCCCTCTTTGACTATTTGTGACAAAACATATACAATCTCAGCATTATATAATCAGACTTAGTAACCGAGCCAGAACTTTGTAATCTGCACAAAAACAATTACAAGGACTAGCTCCATAGGTAAAAGATATGCTCATCAATTAGAAGCTGTCCAGAATCTTATGACCAGAGCATTCATAAGAATATATGCGGGGTCAAGCAGAAAAGACAGAGTAGAGCAGCGACCCAGTAGTCAAAACATTTCAACCATCTTTACCTTAAATCCAAGCATGCAACTGACCAGTTTCAGATAAACCAGGAGCTTTGGATAAGCTAACAGATAATGCATAAGTTCAGGTAGCAGTAGAGAGCAAGTAATACCGGATTTTACCATGTAATCTAGAGGTCAGCACAAGTGTGTGTGTGAAGATCTTTCTCAAAAACAGGATACACACATGCAAAGGAGATGAACAGGAGGCTTCATACTATCAGTATGATAGAACTAGAGACCATGATCACCAATAGTGAGAAGGCAGGATACTTCTTAAGTAATCTCTGGAACGGACTGTGCAATGTCTAACCTTCTTAAGCTCAAGACTAATCCTTTTAATGAGTGTTGGGTCAATGGCACCCAATCCAGTTGGCTCGGGGCATTAGGTTTTGAGAGACCCTTGCAGACTTAATAACTCAGATTAGCTTGGCTACAAGGCAAGACTAGTCAGACAGAGAAACTTAAGCAAAGGCACAGAACAATTTTTTTTTTTTTGAATTAAAATGCCAATAAATTCGACAGCTGGGCCTTCACTTAGCAGGCAAATACCAACTTTCCACATGAGCCTATTTAAAGCTCACACAACAAAGTCATGCTGCTCAGTCTTGTTCATAATGATATATGAACACCAACTCATCAAAAAAGATATGCATGACCTGGAAATGAGAAAGACATGTGAGAAGCAGGTGCTTGACAAAGTACACTTAGTAAGTAGCACAGCAGAGGAACAAAGAGAGACTTTGTACACTAACAAAAACACCAAGTGAAGGGCAAGCTAGACAACAACTAACACTACCGTCAGATTTTACTCAAACAAATGAGATTCACTAGGAATGACAATACGAAGGCAAGAAATAGAGACAGTCATGTAGAGAAAAACAATTCAACAACGAGAAGACATGTCACACTCAACATTCTAAAGCAATAATTTTCAAAGAAGATAAAGACACTTGTTTCAAAACTCAAGTAAAACTAAATATGTGTATATATAGATATTTATGAATATATGCCTAGTGTATATGAGTAATAGCTAGGCTTGGAAAAGAGCAACAAAATCAGTCAGAAGAATGAACCCCTGATGGAGTCCTGAGGCAAGCTGTTCCATGAACCTTTGAGAACTTCAGAGAGTTCTCTATATCACAATTTTTGTTGCCACAGGTAGAGAGGTATTTGATGTTTGCTCTATTTCCTTCTTCCCTTGAGCCATCCCATGAGAAGTCAACTGGGGACCTACAATAGCATCACATCCATTCAAATTAGTACCAATCATGCAAGTAAATCCTTTTCTAACCCAAACATATTTCAATTTTTGGGTCTCTTGAATCCAGGTGACTTTTGGTGCTGAAGTGCTAGGTATATGTCCTTTCAAGGCTTGAAATTTGTTCTGACTTCTAATCGTGCTTCTAATATGGGAATTTCTTCTTGTTATGCCCATGTTAGGATAGGATCTAGACAGTCCATAGAGAGCATAGCAATTAGGTCTAATGTGCCCTATTTTCCCACAATGATGACAGATAGGTATGTATGTGTAGAAATGAGTGACATGGTTTTGTGAGTTGTGCTGTCTAGAGCTTGAGATACCTACAGGAACTTGATCATGAGATCTATAAGTAGGTTTAGAATTTGTGACAAAATTCTTGTGCAGTAGCTTATCCTCCTTCATACAATTGTCAACAGTTTGAGCAGGAGAAGATTCAGTTTTAGATATATCTTTACCTTTTACAAAGACAATTGGTTTAAAAGGTTTCTCACCTTTGTTGTAACTCTGAGAAGACTCACCCACAAATCCAATGCCTCCTTTTGAGGCTAGAGATCGTTGCTTACTCAGAATTTCATCCAATTTCTTGGACCCTGAATTCATCTTTTCAAGAGCAGTGTTAACAACAGTTAAATCACATTCCAAGACAAAGCATTTTTCAGTCCACAACTCTATTGAAGCAATAGCACTAGAGAGTTCTTCTTCTAACCTTTTTATTTTAGACAAGTAATTATCACTTGAACCTTGTGCCGATTCTATTGAGTTGGAGATCCTTTTCATTTCACTTTTTAAAACTTCATTTTCTTTTTCAGATTTCTGTAACTTCTCTTGAAGCGAAATGTTGATATTACTCAAGTTTGAGCATCCTGCTATATTACCAGATAAAGTTATACTTACCTCATGTTCTTCATGCTGAGTAATCTCTTCTTCGTAGGGGGTGTACCTTGCTGAGAAGGCAATCTGATTCTCTTCATCATTGTGATCTTCACCACCATCTGATTCAACTGAGGAGTCTGTATCATCCCATGTTGCTTTTAGTGCTTTCTTCCTCAGTTTGTTTGCACACTCATTGGCCAAGTGCCCAAAACCCTGACACTCATAGCACTTGACTTTATCAAGGTCTCTTTCAGTGAATCTCTTGGCAGCAGGAAATTTATCTTTCTTTCCTTGGACATTTTTTACACCAAAATTCTTTTCAAGATCCTTTCTATAGAACTTCTTGAACTTCCTCACAATGAGAGCCATTTGTTCATCATCATCAGACTTTTCTTTGTGAGCTTTCAGAGCTATTCCTTTGTGCTTTTCTGATCCTAGGTAGTTTGCTTCATAAGTCTGCATAGATCCAACAAGCTCTTCAACTTTGATAGAGTCAACATCCTTGCTTTCTTCTATAGCTATGACTTTTGCTCGAAATCTTTCTGGGAGTGAACGTAGAATCTTCCTTACTACCTTTGATGAAGGCATTGATTCACCAAGATTGAAACTAGAGTTAACAACATCAGTTAATTTGGCATAGAATTCATCAAATGTTTCATCTTCTTCCATCTTCAATCCTTCAAAGGTACTTGTTAACCTTTGCAACTTTGCTATCTTGACTGCAGGGGTACCTTCATGAGTGATCTCAAGTTTCTCCCAAGCATTTTTAGCTACTTCACAATTTGAAATTCTTCGAAATTCACTAGGACTAACAGCACTAAAGATTGCATTGATAGCTCTACTATTCCAGACACACTCACTCTGTTCAATTGATGTCCACTCCTCAATGGGCTTGGGAACTCGCACATCATTCAACATCACAGTAGGCTCTTCCCATCCTCTCACAACTGATATGGGCTCGCATCCTAGCCTACCAATAGGAGTAGTTTGAGCCATCGAAGAGAGGTGGCCTTGAGCTGGAACCTCCTTCTTTGGGAAAATCCATCAAACACCTGAGGGGTCAGATCTCACTCAAGGAAGCTAGATTAGCAACTAGCAGGAGAGTGCCTGCTCTGATACCAATTGAAGAAAAAGGACCCCTAGAAATCACTAATACTGACTCTAGTAAGCAAATAACACTCACACACTAAGTATCAGCAATTAAATAACAATGGCAGCTTATAAACTATCTCACGGACATAACGTCGAACACATGAGGAGCTGATCGGGTGTGTGGTGTGATTGCCTAGTTGTAGCAGTGAAGTAAGAAGACAACTGTATTCTATCACACATATAGGAAGATTTTAACGTGGAAACCCAACCGGGAAAAAACCACGGGTCCTCTATTGGAGACCACCCAAATCTTGCACTACTGATAGAAGAAGTACAGATGCATAGACAACTTATTCACCAATTTAAGTTGCTCTACTGTACTTATCTTTGATGATATAACACCCCATCCTCATGATGCTATCAGGTGCTCCTCTCCCACGCTTGGTTGAGGAAAGCTTGAAGAATCCTATCTTCAACAACTCATCCGGTTCCTTGGAATCCACCAAGGATGAAGGAATCCTCCTTCTCTTCAGCTTGAAGAATCCTGTCTTCGGCAGCTCATCCGGTTCCTTGGAATCCACCAAGGGTGAAGGAATCCACCTTTACTTCGCCTGCTCCTCTCCCACTCTTGGATGAGGAAAGCTATTTGAATCTCTCTGTCTTTGTTCACCTCGTTGCCCTCAGCTTCTCTTTTACTCATATAAATCCCAAAAGCTTTTTCTATTTTGACTTGACCGGCTGGTCTCTTTCTTCAACACTGAGCCAAAGCTTTGTTGTCAGGCTTTTTTCCTTGAGCAGACCACTTGGACAAAAGCAGTTACTCATCTATTGAGTAGGCTGCTAGACCACCAAGCCATTTTGAAGCCTCTGTCACACATGGGTATATGGTCTTGATGTATAACCCCAGCCGGATTGACTTATGGGCTTTTAAGACACAAAAGCTTTCTTCTTTGAAGACTCCAGCTGTCTACTGTTCTGCACCTTATATACTGTTGGTCCTCTGGCTGCCTCATTCCACCTTGAGATATTTCTGCAACCTTGACTGCTAGACATCTATCTGCTTCATTTTGGCTATTGCTATTACAATGAAGGTGTCCTAGTTACACACCAATGCACTAATCAAGTTTTAATCACAAATAGTCAATTACATAACTTACAAGCATCTTTGCCTATGATAGTGAAAAACCTCCATGGAGCGACTCCATGGACATAGTCTTATTTTGGGTGAATCACGTAAAAATCTTGTGTTCGTGATGTACTTATTTGTATTTCTTCTCTACTAAATTCTTAAATACAGGTCGAGCAATCAAGTTGTACATAGATGTATTGGAGCTGCATGCATGTATTCATTTATTTTTATCCCCACATAAAGATAAAATATGATCCTATCACAATCAAAAAAATTTAATGTTTTAAATTAGTTTATCCACCAAGCAACACAAACATAAGTAAGTATAAATCTTTAACTCCTAAAATTGATAATATCTGTAGGCCGTTAGAAGTATTAAAAAGACGACATGAACAAACAGTAAAGGCTTTGTCTTTATTTGAATTAAATCGAAAGGTTAATAACCTAAAAGAATAAATTAAAAACATTAGAGAAGAAAATAAATTTATTCCCTCTATGCTTAGTAGTTCTTAGGAATCGATTCATGAATCAATACATGAACCATGATCATATTCGGAACATCCAAATGATTTATTACAAATTTTACAACAAATTACCTCACAAAAATGGTATATTGAGATAACTTTGGTAATATCAGATCAAGTGGTTATACCCAACTTGATTGCACTAATTGATAGTGGTGCTGATTTAAATTGCATACGATGATGAATAGTACTCTCTCTGGACTTTGAGAAAACCACTCGGCAACTTAGTGGGGCAAATGGAAATAAGTTTGAAGTTAATTATAAACTTTCAAAAGCATATATTTGTGCAAGTAATAACACATGCATCCCAACACCATTTGTGTTGATAAAAAATTTATCTCAACATATAATACTGGGAACACCATTTTTCATAATATAATGCTAATTCAAACAATAGACTCTTCGAGTATTAATGCTACATATGAAAGAAAATAAATTAAGTTTGATTTTATCTCTGAACCTCATACAAAAATCTTGAATGAGGTGAAAGATATTATTTTAAAAGAAAAATAAATAAGCTTTTTTAAAGAAAAATATCTTTTGTTCGAATTAAAGAACAACTGGTAAAACCAAAGACAATAACCTTAATAGATCAAATAGAAAAAAAAAGGTTTCAATTTTCAGTTTGTGGTACTACCCCAAATGTATTCTAAGATAGGAAGCAACACATTGTTACTCTTCCTTACTAATAGAATTTTGATGAGAAACATATTGATAAAGATGATATATCATCAATGGATGATTCTGAAAAATTGAGATAAAGATAGTTGGATAATAATTTTTTCCAGTCGAGGCTAATAAGCCAAGAGGAAGGATGCCGGCTTTGCTGGCACAAAAAGAAGTAAATTTTGAGTATAGGCATCCAAATGATGATGTCAAACATACAACGACATATAGCAAATGCACAATTAAAAGTGTACTATCTCCCAGAGAGTGGGGTCTGAGCATCCACAAAGCCATTCAAATGAAGATAGGCAAAGAAATGAGTACCTTCAATTACTGAGAATCCCAAAATGTTTTTTATCAAGTATTCTGGTTTGATAATCCAAAGCAAAAGCATACTTGGTTCTTTAAATTATGTCTCAAAATTCTCAAAATTGAATTACCCACTTGGTTCTATGATTGGTGGTTCAAATTTGGAGTTGATCTGGCAATTTTACCAGAACCAATTGCAAATTTATACAATCAATGGGTAGAATCTCACCATGTGATTCACTACATGAGTGAAGAAGAAATGCTTGAAGGTTTATATCAGCTTTATTTATTCACATAAATAGAAATTTCCTGAATCTGGAAATTCACTATTAAGACAGGATATGATAATCTTCATCTCCATTGTCTTAAAAGAAAATTCCACATCAAATGGCGAGAAAAAATTGATATCAATCAAAAGATTGAAGAAATGAAATCATATAGAAGAATCAAGAAATACTTGATCAGAATATCTCTCCGGAGGCACATGTAGAAAATCCTTTTGCCAAAGTAAAAAGAATGTTACGGAGGAAATATTCTCAAGCCTCAGAAATAGAAATTAAGCAAAAATGCCTAAACCACATGAAAAAGCAAATAACATACACTTTTGATGTGTCAAATAAGACCTCAAGCTGTAGCATGCAAGATGCTTAAGATCCGAATGAAGATGAACGAGGACCAGATTTCTAACATAATCTACTACATGAACAAATTCTTTCTAACAAAGCATCAACCACTAGGCCAAATCCTATCGGGGCCAGAAGTTGTAAACATGTTAGAACCCACACGTGACTTAGACACCTGTAAAATATCCAGCACACGAAGTGGTGGAGCCCGGTGGAGCCCGTGCGACATCAATTTCAACAGCGTCAGCCGAAAGAATCCAAATTGGATTCGAAAGTCAAAATTGTAATAGTGAAGAATAGTGTAGAATAGTGTAGCATAGTGCAGAATAGTACAGGATAGTGCAGAATAGTACATCATAGTGTTGCACAATAAAATAGTTGAGATGTCGGCTCAATTATGAGGAAGCGAAAGCATCATCCTCTCCCTTCCTCTATAAAAGCTGAACCCCTTAAGCCTCTCGGCATCGCTCAACCGCCGAAGCTCTCTATTTCTTTTGCTCTCCCTCTCTTCTCTCGTGCGTTACCCTATCTCTCTCTTCTTACCTATTATGTAAAAACTTTATATATATAAATGATGACTCTCTAGAGGAAACTCATTTAATAGCTCATGGTCTTCTAAAATTGCAAGTGTCTATGTCTTTTCTAATTTACTTTCTTAATTTCTGCTTAAATTATGGTTTGATTCATCCACACTTTCTATATACTACATCCGCACTATCATATCCTCCATTCTAATGATTGGTATCAGAGCCCCTCTCATGCGGGAGTAGTGATCTATATAGATTTAATGGTGCAGTTTAATATTTTTTGAAGTATTTTCTTATATTTTCTTTCTATTTTATTTACACTCTTTATATGATGATATGATCGAAGTCGTGTGGTCTTTAGTCTATCTTAGGTTTATGATGTATTTCGTGGATCGTCATCAAAGTCGTGTTGAGCACCATTGAGCTGAGGATATGGCGTTTTAGGTAACTCTCGTAAACTGTTGACAAACGAGTAGAAGAAATCAGAGTCTAGGATGGATCAAAGTTGATGTAAAACATTGACTGATTATGCATCACAATAAAAAAGACAAGTAAAGATTAGAAAGGAATATATAAGATCTTTCTTCTTTTAATATTAATCTATTATGATTGAGTCTGCACATCGTGAGCATGACATTTTCTTCAAAAATTACTCGAAATATGAGTAAAAAATTGAAAAATATCAAATTAACATAATTTCCCACATAATTAGACTCACTTAATGAGTGTTCTATTTTGGATGTCCCAAATAGGGAAATTTACAAGGTCAAATTCCTAGATTTAAAATCATTGATAGTGATAAAAACTGTCGAAAGGATAGTATCAGTCGATCAAGAAGATCAGACACTTAATCTTCTATCAGAAAATGATATCCAAAATTATATGGATAAATACAACTATATCCATATTGGATTAATTCAAGTGGCTAATAAACCACTCACACTTCCAGGATTAAATGCATCAATCATGTCATGTTTAAGGGACGCTAGATGCTTAAATTGGACACAATCTCTAATGAGAGTTATGGAGACCAGTTTAAGTCATTCTCCACTATATTTCAATGTATACCCAAATTTAAATTTAAGCCTGTCATTGACACACCCACATATATTAGAAGTGTCCAATCTTAATATAAAGTATCATGGATATGAATTCCTACCACAATTAGAAATGATAGCAATAATCTATCATATTCAACTGTTTTTTTTTTCTTTTTCACATTCCTGGTCGGTAGTTCTCATGCAACCAAATAGACTTCATTTTTAATTTGCGCTTCTCTCTATTGGATATTTGGACTACAATCTTGCGGATCCCTCGTTGGGTTGATTTGCTGGCAAGTAAAAGCCTGGTTATACAGCCCATCGATCCAACGGCCCGCATTGGCACATCGGAGATCTATGTCCTTTGAGCCCTCCATCGCCGACTCTCTAGTCTAGACTAGGGTTTTCCCTCCGCTCTCATCCAGCACCCTCCACGGCTCCAAGCTCGCTTAGGGTTTTGGTTGTCATTCTCTAGAGGCTTGGATTCCGCGATGGGGAGGGATCGAGAGACCCAGCAGCAGCAGCAAGTCTCCTACACGATGGAGCAGCTCGTCGCCGTGAACCCTTACAACCCCGACATCCTCCCCGACCTCGAGAACTACGTCAACGAGCAGGTGAGATCATCCTATACCTTCCACTCGTAATGTCTTCAGCGGCATCTGTTTATTGGTGGGGTATTGGAATCTTCTTGGAACTCTTGTTGCGATTCGGATTACATACTATAGTCGATAAAAAGGTTGGGATGTGGATTTGAAGTTGTTAATAAGAAAAAAAAAGTAATTTTGAGAGAACCATATGCATTACTTTGACTTGCATTTGGAATATTGCTGAATTTTTTTGTGATCCATCGTTGCGAATATAGGCTCCGTGATAATTTTCTTGAAATGGTTTAGTTTCTGAAAATTTAAGGTTTTTTGGGAATCCGTTACCAGTTAGAACGTTATACTTCAAAATTCCTTCATACTATATTATAAGATACTCTCTCGCGCCCCTTCCGACCTCTCCTTGCAATTTCTTAGCGTTTCATCCATATCACTTCTTTCTTTAATACTTGGCCCTTTGGCGGAGATTAGTGCGATGATTTGATGGAGATTAGTGCGATGAACATGAAGAAGGGTATGCGTCTATGAGGTCAGTGAACTGTTTTGCCTTGATTGCAGAAAGTGACCAACACTGTCAAAGCAAGTTCTACAATATCCCATCGGTGGAATAGATTTTCCACCTTTCCTCCTTGAGGTTGGGGGTTCTGAATATATTTTCAGATCTTTAAATGGAAAGTATGATATTCATGGCATGGGCTCGTTTCATGAAATTTTTCATGTTTGTGGAGGTGATGTAGAATTAGAATGAGAGCATAAAATCTCACTGTAAAACATCAAACAAGATTATATGCAATAGCGAAGCATTATATGACCACCAAACAAAATGGTGGAATAACTTCATAGACTGTCCGAATCTGACTATGTTCCTGGCATATATTCGGTTTAGTTTCTTATGTGTCAGCAATAGCTGGTCCTATTGGCCTCTAGAAAATTTAACTCCACACTGTCCAAGAACTTTCAAGTTGCCATTTATGGAATTTCGAGTACTTAAAAGCTGAAAGTCCTTCATGATTTCTGACCGTTGCCGATAAACCTATGAGTATTCTCATGACTCAACTGCGATTTATTGCCCTTGAATCTTCTTGGTTACATTCTCCTGACTCTGCATGTTGACCAAATGATGTCTCATACTTACATAGTGCCTTTTTTCAATTACAATGCAGGTCTCTTCTCAAATCTACAGTTTGGATGCAAATCTCTGTCTTCTTCGGCTTTATCAGGTCAAAACAAAATCATATGCTTCATCTATCTGGAGCGCTGTTTTCTGCTTATTGTAGCTATTATATTCTGAAATTGTCCTTCGAATTTGCAGTTTGAACCAGAGCGAATGAGCGTCCAGATCATTGCACGAATTTTGATAAAGGTCCAGTTTTGACTAAAAGAACCAATTGGAGTATTTATATGGCACAATGTTCCCTTGATATTTCCTCTTTTGTTTGTTGCTAAAATGTTCTCATGGCATAACAGGCTCTCATGGCGATGCCAGCCCCAGACTTTAACCTCTGCCTCTTTCTAATCCCTGAGCAAGTGGTATGACTGACTTCCTAGCTTGGATGGAACATGAATTTCTTTGTATACACTCCTTAAATCCTTTTTGGAAATATGAATGTTCGTGATGCATGCATCCAATGCTAAGTTTGTGTGTTTCACTAAGTAATCTTGTGCAGATATTGTATGATTGACTTTGTTAACAGAGAAGGCACTCTTTTATGCCTACATGTCAGAAATATTGAGATATGAATTCATCATTTTGGTTGCAAAACAGTACTATCCAGTCCAGCAGAAATCTTGGGAGAGAGTCTGTGTGGGGAAAATTGCACTTTCATATAGAGTATCAAAGAATCCCTATGTCGTCTTCACTACATGAACGTTATCGAGAGATGCTGCAATTAGTTGATAGGCTTCAATTCATAGGCGACACTTTGTCGTTCCTGCGCGTTGTAATTTTAACTCGTCAATTTACCTTCCAGATTTCTTTAGTTACCTCTCAAATCAATTTGCTTTGTTTTGTTTATATGTATCATTATTCTCATTCTACATTATAGTCATTTACGCCAATCATATTTGTTTTACACCTTTTGGTGCATCTGATACAATCCTCCTTTATGTTTGTAAACCATCAGCAAATGGAGGAACAGTTCAAGACACTCATTGTTCTGTCCCACTATCTGGAGGTTTGTGGATCTTTTTGTACTTACAGAATGCTATTTTTTAAAAGAAGCAAACTTTGCTGTATTATTTTGCTCTAAAGCACTGTAGTCCCCCAGACAGCAAGATTTCGTCAGTTCTGGGATGAAGCAGCGAAGAACCGCAATATCCTCGAAGTTGTTCCAGGTCAGAAAATTGTTCTTTTTTTACCCTCTCGTCAGAGCTGGCTTAATCAAGATAGTTTGGTTTTGGCTTACGGATTCTAGCCCATCCAACATTCTTTATACCTTTTTCCTCACCCATTCGTGGGCTCCCCTTGGTACAAATCTGATGCAACTTAGGTGATAAATCATGTAACACATGCGTGCACTATTATTGTACTCTCCGTGACTTCTAAACAATCATGTGTGCACTATTATTGTCCGATATGAATGGCATATGTAATCCAGCATATGAAAGCCAATATTGTGAATGTGCTTGCCTGTTCAATAAGGAGCAGTGAACCTTTTGTTCCTGGTGTTTCTTTCCAGCCCTAATAGCCATAATAATAAATCATCCTAAAGTTTCTGGACACGTGTCAGCAGGATTTTAGAAAATGTTTGTCCTTTTGTTACTATGCTGTTACTTTCTGTGTCTTAGACACCAAGAATGCTTCTATAGACTATATCGATTGGATGGATAGACCATTTTGTCTGCCAATTAGAAAATGTGCAGATGCACATCAGCACATGTATCTCGAAATTGCTTCCTGTTGTTGTCCACTATGTATCATCTCAGCTAAAACATTTCTTGTGCAGATGAAACTCGCACTTTTGCTTGTTGTTTTTTCTTTTTCTTTTTTCTTTTTTTTTGGTTCTATTTGACCAAATAGCTGTCATGACTTGCCTGAGATAAACTGCAGGTTTTGAGCAAGCTATCCAAGCTTATGCAATTCATGTCCTTTCCTTGACTTACCAGAAGGTTCCTAGGCCTGTGCTTGCAGAGGTAACATGCAGGAAGTCCTTATCTCTAATTTTTACTGTTAAATTTATGGAATGGGCCAATACCGCATTGTCAGTTTCGGAATATGTGCCCCAGATTAGCTTCTTTTCTGGTATATGTGGTTTACTGGTTAATACTGTGGATGAAGCAAAACTGCACCTAGATACAATGGGAGGTGCTTCCTTCGAAAACATTTTGTGCTTGGTTTGCACACTTTTTTTCCTTTCGTCTCTTTTACTGTGATTTGATTCTCCATCTGCATTCAGTTTTTTGATATTCAATTGGCTTTACATATATTCTTTCAGCCCTAAGCTGCCTTTGAATTCTAACCTTTTTTTTCATTGTGCTGGTAATGACGTGAAACTACTTACTTCATCTTAGCTTCTCATTGCTCGTCTTTGCTATGTTCCCTCGTTTCTTTGCTTTCTTGAAATTTATTGCTCAAGCTCATATCACTATATTAGACATCAAAGAATTGTTTCGTTAGTTATCTTCAGTTCCTATGAGTGCACGCCAGCATTTGAGATTTTGTCTCATGATATGAGTTGACCAACCTGTATAGTGCCATACTTTTGAGTTTATTAGTTATTTGATTAAGTTTTGAGCTTTGATTACGTAAAATTAGTTAGAAGAATTTCTTCTTGAAATGTTTTCATCACTGTGTTTTGTTTTGAAAGATGTCTTCCACTTCTGCAAGATGCATATCTTAGTTGAACAGATTATGATATCTCGAACTGTTATAATTAGTTTGGATTATAAGATTTTGGTCAATGTTGACTAGTTCTCATAGAACTTTTCCATTTTAGAAGTTATAACCTCAGTTTAATCCAGTGCTCTGACACTGGACCTTTGCCTGAAAGCTATTGCGGTTTCTACTGGGAGGTGGCATTTTATCCTCAATATAATCTTACTTGCTGGTTTGGTTGAACAGGCTGTTAATATGGAAGGTCTCTCATTGGACAAGTTCCTGGAATATCAGGTAGCCAACAGCGGTTGGGGCCTTGAGAAGAGCAATGGTCGTTCGCAACTCATTGTCCTCCCACGAAATGAGTTCAACCACCCTGAGCTTAAGAAGAACATCGCAGACAGTGTTCCGCTTGAGCATGTTACCCGGATTTTCCCCGTCCTCAGCTGATTATTGGCATGCAAACATCAATGAACTCCGGCAACTTAATCCTAGTCATGCAAGCCTGTTGTATCATCTAGGCATCTGATTATTGGTTTTCATTTTTCATGTTAAAGTTCCAAATCTTTGGGTTTGTTGGTGAAGAAACACTTGCAGTTTTGAGTTTTTAAAATCTAGTCACATGTTCTCTCATATTCTCTTATTTCCACTGTAATTTTAGCACATAAAAACCGACAAAGGGCCTACAAAGGAGTATTTATGTGTGGTGCACAATTGGATTGGGCCAAATTGGGCCGAATTGCCCGAGTCAGGATTTGTTGAATTGAAGCCCATCTTGTCAATGTCTCTTCCTCTCATGGGCTGTTTGGATCCCGCGACGGATCCCAAAAGTCGAGATCCATCTTGGGCCGCGATATCTAAACAGACATACCAAACGGGAATAATCATCAAGGGAGGGAATATTTTAGAAATATTTTTAAATTCATTACTTATTTCATACTTTATTTCCCGAACACCTTTCCTTGTTTCAAGTAATCATTACAAAGTTATACTCACTCTTCACTCTACTTTTTCCTTATTCCAAATAATCATTACAAAATTATTCCCGAAACCGAAAATAAACTCCCTTAAACTCGGAATAAAATTATTCCCATATCAAACGACCCTCAGAGAATTACAAGATTCATACAAACTTTGGTGATACATAGATCAAGTATTCGAGTGGTCCGGTAGAATCATCAGACTTGAAAGCCAAACGCACCAATAGTCTGAGTTGCTGAGGAAAGGGGCAAGTTTTATTTAAAAAACTATAAATGAGGCAATTTTTGAGGAAATTAACAAATTCAATTCACGACACTTCCAACAACTAGACAACAATTCCTTTTTCACCTTTCTGTAATAAAAATTCCAATACTTATGTGAAAACATTCCTCTAGTTTTTTTTTTCCTTCTATTTTTTCAAATGGTTGAGTCATTAGGCAGGCTTTTGGGAGTGCAAAACTTGTGATACCCACACATTGGGCCGGACCATGATCCACAAACCGGGTCCAAGCCCAAACACTCCATTAAATATCAAATAAAATCCAGGGTCATTTTAGTCATTTAATATAGTAGACGCTAGGGTTTTCGTGACACAAATAAGAAACCCGCGCCTCCGCTGCTGCTCGGCTCTCTCTCTCTCTCCTTCGCGGCTGGGGTTTCGAGATCCAGAAACCCTAAACTTAATCCTAGTAATTAGAGTGCCCTGGTACTTGCGGAGCTCGTAACCATGGCGAGGTCGCTCTCTCAGAAGGAGCAGGACATCCAGATGATGCTTGCGGCGCATGTCCACCTCGGGACCAAGAACTGCGATTTCCAGATGGAGCGTTACGTTTTCAAGCGCCGGACTGACGGTATACGCTCGTCCTTCATCTCTAGCTAAGCCTTGATCATTTATTTTTTATTACTTTCAGATCTGTTCTTCTTTGTTCTATATTCAAAGGTAAAAAGTCATGGCCAGGTGAAATCCGGATTGATGTTTTCTGGTGTGTTTGCGATTATCCGTGTACTCTGCATTAGTATCGAAATCCGCATTGAATATCTTGAGATCGTCAAGATGCTAATTGTCGTTGTCTTTTAGGGTTTGTGTAAGGATTTATGGCACGATATGTCAGGACACTTTAGTGTGTCACTTTAGTTATTGATCAAGTTAAGTTGCGGGGGATACTGGCATGATCCGATTGAAGGATGACAACAGACCCTTCTTCTTGTCTAGTTTACAAATCTTTTTCTTGTTGTCCTTCCAGTAGCATCCTTTTCGCATAGCATTAGGGATGTCTCCTTCGTATGGCTTATTGCATTTGTCAACTGCAGGGATTTTAAATCTCAAAGCACGATTAAACAATTGTAGTGATCTAGAAAAGCTTATATGTTGATGCTTGCCTAGCAAATTAGTAATGGTTGGTCAAAAGTTTAAGAAATCTGGCCTTACCCTAGCTTTTATGGTTGTTCATTGAAGAGCACAGTGGACAACCCTGAGGAGGGACGTATTAGAAGACATATAGCTGGTTTTGTTTCTGAATACCGTTGGTGGACCTGTGCTTATTTATCCTGGAGGATGTATTGGATGGATGATGAGGAATCAACATATTGACAATGTGCATGAGGTGGCCAAAATACAATGAAGAATCATAGATGACCAAAAAGTGAATGAATTGTGTACTTAGAATGAGCATACTGTAGTATTTTACCTGCCACAACCCTAATAAGTGGCAGTGTAAGAAGTGTATCGTCGTTCATAGATTAACGGAAAATGGTTGAAGAAGTTTCCAGTAGGCAGGTACATTTTGTGGTTGCCTCTACAAGGCACATTTCAAGGAATGAACTGCCAGATTTTCCTGAAATTTTGATTAGCAATGGAGACTTGTTATCATGGTTAAACAAATTTTATTATGTTGAATTATGTAGCTTAATTTGCATCCAGCGTGAATAAGTTCAATATATTTTGATAGCAATGTCTAACCATCCCCTCCACTTATCCTCTCCCTGGCTATAAAGCAAAGAGAAAGAGTAGATAGATACTTCCTTGCAGAGGTCTGGTTTGGTATCCTTCTCCAAACGTTCCTTTTTTATTTAATTTTTGCAGAAGATAGAATATTGCCGTTGATTTGTTCTTGCTAGCTTATATTCGTCTGATCTGTTGGTAGTGCTTATGTTATCATGTCACTGTGATGCAGCTCTCTTTTCTCACTGGAAAGTTATGACTGTATTGCGATGATTGCTATTGCTATCTCAACTTTTGTTTGTATGCTTTTGCATTGACTTTTCAGGTATCTTCATTATCAACCTTGGGAAGACTTGGGAAAAACTTCAGCTAGCTGCCAGAGTGATTGTTGGAATTGAGAATCCTCAGGACATTATTGTACAATCAGCAAGGCCGTATGGGCAGAGGGCTGTTTTGAAGTTCGCACAACACACAGGTGCTCATCCTATTGCTGGGAGACATACTCCTGGTACCTTTACTAATCAGCTTCAGACCTCCTTTAGCGAGCCCCGACTCCTTATCCTGACTGATCCGAGGACTGATCACCAGGTGAGGCTTCTTCTTGTAAGAGTGGATTTGCTCTTTAATGCAGTTCTTACATTATTGCTGTTAAATTTCTGGCAGCCCATTAAAGAATCTGCTCTTGGTAACATCCCAACCATCGCCTTTTGTGACACGGACTCACCAATGAGATATGTGGACATTGGTATTCCTGCTAATAACAAGGGGAAACACAGCATTGGTTGCCTCTTCTGGTTGTTAGCAAGGATGGTCCTCCAGATGCGTGGCACTATTCCTCCAGGGCACAAGTGGGAAGTAATGGTAAGAGCTAGTTACTGGATGTAAAGTTTCACTTCTTGGAAGAATAATAGAATAAATCTTTCTTGTAGAAGATGGTCACAGTTTTGATTTCTTAGATTATATCTTGAAATAACATTATTGTAATAAATTGTGTCAGGCTTCCTGTTTTGGATCTCACACTTTGCTGTAATTCATTACAGCTCCTACTATGGCGTTAATGATAGCTGCTAACTATTTTCTTGTTTCAATTGGTTCTCTTATAAATTTATTAGCTTACTGTTACTTTTTTGGTTCTGCTTACTTTTGAGTAGTAAATTTTGTGCTAATATACCTTTTTTGGGCAGGTTGATCTGTTTTTCTACAGGGACCCCGAGGAAGCCAAGGAATCGGAAGAGGAAGAGGCTCATGCTGCTCCTGACTATGGTGCTGTTACTGAATATCAGAGTATGATACCAAATGATCAGTGGAATGTTGGTGAGCAATGGGCACCTGAAGTAGGTGCGGTTCCGTCTGTTATTCCTCCAATTGCTGCAGCCCCTGGGGCTGGGGCTGAGTGGGCTGCTACTCAAGGTCAGAGCAATCTCATTACCCCTTGACCCTATTATTTCAGTGTCGTGACTTATATATGTATATATGTTAGCTTCTTCATCTGGGTGTTTCTGCTGTCTGGTGGATGTTTTCAAACTTGCCAACATGTTTTGATCAGATGTATTATTTATCCTCTTGCAAAAACAGTGCCTTGCATTAATGTGAAGCTGGTATAGCATGCTCTCATTTGTTTAATCTTGATTTTAAATACACTCCTCATAGGAGCTGTCCTACTTCGCTGTTTTCTGCATTTGTCAGAATTGTGTTTTACAAAACCAGGTCATGTGAGCCCTTGTTTGGTTTCATTTACAACCAATTGGGAGAGTTACTAAAACATGATTAACATTTAAAATTAAAGATGTAAGTGAGTTGAGTTGCAGGGTAGCCTGGTTTTGTTGTAATTGAATCTGTTTGTGGTAATTATTAGCTAATGAAAAAGTCCTGTTGCCTCTTAGAAGAGTGAAATATTTTTCCATTCCACTCCTTTCACTAACTGGCATTGCTTAGATGTACATACCATCTTGTTTCTGGGATGGTTCTTGAGCTTGTTTTGCTTTATGTTGCTTGTGCTTTTATTTACTCCCATCTTATAGCTAGGCAACAATGATCATGTATGATGAGTGCAATGGCTGAACCATAATTTATGCTGAAATATGCTCTACCAGGTTTCCGTATTTCTAGCTGTTTAGTCTAAATCATGCATATCAGCTAAATTTTCTCATATTTTGCTATCCAAAACACAGTTCCTGTAGGGGGTGATGGATGGGACGCTGCTGCTGCTCCACCTGTTGATCTTGTTGCTGCTCCACCTATTGATCTTGTTGCTGCTCCTGTTGGCTGGGAACCTGCACAGGCCATGGGTGTTCCACCCGCTGCCCCATCGGGTTGGGAATGAGGTCCCTCTAGTGTACTGTGGTCTTGGTTCTGAGCCATCATCTTTTGGCCATGCAATATTTTGTTTCGATAATAGTTGCCGAAGTTAAAGTATTTAGGATGAGTTTTTCTTAACTCGGAATGCTCTTAGCATGCCGTTCGTTCCTCTAGGATTTTGGTTAGTTTGTTTCATCGGAGAACTGGACATTCTGAGATGGGTATATTTATTCAGCTTTTCAGTAATTCTACCCGCAGCTACATCTGCCACTTGAAGTTCTGTAGTATGCTTAATTTCTATCTGTTATAGTTTTCTCAGTGAGCAGACGTTCAGGTCTGTGTTTGAATGAATATAGAGTGTAGCCTCTCTATGGACGGCGATACATTGCAGGATCACAGGTCCTGGCCCTCCCTCCGTGTAGGTTCGTCAGCTAGCCGTTATCGACCGAGCTGGCTGGGCTTGTTATTACTATTAGCATGTTAAACGGACCGATGACAACCTAAAGATTCAAGTGGTACTTTATTAAATTCAGTGCATTATCGATTTTGTAATTTGAGTTCGATTTGGTTTTCCCTTACAATTTCAGTCAATTTTTAATTATTGAGACGCTTTTGCGTTATTTCTCCTTCTCCCCCACCGCATTTGATGTCCAGCTTATCCTAATCTCTCTCACCGAATTATCGAAGGAATCTTTGGAAATGTGCTATCAATATAATACATAGATAGGGATGTTAGAGAGAGATAGAGGGAGATGGTGAAGACTGTAGAGAGACGTAAGAGAGAGATGGTAGCAAGATTATGGAGTATGGATACTCTTTGCCGGTCCTTAGACATTCATGATGAAGCAAGTCATGACTAGTGAGGCCACGAGCAGTGGACAGCGAGATAATGTCCGGAGATTTGTACCTCTTTCTTAGAGCTGACATGGCACGTGAAGGTTGCAGAGGGGCAATTCGGAAAAGAAAGAATGAAAATGGCCTTGATTTGTAAGAAAAACGTAAAATTGACTTGTTTTGTAGATTCAATAAGTAAATGTATTTAATATGTAAATAATTCTTCTACTTTGTGTGTCAAGGAATCGATTTCAGAAAGAAATAAAAAAGAGTGACAATTTGCTGCTGTTGGCTCGGATGCCGAGCACCCAAAGAAGAAAATAATGAGTGACTAGAATTTCTAGAACTTCAATTGAAATTCCCAAAATAGAAGCAAAACCTTCAACCATCTTAGTCGATATCAAGATGTAATGGCTTAGATTCAAAGAGTCAAAGTTCTAAAAAAAAAAAAAAAAAAAGTTAAATAAGCTGCAAAAGGAATTTCTAGAGTGAAACTGTATATATAAACCAAAGAATTGTCATTGCCAGTCCAGCGAAGGCTGAAACAGAGTGAACGACTCCTGAAGTTGATCCAGATAAATTGAAGAGTTGTAGCCTTGTTTGAATAAGCTGCAAGACATTCGGCCTCGCCAGCATCTCTCATTGTTCTGCATCCTGTCAGCTGACTCCTGATGCTTTTTGCTTATCACATCATCCTTTGGGGTGAATCCTCTCAGTTCATATTAGTCTTGCCAGAGAATTGCCAAGGGAAAAGAAAAATGATAAAAGTCCTACAAGAAAATTGCCCACCAAGTAGGTCTCTAGCAAATCAAGTACCCTAACTCCTATCACTTGACAAGACAATTTTGGGAGAAAAAATGACTTCTAGAGTTCAATTTGTATGTAAATTTTCACATGGATAAATCTTCTTTATTTCCTGTACAGCGGAAAGAATTGTTTGTATCAATGTCGTTTTGAATCATACTGCTGTATTTTGTCTCACTTTGGAGCTGCGAGGGATGCAAGCAAAGTACCAATTAATTTGCGCCAAATGATTGGTGGCCGGGTATCTTACAGATGAATGTGAAGCCGATGCTATAGCTGCCTGCAATTGCCCCACCCTCCCCCTCTATGCAGTACGAGCAACTATGCAGCTTAGTTGACGGATTGGTAACGAATGTAGTCTAATAGTCTCATTATATCAGCGAATAAATTGTACCACCATTCACAACCCAATGGGCAAAACTGTCCGGGAAGTTGCTAGGAATCTCAGAAGCTTGGGCAGCATCATAGGATGTTTCTCCATCATCTGCCTCCCTTCCCTGCAAAAGAAAGTTACTTCGTAAAAAAAACAAAATATGGCAGGAAATGCTAGTATCTAATACCAAACTGAAAGCGCACAAGGGTGCATGCAATGACAGGCTTGTGATCAGTGTGGAGACTGCAAGTTCGAACCTTAATGACAACTTCTTGAAAGTAATGATGTTGGTTAATTCAGGATGCGGAAAAGGTAGAAGCGGCTTACAACCCAGATGCAAGCACAGACCCAATCAGTTGTAGAAATCAGTATGTACAACATTTGCACCCCAACCCCGGTCAACTAATAAAAAAAAGCACCAAATACTGGCATTCACCATATAGTCCTATAGCCAGAGTACAATCAATTTGCTTCAAAGCATGCATGCAGCTTCTGATATTGGATCTCATCGCACAATGTAAAGGATTAGATAAGAAATTGCAAGAGAAGGAAAATACTCACTCCACTGCTAGATTCGTTCTCACTTCGAGTTGAGGTTGTGTCACTTGAAATGCCAGTTAAGATATCTTCAGCGGAAAGAGTCACGGTTGGAGAATTGATGGGTGAGAACCTGTATGCAGCGAAAAAAGCTTTACATTACATGAGCTCTAGTAGCATCCTCACAAGTGTGCCATGTGACATTTCCCTGCTTTCACCCAAACCCCACCACGCGGCCTCGGCACACACCCCCTTACCATTTGAGTTCTAGTTACATCACTGCAAGTTAGTTATGCCTTACAACACAGAAGAGTTCTATTGAGATTTCTCAGCATTCATGCGCACCCCGCTTCCCACCCTGAGCACCCACATCCAAGGATTTCCTTGCTGATCGGCAACCTTGGTGCCGGCCGGAAAATATTGAGCCAGTAGCCCACCGGCTCAAAATCTAGGACCGGCTCTGGCTCGCGACTATTCGACCTTGAACCGATCGGCACCGGTCGGCATTGGATGTTGCCGGCCGGCACATCCGATGGGATCTATAAAGGAGGGAAAAAAGAGAGGAATAGGAGGAAAGAAGAGAGGGAGAGGGAGAGGAAAGGGAGAGAGAGAGAGAGGGAAAAAGGAGAGAAGGGGAGGAGAAAAGGACAGAGGAAGGAGAAGGAGAGGACTTCGGGTCGGTCGGCGGCTGCGAAAGGTAGGAGACGTAGCTTTTAGGGTTCGATGGATGTTTTATAGTTAAGCGGCTTACGGGTGTTTTATTAGTTAACGGGTTTCGGGTTTTAAAACATGCATTCAAAGTTTTAAAAAGCCCTAAGGCCCACACGCACATACAGCATTAATTGACAAAAGTAACAGTCCCCTATAACTCCATCCGACGAGCAAAGTGTCTACTATTGCATGCCATCACAAATCAGAACTTGTACAACATATAAACATGTGGTAACATAAGAATAATAGAGTCAACTACATACTGTCCATAAAAAAGTTTGATGTAACATATTTCCGATTAGAATCTTCATAATAACATATTACACCTCGTCATTTTAAGTTTATCCCTCTGGTAAGTTTGATGGTAATTTTCTGGAATATAATGTTCACTTTTAACTGAGAAATGAATACCTTCAAATCAGATCACTCCTGCCACCCACCACCCTATTTCCCATTCTCCACACCGTACCCCCCCTCCAACCTTGACGCCACCCTTCCCTCCTCAACCATCATTTCCCACCAATCTGTTCCCAGTCCATCCCCTTCTTCTTCCTGGTTCTTATTTACCATTCCATTATTGAACTCAAGCGTGTCTTGAAAAGAATTGAGAAAGCAGGAAGGGGTGTTTGAGTCTTTTGCTAGGATCAGATCCTAACCGGGTTAGGTAGGTTAACTCAATGGTCACAACCAAAAGGATTTATTTGATACATAGAGACTTTTAGGGGGGGGGGGGGGGGGGGGGGGGGATATGAAATTACTACAAGTCTATGGGAAATGTGACGTATCAAACTTTTAAAAAACTAAATATACAACTGAAACAAATACTTCTATAAGAAAACTTTCGAACAAGAGTCAAAAGGATGACATGTGACGGTTGAGCAATCTGGGACTGGAGAGGAAGAGGCAGAGCATGAAAAATATGTTGATGAAACCACCTTTTCTACTCATAAACACTTCCATTTTGAGGCAGCTCTTGCAGAAGATATTAATGGAAGCAACATAGGAAAGAGCACATCATACATGGAGATAACCAGCAATAATATCAACCTTAGTCAGAGAGCATTTTCTTCGATAACTCCTATCACAAACGCTGAAAAGGAAAGATGATACTTCATTGGAAAAATTCATAGCATCTTGGAATCGGCCCAAAGGTTAGTGACCCCAGTATATGGAGGCACAGACAAGGAAAAGAACGAAACAAAAAGGGAATTGCTAGTATTTTGATCAAAGTTCAAGTTGAAAGGGAGCAATATTGTTATATAGACAAAAGGTATAGAAAAATTTAATAAAAAAAAAGATGTCAAATAGGAGATACTATAAGAAGGGTAAATTATATCACTAGACTACCTTTCACATATTTCCTCAACTGAATTGCCAGAAGAGGAGAGCCAATCTGGGTGCAAAAAATTTGATGAATCGAAGCCATGTTCCAAGACATTGTCGCCCAGAAAGAGCTTCACATTAGGCATCGTAGGGTCATACCTGAATAAGGATTGAAGATCAATAAGTAATTGAAGAATATTGTATAGTCAATAATTCGCCAAAGGGTTCCTAAACAAAATTTGGCATGTCTGACCAACATTAATGCCAGGATAAAAGCAGCAAATGAGAGAAGAATTATAAGAATTCATGCAGATGGAACGGGTCATGGTATAGCTTCCCACCACAAGAAAACAGAAAAGCGGCACTTGAAAAGACCTAAATGTCTCTTCATTTTCGTGAATAAAGAAATGCAAGAAAAAGCAAATATAGCTGAAATTATTGGCTGATTCGAGTGCTTCATGGAACATAATTTGCTTAGACTACGCAAATTATGTTTCAAGGATGTCCATGAAATGTCCATCCCAGCTGCACAAGAAACTTAAATCCAGAAAATCTTCATTGTAACCTAACCAAATAAAGACAAATCAGAAAAGCTGACCTGGAATATGAAATATCACATTCACAAGCTGAAATTTCTGGGGGAATATCAGACGAACCACTAGCATCTCCTTGTCGATGCAAGCTAACAGGCATGTTGCTTTCACTGAGAATGTTGCCATCTGACAGGGACCTTTTGATAGATGACCTAAGAACAGAACAGCTGAAGGTTTAGCAGGAAAATATTTGTCTCGATCAGCATACATGCAGGCAAGGATGCCCATCCATGCACAAAAAAATATAGCGGCATTTCGCATGCACACATACGATGCACAAGATAAAAATTGATGCTGGCATCACTTGACATCTCTAATCATAAAAAAGGGTAACACTAGCTAAATAAAATCATTATTTCTTCTGCTAGAGCTTTGTTTCTGCTGTTGTTTATAAGCGCAGAGAAAACAGTTACTGGTCTGCAGAGAGGCATAAACCTATGATTCCACGGCTTAGTGATGAGTCTTAGAGATGTAGTTCAATTCCACGGCTTAGTGATGAGTCTTAGAGATGTAGTTCACGGAAGGACTCCCTTCTCTCTTTAACTAATTTATGCCACAAGTAGTACCGGCGAGACATCATTCCAAGCAAGATCAGTCATGGAGAGAGCTTATGTACTTGAGGGCCTACTGGTCCACCACAATATTGATTTACCAGCACATTACTATCAATAGATTGCAAGCACAAAATGATGATTTATGCACAGCGCATGTGGTATTTGCAATCCACTTGGCCCCATAATAGTCCCAGTAACCTAGAGGGTAAGTAGTTCTGGATTCACCTTACACAAAAGTAACAACAAATAAAACATCTAGGGCTAGTGATTTCCAAGCACTGAAAAGTCTTCTTTTTTTTCAAATGACAGTCTTGTTTTTTCAAAACCCAGAGGGCCAGAAGTGATGGGAGTTCAAACAGAAAGATATTTTACCAAAGGCCTCAACATGGAGGTTATAGTCAACTATAATTTGTTTTACGAAGAGCATGCTTGTTCCCATGCATGCTCACCTACAAGGCCACATGTCTATAGAATTTCAACCATGTCATTTGATATGCCTATTCAAGAAAATCCCATGCGTTACAGCATATAATGGCTGTCTCTATAGACATAATATGCGCGTGATCCAATTTATCCACCAGTACCCAATAAGAAAATAAGTTGATATTCTGGACATAAACAGCAGATGAGTACCTAACATTTTCCTCGGCAAAGGCATGACCAATCCTCCCAACACTGTAATGTTGATCTGAATCGAGCTCCCAAAGCGCTGGCTTGCTTAGGTGGGGTTGGAAATGCCCCAGGAACCTGCATTATAGGAAACCAAAATTCGCCAGAGATAAAAGCACCGCGTATGACAAGTGAGAATGAGATAAGTAGTACGGAGCCAGTATAAAGTACAATAGGAAGACAGGATCACCATCACTTACAAATTCATAGCGTCTTGTTTCTCAGCATCCATGTAGGAATTGCTATAGTATCGCTGTAGTGTCCTGAAGAACTCCTGTGATTGGGTGGTGGCCTTCCACTGACCTCTTCTCTCGGAGAATATCTGTGTAGTGAAAAATCACAAAATAGTTGAAGCATGAAGTTGTAGCAGTGCAAATAAACAACTTTGTTCATTGTACAGGCAGTCTTTCCTGAACTGCACCATGTTGTTCTTTCTTTAACAACAAATTTGATCTGAAAGAGTGTAAAACACTATCAGCATTCAGTCAGGCTGCTAAAGAGAGCTTTTCAATTGTTGTGTAGATTATATTTAATGGCTGTTTTGCTTTAGGGATTAGTCCTAAAAGCTAGACACATACTTCCCCCCCTTTTACCCCATTCAACGATGTGCTGCAGTCATTGTGGCTGCTGGCGATCGCAGTGGCTATGGTGGTGGTTCTGCCCAATTATGTGGCCAATCACCAGAGCAGGTGTTGCCACAACCAGTAGAGATGGAGGCAGCAGTGACCATGCAGTATTTCAATTTTTTACAAAAAAATCTGAAATAAAACCATGGAAGCAAAATATGAAAACACTCCACACATCTTGTTTTCTTCACTGAAAACCCAAACAAACATGCCCAAAATATTACTTAATATGGCTCGCTGGAACTAACAATTGATGTCTAAGACAGCTCCTTGCTGCCCAGAACTTGCCTAGCCTCCTTAGAGATTACACCAAAGCTGCTACCCCACAATGCAGACAACCCCTGCATATTGAAAACAGAGCATGCTAATGGATTATACGACCAAGTTTTCCATTGTTCTTCTCTGTTTGGACAGAGCTATAGCTTTGGATTCTAGGAATCCAATTGTTCTTATGTGTACTCTTTATATATCTGAAAATTTAAAAATGTTTATAATGACCTAATAACAAAATAAACAAGCAGACAGTAAACTAGATACATGAATAAAAACGAAAGAAAGAGTTCAGCTGAGGATAAAGGAACTCTCAGTAGTGAACCTCTGATCAACCCAAAGAAGGGAACAAACTACAAAGAACCCTCCCTTTCTCTAAAACCAATAGGCGAAGATGATGTGAGGATTGCGAGTCTTAGCCTCAAGTCCCCTATTTTGGATATCCACAAAACTCGCGATTTAAACAAAACTAAAATTTATCCTTGTTTTTATGTACCAGAACAGAATGGACCTACTTAGAACATTTATTGACATTGATCTTAAGTTTGTAATTGTTTTTACCAAAGAATTTAGCACATGCCTAGTAAAAAGTCTTAGGACTCAAGTTATAGCCTTTTATGTCCAGCAAAAAACCTACTTTTCCTACTGTGCTGCTTTTCGTGTGCATAAAGCACAGCGATCCTTGTTTATATAGCTTCATATTTGAGGCTAAAATGAAGCTCACATGTTTCAGATTCCAAGTTTTCTCGAAGCATAAACATGATAAATAGAAAATAAGGAGCATGAATTGGCAGATTTTATTCTAAGAAACAAGACAAATCTTCTGAATTTTACGTTCACATAAACAAAATTATCTAGCACCTATATCCCCTAGAAGAAATTATTCGAATCTTACAAGTAACTAAAGTTTGAACCATCATTGCACTAGTTGCATGTACTATGCATCACGATACACTCATAAGACAGTCAAATAAAAGATATGCTTCTCATTGAAAATTGGCTGTGACACTAAAGCAAATGCACACAACAAGAGCTCTCCCCATTGGCTTATTTATGAAGTACCTTGTTATGGGCAGTAGAACCACCATATTGCAGAGAAAGTGTGTCTCCCATCCTCTCATAAAAGCTCATCAGGTCATCCGCCAGAGGGTCATGTAAACCAATCTTCGTTTCCTCTATAATGCCTAAAGCGTGAAGCTGATAACCAAGAGCAGCTAAGCCATAGGCATACTGAGCGACATTTGCGCGGTCCAAGCAGTCTATGCAATTTGTTCTTAGGACTCCTTTTTGAAACAAAGGTGGCTTAGACAAAGAAGGTTCACTGTTTTCGATTTCATTTTTTGGAGATATCACAGCACTTTTCGCACTATCTTCCGCAGGTTCACTCAAGCAGATAGCAGGATCACCTGCACTACTAACATCGTGACTATTGCACAATGAAGTGTCGGCGTCTTCCTTCCTGCAGCAGATGATATTCAGTAAATTATTCAGAAAAATACATGGAAAGATGATTCAAAAGCAGTAGTTTTGCATATTTAAAATGGCAGAAGTAGATCATGTCATAATGTAGCAGTGACAAGACAATACTGGGTGCATCTGATGGACAATGTGGGTAAAATTGATAAGTAAATATACAGATCGAATATAGGAAAAACTACATCTTGCAGGTGCCTCTTGTGAAGGGATCGCAGAACATCTTAGCCCATCATATATGCATATGTTCCAGACAATCCTGTGACCAATGAGATCTTATTTTCAAACTATGTATGGCAGAATGGCCCGGATGAAAGAAGTGACTTCACAACATCATAAGCACTAGCATAGCTTTGATTCAATCATCTATCCATGCCTATGATACTTACTTCCTGCTTTGGCCTATCTTGCAAGTCCTCAGATTACAATGCATACAAATAGCTGTTGATCATCTACCCATCTTTCAAAGTGAAAAGGGCAGGTGAAGATTGAGAACAACGAAAAGCGAAATCACTAAAATTGCGAACGGAAAAGAAGCTAACCAAATAACCAACCTGATCTAGAAAATGCCAACTTATCTAGAAAAAAAGCAATTTTCTGTAGGAAAGTAGCTCCATTTCTTGGCCGAACAAATAATGTTAATGGCCAAAGAGGTCCTCATTATTGCATGTAGGTAGATGAATAAGGAGGCGTGAGTTCATATACTGGTACTGCGGGGCTGGAAAAATGGAGACAATCTAGCAGTAATTTTCTTATACGCTCCTAAACGGAATTTCCCTTCTGACAATATGATTAAATTTGCTGTGTCCAGACTCCAAACACAGACGAGGTAAAACCAAATCTGCAACTCACTCCTTTATTTAAGGACTACACGTCATGAGTGTCTAGTATCAGAGGAAGCTGCAAGCCGAATGCCTTCATCTCTAAACAGATATGAAGTCTCCTTTCGGGTTCCTCTTTAATGAGCATGACCAGTGTGTAATTTTAGTGGGTTATAGATGCACTGGTTTTAGCTCATAATTGCTATGCGAATCATGACTTGCGTTTATGAAAATACGGCAGAAGGGAGCCCTAGATGCACTATTTCCTTTGGTACATACGGTAATATTATTCATGCTGTGCTTGGTTGGAAGGAAATTTATGAATAAGAAATATGTTCCTGAACTTTCAAAAACTCAAAGAGTGTCTCACAGAAAGTCTTCCAGAAATATAAGACATTAATGCATGTCATCATTCAAATATTCATTTGCTTTTTATGCTGAGTTTTTCTGTTATCGCTTTATTAGACACTAATGCTTGTCATCATTCCAATTAGGCAATTATCCATTTGCCTTTTATGCTGAGTTTTCCTGCTATCGCTTTTGACACAACTCCTCACTATAAACCTTATTATTAGCTTCTTTGCATATTGTCATGCCTAGTATCCTTACACAGAAACTTCTGTGCACAACAGTCACATAGCTTCATGCACATTATTCATTTTCACCAATTAGTGCACATAATTAGCCCAAACAGCAAGCATCACATCTGTTTGACTTCATATACTCATGCAATCCATTCTCTAGATCAGCTAAGATTCCCTTTGCTCCCGAATGAGTTCTACCAAGGAAAATTAGCATATTCCCCGAGCATCTAAATAATAAAAATCACATTACAGGCCAAGTTTTCCACAATGAAAAATTGGAATGATTCAGACGACTTCACACAATTCAACAATTGACTGACACCGACAAACAATTGGTTCAAAGCATCTGATTCTAACAGGGGAATTCCAGTCCCTTTTATTATAGAACTTGGAACCTCACTCAATTTGTAGCCCAATTCATTTTTATGCTTTCCAGTTAGTATGAAAAATGTTCACCATAAATCTGGATGGAGAAACTGTTTGCAGATCGGGATATCTACAAGATACACTAAAAACCGTTCGAATTATGAAATACTAATTAACCTATACATTTAGAAAGCAAATTCATTATACAATAAGTTTTTTTTTTACCTTGGATGTAAAATGACGAACTTAACCGCCATTTAATTATTGCCATAATGGAATGATCTCTACGAACCATCTTTTTGTACCAAAAGAGGCATGAATCCCTCCATACCTTTGGATTGGAAAAAACTAGGGAAGGGAATGTTTCAAGAAAGAAGGCAGAAAAATATTGGGGCTTTGGATTGGAAAGGTCTGATTTCCAGATATAGAGCAACACTAGGGTTTGAAGATATGGAAATGATGGCATGTTGGTGCCAAGTGCCACCAACTACTCAATAAGAAGAAGGCAGTTAACAACAGTGACCATGATGCCAAGAGGAAATGGTGAGGAAACCTTAGATGAAGAAGGCTAATTTTTGAATCGAAAGTGATCTCCTTATACATAGCATTGCGATTAAAAACGATTAAAATATTCCTTCCAAAGTAACCCAGTTGCAATATAGTTATCTCTTTACCACAGATCTCACTTTGAATAGTGTGGTGGAAATAGTTATTTCACGAAAACTCTAGTGGCAATATATTAAATACCCCTTTAGATAGCATATCCAATGCATAGCTATTGTCAACACAACTATACCACAATGAGATCAATGATGTGGATCAAGGACACGGTCAAATCATTATAGGAATTTACTAGTGACAATGGCGACATCAAAACAGCCTTTGGTTAGGATTGGATTTCGCACATGATTAAGTAGAATCTAGTAGGGCCTTCAAGTAACCACGCTAACGTTTTGTTAATTAGATTGGATTAGATGATAATTTTATGTGGTTTGGTCAGCCAATTAGTGATTAGACTAGGTTCCCAATTAAGTGTAAGACTTTGAGTGATTAGACTAGGTTCCCAATTAAGTGTAAGACTTTGAGTAGAATCAACCAGGATTACTGTATTGGAGGCATGTGTTATGCCGGACTTTGGCCGGCACAAAATGTGCTGATATGCCAACACTCAGCACAAACCTGTGCTGAGTATTTAGACTGTGCAGGTAATTACCGGCACAATACTCAGGGGGCAGGCCAGCATGATAAACCATGGAACAAAGTATTACTATTCACCTCGTTCTAAAAACAAGATGAATGACTCGTTTCAAAATTAAAAACATGATTGCTTCGAGAATTAGAGAAGAAAGAAAAAACGCTTTACTCCCATTCTCATACTCTTACATGGATTGTAAACCTAAACCATACTCAAATCACATTCACCTATATATCCAAACTAGTAACCACCAATTTTAGTTGAAACAAATTGAGGTTGAGTTGATTAAGATCAATCATGAAAGGGCCTTAAAAACTTCTAAAAGTGTGAAGTAATACATTGAGGACAGTCGCACTCCACTCATGCGCCCTCACATTGTTTATGAGATTTATTTTAAACATGATAAGTAGTTGAAAAATATGAATTTACTTGGTTAACTTACACTGGTTATTGCATTCCCATTTAATATCCTATTTTCCTACTAGTAGTTAACTTGGATTATTTGCATGTTAGTTAGCCTCTAAATTAACCTGCATCAAGTACATACTGGAAGTCTAAGGGCTTGACACACTCTAGGTGTAAGAGTGCTACAAGTTCAAACCGAAAATGCCTGCTTTTTAATTTCTGAATCGAATAACATACATGGCATTTCTCTTTGAATAATTTCCTAACTGTCTAAGCAGGAAAGTAGCAGCTAAGCAATTGAAATTCAAACAGGCTTTTTAAGCATATACGCTTTATAGACGCCACATAAATGTTCCAAGAACATGATGCATGATGAGTCTAAATAGATATTTTCACCCCATATCTAGGTTTGCTTGTTACCTTAAGTATGATATGTTGCATGCGTAAATCATGAAATATCAATGCAATTATCGAGAACGAGTCATCAACTATTACAAACAATAGAGATCTGAATAGACAACTTTTTTGTCGACAGTCGCCATACACTGAGTAGTGGATGGGCTAGTTGGATTAATTTATCCCCCTTGAGTGCTCTATATAGCTAGGCCCTATACCCCAACCATTTGAATAATCCGCCAAGTTTGAAGCAAATGATGCTGACTCGTGACAATGGCCGGAGACACTTTCACCTCCACTGCTTCCCTCTTGTTCTTTCTGCTATATCAACAAAACTACTATACAAAGAAAGCACCTGCTATGATAAATTAATAATTTTTTTATGCCTATGCTTAACATTCAGATGACTGAATGATGCACGAGCAAGTTCCATAAATGGAAGGAATTCAAATTTGGATTCAAATCTGAAATTCGAACATGAATTTGAAATCTGATTCTTGATTTGATTTGTTAGGATTTGGGTTTCTATTTTGAGTAGATTTGTCTTTTGAAATAAGTTTCCTATTATGAGTAGATTTGATGTTTGAATTAGATTTCCTATGATAATTAGCCTCTTGTACAGGCTATAAATAATGGAGCGCTGAGTTTATGACAAGTGAAAAGTGAATAGTTCTTCTCCTTTGGGTGGTGATGCCCAAGGCTCCCCTAGGCGGTGATTCCTAGGGTTGGAGGATGACCCTCCAGGTGGTGATTCTTGATGGATGTCCAACATCACTTTCAACTGTTGGTGCTTTGAAGTAGTTGCTTTATCTAGCTTGTTAAAACTCATTTTCCAGGATAATCATAAGAAGATTGAATGCAGTCTTGAAGGGCTTTCAACTCAAAAAAAAAGGATTCCTGTCGATATTCATCAAAAGCTACAACTAAAGTACAAAACACACACAAAAAAGGAAGAAAAAGGACCAGAGGAAACAAGATATTTCACCAAAATTTGATGTGGTAGATCAAGAATTAGCTGCTAATAGGAACTTGTGTTATGCATTTAGATGCAACATAAAACATCATGTCTAAGTGAAGAGATGATATGGCATAGATGGCAGACACATAATGACATTCTTCAATGTAGAACACTCAGAGGATAGAACATTCAGGGTAAAGAACTATGACTTTTTTCTTTGCATTCCTGTATGTCCACTCCTGTATATAATATTTCTAAAACACAATTGAAACACACAAACATAAGCGAATGTGATCTATCATGTCTAAGGAAAAAGGTAAGCAGCATCTGATATGCACTCGTGTATATGAGATTTGTGAAACATAAGCGAATGTGATACATGAACGTATGAGAACTTAAAATAAAAGGTCACCATCGGTAAGATATTTACAGAAAGATGGGCTGCTTTAGGGAACTTTGAAGTCCCAAAGCTGGTGTGACTTGGCAGTAAAAGAAGCCTGTTAAATTTAAGGCATATGCAGCCACTTTCCCCAGCAGTACCAGCACGTTAGTAGCTTTGCTGAAGAAAAAGAAATCTTAATGTTAAAACTTAAAAGGCGCTCACAATCATGAGCAAAACATATTACCTGACCAATGAATTACAAAAGAAAAGGAGAACTGCAATAAGGAGTTAAGCACCTTCGAGAATGTTTGTTAAGATCCCAGTGCAAGAATCTGAGGCGATGTTCCTCTGAGAGATCCTTATTTATGATATTAATCGCCTTTGCAAATTCTGCACGAAGTTTAGACTCTCGAGGTTTCTTCTCGCGCATCTAATACCCATAAACCATGACATAAGAAAGTTCAAACAGGCATCCTTACAATACTCCTTGAATAGTGAAATAGCATGGCGCTTATTTTCATTTACTGTCTATGACATTCATGCCATATGTTTATATACACAAAGAAAAACACGAAAGTAGGCCTTAAAAACATACCTTAATTAGGTTCAAAATAATTATTGGGTGTCCATATCTCTTTGCAAGATTTTCGAAATGAAGCCTGGTGGCCTCATAGTTTTTGTCTTTCTTGTGCACTGATAGTGAATGTCCAAAATATTTCATGAGAAAGAATTCATGCTATCAACTTCAATAGAAACATACTGAATAAGCTTACAGATGATATCTGGCTTCAGGTTAAGCCAGGAAGCTTCCTGAGACCAGAAAAGAGGTATAGAGCCCCTGTTCTGCACAACTGAACTAATTTCCGAAGGAATTTCCAAAGGGTAATCCTCGAACACAATCTGTTCTGTCTCGACATCGTTAGCTACTCTTCCCTTCTCATTAACACCTCGCTTCAAATATCTACAATGGTAGAAAACAGAAAGTAGGTATTGGGAACTAGTGGTGAAGTAGATAATAGGAAATAGATGCTGAAGAGTAGTCACATCTAGATATGGAAAGCAAATTTACTGCATCAATCTTAAAGATAACTTATAACAACCTTGTGCCAGCAAAATGACGTGAGCGCCTAGCAATAAGTGTCAACCGAAAAATCTTCCCAGATATCGAAAGCTTGGTCTGGACACATAAAACATGTTATCAGCATTAAGGTTCACAATGTACCCAATTGCAGCATGGTCTGATACGTAAGCAAATAAATAAAAGGAATATGGACTACATGTACACCAGATAAATTCATCATAATCTGCATGGGTGTTTTGATTGACTATCCACTGCCTGTTACTAGCAGAATCGCCAAGGAAACAGGTCAAGGGCATCTAAAAAATGCTATACAAGGGCATATGTGAGTAAAGTAATGATAATCTGACATTGATAACCAGTACAATCTGATCATGGAACGAAAGCCTTATTGCATTCACCTGGAGTTGACTCGCAGAATCCCAACATTGATTAGTGAGGATGAGTGAACAAGATGGTTGCATATTTCAAGTTCAGATCATTATGGTTAAAGAGAAGAAGAAATGATCTTCATGTGGGGAAAGGAACGTCAAAAGACAAACCAAAAGAAAAATTCACAATGAAACTCAAATTTAAATGCTTCCCATGTGAATCCAAGTATCACCAAATTAAACATGTCAGAGCACGCGAATTGGAGGTGATATTTTTTCCCTTGAACTATTTGACATCCCTTAGCTAGTCAAATAAGCCAGATTATATCTGCTTACTGAGAGGATACCTAAATACAACACAATGCTAACTCAACTAAGCCAATTCTGACTAACAATCCATATTCCACATCATATGTTGTCATTTTTTAGCAAGAAAACACTATAAAAAGAAAGAGAGGCAAATCAAATGAAACGGTAACTTCTTAGATTGTATGTCCTGCACATACAAGTTACACAGTTTGATCTTGGGCTTGAATTTCAAGCAGCAACCAATAGGTATTGCAATGTTTGTTGAGTATATAATGACAGTCATTCTGCTGATTATTTGACAATAAACACTTCCAAAAGGTTTAGAAGTTCAGACATTAATACTTATCATAGCGAAAAGATTTTTCACAAAAACTTGGAATACCTATAATCTGCTAAATCATTCCTTACCTGTTTGAAAAACCCATATACCAAAGCAACTGTCCACAAAGAGCTCTTGAGATGATTCCTTATTGTGCGCGTCAAAAACTCATTCCAGACAAACATTGTTTCATAAAGAACTTGTCCTGTCTGATGGTCACATATGTTCTTTTGAAGACTACGCATAACTTGGTATGAGTAGCTGAAAAAGAAGTCCTTCGTAAGATCCACTGAGCACAGGAGCTTCTTGTATCTAAGCCATCAGGGAATACAAAAAAAATGTAAATGACTGTCCAAATATTGATGAAAGAAGTAAAGAACTGATGAAACATCAAGCCGAAATAAATAGGGATAAAATTCCAGCAAAAATAACAGGAGAAAACCTTTGGACTTTGATACCTCGTATTCCTTAAAACATCTACAACAACAACCCCAGAACTGCAAGGAGCCTTCCTCGGTACAAAAGTAACCGACTGGCCTTTAGAACTCAAATAACTGTAATAACCTCAACATGTGTACATATGAATCACGAAGATTACTCAGGACCTTAAATAGTTAGAAAATAAGTTCTTCACTCTTACTAAAAATACATCTATAAAGTACACAACAAATAATAATGTCAAGCAACTTCGGTGTTAAGTTTAACACTGATATGAGAATGCTGTATTCTGAGGATTATTTCACTCTCCCTTTATATATGGCCTCCACAAGTAGTCAAAGATTGCTAATTTAGAAGAGAAGTACTTGAAAATTCAAATGTTTAATTGTAAAAACCAATAACGTTAACATCATAAAATCTCGATACACATCTGACCATAGGATATGGTCCCCACTACAAGGACAATAGACATCACAGGGTTTATTTACACGCAGATTCGACAAAGACCTGTTCTCATTCTTAGTATTAGCAATATTGGATCGCTTTGGAAGAGCAATCATTTCGCTCTTTGCGACAGCATACACTGCTTGTCCACATATGTCACCAATTTTCCTTCTTTTCGTAATGAGCAGCATATAATAAGGCCCCAGGAACTTAATGAACCCTGAAACAGAGAAGAACAGGTTAAGACTAAGATTTTGCTGGAAAACTGATTATTTCCTCTCACACGCCCATATGTTAAAGTATACCAGCGATTCCATAGCAGTTGGTAACAAATTTTAATCCACCAGTTGACCTGTTCCCTTCATGTATTCTCTTCAACAAGTCATTGCATTCGCACTTCGAATATATCGTTGAGTCCTCGAAGATGTTCAGCTCAGAAGTTTCCAATCTATCAATCTTTAGCACTTTCCACTGTGTTTTACACTTGTTTCTTCCAATCACATAAAAATTCTGCAAACAATGGAAGAAGATTAAATTCATTCAGGGGCTATAGTAAATTTTTACAACATCATTAGCACACACGGACAACGTACTTCAATTCAACAATCATCAAGATCTATATTGCAGGAACAGTTTACATTGTGCAAATACATCAGAATTCATAATTTGCTGCATACAAAACAGTTTGTGACTCATGAGTGTCTAAAATTGGTCTAGCTGGAATAGATTATTAAAGCCCAAAAACAACAACACCATCCATTTCTCGGCAAGAATATGCCACTTTAAGCACTCATATAAAGCAATTGTATCAAGTATCGATCTAAAAATAAATCTAGCAAGTGTGATAAGCTTAAAGTGGAGATCATAACATTCAATATACTACCTATTTTGGATAAGAGGAGCAAATTTCCCTATTAGGGAAACATAAATGAGAGGCAGCATAGGTTTTCACAAAAAGAACTAGAAATCATTAACTGGAAAAGCATTAATTTGGAAATTCAGACAAATTTCCAATAGGGTCGACTAAACCAACATCACAAGCAAATTCTGAAGATCAACTTTGCTGCAATTCCCCTCAAGTGATGAATCCTTGAAATAAGTAACAACCAGCTCATGCCTTAAATGATCAGTATTTACAAACAACAAACGCAAGATCAATACCTTAGGAAGCAGGAAACAATACATCAACATAACCACATAGCCCAAATTCTCAAAAGACCAATCAAACTATGAACATCCCAAAAATCGCAATAGAATAAAAACTAGATAAGCAATCAAGTTCCAGCAGACAGAGACCAAAATTCTACTCGGAACGGAATCCAGAAAAAGGATTTTGGAGACTTGCTATAGATCAGATGACCCAAAATAGCATCCCAAAAACACCCAATAAAAGATCGCATCAAGAAGCAAGAAAGATCTCCAAGAACTAGAACGAAAGCAAACGAAAGAAAGAAAAAAACAATATAAGAGAGACCAAAAGATCCGAAACCAAAAAGGGTCTTCACTACCCACCGATAGGGTCTCGTAGAGCATAAACTTCTCAAGAACCTCCCCGGCTCCGAGCCGCTGCTCCGACTCCGACGGCGTCGCGGCGTCGCCGGTCGCCATGGGGCGGGGATCACGAGGCAGGCGCTGCAAGCGGCGTTAAGGATCGGGGACGGCGTCGCGGGAGCCCTGAGCCGCGGCGGAGACGAGAGGGGCGAAGAAGATGGGTCGATGACGACGATGATTGCGTTACGGCGATGGATTGCTTCTTGTTTTTTTAAGGGGCTCGGCCTCGGATTAATATTGGGAAAAATTAAATTCGGCTCTCCTCTTTGGGTTTGGGGAGGTCGTGACGGCATCGCGAGAGCGATCTAAGGCCACAGCTTCCACACCCCTGGAACCAAATCCACAAATTTAAAACAAGATCCCACAAAACCCTTTAAAAAGACGGTTTTTGAGGAATAATAAAAATAAAAACCCCCAACCCCCACTTTTTATTTATTTTTTGCTTGGTTGACATTCTTTTGTTGCTTGCTTGATTGATGAATGCTTGTGTGCTTTTTTTTTTTTTTTGGCCTTTTCCGTTTCGTAAAAAGTAAAAAATATATTTATTTTTTTCCCAGCTGATGGTATATCCCATTATTATCCCTTTTGTTTTTATATTTTTGTATTTTTTTGGTGGTGAAAAATAGGAAATTTAGTGGGAAAAAGACGGGGGGGATTGGTTGTTGAGCTCGTCTGAACTTTCTTGGGAAGTTTAAGAGCAGCTTTTTGAACCTATGATTGATTGGCAGAAAACTTGGGGTACCACGATATCCCCTTTTGAGGAATCTCGAAGAATGGAGATGAGGACTTTTTTCCGGAATCAGTGACTCACCTCGTCTTTTGCAGTTTTTTAAGAGAGGGTTCCTGGATTTGCCTCCATGTTAAGCCTTCGTTGGTTCGGAGGTAAAAAGGGGGTTAACTTTACTTTTACTTTACTTTTTATTTAAATATTAAAATAGAGATAAATGAATTATTATTATTCCACCGATTTCATTACTCTTTATTTTTTCTTACCCCATATTTTTTCTTACCTTGTCTTTCACAGTTTTTCAGCGGAGGGTTCCTAGATTTGTGTTTGTGTTAAGCCTTTGTTGATTCGGAGATAAAAACATAGTCAAGGGGGGTTAATCTTAACATCAAAATGGAGATAAAAGGGTTACTATTATTTTATTTATCATATTATTCTCTACTTTTTCTTATCCCTAACCTCTTTAACCTTATTCACCTTAACCCCTAACCAAACGAGAGGAAATCTAGACCACTATCCCTTATCATAATTCATACATTAGTTTGGCATGATTTTTACCTATCTTAATCGTCGTAGCACGGTTTTTATGTTTCATGAACCCCCGCGTGTGATTTTTAGTTAATCAAAAACCTCTTCGAAGTTCAATGTAAAATTAGTTTCTCTCCACCGTCTCTTATAAGGTTGATTTCCTTTTCGTTCAAGCTTTCATCTAAAATATTATTATCTGCTTGAAATTAGCCGGTCTAGTTTATTTGTGCTGGATGAGTCGAGCTTGATTGGCCTTATCGAGTGACCTTGGTCATTAAGTCATTGAGAATTGGATATTTATCAATTATTGGACAAACATCCTGCTTAGTCATAAAATAAACGATATTAGAATAATGAGGAGGTATCAATTGTTTGGCTTGTGACCTGGGATAGTAGGCTTGGATATGAAATAAATACTATTTGAGAGATTGTTACCGCAGAAGATATGAGAACTCAGGTGTGTGCTATGTTCACATGAGGAAGAAGCCCTTATAGGCCCATTAATAATATAAGAGATAATTGTCGTTTAGTTTTTTTGGGAGACCGTGGTCCTTGTACTAAGTTGCTAAGCCATTTAGTGTCTAAAATGCCTTTTTATCATCCTCTCTCCCCTTCCCGACAGTTGTTCGTCTTCCCTAAAATGGAAAGTAACTATCAAAAAAAAAAATGAAAAGTAATTTCTAAAAAACAGAAATTTAAGTACCAACGACGGAGATGGGGATGGAGATCGTCGGAGGTGATGATGGAGATCGTGAGGACCGGTGACAGAGATGGTGAAAATGGAAAATAACTTTCAAAAAATAAAAATAAATGGGAAGTAACTATAAAATGAAAAATAACCATAAAATGAAAAGTAACTTCAAAAAAACTAGAAAATATTCACCAATCAAATGAAATTTAAGTACCAAATAAATGGTAGTCACTACGAGTCAAAATGAAAAGTGACTACCAGGAAAAAAAAATGGAAAGTGATTACCAGGAAAAAAAAAGAAATGGAAGTAACTATAAAATGGGAAGTAACTACAAAATAGGAAGTAACTTCCAAAAAAATGAGAAGTAACCACCAATCGTAACGGCGAGCTCGAAGGAGATCGAGATCGTCGATGGCGATCTCAAGATCGGGACGACGATCTAGCCACCGATCGGGACATCGGGACGTTGAGCTCGGGATAGGGATCTTCGAGGCATCGGACGACGAGCTCGGATCGCAATCGAACGGTGGCGCACTCCGCGACGGACGAGATGGGTCGGGGAGATAATTGGACAGGATGGATCGGACGGGCGGCGAGCTCGGGGAAATGATTGGACGCGATCTCGGGGAGATGATGGGGCCGGGAGATGATCGGACGCGATAAGCGACGGACGGGATGGATCGAACAGCGACGAGCACGGATCACGATCGAACGGGATGGGTCGGAGAGATGATCGGAGGTGGTGGTGGGAGGCGATGCTCGGATCAGGATCGGACATGACGGGAAGATCGGGATCCACGACTATTACAACGATGATGAAAAGAAGACACGAAGGTATCATCGAATTATACACGATGACTTATATGTATGTTTTATGTTTCCGTATTATAGATGTTTAACATGAATATAGAGCATCGATTCAGGCATTAAGATAATATTATGTTAACATATGTTAATATTATGAAAAAACAATAGACCAGATTACGTACTCAGTCATGCCTCATTTTCCAAAATGTGATATTGACTCAATTTACAAAACCGTTTCAATCTGGGGCACATGAATTGCTAAAGCTGTCCTCTCGGGAGGATCTTTAGTTTTGAAAAAGAGGGACCATAATACAATTGGATCTCCATATGATCCACAGCTTTTTCTGTGACATGAAACATTTTCTAAACCGGAATAGGTCGTGCTAATACAGTCATGCATTCTTTCTTTCTTTTTAATTAATACAGTTTGAGCCGAGGCTTATAGCGAACTAAAAGCCCGTAACACGGGCCAGACGAGTTGCCAACTCGTCCGCCCTTACACCGGCCAGATTACATTCCATTGATCAGTCATGCCATGTCATGCAACTAAAGACGAACAAAAACAAATCACGTGTTTGTGGCTCCAAGTATCATACTGCAAATCTTGGATCTCAGAGAAACCACATGTTTGTGTTTCCTAACGAATTCTGCCTCTCTCCGGATTCATTGTACTGTTGTGTTGCTGTTACGAACCACCCACATGCTCATTGCCAGTGCTCTCATGGATGTGTTCACAACTTAGTTTATGCACTGTTTGACATCTGTAGCTACTAGCTATACATGGGTGGCCAACTATTGCATAGTGTTCATGAAAGCTCTATGCTTAAACCCACCCACCGAGTACAGAGTTTTATGCAACACCATCTCTGACTTGTGATTAAGATGCAATCATAACTCAATTGCACCACCCTTTTTGTGCTTCTGTAGGAGAGCGCGGCATTGGATGTGAAATGCATGGACCAGAAGTTTATAGATCACAGTTGCCATCCTGGGTAGGTTCAAATGACCTCGCTTATTTGTGGTGCCTGTTAAATTGGCAGAACAGAGGGTTGCAGAACATCACATGTTCTGGGGCAAACGCAGCATACAGTGAATCCACTGAAAGGGAAAACTGACACTAACTCTAGTGATAACGACATCCAAGAAGGCAATCTTCAGCAAAATTCATGATGAGATGCAGAAATCAGTGAGCAAAAAATATGAAGATGGATCGGGCTCAGTGATGGTGCCAATAATCATCACAAGACAAGAGTACACAC
>OY986964.1:4344658-4390097 GCA_963920575.1 Narthecium ossifragum | reverse complement strand
CAGATGAATGGCACCAGCCAAGTTGGATCTGCAGCATTTATACCTAATGCTTACCAATCTAATGGCATGTCTCTCAGTTCCAGAAATTGTTATGAGACGCTAAACTGCAATGTTCGGCATTATTGCCAATTCCTCATTTTAAGTGTCATGCCTAGAGACTGACTAGCTACTAGCATTTCACAATCAGAAACTAGCAAAACAGCATGTTGTGTTGAAGCATTGTGAGCAGCAGATCCATCTCTCCTGCCACACGTCACATGCCAAAAAGGTCCAGCAAATTCCCATAAGCAGTACTTATTGTGCATCCTATGTGAATCATACAAAGCTTGTGTGCATACTCAGATAAACCAAGGAAGTAAGAAATCTTGGCATCTTCGATGCGGAACGGCCCAACTACAAGTGCTTGAGTCCGTGCTATTTATAAGAAGACAGTTAAATGAAGGATTCCATTACCTACTGATTCACTATAAATGATCATCAGTCATTTTCCATCTCAATAAAAAAGACGCTCTGTAGGGTATCAATGTAAAGATGTGCAGTGAGCTACCCAGAAATATACATTCAACCAAGAACATTCTCAGATGTCAAATGCGATGTAAGCAATATGCTAGGTTTCATTTGTGGCAACATTATTATAGACGCTCAATTCATTCGACATTATAAAGCAGCAAAATTTTGACAGAAAACCCTCAATTTTTAAAGGAAAACAACAAGAAAACAAAGATCTCACCTAAATATTAGGTGAGTCCCACCGCCACTTTCTCCAATCTCCACCCTCTTTCTTTGCATTCATGCATCCACGCACCTTTCTCTTGCCTATATCTCGCCCTCCCCTCCCTACTCAGCTTGATTTATCGCTCAAATACGGTGAGCACGCGCGCCCAATTCCATGGCGAAGGGCGGCAAGATAGGGTGTAAGCTAAGAGGCATCCTCAGGCGGTGGCACTCCTCCAGCCGTCTCTCTGCCCGCAACGCCGAGCAACCTGATAGTGCCTCGTCGCACTCGGCCTCCATCCACGGAGCCGGCGGCGTTGAGGCGGCGGCTGCGCTGCACGCGGTGTACGTAGGCAAGTCACGGCGGCTTTACCTCATACGCCCCGGCCTCGCCGCCCATCCCCTCCTCCGCGAGCTCGCCCACCGCTCCGGCGGCGGCGCCCCCGCCGATGATGGCGGCCACGGAGATGGCGGAAGCGGCGCCACGGTGGTTGGGTGCGAGGTCGTGCTCTTCGAGCACCTATTGTGGATGCTCGAGAACGCCGATCCCCCGCCCGAATCCCACGACGAGCTCGTGGAGTTTTATGCGTAACAGGTTTACCGCTACCGCGAAGCAGCAGACCGCTGAGAGAAATGTAATAACTATTAGCCCGTTTGATATGGTTACCTTATTCCGGGTTAAGAGGGTTAAGAAATTTTAGGATTAGAAAAGTGGGGTTAAAGAGTGTAGATAAATTTATTCTCATTTTGATGTTTGGGAATAAAGGGGGTTAAGTAGTAATGATTGATTGGAATAAGGGTAGAATTTATAGCTAATACCAAAAATGTCCTTATATATAATGACACGCCGAGAAGTGACAAATAATATTAATAATATCATAATGTAATAAAATATTAATATAAGTGGGTTCATGTGCCACGTGTCACCTCGTGATTGGTCCATGTTATCCAAAATAGTATTATTTTAATATTAATAATATCATACTGTAATAAAATATTATTATAAGTGGGTCCCATGTGCCACGTGTCACATTGTGATTGGTCCATGTCATTCAAAATAGTATTATTTTAATATTAATAATATCATAATGTAATAAAAATATTAATATAAGTGGGTCCCCCCCCCCCCACGTGCCACATGTCACATCGTGATTGGTCCACGTCATCCAAAATAGCATTATTTTAATAATAATAATAATATCATACTATAATAAAATATTAACATAAGTGGGTCCCCCCCCCCCCCACGTGCCACGTGTCACATCGTGATTGGTCCATGTCATCCAAAATAGTATTATTTTAATATTAATAATATCATACTGTAATAAAAATATTAACATAAGTGGGTTACACATGCCACGTGTCACCTCGTGATTGGTCCACGTCATCTAAAATAGTATTTTTTTAATAATAATAATATCATACTGTAATAAAAATATTAATATAAGTGGGTCACACATGCCACGTGTCACCTCGTGATTGGTCCACGTCATCCAAAATAATATTATTTTAATATTAATAATATCGTACTGTAATAACATTGTTCGAGGATAAAACGTCGATCTCGCAGGGACGAGATCTTTATTTTATTTCGAGCAAAAAATAATAATTTAATTGCATATGAAGAGATTGCGGGCACCACACCCCTGGATCGCCGAATTGGCGAATCCATCGTTTACATCCCCGCAGGGAATACCTCCGATTCTAGATCCGATATTAAAAAAGGAAAATGGAATCCTTACATTTTTATATCAAAAAATGAAAGGAAACTGGAAGGGAAGAAAGAGCATGTAAGGTTTTTTATTTCTTAAGCCTTCACCTTCGTTACCATATTGATTGATGACATATTTTTTGTCCTTCAAGTTCTAGCAGTGCCTGGGCCGATCGGAACCTCTTCAGACTTCTAGCAGGACGTCGATATCGATGCTCTGCTCCAGGTTCCAGCAACGCTTGGGCCGATCAGAATTTCCTCAAGCCTCCAGCAGCTCGCCGACGCTCCCCTGCTTCCCTCCGGGTTCCAGCAATGCTTGGGCCGATCAGAATCTCCTCAAGCCTTCAGCAGCCTGCCGATGCTCCCCTGCTTCCCTCCGGGTTCCAGCTGGGCCGATCAGAATCTCCTCAGACCTCTAGCAGCACATCGACGCTCCCTTCCAGGTTCAGCAGTGCTTCAGCCTCTGCTTCTGGATCTCAACAGCGCCTCCACGTCTCCAAGCTTCAGCCTCTGCTTCTGGATCTCAACAGCGCCTCCACCTCTCCAAAGGTCTTCCAACCCCTCATACGTACTCTTCCCATCTATTTATAGGTGTAGAAGGAAATCTCAAAGATCTGCTGGTCTATCTAGATAGTTAGGAGGTTCAGCCATATCTTTTTTTAGTTTGAGACGTTGAGGCTGAATCAAAACATATCTCTTGGCTGTTTGTTGAGACCTTTTGGTTAGGATTGTGTGTATTCGTTGAGAGAAATCTATATATGCATTGGGCGACAACCTCTTCTTTCTTATCCACTGCTCCACGTATGCTCCATTCCAGCTTGAAGGCAGGCGTGTATGTTTTAGAGAGCCCTGCACATCCTCTGTTTGTTACTGCTGAGACCATTCTAGCTCGAAGGCACGCATGTATATTTCAGGGAGTTAGAGATCAGTTATGCATATCTCCAGTTTGTTACTGCTGAAAGCTTATGAGAGCCACGTCTGCTCTCTTTGTTCAAAATCTGAGTTTAAATGCATGAGTTGAGGAGATTGAGAGATCTCGTAAGTTAGAGATATCTCATGAATCAAGAACCCATCAGTTAAGAGAGTTGATATGCATCTTTTGGAACTCACGTGCATGGGTTTGTAGAAAATGGAGCTTGCATATGCATGGGTTTGATGGTTTATAGAGAATGGAACTTACATGCTTATGTATAGGTTTAGTGGTTTGCTGAGAGTGGAGCTCATGTGTAGGTGCATGAGCTGAGGACATGCATGAAGAGATTGGTTTAGACATGGTTGATGGTGGAACTCACGTGCATGTGCATGAGCATGAGAGAGTTTATGATTTTCTCTCTCAATTCAAACTTTTATATGTAGTTTGAACCACTGTAGGTTTCACTGTTAGAGAGTTCTTATCCTCTCATGGTTGTTCAATATTTGAACTTTATGTTCAGGTTTTGAACCTGTTTTGAATTAAGATGCTTGTTCAAATTCGAATATTTTGGTTCGAATTTTGAATATTAATTTGAATTTTGAATATTAATTTGAATTTTGAATTTTGTTTTGATCATGCTGTAGGAAATTTAGTAGACTGTCCTTGTATCCTTTTAGCTTATATAGGATGCCATCAAAGCTAAATAGGACCCTGGTATTATGTAGGGGAAGTCTTAGGCTTTTATTTTAGCCTAAGTTTTTTTAGATACCCTGGGGGTGATGAAAATGCATATGCACATGTCAAAATGTTTAATTTCGTAAATGATACGAAACTTAGGTTTAGCTAAAATTGGTGTCAACAAACATATTAATATAAATGTGTCCCGCATGCCACGTATCACCTCGTGATTGGTCCACATTAATTTAATAATTTAACTATATCTCCACTTCAAGCACCAACCAAACATCAGAACTTAGAAATTCTCAGAAAGTCACTCCCCAAAAAATCACTCCACTTCAGCTCACTTCTCAGCAACCAAACAGTCCTATATTAGAACAATATCATTTGAGGGTAGTATAGTCATTTAGGTCATGGTGCTTAACTCAGGATAAATTTATCCCCGCCTAACCCCATTCTTGCTTGGGGATAAATGGGGGGTTAAGGGGGGTTAACCCCACACCAAACGGAGCTTTAGCCTTCGGAATTGTAGATTTAATCATAATCAGGTAATTTTCATGTTATTTTCTACATTGAAGTATCGTCCATGTTAATTGTTCATTTTTTTCAGTTTATCTTGGATTCTTAGTACCATTTTGAAAATTTATGTATCTACTTATTGAGATTTTGGAGTGAATCCCTTTACATGTGACTCTAATTTAATAATTGGTGAGTGTATACACTTGGATTAGCTTTTAAGGTGTTGTTTGGTTTACCTGTGTCTATATATGTATGTCATGTATCATAGATATGATATGAATGTATAATGTATATATACATATTATATATGTATGTATTATCAACCTTATAAGGAGCAATAACGGTTAACCTGCATTAATTCATATCCCCTAAGTTTCTTTATATATATTCTCTAAGTTTGCTTTATATAAACCTGCATTAATTCATATCAACCTAAGTTCTATTAATATTATCTTATGCAATATGCAAAGACTTATATTTATTTTATATACCCTAAGTTAGACTTATAATATTTTATTTTATAGGCTATGTTTTATGGTGGCAGTGAACAAAAAGCTATAACCAACCTTCGAACTCTGGACCATCTATGGATCAACACAGCCATCTAACCAGACAAACTACAAGGAGTTTGTTAAAATTTTATATTAACAATAACTAAAAATTGTGACAGGGGCACAGGTGAGTACTAGTATACATATATACATTAGATATATATAATCATCCTCATATGACAACATGGTTATAAGTAAAACTTTTGTTGTCCTACGTGATGGGAGAATGTCCTAAGTGGAGTCCATGTCGCGTCTATGTGGCATGATAATCTTAGGTTGAGGGGTTTAGTGGAGGGAGTTATTGGGTGGTTATTGGAGTGAGATTGGTGGTTGATCTACCAAGTGGTAGGGGGCAACACTAGTGTATATATATGTATACTAGCGGTGCCCCCTGTCGCTTGGCAGGGTAACCACCCAATAATCATCCTACCTCACCCCAATAACCTCCCAATAACCCCTCCCGCACTAAACCCCCTCAACCTAGGATTATTCTACCACGTAGGCTCTACATAGGACATCCTTATGCCACATAGGATAACAGGATGGTTAACTTATAATCATCATCATCATGCTATATAAGGATGATGATATGTATAATGTATACATATATATCCATTACATATCAACCTTATAAGGAGCAATAACGATTAACATGTATTAATTCATATCCCCTAAGTTTCTTTATAAGGAGCAATAACGGTCAACACAGCCGTCTAACCAGACAAACTATAGGGAGTTTGTTAAAATTTTATATTAACAATAACTAAAAACTGTGCCAGGGGCACATGTGAGTACACTCAATCGGTAGCCCACTATCGATATCTTCATCTATTTAATCGGTAGTGGCCTGAGATAGATGAAAGAATCGATACTTTTACTACCGATCGTGGCACGTGTAATACTATATATAATTGTGATTGGAAGGACCCGAATCATTATTTTTTTAGAAAATAAAAACAGTGTTTTTTGAAAATTATGATTCACAGAAAATTGGAAACAAAAGACCAGCTCTCGCGTTCGAAACCCCTCTCTCTCCCCCCGATGGTCTCCACCCCTCTCCCCCCCCCGGGCCCCCCGATGGTCTCTCTTGCGAGGTTCTCTCCCCGATGAGCTCTGGGTGACATCAAAGGGTACGAAGGTGAGATCCCTCTCTCTCTCCCCTGCCTCGCCGCCTCTCGTCCCCCATCTCAGCCGCTCACCCGACTGGTCGCGCAGCAACCACGGGCAATCAGGCTGCCGGTACGTTCCTCTGGGTCACTTTTATAGGTGTCGTCTGAATACCTTTCTGTCTGCATTGAGTAGAAGCGTCTATTAGGGCTTGTAGTTGGAGTGTACATTGGGGGTGGATTCTATATGTTGAAGTCGTCCATAGCTTGTTGGTTTTTTGCATTGCATGTACTCTGGAACAAGATCCTTATAGTGTTCTACTTTCAAGGTATGAATCCTTTGAATTAGCCTGATAGAGATTTGGATCTACTCGTCGATGATGATAGTTTGATTTTTACTCCTCTTATTGGTGATTTGATGGTCTTTTGTGGGTGCCCGTCTGGATAGGTTAAAGAGACAGCGCTTAAACTCAAACTGAGTAGAATGTAAGAAAAAGATGAGTGCTATCAGCTTTCCTTTTAGAACGTTGAAGATGGGGGGCTAAAACTTGAAATTGATCTATCATAAAAATTTCGAGAATACTTGTGAGAGATCCTTTTTCCTTGACAATATTGCTTATCTAGCTATGTTTTTTATTATTGAAGTTCTCAAATACATTTACTCTTGCTTTAGAAACTGGAATCACACATTAAACAGAATTCTTTGATTTCCTTTTTCTATCTCTGTGTTTGGTTTTGTTCACGGATGGAATAAGATTTTTATAATGCTCAAATTCTTTGAAAAAGTTCGGATCTTTTCACCTTTTTTCAGATTTTATTCAGCTGCAGATGCCTACTAAAATTGTAGAAGTTGCTAACTTTATGCAAGTCTTTAAGCTTGCAATTTTAGTCTCATGAACTTTAAATATTACCATGACCCAGGCAAGCAGTATTTAATATCACATTTGTTTCTTTTCCTGAAAGTGATGATTCCCCCCCCTCATTTCTACATTTGCTTTGCAACCATCTTAGCTCCTATGTTAGACCAATTTGAAGTGTTTTTGCAGAAACTCAGGTGCACTTTGAGTCAGAGCCATGATAAGAGTTCTTCTGCTGATGCTGTTCATGGACTGCTTGAGAAACTAGGTATCTTCAGAGCTAAAATTGCGAGCAATATCGCTGCGATGCCTGTCATTCTGAAGAGAATGCATGACTGCATTGCAAGGATTGACAAACTTGATCAATTTGATGTAGAGATACATTCTGTTTTGAAACGGAAAAGAACATGCTAGCTGGTTTCATCTCATACAGTCCATGTATACTGTAATTAAGGAAGAGCATATTTTTTGTGTAGCACTTGTGCTCTGTAACTTGACACCAAGAATCACTGTTTCAGAGGATTGAGTAAAAATGTAAAACTTTACATTATTATCTTTGTTCCTGATGTTTGAAAATGCCAGGGACGAATATGACATCAAAGGGTATGATAAGCTATCTTCACCATAGGTCAGTCAAAAGAAGATAGAGTCCACCTGACCGACCAGTTAGACGGCCTCGAAGAAGGGACTGTGTAACACTAACCTTGGCTTGAGTTCATGAATAAAGAACTTTCTCAGCAACATCATAAGTTGTGTTTACTGATTTCAATTCTGTATGTTCAAAGTAGCTCTGCTACTTAGGAGTGCAAGTAACTATATTTTATGAACTGATATTCTAGAGCATCACGCCTTGATTATTGGTAGATGTTGATATTTGAAAAGTTGGTTCTTTCAAGATGCCTGTTTTCTAAGCTCTCGTGTCCTCTTCATGTTTTGATTAGGATCAGATTAGATCTTCTTTTTCGAATTAGACAGCTTTGAACTTTAACTGCTGAACTCCCATAGCCTTAATTATATCTTTGATTGTTGATTGATATCAGATTGGATCTTCTTTTTAATGCATTCTGACTTGATATGCATGTCAACTCCAGTCCTTGTAATTATTTATATGGCAATCTCCCTTAATGGCATGGTTAACACTAGTCACTTATATATGACAGAAAGGTTGTCCTACGTGGCTGTAGAATATCCTACGTGGCAGAGAATGTCCTAGGTGGCGCATATGTGACGCTTATGTGGCATCATAAGGTTGATGGGGTTTAGTGGGAGGGAGTTATTGGGTAGTTATTGGGGTGGGGTTGGTGGTTACCCTACCAGGTGGTAGGGGGCACCACTAGTGATTTTATATAATAGACTAGTGTTAACCCGTGCCATTGAGTACGGATCTTTCTCACAAACCTTCTCCGAACCGTTCCTAGTACTCATCCATGGCAGGGCACGGTTTTTAGTTACTGCTAAAATAAAATTTTAACAGTGACAACATAAAACAACTGAAACTATTGACACAATGGTAATAATTTCTTTCATGCTTTTTGTTCACTGCCACCATAAAACATAGCCATCATTTTAGATTAATTAATAACATATGAATATGTTACAAAAATGTAATGTTCAAAAATGATAAATGATAAATGATGAATGAAAATTTAACAATCGTGAAACATGGAAAATAATGCAGGCACAAACAATACCACACTTCCATTCTAATAGTAAGCCAAATATTAAAAAATGGCTATAATTCATAGCACTCATGAATTATGGAAAATAATACAGACACAACAACTGATACGCAGCTTGTTCGACCAGCAAACCCTTGTATGGTATTGTAAGTTTCTTGCATGGTCGTCCTAATCATGTGGCAAAGAAGAATATTTCAATTTATTAGGATTGTTCTTGCAATTGAAACCATGCTGTTTAAATCATGGAAGTCCAAGCATGCTGAAAAAATTAAATACTGGGAGACAGGTAACATGATGCAGAAGTAGAAGTGCACCATGCTATTTAAATCTGGCCACATTAAATCTATGCTTCTGCTAACTGAATGTGACCTAAGATGGAGCACACATGCAGTAGAGAAGCAACTTGGACCAAAGAGAAAAATAGCTAGCGAACTTGCAAAAAAATATGAAGACGCCTAAGAAATGTAAATACATAATCTGAATGCTTCTTTAGCAATCAGGAGATTTTAACCTAACAAGATTCTCCTGTCAACATGAAGATCAATCATTGAATTAGTAACCAACAATGGAGATGTTTTTCTCATGGCCAGTCCCGAAAGATAATGGCAGCAATGCTGCTATTCCGGGTGATGGAATATGAGAACGTCCCCAAACAGAACATCTTTCGGCAAGCAAACTTGCAAAAAGATGAATCAACATCTGGGAACTTTCTTTCCCTCAAAAAATAAAACATCTGGGAACTTTCTTTGTGACATTTTCTCAGGAATATACAAACATCATATGTTTGCCCCAATAAGAGTAGGAGATTCTTACCCAGAATCCCCCCATCACTAACAGAGCAGAAACAAAATAAAATATAGTATTTAAAGAAATAAATCAAAAGAAACTTCACGATGTAACAAATATTTTCTAAGAACACATACAAAATAGGACATCAAATCCCATAAAGTTCTTCCATGAATCATATCGTGGAAAATGCAAGCAGTATATCTGCTGTGTACTACCACACATGACATGCACAATGCATCTACTTGCAAAACACATGTCATATAGTATTTAAAGAAATAAATCAAAAGAAACTTCACGGTGTAAGAAATTTTTCTAAAAACACATACAAAATTGGACATCAAATCCCATAAAGTACTTCCATGATTCATATCCTGGAAAATGCAAGCACTATTTCTGCCATGTATACTAACATGTCATATGCAGCCATAACTTGGATGCTCCTTTAAACTCAAAAAATCCTCCTGTCCATATGAAGATCAGGCATTAAACTAATAACAAATAACGGAGATGTTTTTCTCACGGCCAGTCCCCGAGAGCAAACTTGCAAAAAATAAACATCAATATCCAGGAACTTTCTTTGTGATGTTTACTCAGGAATATATATACATCATATGTTTGACCCAATAAGAGTAGGAGATTCTCACCCAGAATCTCCCCATCACATGAAGATCAAGCATCATCTAATTACCAATCATATAATCTATCACAAATGGAAATGTTTTATCACAAATGGAAATGCTACTCCGGGCAATGGTATATGGCAATGTCCCCAGACGGAGGATTTTTCAGCAAGTAAACTTGCAAAAAAGTAACATCAATGGTATGTTGAGAAGGGAGAAGGTCCTCTCCCTTCTCGCTCCTTTCCCCCCCGCACTGAGAACTGAATCCACAGCAACGCCGAATCCGGCGCGAAGGACCCGCACTGACCTCGAAACGTCGATCGACCTCGGCTCGAGCGCTGCACCGCCGCCGTCGGGGCGCATCACGAAGGCTTTGTACTCGGTGCCTACGGCTACCGCTAGGTCTGGAGGGAGAGAGAGACGGCGTGGTCGCGCATGGTGTCGGGGGAGTGGAAGAAGTGGATTAGGGCGGTCGGAGAGGTAGTGGCTCCGAGGGAGAAGAGGATCGGGGAGGGGAATGGTCGGTGTCGATCTCAGGAGACCCGATCGGTTGGTGGTTTGCGAGAGGGGACGGAGGGAGTAGAGGGAGAAGAGGATCGGGGAGGGGAAGTGGGGGATCGGGGCGGTCGGAGAGGTAGTGGCTCCGAGGGAGAAGAGGATCGGGGCGGTCGGAGAGGTAGGGGATCCGGGGGAGGAGAGGATCGATGAGGGGAATGGTCGGCGTCGATCAGGAGAAGCGGTTGGCGAGAGAGGATGGGTAAGGGAGAGAGGGGTGGTTGGCGAGGGGGGGGGGGGGGAGGAGGGATAAGAGGATGGTTATAAGATGAGCATCGGTGGAGGAGAAGTGGGGAAGAGAGAGAGGCTTGGCGAGGGGGGCAGAGGAATGCGGGGGTGGCAGAAGTGGGAACGGTTCCCGGGGAAGTGGGGGTGGGGGAAGATGATCGCGTAACGTCCTGCCAGGTAGGATTCCACGTTAGACATAGGATGCCAGCAGGATGCCATTAGGACAATGAAAAAACATCATTCTTAACCATCCTGATATATAAGGATGATTAAAAAAAGAGATTTAGTAGCTCTAAAATAATAAATTATAAATAAGATATAAAACTCATATATTAATGATCTCTTCCGTGCATAGATGCAAAATACTGATAACTAGCTTATAAAATTAAACTCATTGAAAACGAAAACTATAGTTACAAACCAAACACGTTTTTATGTTTTTATTTTATTTTTCTTTTTTGAAAAGATAAGCCGAAGCTACAGTCACAAGGACTGAGCTACATCCAACTGAAAGATCCCCGAGCGGTACGGATTAACTCGTCCGCTCTAACATTCAATTCACGGGGAATACTAACATTTCAAAAAACTGTTTTTTAACATTTTAAACCAAACGTGTTTTTATATTTTCATTTTCAAAAAATAAAAACATAAAACAAAAAATGAAAACATGAAACATTTTTCAAAACTAAACAACACCTAGCTTTTTTTTTTGATCAATTTCAATTTTCACTTTAAACCAATGCAATACAATGGTGGATTGGATCTGTTAATTGAAAACAGATATATCTAACACATTGTTGGATTTTTTATGTAGATTTTGCAGCTCCAAAGGTATTGTTTGATATATGATGTATGTGTCTTACTTTCAGGAATCCAGAGGGGACGTAGCTCATATGGTAGAGCGCTCGCTTCGCATGCGAGAGGCACGGGGTTCGATTCCCCGCGTCTCCATTATTACAAATCAATTTTGTTTTTGCCATTTTTAATTCACCTGTATTTTACTCACAGCAATAATTATATTTATATATTTATTTCTTTTTTCAAGGCAGAACACGTCATAGAAGTATAACTCACTGGTGAAGTAATTAAAAATTTAAGCCAAAATTTAGAATATATCAATCCTCGTTTAGTCGTTTCGCCGATGCCAGTAACAACTGCGATACATCATCATATGCGGTAAGTTTACCGCCCGCCCAATAGACCATCTTCCGCTTCTACAAATGTTCTTCCCGCAGTGGTATGATCATTTCGCACCCGCGGTAATTTGTCGCGAATACTCACCGTGCACCTGGCACGCTAAAACTCACCTCCCGCAAAGGGGGAGACGAAGGCGAGGAGACGAACTAGAACGCGAGTGAGATTAGGAGAGAGAGAGAGAGAGAGAGAGAGAGAGAGATCCAAGAATCGGATCGTGAAAACCGGCAAAACCAAGGGTTTTTAAGGGGTTTCCAGAGCTCCTAAACCCTCTAGGGCTCGTGATGAATGCTCGCGAAGCTCTCGGATCGCTAGCGGAGGGGAAGTAGAGGGAGGAGATGGGGGTCTCCTTCAAGGTTTCGAAGACTGGGACGAGGTTCCGGCCGAGGGCCAGCGCGGTCGCCCTTGACGAAGCGGCCCTTCCCGGAGAGGGCTCAAAGAACGGGGAGCGAGTCCCCAGCATTGCTGGATCGAAGCAAGAGGTCGTCTTTTAAATCTTGCGTGTGATCTTTATTGTCTTCTTTCATTTTGGGGTTTTATAGTCGGATTTTGAGATTGCAGTTTATTTCTTCAAGTTTGCGGACAGATCATGAGAGGATAGAGAGGAATTTAGTATGGAAAGATCGTCATTTTAGGTCGATTTCGATGATTTGCTCTTTAATTTTCTACTCCGATCTTTTATTTCTCTCTTAATGTTACTGAGTAGCTTCTTTGGATGTTCTCGCATCATCTGATAATTAGTATTTGGGCAGTTTTATATCTATTGTCAAGTTTATTTTACGTGCTCTATCCTTTTTCTTTGTATTATCTTGCGCTCTCTGTTACGTTAAAATGTTTTCTCAGTTCTTTTTCAAATGTTTTTTTTTGGAAATTGTCTCTTCTTATAAAGAGATTAGCCCTAATTAGTTTGTGTTTGTTCTTTCCCCATGATTTGTCGTAATTATTTCTTTAATGTTCCCAATTCTCGCTTTTGTATATCTTTAATTGGTCTTGAGAATTCTAGATGACTATGTATCCTTTTTTTGTCAAGTTCTGTTTTTCTGGCAATGGTGATGAATAAAGGCAATATTTTCCTGCCTTCTATTTCTTATGAAAATTGCCTCAAGGATATACTTCATTTATCTTGAAATTCAATCGTAATTAATCTTCACAGTTCTCGCTTTTGCATATCTTTAACTGGTCTTGAAAATTGAAGATAACTATGTATCCTTTTCTTGTAAAGTTCTGTTTTTGACAGTTTTGATAAATAAAGGCTATATTTTCTTGCCCCTATTTCTTATGAAAATTGCCTCAGGGATGTACTTCATTTATGTTTTTATGTTGAAATTGAGTCATAATTCTTAATAGTTGCATGAAACAGCCTCATCTTAGTTAGGGGACTCTCTCTCTCTCTCTCTCTCTCTCTCTGTGAAACTCTCAACGTCAAAATTTATTTGAAGTTAGCAAAGATACTGCCCACATGAGCATCTTACGAGCATGAACATCTTTCGAGTGCTTGTAAGAACTTAACATTTTTTCCTATATCGCCTCTTAAGCAAACATAAAGTCATTTCTTTGATTTCACCTTTCCCAATTCTTCCGAATTTATTTGAAGTTAGCAAAGATACTGCCAACATGAACATCTTACAAATGCTTTAAAGAACTCAACATTTTTGCCTATATCGCCTCTTAGCAAACATAAAGTCATTTATTTGATTTCACCTTTCCCAATTTCTTACCATATATTGAGTTTCATATTCACCTTAAAGCTTATTTTGGTTGTGAATTATGGTTCTCATTGATCTTTCCTATGCACTGTTGTGACATATCTAGTGATGCTTCTTGCACGTATCTTATCCTAGGCTATGGGAAAAAGGTTTGCTTGATATCAACAATGACCATATTGTTAGCATTTTTACATCTGGCTTTTGGCTTGGAGAGATTTGGCGTTTTGCTGCCAAATTGATTCTGTATCTGGTCGCATTTTAAAGAGTCTAGTTGACTCTCCCTTAGATTTTGTTTGAAACTGTTGGAGATATTTCCTTCTTTACAGGTTTTTTTCTGTTGATTGCCATAGGTTTCCCGTCCATTTCTGTTAGTGTGAAATGACTTGTGAAATTGTCTTTGACCTTTGTGGTCTACTTGTTTCCATATGCTTGCTGTTGAGGTATGACCTTTAGGTTTCATTTATACGATTATCAAGCATGGCATGTCTTCATAGGTTGACATTACTGAGGCAACAAAGGACATTGCTGACACATTATTGTTACCCGGATGCTCTGGAGGGCTAATACTGCCAGGTAGGCTTAGGTATATTCTACTAATTGTAATTCTCTTTCTCTTCACACGTTTATGCATATTAATATCTTTCTCCTTTTCTGATGCATGTTCTTGGCAGAGCATGAAGTTTCCTTCACCGTGAATCTTTTTCAGAAAGGATATTCCATTGGGAAGCCCGGTGAGGTATGTCACTGCAAGAGTTGGAATGTTTGAAAATCACATTTATCTGATCTATAATCTCCCTCATCACTCATAGACTTTATAGCCATCATCATTATTCTTGGACTCTATGATAGACTGACATGTTTTCCTAATGTGAACAAAAATCCTGCAGGGGGATAATCTTCAGTCTCATATTCAAGATATCAAGGCGTTGCATCCATATGATAGGGCCTCAGAGACAGTGTTCTCTGTAAGTACAGTAGGCTTGACGTGTAATCTGTTTCTAGTTACTTCTATGGTGCAGTTTCCTTCCTCAAAAAGTCGGCTTTAAATACCGACTCTTCTTGAACCATAACTTCCTTGAATTGTAGCGAAAATGTTACAATCATCAACCCTGTCCCATAGTTTAAAAGACATATGGCGTATCTCCTAATGTCTTTCCTTTTTATTCGTCGTCATACCATATCAAATATTTGTAAAAGTTCACCAGAAGATCCCATTGTCAATTGTTTGCACAATTATTTTGATGGACTGTCCAGACAACTTTCACGTAGGAACCATTTTACATAGCACTCTGGAAGGTTTGTGTTTCAATTAAAGAATCCGATACTGTCTATTTCATGTAATACTGCATATACTGCACGCCTTACCTTAATCTAGGGGCACTGTACCCAGTTGTTAGGCATATTATTATATTAATTGAAAAGATCACACTCCTTTTATACTTTTATGTCTCCTTTTCAGGTTGTTGAACACTGCAGAGTGAATACTTATAACTTATAAGAGCCTAATTAAGCTGAGGCTTATCTAAGAAAATTGCTTAAAGTAATTTTTTTTTATATTTCCTGAGCCTCTTATTCATTTATGTGGTATGTCATGATAAATGTCTTTGTAAAACTCTTCATTTGATCATCACCCACCTTTTGTACTAATTATGTTACATTTCTATATTTTACTTGGAGGCTATTGAGTCAGGATGGTTGCCGGGAGATATTCTTGATGATATTCCTAGCAAGTTTTTTCATGGGACCGTTGTGTGTGAGGTTAGTAAATGTTCATTTGTTTGTGTCTAGTTATAAGTTCTAAAGTTGCATGTTCTGTTTACTTTAGTTTTATTACCGTCACTTGTTATAACTGTGGGATGATATTCCAGAGTTTGTAAATGCTTTCTTTCTGATATAACATGTCAATAGTATTCTGACTGGTATCAGTGTACACTACTTGTATTGTATAGACGCAAAAAAGTCCTGAACTAAGACCATTGGGATTAGGAGTTTTAGGTCTGGTCACATTTCATAAATTGAATTTTGAATTTTCTGGGATGAAGCTTTTTGTTATAACTGGAACTTATTTGGTTTTGACTTCTCAGATTGTGGATTTTCACTATTAGTTTAACTAGTATCAGAGTAGTCTGATTAGATGTAATTTATAGCTCTGTTGTTTCATTCATGCTTTCGTGATTTAGATGCTATTCATTTCTTTGCTTTTGTGAGGTGGCCTAATCTGTAATTTTTCTCTTTTTTCATGGTTTAGCAGGCTTTAATATCATGATTTTGTTGATTTATGTATTTTGTTATTCCTTTTTGAGTTATCTTTGTTAGTTATTTGGTATGTCAACGCTCTTAGGCTTTGGTGCCTCCTGCTAAGCAATTAATCTCCTTTGCAGGTACGTGACTATAGAAAATGCACATCTGAACAAGGATCCGCCGGTTCTATTGTTGATAAGGCTCCTGTTGTAAATAAAGTGAGGCTGCGGATGTCCCTTGAAAATGTGATTAAGGACATTCCTTCATTCTCAGATGGCTCATGGACCTATAGCGATTCATTGGTAATGATGCCAGACATAAGACATGGGATATTAACAGTTCATTGAATTGACCTTGTATTGATCTATTTTTATTATGCTACAGGAAGTTGAGTCGCTTATCCTGAAGGCCTTGCAACCAAAACTTTGTTTAGACCCTACACCATTGTTGGATAGGCTCTGCTCTAATTCCACTAAGGTACCCCATATTTGCTAGACTACTAAAAAGGGAAGCATTTTTTCCAGATTTGAGTTGAACAAAACAACTTGTTGTTTCTACTCTGATCTATTTGCAGCTAAATCTTGGTATTGGAAGGAGGAAGAGATTGCGGCAGGTTCCAGAAGTGGTTGTGACATCCAACAATCAAGCGCATGGAAAGAAAATCTGCATTGATCGGTTGACTGATAATTCCATGTGCAATCCAGGAGAGTTGGGATCTGTACTGGGTGATGGAGCATCACAGCGCCTTCTTGAGAATGCATCTGCTCAACATGGATCGCTTGGAATTTCGCCTTCGCGAATGACTAATATGGCACAAGACACTTCTCGTCCGACTTTACCTACGACATCACAACTCAAGTTTCAGCCGACTGTCAATTATCCAGGAGTTCTGGTTGATCGCGGGTCCCCTGCTAATTATGCAGTTAACACGAATATTTCCTCCCCTCAGCAGCTAATGAGTTCATATGCTGACACTGTTAACAGTAGTGGTTCTCTTAATGTAAAGAGGCAGAACCAAGATGCTCAACTGTCGCCCATGTCTGTAATTAAGCGAGCAAAGCAAATGCCGACTGGTTTGGATGGCTTTCAACAACAGCAACCAGTATCACATATTGGTGGTCTCAGTGGAATGGATATGCATTGGAGAAGTCCCTTGTTACATTCTCAATCAGAGGTAAAGGGGATGCAGTATTCTTCTATAGGTGGGCAAAGGTACCCATCTCAAGTGACGAATAACATTAATCAAGAGACAGGGGCATCTATTTATTTTAATCAGCAGGGAATGAGGTTTGGTCCCAAGGAAGAGCAGAATGACATTAAGTTGGATAGACAAGAGCTCGAGAAGTCTAAAGATGCTCTGCAACCACTGGCAACAGAAAATACTGCCCTGGATCAGCAGCCGTTACGATCTCAGCCACTCTCGCAGAACTCATCGATGAGAAGCCATCTTCCACCAGTTACTCAATGGCATAGCCAGCGGCCACTAGTCGATAAGGACACAAGGAAGGATGATATGCTTCATAAAAGGAAGCCAGTAAACAGCCCACGGGTTTCTTCAGGGCCCATGGTTCAATCTCCCGTATCGTCAAAATCTGGAGAAATATCTAGTGGTTCTGTTGGTGGCCAATTCAGTGCTGTTGCTACAACTTCTGCACTGGGATCCCAGAAGGATAAGGCAACGGCAAATTCTAATGCTGCAGTTGGGGCCCCATCAGTGACTTCTAGTCCAAATGAATCAGTGCATCGGCAGCATCAATCTTCTGCTGTTGTGAAACGAAAACCAAACTCTGTTACGAAAGCACAAGCCATTAGTGGAGTGGGGTCACCCGCTAGTGTTAGTAATATGAGTGTTCCACTAAATGCTAATAGCCCATCAATCGGGACTGCTCCCATGGGTGATCAAGATATTCTTGAGAGATTTGCGAAGATTGAAGCAGTCACCCAGAGGTATCATTGTAGTGAACAAAAGATTATATTTTAATTGTTTCTCTAGCATAACTATTACTTTTCTTTTGAGCCTAAAGCTGAAAAAGAAGTTGCACAATCCAATGTTGAATTTGGAAGTCTTAGTGTTTATCCCGCTAGCATGTTTTGGTTGATGATATACTAATGTGGTTGTTTCAGAGTAATGCCAGCCTATGGACTTTCCAATTCAAGTCTATGCAATGCTTAGGGATTTAAGGTTGCCGTGCAAGTTGGAAAGGATTAAACCTTCTTCCCTTATAAAATGGGATGGCTTGAGAAGCCCCTGCTTATTTATCTTGTTTCTCGTTTACTCTAAGCTTCTGTCCAGCACCTTTACGTAGTTGTTCACCTTTTTCTTTCACTCTTGTGGTGTGCTATCTATGGCTGTCCATTTTTTTGTCTGTGAATTTTCCTGTGACATATAAGTGACATCTGCGCTTATGACTTTCAGGTTGTCATGAATGTTGTCAATCAAGAGACTGATTTCTTTAATGCCAATTCTGATGTAGAAGTCATGTGTGTTTAATGCATTTCTGGATATAGTTTTATTGTACTCCTGAAGGACTGATTTTTATTTTTCTCTTCTTTTTTCAGTTACCAGCTCAATGTTAAAAAGAATAAGATTGATAATTTTCCTGCAAGGAAACCGGTATCTTGTGCGCCTCCAATGATGTCGTCCCTTCTGAATACCCTAATTTCCGAGGACCTAATAGACCCAATGAAACCTTTGTCGAAGTCAATTATTGGTGGTACCATTAACAACTATAAATGCAGGACACTAAGGTTTGATCATGTTTATCAAGGTTGGTAGTGTTCGCTGACATGACTGAAAGAACAAAAGACTTATTGCAGCTTGTACGTATGATCCTTTCTATGCTGACATAAGATGTTTTTCTTGTAGTTCCTACTAGGGGTCAGTACAGATTGACCATGACTGAGAGACCCAATGATGGTGCAGTGTTAATGCAGTATGGAGATAATGATGAGTCTGATCCCTCTAATATCCAAGATTGTTTGCTCGCCTTACCTACTTCTGTAAGTTTATTCTTTCAGTTTGCTACTTTTATGTTTTGATTGCCAATGACCTTATTTTATTTCTTCTCGATGGTTTGTCTTTGTTAGCATTATGCAGATTTGCTTGCTGCACAGTTTTGTTTGCTGGTAAGTTCTGAGAGCCAGTCTTTTGTGAAACTGATGGGTCTTTTGCTGCTTTTTAATATTCCAATCTCTCTCAACAATGTGTCATTGTAGATGGAGCGCGACAAGTACCAAAAGATTGAGGATCATACCCAAGTCATATCGATGCGAATTGGGGTTCCTTCTGGTAGTCCTAGTAGCACAATGGGTGGATTTTCACAAGATAATTGTATAACTGAAGCAAAACACTCAGATTTGGTTTCTGGTCAGTCACTCAATGGGGCAACCCTAACGGCTAATCATGGTCTGGGAGCCTTGAACTCTGCACAGAACCTTTCCAACAGCACAAGGATGCTGACTTCTGGCAATAGTGGCCAGGCTTCATCGATGTCTCAAGGTTACTTGCCTGGTGCTCCAATGGCCTCTAAGGCACAACAGCTTGATCAGCCTCTGCTTCAGCAGCAGCAGCAGCAGCTACAGCTGCAACAAAACCAGATCCAGCAGCAACAACTCCCACTGTCTCAGCTCCAGAGGTCGACTTCTTTGCTGTCTGCGAGCCCACTCTCTCATCTAGTCAGCCAGAGCTCAGGCTTCCAGATGAATGCCGCTCACATGGTTAACAAGCAGTCTTCGCAAAATCAACTTCAGATGATGCAGCAGGCTCATCATCAGCAGCAGCAACAGAATAACCTCTCTAGGAAGGTAATGATGGGGATGGGCATTGGAAACATGGGCAACACTATTGGGGGCCTTGGTGGATTGAGCAATGTGATGGGCATGGGAGGTGTGCGGGGCATATCCTCTTCTGTGGGGCCTGTACAGGGATTGGGTAACCAAATGAACCTGGGAGCGGCGTCCAACTTCAATGGAGGACTTCGTACTGGTGCGATGAGTATGCAAGCTGCTGCTGCTGCTGCTGCTATGGCAAAGTATAGGATGTCCCAAAATAGAGCAGGCATGTATGTTCCTCAATCTGGGATTGCTGTACCTGGAAATACGGGTCAAATGCTTCCAAGCTCAGCTGGCCTCTCAATGCTGGGTCATCCACTGAGCCGAGCCAACATGAGCCCATTGCAGCGCAACCCATTGGCGCAAATGGGCCCACCAAAAATCTCTGGGGCAAGTTTTTACTTAAATCAGCAGCAGCAAGTGCAGCTACAGCAACAACAACAACAGCAGCAGCAGCAGCAGCAGCTCCAGCAGCAGCAATTGCAACAGCAGCAGCAGCAGCAATTGCAACAGCAGCAGCAGCAGCAACAGATGCAGCAGCAAATAAGCTCTCCACTGCAGCAGGCACAAGTGGGCTCTCCGCCAGCCATGGTGGTTCAGCAGCAAATCAGTCCACAGCAGATAGCTCAGCAGACAGCAATGAGTCCACAACAATTGAGCTCTGGCGCGTTACAACAATTAAATAACAATGCTGGACCTGGACCAGCTAGTCCTCAATTAAGCTCGCAAACACATGGTTCAGTTGGGAGCATAACGAGTTCTCCCATGGAGCAGCTGCAGGGTGCAAATAAAGGTGGGTCTTCTGTCAGCAATGTGTAACTTCGACATTTTTGTCTGATGGCTAGCTTCATATTTAGAGCAATGCTTGGGATTCGATAGCATTTTGGGTCGAATAAAAGCCTGCATCATCATCATCATTACATAAAGCAGAGAAATGCATTTCCATAATTTATTGGTTGGGATACAATTCGCTAGTGCCAGAAATTAGCCTGTGGTTCATCCTTTTAGGAAGTGTACATAATTGTCTTGTATAATTCTTTTTTAGGTCGTGTGTCTTAGTTAGGATCAAAACTCGTTATGTGAGATTGTTTCTGCTTGTAAGACCTGTAAAATTTTTATTCTTACGAGCATATTAACTACAATATCCGTGTGAAATAAAATCTCTATGTGGATGGAATCTCTCTCGGCACTTAATGTTTAGTGTAACCAAAGATGTTAATGTAGAAGTGGCTCTCGCATCTGAGTTAATATTGTCGGTTATGTGGCATCTTGTGGTTTTTGTCAGAATAATTCTGGATGAGTTGTGCGCGATTTTGATGCCAGCTGAATGAGTTAGATTTCTATTTTTCATTTCAGTCCAGATTGGTTCTCATTCTGATCTGGTCACCATTTATTTTGTCTTTTGGTTTATGTTTTCTTAATTGGTTGAGCTGTTCAATGTTATCTTAACAGGGTTGAGCTGTTCTATGTTTTCTTAATAGGGAGAGCCGATTTATAAGGGAAGATTGCAAGATGATTCCTTGCCTGTCATCCTTTTTCTTCGGAATAGGAAGGATATTTGAAAGAGTACCCCTCGGTAGATTTTTTGTTGTAGTCGTTGGATGTAAGATCATCTGCAAATATTTGAAAGAGTACCCCCCATGGCTGTTTTGCAAGTAAATCCCATGCTCACTCATATGCATACAGGGCTCTATTATTGTTTTGTGTTCCATATAACCCATTAGGTTAATTCTCTCTCACAAACAAAATGAGTTTTTAAATATTATGTTCAAGAAAGCTTATTTTTTTTTGTTTGATTAGATGAGCCCGAGAGCTGGTTTACAAAATCCTATCTAAATCCGTGATGCCATCTTCCAATGCCCAATATAGGGGCACTTGTGAACGACGACACCAACGAGCTATACCATCATCTTTATAGTTTTCCGACCTAGGAATGTAGACACATAACACATTTGGCAGCTCCATCATCTTGGCCCACACATCTCGAAGGACAATCTCCACTCCCGGTGGACAAATCATGGCATTGCGAATCATATCCACAGCCATACGAGAGTCCGTCTCCAAGACGAATTGTTGGACACCCTTTTCCTTTGCCCAACTCAGACCGTGTAGGATCGCCAACAGTTCTGCTTTGATAACTGAATCCACCACAACAGGTTTACCCATGGCCCAAATGGCACCATCCTCCCCTCCACGAATCGCGACCGCAGCAACGGCAGATCTCTGTGTCGAGACAAAAGAAGCGTCAACCTGGATGATAGTATCAACTCTGATTCTTTCATCCATCTTCGGCCCAAGCTTCCTTCCCAAAAAATCATCAGCAAGCCCGCGGGTCTTGTAAGCCAAAGCTCTAACTGGTTCACTCTTGCCATCAAACACAATTTTATTTCTATCCTTCCAAATCTGCCAAATAGCATATGATATAAAGGATTTCTGGATTCTAGTCTCTCTTTGATTAGAAGATGTGATAAGCAAGTCAAGGGAATCGCCCACATCCCAATTACTCCTATCACAACCAAGGAAGCCCAAAACTGTTTGGAGAACATCCTTAGCATTTCTGCAGTTAGTCAAACAAAGCATGAGTAATGTTTTCTACCTCACATCCACAACGAGGACAAAGGGCATCAGATACCATCATCCCTTTCCAAAGCATTTCCTTAACCACCAGCTTTCCATGTAAGGATTTCCAAACAAATTGTTTAATTCTCGGCCCGGTCGGGATCCTCCAAACACTCCTCCATACATTGATCTCATCAAATCTGGTGCTTTTGACTTTCTTGCTTATCAGGAAGTTATATGCCGAAGATGTAAAACTATTCCTGATCTGTGCATAGACCATTTGCAGCTATCAGCAGTGCCTATTGGAACTTTAAGAATCTCCTCTGTTAAGCACGGATATCCAAACAAACATACTTTGTCAAGATCCCAGCTCATATCATCTTGCAGCTCTTGAACCATCGCATCATGATAAGCTTCATCAACATTAAACATCAAAGGAGACATGGCAAGAGGGGAGTCCTGGGCCCAAACATCATATAATATACTCAAAGAGCTGTTCCGGCCTGGTCTGCACACTAATCCCCCACGCATAGCATCAGCTGCAGCGGACAGATCCTTCCAATGGGTGGATCCATACTTGCTGTCTCTCTTCGAAGGGAGAATTTCTTTCCATCTATATTTGGCCTTACTAAATCTCTTCCATATAGTGTCATGCTGATCTAGAAACTTGGCCACACGACACATCTTCAAGGCTTGCTGCCATGTCCTTAAGTCCCGTAAACCCAAACCTCCAACTTCCAAGGGTCTACAAACCTCCTTTCAAGCGACAACACTAAAACCTGATCTTTTGCATATAACTTATATAGTTTTGAAACATTTTTAACTAGCTCTGGTTTGACTTGACCTGGGGTAACCGTTTGAATCAGATTTATTAAACTTGAGTGGCCCCAATCAATGGCATTGACAATTACATCATTTAGGTTCGGAATAGCTAGATATAGCTAGGGATAGTACAATTTATGAAACAGATATTGATTGGTGAATAAGGATTGGGGTTTATTTGCAATTGAAGTACTAATATAGCAAAGTGAGCAACAACAATTCAAGCATAAGGTGGGGGGATATTTGCTGAAAACTCTTAATACTCATGGAGTTTATATAACAAACAACAAGACAGCCACTTATAGTCTTGTACTCTTGAGGGCTTAGTATCAACAAATTTGTCCACAACAAGAAGCATAGCTGCAAATATCCACACAAGTTTACCCCTCTTATTGAATTGAATGCTTGGATGATGCTTCATATCTCACATCAATGATCTCAACCTATCATGTTCAGTCTTCACATGGCTTCTTGTGATGTCCTTTACAGTGCAGCAGCCAGCCAGGGCCATGGTGACCTCTAACTCATCCTGAAGCATTTTGATGACCTTTTTAACTCCATTCTCTCCCTTCACCGCCAAGCCGTAGACCACCGGCCGTCCAATCTGCAATAGAGTACAACCTCCGAAGTGTTATATAAAGAATCTCAAGCCATTTCAGGGTATGAAATCATTGAAGTGGTTTCGATAAATTAGTGTGCTCAAAGAAAGAAGTCCCTTGACCATGTTTGCCAGGTTTGCAAGGAGTTAAAGATGATAGACAAGTGTGTTGTGAAATCCATGATTAAAGTAAGAAAGCTATACCATAACAGCCTGAGCACCAAGAGCCAAGGCCTTGAAAACATCTGTGCCACGCCGGATTCCTCCATCCATTAGTACAGGAATTGCTCCAGACACAGCTTTAACTACCTGCAGCTCTATAAGTTAGAACGCTACAAGTCGAGGATAAGCAGACTAACTAAACTTTTAAGAAGCTGAACAAGATGTGCATTTATCGTACTTTACTAATAAACAAGTCTAGTTTTAATTCTCTTGGAAATATGGTGATGGATATTTATTGAAGACATGATGCTCCGAGATGCATAGGAAACAAGGCATTACCTCTTCAAGAACTGAAATAGTAGCTGGTACATAATCAAGCTGGCGTCCACCGTGGTTTGATACAATTATCCCAGAAACTCCAGCCTCGACTGCCTTTCTAGCTGTTCAGTTGGTAATTTTGATTTGAGATCTTAAATACTTGTTTCTTACCATAAGCATACAAGCAGTTAAATAACCACCAACGAATCCTATTATGCTTTAGAATAAAGGAAAATAACACTTGCCGTCCTCTGCAGTGATGACACCCTTAAGCAGAATTGGCAAACTTGTAATAGATTTTAACCATCCAATATCCTGTAAACAAAGTTCAAATCTGGGTCTCATGATATATTTGTTGAGCATAATAAGACAGACATAGCATATAAACTTTTGGTAAAAGTTGGAACCATAACCAAGTTGAAACACTAAAAGCTTATCTCCAAGAGAATTTTGTGTTTCAGGCAGCAACGTCATATGGTCAAATCAGGACATGAAGAAAAGTGTTCTCTACCTTCCAATTCAGAGAAGCATCGAGTGTTTGTTTTGCGTGAGCTTCAAGTTTAGAGTAGCTCTTCTGCAAGCAAAAACAATAAGGAGCTCGAAAGGAAGAATCTGAGATATAAGCAACATTCCAAACCAAAGTAGCATAGGGAGTTCTCTTATAGACGACAACTAGTAGGTAAATCCTTTTCTGTTCAAATGGAAAATGGTCAAAACAAAGAAGCATGTGAACTAGCACCAGTGCAAAAAAGTAAACAACACACAACTAGCCAACAAGATTTGCAGCACTTGAATACTTCCCTCCACCGAACTGTTTCTAAAGCTGAACTATAGGAAAAGCAATGACACAAATAAAAGATACATTGCAGGACTGACTCAACAAGATGCTATGAACAAAAAAACTTTTCTACATGGATTCAAATACAACAATCAGCTGCATTATTGCGCATTTTACTGTTGCTGATGATCCATCTTGTATGCAAACTTTCTTCCATGAGAGTGAGTCAATTAGAAACACGCTGGTGCAAATTTTTCACGATATGGATGCCAAGAAGTCATGGATCGACTCTTTGGAACTGCTAACCCAAGATGTTAAAAAGTACGGGTCAGCAGCGGGTATGTGAGCATAGTTATCAGTTCAAGAACAAACCTCTGCAATGTGGTCCAGAAACCTAAATTTCTAAGTCAGTGAATTTCCAGCCTACCTGATGGGTCTTATCAATTTGCACAGATGCTAAACATAAGACTGAAGAACAAAGCTGCTAGAATATGCTCAACAATCTTTGCGCCATTGGAACAAGCCCTACCTTTTAATATGTACAGAACCAGAGTACTATTTGACAGAACTGTAGTTCATAGCCGGAAAGGTAATAAGCTCTATGGGAAAGCATTCTACTCACAGAGTCAACTTCCACAGAGTATATGCCTTCGGAATTTGGGAGTTTAGGCAAGATAAACCTGTGGAAAAGATCGATATTAGAATCTTCTTGTAGTTCCAACTGAAATACTAAAAAACTGATGGCATCAGCACAAAAATTCTTACAGGATAATTCATAGTGCAATCCTTAAAAGAGAATATAACATGGAACTTATAAGTTTGGCAAAGATGATTCTAAAAGTCGATCATAGTTATTATCGGCCAGAGGGTTTCTTCCTCAAAATCTAAAATTGTATCTCTCCAGTGACCGCTGGAGTAGGTTAGGGATCAGAATGTACTGACCTAATAATGTCATACCATTGTAAGAGAGACAGTCCTCTTTTCAGTGGTCAATTAATCCAAAGCTTTAAAAGGCCTACAATGAAAAAACTCACTTGTTTCTAATATCTGCTTCTCTTCGACCAAGCCACGGGGTATCAACTGTTACAACAAGAGCCTTGTAGCCATTCCTCTCAGCTTTCTGCACTACCTTTGTTGTAATATCTCGCCTTTTATAAACCTTTTGCAATGAAAAGTCATTAATATAAGAAACCGAATAAAAACCAAAGAATGAGCAATTAGAGAGGCACAAGAGAGTTATAGCATACGTAAAGTTGAAAGAACCGAACAGCATCACAACTGGTAGCAACCTCCTCAATTGTGCAGTTAGACGAAGTAGATAGCATCTAAAAACAGAAAGGCCCCATCACAATAAGCTAATTAAGCTAATGAGTTGTTCATGAGAACTGCATACTGTACCATAATCGTGTTACATGCGGCTGCAGCTCTTGCTGTTGCGACTTCTCCTGTAACAGAAGCAAGAAGTCTTAATAAGAAACCAAGGATGCAGCTACTATTGATTCCTATCCAAACAGCTCTTCAGAGAGATCAAAACCTTCAGGGTGTGCTAATTTTTGCAGCCCAGTTGGGGCAACCATGATAGGAGATGACATTTTGTACCCCAACAATGTTGTCGACATATCTATGTTGCTCACATCTACCAGAACTCTTGGCCGAAACCTGAGGACACATTTTAATCAACAATCAAGCTGCAATCTTCATTGGGCACAATAAAACTAGGGCATTCAATATCCGGGTAGAAATTAATACTGAATTCTTTGGAATGCTTCTACATTCTCCCTCAAGGTAAATTGATCATCAGCTCCTCCACTAAAGAAATCATAAGACGTCTTGGGGAGCACCTTCTTGGCAAGTTCTTGGAACTCATTCACATTAACTGGGTCGGCACCCATATTTTCCTGCAAAATTGTTAATTGAGATGGTTTCAAGAACCAAGAGACCTACAGGGACAAGAAAAGGCGAACAGAGAACATGCTTCATGGCAAACAGAGTCATTATTTAGATGGATCAAACTCCTAGCAAGTATTTGGTAAACAAGCATGTATCTTCTGTTCCCTGAATCCCCCTGACTCACACTTAATTGCAAAATACCGCAGGAAGACATGTTTTATCTTCCCATTCTACTCCTGTTCTTACTCTTTCCAAATAAGTGGCAAGGTGGTGTAAGATAATCTTGGCTAAAATACTAAAAAAAATCCCTTTCTACAAAAACAGACCATTCAACTGACAAAGAATCTTTAAAATTTCTGCAATGAAGAATCCAAGAGAACAGAAATGATGCTTACAGAACCAAACTAAAGAAACAAATATAGAGATCAGCCAGGACAAGCTAGATCATAATACCTCACAGTCTGAAGTCGGACCTCCTCCCATAGAAAGAGAGCGAGAGAGACAGAGAGCGTTGAAGTTCTGGGTAAAGTAGGAAAGATACAATGGCATCACATCAGGACTACAGGATTCACATTAAATACCCTATTGTATTTTTAGCTGGTGGTAGAGATGTTGGAATTTTTGCCAAAGGCTAAAAAACACTTTGGCACCTGTAGTTTCCAGGATTTGCACTGTAGTACTTTGTCATTTAAAAATTTTCAAAAAATGGCAGATGTTACAAAACCGTTCAGTTTAAATCGAAGGGGCCAACGGCGTCACATGGACTAACGGTAAACAACTCACGTGAACCGCACATGACCTGCTGTAAGAGATCCGGACCATCCATTTAAATGGACGGTGGCTCGTCTTCCTCATCGCCGTCGTCGTCCCATGCAGTAGCTACACCATCTACCTGACTCACAGGACTCCTCCACCCTTCACCCTATTTAGCTGGCCACCTCTCCCTTCTCTCTCCCCTCACTTCCACCATCGGCCATTCTTCCTCTCCTCCATTCTGTGTGCCCGCCGCCGTCACAGCTCGCCGCCGCTTTCTACCCACGCACCACTCCACCGCCGGTCTCCTCCCTCTTATTCGGCTCTCCTCTCTTCGTCGCGTCCACCTCTTCCTCTCCGGTGTCCCCCATCTGTGGCTCGGTGCCACCCGCGAACTCGCCAAGCCACCGTACCGCGCCACCCTAGCGTCCCTTCGCCCACGAGCCACCCACGCTCGCTCATCCCACCACCACCACTGAGCCGTCGTTGCCCCCGAGTGCTGCCCCACCGCCGGCCGGCTGCGTCCTCCACTCCGTGCCTCCATTGGCAGGCCTGCGCCCTCGCACTGTGTCCTCCTTCCTCCTTCCTCTATTTTTTCCTTCTTCGTTGCTTATGTTTCTTTTGTTTGGATCTAGACGGCGCTCCGGCTTGCATCGAGTGGATCTCGACGACGAGAGCCTCCTCCCGTCCTCCTCTCCGCCTGGCATGCCATCGACTAGTTCGCAGGCTTAGTTCCTCCCGCCCTCCTCTCCGCCTGGCATGTCATCGACCAGTTCATTGCCGAGCTCATCTACCACCATCTCATTCTCGCCCAGCCATGCAGCACCTTAAACTCCTCCACGGCCGCCGACTTCTACGTCCCCTTCTACTCCGGCCTCGTCGTCGTCGAGCTCGTGGCTCATCACCTGGGACTTCCGTCAATCTAGCTTCCTCCCAACGGCGACCTCGGAGTGGACGTGATGGTGAGCGTCAGGTGGCACGAGCTCGCCGAGCGTCATGGCGCACTTACACCGGGCAGCTTATCGCCGACGGACACGACGACGCCGCCTACAACCTCCACGGCGTCGGCGGGGGCTCTCTCTCCCCCTCCCATATCTCTCTCTCTTTCACTTCCCACGTCAGCCGAAAACCAGTCAAAACCTCTCTCACTTTCAACGTCAGTCGAAAACCAGTCAAAATTGACAAAAACAGTCAAAATTGAGCACAATTACTTGTTTGCCGTTAAAATGTAGTAACGGCGTTTGATGATGGGTTTATACTACACTACTATGTAACTTGCAGCATTTTTTGATAATTTTGAAACTACATGGTGCTAAACTGCAAAACTCAGAAACTACATGGTATCGAATTGCTTTTTGGCCTTTGCCAAATGATAACCCAAACATGGTGCTAAACTGCAAAACTCAGAAACTACACGTGTGTTTTTTTTTTCTTTTTTGCAACCTCATGCCCTCAGCTTACTAAATTACTGTCATACATCGACGATAAGAAAAGACGAGCGTCAAGGACATTAATTACGTCAAAGTGTTTCCTATGTGAGATAAATACATATAAAAAACACATAAACACGTATATGTTTGTTTACACGTTGTTAATGTATTTTCTATGCATTATTTAACAAAGAGAATAATACTTAACATGTAAAAGTTCTATCCTTAATTTCTACAACCATATTATGGTCTTCAGATGTTTATGAAGAAATTGATTCAACAATGGATATTTCACATGTAAAACATGAACAACATGTGAAAGAGAAAAAGGAAGAGCAGTCAGTGGCTATGAATGCATTCAAACTCATTTCAATGTCAAAGGGACTTAATCTTAGAAAATTGTTTGATTCGGAACATGTTAATTATTGATCCCTTTATTAAGCATATAGAAAACACCTTAACAACACGTAAACAAACATATGCGTGTTTATGTGTTTTTTATACGTATTTATCAGACATTTGATAAACGTGAGTATTGTTTTTGTACGATATTAGCATACTTTCGACGCGCGTGTAGTGATAACCACTCGTGGTAATCCGACAGAGTATTTAATGCACATATCTTCTCACGCATGCGTCGCATTTAATGCGTCAGAATATTCTTTTGTTATTGTCTAATAAGATGTTTTCACGTGGAGGGGTCATTAATGCCCCTAATACTATCACATGAAGGCATGAAATTAGTCTCTAGCTCAAATTGATCGCAACCTCTGAAGTTGTCACTTTTCACTATCCACTTTCTGCTGCTTACTTGCTGCCCCTCCTTCTCCGTCATTAGAGGGTGTAAAGAAGCCGAGCTTGATAGAGGCTGGCTCTGGTCAATATGGGCTTGAAATTAGTTTCCAATCTAAATTGGTCGCAACTCTCCAAATTGTCACTTTCCACTGTCCATTATTCAGTTTCCACTTTCCACCGCCCCTCCTTCTTCACTTAAATTACATTGTTTTCATTTTTCTGATATTTTTCACGATTTCCCCCTTATTTTCACTATTTTCCATCATATTTCCCCCTATTTTTCTCTTATCTTCCACATTTTTCCAATATTTTTCCTATTTTCTCTCTCTCCTCTCTCCATGTCAGCTCGCTAGCAAGCCGTGGGACACCTTCATCCCGGCTCGCTTCAAGTCCACCCTAGACTCACCTGAGCCGACACCCTCCATCGCCATCACCACCACTCTAGCCTCCCCCTTGGTTGAGGAAGATAGGGGATGGCTGTGAGGCTAGAGGAGGGTGGAGGTGCTCAATCTATTTAGGATATGGGCCGGTGCCTTGATTTGGTTGGATCATATTTAGCCAGATCAGAAGTAGATCTCATAAGATCATATCCAATCTGATCCAACCCAGATTGATCCAATCAACTCCAATTGTCTCGAATCCGGCTTAGATCTGGCTGGATCAATCTGGACTGGACCGGATCAGATCAGGGGGGATCTAATTAAGTCCAGCAACTGAGCATGATTCAATCGGATCTGAATTAGATCAAATCCAATAGTTGAGGGCTGCCTGAGCTTGATCGCCGACAACATGGGCTTTACGGAGGTCGGGATTGGAGGAGGAGAGGTCGTGGGAGGCCTGAGAGTCGATCCTCCGGAATGGATCGGGCCATTGGGTGACGGATGCAGTGGATCTAGGAGGGGTGGCGTCGGTTTGTTTGGTAGCCTGGGATCCGCCGGGTTCCATGGGATGGGGGGATGTGCGGGATTCACGCGTTTGGATCTCACGCGGATCCAGGAAAATGGGATTGGACGGATCCCATTTTCGGCATTCACTTGTCCCGAGGGGATGTTGCGCGTGGGATCCGCCCTTGCAGATACCGTTCCGCAGGTACCGCGGATCCCGTGCGCCAAACAGGCCCCAAGAGAAGATGGATCTCGCAGGGCGATGCTGGATCTTGCCGAGGAACGTCGGGGAAGAGGTCGCTTGGCCTTGGGGTGGTCGGATCGAAGGTTCCAGGTGGTCAGGGAAGAGAAGATTAGGTGGGGAGGTTTTTTATGACACTCTTGGAGGTGGTCGACGTAGGAGATGGTCGGAAAGAAGAGGGGTTCTCATGGGAAGTGGATGGTGACGAGGATGGTGATGGTGGAGCTAAAAGATGGAGATGGTGGGGGATGAGAAATGAGATGAGGTTGCCGGTCACCGAAGGTCGACAGATGGCCGTCAAAGGGTGGCTGTCGGTGGTGGATGGCTGCTCGGAGGTGGTTGGATTTAGGGTTAGGGGATTATCACAATAGATGAAGGTATTTTTGTCATAAAATTTTATAAACCAACTATAATAGTTGGTCAGAGACCTATCACCTTTTTTTTTTAAAACCCACGTAATTCCATTAAAAATAACTAATCCCCGATGAAACGTTATCTTTTGGCGTTTACCACCTTTTAGTTGAGCCTGTTGCGTTGATTCACAAGAGTTTTAGGTAAACAAAATATTTTCTTCAGCCCAAAGACTATATATATCAGGGAGTAAAATTCTACTCAAATTCAGCAAACATGCTGAACAAGCTCCAAAACAGAATTTCTCCACTCTCGAACACCATGTCAATGAACTAAGTCATGAACATACTTGCAGTCATTCCCAAACGAACACCTCCCTTTGTGATAAAAGGGGCATGGCTGCTGCCGGTCCTGTAGCATCATGCTGCCTTTGTTCTGTTACGTGCTGTTGTCTCTGTGGACTCTGCGGGGCAGATGACCACCTTGACACTGGCTGCTGCCTCTGATGATGGTACCTTTCTGGACTCTGGAAAGCAGGATTCCTATGCTGCCTTTGCTCTGTTATGTGCTGCTGTCTCCATGGACTCCGGGGAGGAGAGGACCACCTTGATATTGGCGGCCGCTGATGGTACTTGTCCGGACTCCGGTAAAGAGAGTTGCAGCTTGTTAATGGCCTTCCTCTCAAGATGTATATGATCATCTTTTGCATCAAAATGTGGCTTCGTAGCACACGTATTTGGAGCTGCACAACTGTTGTTACCATTTGCAGTGATCACTTGCTTATCTAATTGAGGAATGTGTCCGCTGTTCTCGTTAGTCATTTGCTTTTCCGGTCTAGTTTGGTGCTTGGGTTGAAGGTGCTGCGGTTTAAGAACATCCGACCTGATTGGTTGTGGATGATGCTGAGCTTCTTGTTTTTGCTGCTCAGCTGAGATGGGGTTGTTCCTGTTTCCTCCCATCCTGTAATTGAATTTAGACTTTAGAACAAGAAGCTATAACGAATTGCAAGGAAGTAATTCAGAATTATACCAAGTGATGAATTAATTTTTTTCCTTGTGTAACCTTAACATAAAGAGAGATATTTTGCATGGGGTAACAGTGTATTGTTTCACATTATGCCATTGCCAGGCTTAGACTTTCTACTAAGAATTTAGTTTTTTAAGGTATCTAGCCCGTTGTGGCTCAACTCATCAAAAAAAAAATATATATATATATACACTAGTTGTAGGTAGTACCTTTTTGTTGTGTCCATCTTCCTCATTTTCTTCTCCTGGATCCTGTTTTCCCTTGAACACCGAGCAACAAAACCTCTAGCATGCTTCTCTTGCACAACTTTGCTCCTTTCTCTTTCATCAACCCATGCCTAAGGATTGGAGAGTATTGTCAGCCATTTGAGATAGACCAACTAAAAATTCCCTTGATAACACAGATAAAAATCACCAATAGCAAAAGAGGACAAGGATAGTTTCTGGAGGACAATACCTGCCTCATAGTCTTAAGGCGGTAAAGATTCCTTCCTTTGATGAGGAGAGGATGAAGTGCAGGCAGTGGTTTCTGTCCTGTACTCCAAAGTACCTCAATCTGCATGTTGAAAGATATTAGACAGCAAAAGAATGTGAATCGAAGTAATCCTGTGTAGCTCTTGTTCTTTTCCATAGTGATTGGGAGAGAACTAACTGTAAATGTATGTTGTTGCTTGGCTGCACCATAGCTCTCCTTAACAATACGTCCGGCGACAATTCTAGTACCACATGGTGGACCTGTTGCACTTCTAGATGCCACATTGAACCTGGAGTTGTAGGTAAAAGAAAAGGAAGAGAACAACTATGAGAAATAGGAGGAAGCAACAAAATGGGATTAAGGAGTTTAGCAACCTAGGTTGTATTCGTTTAAACAAAAACATATGTTGGTTTAACTGATGATCAAGAGTCAGAAGGAAGTATTACATTTCATATACATTTTGTTCAAACATCACCACGTCTCCTGTGCATGCATCACCTATAACCACCACAATCTATCAGAGATGAAATAGAAACCAGTTTTAAGTGCTGATTTGACATATTGGATTTCTTCAAGGAAAATATACTGATATGCTTCTTTGGATCATGATGTTCCCTGTGCTTCTGATCAAATGGAAGCGGAAATGTACAATTCACCGTGAAAATCATATAGGCGATTGTAGCAGCAATAGATCAAGATTATATGGCTAAAAATTGATTACTCAAATCAGATAGGCAAGAAATGCTACCTATAAACAACCATAATCTATCAGAGAAGAAACAAAAAGCAGTTTATTTTAAACATCAACAATAAGAGAAGTGCTAATGTCACATATTAGTTATTCTTGAAGGAAAATCTACTAATATGCTGCTTTAAATCATTTAATGTTCCCCATGATTTTGATCAAATGGAAGCAGTTATTATAACTTACAGTGCAAATCATATAGACGATTGTAGCAGGAACAGGTGAAATATATGTTAAAAATTGATTACTAATACCAGGAAGCTAAGAAATGCTACCATACAAAACAGATTAACACTCAATCTTGAAAGCAGAGATGACTATTTTGTCTAATGACCCAGTTGAAATATAAGTAGGAGTTAAACTTTGCAGTTTAGTACTAATACTAGGAAGGTAAGAAATGCTACCATACAGAATAGATTAACACGCAATCTTGAAAGCAGAGATGACTATTTTGTCTAATGACACAGTTGGAATATAAGTAAGAGTTTACCTTTGCAGTTTAGTACGAAACTAGATAAAGGGTATTTCTTCTCCCCAAGTCCATCTATTACCCTGAAATTTAAGCATTCACGCAAAAATAAAAACTAAGACGGATAATGGCCAAGAAAAATTTGCTTGGTTTTACATAATTGTGTAATGATTCCATGGTCTGGCAGATGAACCAGCTCAAAGACATGTTTAACAACTAACTCATAAGGCAGGAGTTTTTTGTCAAGAAGTGAACATATGAAGCGCTGATGGTGGAACAGAAGGATGCAAGGACATACTCAATACAGAAAATTAGGTAAAAAAAAACAAGAACATACTCAAGATGCTCTCTAATGCGCCCAATAAGAGTGTCTTTGTTGCCTGTAAGTCTCAGACCATTCTTTCTCAAGTAAACCTTGCACTGGTCAACTTTTAATTTCTCCAACTGGCCATCTGTGACATCACCAATATCGACATATTGCTAAGACCAAATTGCAAAAAAAAAAAAAAAGGTACATAAATCAAAACAGACATGTGCAGCATACCCAGTTGGATTTCCAAATTCAATATCAATAACAGTCCAAATTTCAATTGGAATGCCCCAAGGAAACTTTAAATCGGTGCTTGACTGGTGACCTTGTAGGAAGGATCTAACGAGTTCGCTAGCATGGTGCGAATTGTGTCATGACCTAAGCTAGATATTCCATGGAAGGTGGCAATGGTCTACTCCCAAAAGAGGACCTTCAAACCAAGCTACGTGACTTAAGGGTGTTAAATCCTAGCCTTAGGATTCAACTCTACGGAAAAAAAAAAAACTTAAGGGTGTTGAAGAGCATATTTATCCAGTATGATAAGATTTTGAAGACAGATAAAAAAAGAAATGCCGTTTCCAAGAGAAGATGGGCTTCTCATCAGTGCACCCCATGCATTCAAATAGGGACTTTAAGGAACAAGCATATAATTCAAAGCTACTATAAGAACACACGATTAGTTACGTGATTGTCAAAAGCTACTATTTGAATAGGGACTTTAAGGAACAAGCATATAATTCAAAGCGTTGCTCTACGGAATGTTCCTAGTTTATCAAATGTTCAGCTAAACCTGAGAATCCTCAAAGCTGGTTAAGGTTAAACTACTACCTGAAAAATAAGTAGATGAAAATTTTGCAAATTTTCCCGTTACCTAACAGTTCTAAGCCAACTCGAGCCAAGAAATCAGAGAGAACCTAACTGACCTTCAATAAGCTTCTGAACCGTCTCGAAGCTCTTGGAATCCTTCTCATCAAGCTCCGGAGCCTCAAATTCAACAACCTCCGAGTCACTCTTTCTTGAAGTCCTGCAAATTTAAAGAGTATCCATTTCTTGATCCAAGAAGAACCCATTAATCCAAGACAAACCCCGAGATAAAATGAACACTCACAGAGGCTTAGATCTCTGCAGCTTCATCTTGGAAAGCTCCGACCGTGCTTCCTCGACCGCATCAAACGTCGGGTCTTCGTCGGTATCGTCCAAGAAACAGTCGACATCCTCTTCTCCGGAGTCTCCATCTTCACCACTGCTATGTTGGGATGGATTTAGCTCGCCAATGGCCATTTTTGTTTGCCAGGAATCGGATTGGGGGTTTGCTTCTTGGATCTCTCTATAAGACTGGCTGGTTGTTCTAATGAAGAGGGGTTTTGTCTAAGAGGAGACGGGAAGACCGTTGGGGGAGTACGGGGCTAGCGGTAACCTGGGGGCTTTTGAAATTTGAATCTCTGCTCCTAGGCTGGCAGGTTTATTTTGGCTCAAACAGGCTTAGGCCCGAACGTTGGCCTGATAGCTTTGTTAACCTTTCATATTTAAAGAAAGGTATTTGACCACTCCAAATCTAACCTTCTTCTTATTCAAGACCCATGCTCATTGTCAAAAACCCCGGACTCATTTTTTTAGATCAATAAGCCCAAAACACCTCAAAAAGAAAATAATACCCTTATTTTATTTTATTCCAGCCTGTTCTCTCTCCTCTCCTCCGATGAGAGAATACTCACCTTCTCCGCCGCCCATCCCCTTCCGGCGACCACCCCCTTCCCGGCGATCTCCCCTTCACTTGAGTTCCTCCCCTCTCTCAGATCCGGTGCCACCTCCACCTAAACCCACCACCCAACGGCCTTCTAGCGCCGTCTAGCCTCCTGAACCGGCGCGCATGATGTCTCCACCTTCCTCGACGACCCCCGACGACACCTCGACACCGTCCGACCTCCCTCAGTATCTGTCTTCGTCGAGAGCCAACCCCCAGCTTTGCCCTCCTCACGGATTCGGCACCGTCGTCCTCTACACCGCTATTTCCGACCTCCCCAGTCCCATCCGACCCCGAATTCGAGTACCCGAGTTCCCTCCCACCCTTCTCTAGCCATCCTCCGGCTAGATCCGGCGACCAAGCACTGCCTCCCTTCTCCAAGAGCACCGCCGCCGCCTCCTTAGATCCCCCACTTACAGTGGCGCCATTGACGATCCAGCACAATGGATCGAGTCCCTAGACCACCACGACTTCATCCCTACCAGCGCCGTCGACCGCCGGTTCGTCCAAGGTCAGAGCTCTCTCAGCCATTTGATTGGCTTTGCCTTCCTCTCCAAGTCCAGCATCAGGTTGAACCGGTTTGAATTGATAAGATCATGTTGAGCACTTGAGCCTGATATGACCAGATCAAACGAGTAGCTCACCTTGAGTTGGTTGGGTCTGAGTTGGTTCCACCAGGCCAAGCAGTCTCGTCCGATCCAAATCGAATCTGATCCAACCCAACTTGATCCAGTTTGAATCCAAATTATATCAACAAAGATGAAAATATATAAGAAAGATGAAAATGATCAGTTAGATGAAAATACATTTTTACCTTTCCTACATATATATCTTTTAAACTTCATTTTTATCTTTTAAACTTTATTTTCATCTTTTTAAATGCATTTTCATCTTTTTACATGAATTTTTATCTTTCCTGCATTTTCATCTTTCTAAATTCATTTTCATATTTTTAAATGCATTTCCATATTTTTAAATTCATTTTCATCTTTTTACGTGCATTTTCATCTTTTTAACTCCATTTTCATCATTTTAAATGCATTCTCATCCTTTCAACTTTATTTTTATCTTTTTAACTCTATTTTCATCTTTCATACATTTTCATCTTTTTAACTCTATTTTCATCTTTTTAAATTCATTTTCATCTTTTTAAATGTTTTTTCATCTTTCATGTATTTTCATCTTTTTAACTTTTCAAATTACAACTTAATTGGCTGAAAGCTTTCATCAAGAGTCTCTTCAGTCACCTCCACTTTTCTTCTGTAATTTTCTTTATCTTTTTTCATAGGTTTCCCTATTTTTGTACCACTTTTTCCTATTTTTCTACCCCTTTTCCCCTATTTTCCTATTTTTCCCGGTTTTCTCTCTCCTCTTCCTCTCTCCACCCATCCAACTTGGTTCGGCTCGCCCCAAGCCGGGACTTCCTGACTCGCCCTCGGCTCAAGCAGCTTGATCCCGAGCCGCCGTCGCCGTTTGCTACTCCGGCCATCCCACACCTCGAAACCACCACCAATCATCTCCCCTCATCACCCCTGACCCTCCTACAACATCCACCGCCTCCATTGACGCCGACGCCTTAAACCCAAACCCACCGCCGATGAGATCCATTATTACCACCGTCCTCCGCCGCCTCGTGACCTCCTGAAGCTTCCATAAAACTCAGGAGGTCACCCTCGCCGCTTCCTCCTCCATCCCGGGCCTCAATCAAGGCCTAGATCGCCGGATCCCAACTCCGACGACCATGCCATCCTCAGCCACCACCGCCCCCCCCCCCCCCCCCCCCCGCCACCTCGTGATCTCATGACGCTTGCATAAGCCTCAAGAGGTCACCCTGCCGCTTCCTCCTCCTTCCCCAATGCCGATCAACCCTTTGATCGTCGGATCCCAACTCCGACGACTCCACCGCGCCGTCCGTCGCCGCTGCGCCGCTACCACTATGCTAGTAAATACGATTACCAATCAGGGGCATTTTAAATCTTTTTCTTAATACACCAGTCAAATAAACTTAAAAAAATATCAAATGAGGTTTTTAACAAAATTTTTATGTAAACTTAGGTTATCACCGATTGTCTATTTAAAGAATGGGTTCATCTCACAGCAAAATCAAAGTCAACGTAAAAAATTACATAAAATCAATTTGTGTGGATGGATTTGATGGAATTATTTCATATCATGGGACCAATATCTTCTTTTTCTTTGTTTTAATTCTGCAATTCTCCGTGCTGTGAATTGGTAATTTAATTAGTGGATGTCAAATGTTCTCATCCCAGGTTCTCAAATAAATAATCCTTATGAGCATCACTCGAACTCAAAACTACTTGTTACCAATGGACTTAAAAAACTAATAATTGCTCTATACTGAATCAGCATGCCCAATTTGACAAACCATATATACCTATTAGGCCTCCTTTGGTCTTAACTCTTAACAAGGTGTTGAATTTTAAAAATATATTACTAGCTAGAACCATAATATTATTATCCCTTTTCAACTGCATTAATTCCATTTAATGTCCCAGCTGAGAGAGATCATTGCCTTTCCAAGCAACGTGATAGAGAGAGATGGTGATGGATTTCAAGACCATATATAATATTAATTATTACAAAAAAAAACCATATTATTATTTATAAGTGACTCACCACCACCACCAAACAAAGAATATGGTCATCTATCCTAGTGGTGAGCAATAATATAAACATGGGAGTTGAAGTCAAAAGAGTAGTACGATAACACAAGCAACAAGCAACTACAATTCAAGTATACTTCTTCACCTCATCAAATCCAGCAAACTAGAGATTGTGATAGATTTCTGGTGTAAAACCATACATGCAAATTTTTCCATGCAAAAGTCATCCATACATTCCTAAACATTTATGTGCATCCCCCTTCGCATAGTTTAAAGTCACCTCTTATTCAAAAATCTATGTGCTAGGCTCTCCCTTTCCAAATAATGGTGGTCTTTTCTAGCTATTCCCCAGATCCAGCTCATGTTCTTGAAGTTTTTAAAACAACTGCAGGCTTCGTCATGTGGGTGTCATTGTTTCAAGCCATCAGATCTTTGAAAGTGTTCTGCTACCAGAAATTGTTCCTTATTTGTGGTTAATTGAAAATAATGGAGTTCAACCTAATGAAAATGGACAGCTTTTAGGGTTCTTTATGTGACTCTGTGACTTTTCTTCGGTCCACACTATTTCATGGACCATTTATTCGGTCGGTTTAAGTGCATCCGCTTCTCTTAATTATCATATTCCCTAAATGTTTTAAAATATATTATTTTTTATTTTACAGTTTCTTTATTTACAATACCCTACCTCAGCTTTTCTAAATCATTTCATACCTCACTAAAATATTCATTACCCAATCTTTTTTTTATTATATTCTTCACTTTTTTAACCATCAAATGACTATAGTAATTAAAATATTTCATAGTACAAAATTATATTCCATATTTAATATTTGATAATACTATATGAAAATATATTTTTAAAAAATGAATATGGTAGAATCATATTAAAATAAGTTTATGATATATATTATTCTATTCTCTAATTAAAAAAATTATAATGGGTGAGGAAAATGATATTTATGACTTTAAAATAATGTCATCTCACATTTTTATAATTAAAAGAAGTTATAAGTGCTCCATCGTATGTATGGGAGCACCGTAACTCTCCCCTATTTTAGGGTAAGGATAGGGAGACTGATGCAGCATATTTTTAGACATTTCGCAATGTTTGCCATCCTGTTATAGGGAAGGGGAGGCTTTAGGGCCACTGATGCGGATGCCCTAACCATGCATATTACATATATGCCTACGAGTAGATCGAACATATATATTAAAACTCAAGATATATTGATATAATAACTACATTTGACACCAAATATATGCAACTCCGGATCACTTTTTAAGAACTGAAATAGTTAGCAATTGAGCACAAACAGAAGATACGTACGTACGTACGTACGTAGTAAAATGCAATTAATGGACACCCTTATGTATAATGGTGAACAGACCATGCATGAAATGCGTGAGCAATTGAGCAAATATGTTTCAAGAAGCAATAACTATTAGACTTGACTTTCTTTATCATGACCAAGCTATTTCTATTTTGCATCAACTGGATCTGGATGGCATATGCGTTAGTGTTGAGCATTAGAATATTACTACTTAGCAATGCCACACTACATGAAATATGATGCTTCACAGCAGCACGCAAAGCTAAATAACTCGCAATTCACCTAGAATAACCATGGACAAATGCCCGATCGAGTTTTTTGTATAATTAGATTTCTGATTGCTTGAAGATATATTAACCATGCATGCATGATGCATCTAAAGTTCATGGTAGAAAGCACTTTGCTTTTATCCTGTTCAACATATCATCTTCACTGCCCTTTAATTTAATTTATAACATGACTTGAATCTTTAAAGCATATCTGGCATCTAGAATTTTCAGAGAAGTAAGAGAGTGAATGTTGAACAAGAAAGCGAAGGAGACACTGCTCTCGATGAACTTTCCGGTCACTTCTCTAGGTTTGAGTAGTTGAAGTTGGAGGTTGTAAAGATAATACTACTTGCCAAAACTAAAACTCTGACTGACATACTGCGTGATGGATTCCCTTGTTTTTGTGGCGGTGACGTGTATGATTGTTGCTAGGGTGGATGGTATCGCTAGTTATTGTAGACGAATTTTTTCATATTTTTGCTGGGTCTCTACAAAAGATGTTGTTTTGCCTCCTCATAGGATTTCTTTGTAGTTCCATGGGTACTACTTAGCCTTTGGCTCAACTAATAATAAAAACTGAGATACTGCTTGATGGATACATCTTAATTTTCTAGTTTTCATATAGACGACTTTGCTTCCAGTCATAAACCAAGCTAGCAAGTAATTAACAAGATCAAACCTGATCACCTATGATATTCTTCTATATTCCTTAATTAATTAAGCATTAACTGTACTTTGCTTGTCCATCCAAGAGCCATAAGCATCAATCAAGATCAATGAAACCATTCCTTTGAGTCCAAACCATGCATGGAAAAGAACAGTACGTGCTGTATGCTTCCACACTACTGTCAAAGTATGCATACAAGTCCAAGTCTAGAATTAAGTCTGGAAAAAATATAAATTAGAGAAGCCAGTAATGGAGAGACAAGCTATACCTACTTCTTGTGTCATGTCTTATATATATGCAGTCCTCGTCCTGATTCGTTAATTAATTGGTCAAGCACACAGGCTCACACAGGCTTTCTATTAGATTATATTACTGTCCCTTTCTTCAATCTGATCATATTTTATGTTCCCACTAGTCTGTAAAATTAATTAAAAGGCCACCATTTCATTGAAATCACCCATCACCTTCTCATTAATTATTATTCCTATCAATACATAACACTATGAATAGTCTGATCATCAAGATATACTACTCACCAAGAATTCAAAGGAATTAAGTCCAACCATGCAGCTGGTATACATGCATCTGTATGGCATGTGTGTCTACAAGTTCATCCAGATAGCAGGGAAAGTTACCACGCTAGCTAATTAGAAGTTGCAGTACAAGTTCTAAAACTCATAATCTAGAAATTAACTGGTCAAATATACATATTAATGAGCACGTTAATTAAGCACTGTCTACTATGCTAGTACGTTAATTAAGCACTGCATGTATATTAGTATATACCATGTTACCATGATATATACATAATACGTTATACGTGGGTCTTCTAATTGAAACCATACATGGCAACTAATATTCCCTAGAACTTTCTTGTTCAACACCCTATTATGACCAGAGACTACTACTCACACATGCATGCGTGTTCCAAGCTACAAAAATTCCTATATATAGACCCCCATGTCTGCTCTCAGTCTTCACATGACCATCCTTCAACTTCTAAAAGTAGCTTGCTAGAGAGAGAGAGAGAGAGAGAGAGAGAATATCTTCTCTGAGTACTAGCTTCACCTCAACACCTTCACTTTAATAGCTTGAGAGAGAGAGAGAGAGAGCGAGAGAGAGAGAGAGAGAGAGAGAGAGAGGGCCTTTATATAGCCCCCCATATCTCCTCTGAGTTCTTCACCTCATCACCACCTTCACCTTGAGTTCCAAATAGCTTGTCTAATCTCACCACCTTCACTTTGAGTTCTAAATAGCTTGAGAGAGAGAGAGAGAGAGAGAGAGAGAGAGAGAGAGAGAGAGACCATGGAGAGAGTTTTCATTGGAGAGGGAACCAGTGGCGTGGAGGCTTGTAAGGAGCTAAAAAATCTCGAGTGCGAGCCGAGAGTGGCGATCATCGGAGGGGGAATCAGTGGCGTGGAGGCTTGCAAGGAGCTGAAAAAGCTCAACCCGGTGGTGTTCGAGGCCACGAACTCGATCGGAGGGGTTTGGAAGAGCTGCGCATACCGTTCGACGCGCCTTCAGACCCCTCGAGTCGACTATGAGTTCTCCGACTACCCCTGGAACGATCGGAGCAACGCAACTTTCCCGTCTTCCGGCGAGGTACTGGATTACTTGAATGGCTTTGCAACACACTTTGGGTTGTGGAAGCACATCAGGCTTGAGACCAAAGTGGTCGAAATCCGGTACACCGGAGACCTGACTAAGGCCGGATTCTCCGAACGCTGGGGAGAAGAGGGCCGGCCGCTGCCCGGTCACCCGGTGTGGGAGGTTGGGGTTTTGACTGCCGGATCGGAAAATATACAGGTACGTACGTAGCCAGATTTTCTTTTTGCTTCAAAATTTTGTTTAAATGGAGGCCAGGTTTAGGGTTTACTGCTGCTTTTCCATAACAATAGAGCTATTATATATATATATATATATATATATATAGAGTTATCATCAGAAAGGCATTTTGATCATGAATCATAGGTAATCTTCTTCACGTGAAAATCCATTAATAATTCTCTCATATTGAAGAAATTTCTTATGCATGCATGTTATCATCTCTTTAGGTTTTCTAAGAAAATTAATTTCCATGGAATTCATTACTTAATTCTCAGCTTCAATATATATATATATATGTTCTGCAGTGGCACAGCTTTGAGTTTGTGGTGATGTGCACCGGAAAGTACGGCGACGTCCCGATGTTGCCTGCATACCCTCCCGGGAAGGGGCCGGAAGTGTTCCAGGGAACAGTGATGCACTCCATGGATTATTGCAAGCTCGACAAGGAAGCAACTCAGAAATTGATGCAAGGGAAGAAGGGTGTCGTCGTCGGCTATAAGAAATCGGCCATTGACCTAGCACTTGAACATGCCGAGGCTAACCAAGGTATAACCCTTTCTAATATCCACGGATAACGGCGGACATGTTCAAGAGAACAAGGAATATTAATATATATATATATATATATATATATATATATATATATATATTTGAAAAAACAATTTTCTGAACTCCTCCAATATTTTATCATAATAATAAACATTTTCAATATATAAACTGCCCATTCTTATCAGTTTAAGGCTTTTGAGTTGAGTGATTAAGGCTCGTATAACAGCAAAGTACGAAGTACGAAGTTCCTTCCTATTTCTGTGTTGCAATACATGGTACTAGCAATTGTTTAAAGAAATTAATGGACTTGAAAGCTATGCTACAAGTTCTAATGTTGATAGTTATATTCTTAAATGGAAGTCTTGCACTTTGCTGTTAACAGTTAAACTGCAAGACAGCTTGCCTCATACATATAAAAAGAGTAGTTTTCCATGAAAGCATCTTGAGTTCACATGGAAAAAGGTGGCATGTGGAAGTAGCATACTAATAGTAGTAAACATTCAAAAGTCTTTAAAGACCTAAGTTGGTAGGAAAACATATTGAAATCAAATTAGGAATTAATGTTTTCCTTGTCTCTAGTGCTTGGACTTATTAATCCAATATTTTTCATCATGCATTGATCCTTTCAAGTTCAATGAACATTAATTAAATACAAGTTGACTAATTAGCTGACTTGTTTTAATTAATTTGTTGTTAATTTGGATGGTGTTGAAGGGCCAGATGGACAGCCTTGCACTATGCTGATAAGGAGCTTGCACTGGATTGTTCCTTCCTATTCCATATGGGGCTTGCCTTTCTTCTTACTCTATAGCACAAGGTCTTCTCAGTTCCTCCATCCAAGGCCAAACCAAGGACAATTGAGATCTCTTCTCTGCCACCTCTTAAGCCCATTGGTACACCTATATATTATCATGCACACATCTTCCTGATATCCTAATATTAAAACTTAGCTTTTGTTAACATAATATTAGTTTTTTTTACAGAGGAGAGGTATTTCAAAGTTCATTGAATCCTATCTCACATGGAAGCTCCCACTGAAGAAGTATGGACTGAAACCTGACCACCCTTTCGAGGAAGACTACGCCTCATGTCAGATGGCCATACTACCGGAGAACTTCTTCCCGGAAGCTGATAGGGCCTGATTCAGTTCAAGAAATCTCCCAAGTTCTGGTTCTGGGAGAGAGGGGTGGTGCTGGAAGACGGCACTAAGCTGGAGGCCGACGGTCGTCTTCCTTGCCACCGTTTCGATGGAAAGAAGAAGCTCCGGTCGGTGCTGCTGCTGAGCCCTTCCGTGGCCTGATGGTGAACTCTTCCGGTGTCATGCCCCTCTACAGGTAATTAAATCATATGCATGGCTCAATGCTTTGTGTATTATTCATTACTTAATTAATTAGCAAGATTAAGTGTCTAAGTAATTGTCGAGTAACTAAAATTTGTTTCATTGTATTATATGTGGGATAGGATTAGTAATCCCGTGGACCTCACTTTATCCGCATGTTTGGTGTGATTTTAGACATGAGATAAATAATCCCATTGGGACTCCATATCCCATGTACATGGGATAAAATAATCACTGGGGAGGTGGGATATGTAATCTCATGAGATAAAGATTCATTGGATTAAAAAATAAAAAAAATTTAAATATTTGATTAAATCTTCTCCCACATTATCATTTATCTTGAGAGAATAGTTTAACTCCTTACATCATCTCCCATGATACAATCTCCGGAGAGATCATATCCATCTATATCATATCCTGCGAAACAAGTGTGGATATATAGGTAGAAGACTCCTAGCTATTAAGCCCCTTGTTTGGTGTGGGGATGAGGGAACTCATGTCCCTCTTATCTCCATACTTATCCCTACAAATAATCATTACTATTTTATTCTCGTTCCATTTAATACTATCATTCCATTTTCTTTATATCCCC
>OY986964.1:4290560-4344458 GCA_963920575.1 Narthecium ossifragum | reverse complement strand
CAACTTCTAGCTAGCTAGCTAGATTACCATCTTGCACCTTAATTAGCAAGACTTTTATTGGAATCATAATTTCATATATCTGATCATAATTATGATAGCCACTCTCCATCCAAGCCATCAATTTCCCCAATGTCCATGCTGCAAGAAACAAAAACCAAAGCAAATCAATGAAAAGCTAGACCATCTAATTAAGCTTCTCACATTCATATGCAATTATTATTATTGATATGCATAGAGTCGTTTCTTTAATCAATCAACTCAAAAGCTTAAGTCTATACAAAAATAATCCTTTACCGTGGCAAGGCAGCAGTATCTTGCATGTAGTCATCAGTTTGGTAATCATTCAAATGGTGTGGCAAGAGGGAGCTATCACCGCCATCTCCTCCGGCAGCGTCGCTCAGCCACGCCGGAATCTCCATGACCTGGTCGAACATGTGTAGTCCACCATCTCCCTCTCCTCCACCTGGATTGGCATCCATGGTCTTGAGGAACTTGCACCACCAGGCCGACGTCACGACGTTCACCGTGTCGTTCCACTGCATGTCATGCTGCTCCCCGATCGACCGGATCTCCGCCATCTCCTCATCGTCCATCACCGGATGCAATGCCGGGTCGCCCGCAGCGTACAGCGCCGCCACGGCCTCAAAGCCCCGCGGCGGCGGCCCATTTGAGCTCGACGGCGCTTCGAGACTCAACATGGGAGGGGGAGGAGGGGGAGAAGAAGGGGAGTAGTAGGAGTAAGAGGAAGAGGATGATGATGGTGATGGCTTGTTGTACAAGGGGGTGTCAAGGTTGTTGAAGCCTTGGAAATTAAGGCTGAGGCCAAGAGGCTGGCTGGGGAGGGGGAAGTTGATGAGGTTATCAGAGATGGGCAGTGGTGAGATTGGAGGATGAGGCCATGAGTTAGGAGAAGGGTAAGTGATTGGTAGGAAAGGAGGGTCACTGTTCCATTGGTTTGGCAAAGCAGAGTTGGGTGAGTACAGTCCAGTGTTGAACACCTGGTATGGATCCTCTAAATGTGGTGGAGATGGTGGTACTACTGCTTTTTGTTGTTGTTCATGGGCTTGTTTCATGGCCGCTCTGTGGTATTTTAGAGCAGTGACAATCTCTCTCCTGGCCTCAGCCATGTTTAGGAGCCTCTCTTGGTAAGGCCTGCTAGTGTGGAGCCTTCTTCTGACTTGTTTTTTAGGCTGTGGTGGTGGTGGTGGTGGTGGTGGTGAGGATTGTGCTTGGCCGGCTTCGCCGGAGGGTTCGATGAGGTCTGTGGGGTCTTGGGGGAGGTTATCTCCGTCCGGGGACTTTGGGTTCATGGGTTCTTTGGGCCTGGAGGAGCTGAGTTGCTTGACGAGGCTCCGGATGTAGGCGCCGGAGAGGTGGGGCTCCTCCTTGGCCTTGGGCCTCTCCGCGACCACCTCCATGCTGCTCCTGGTGCTCTGCTTGGAAGAAGAGCGCCGCCTCATCTCTCTCTCTCTCTCACTTTCTCTCTGAGAGGAGATGTGGAGATGTGGAGATGTGAAGGGATTGTGGGGTTTTGGGGTGGGAGAATCTTGGGAGCTTTTGTTTTGGTACTGGAAGCAAAGTACACAACAGAGCAGGGTTTGTTGGTGGGCTGAGGAAAAGGAAGGGGACTCATGGGTGATATAAATAGTACAAGACATTCTCTAGGACTTCTTCTTATCCTTTTCCTGTCTTTTATAGCAAATCTAAGGATCATTGTAACTTAAAATTGGGGGGGGGGGGGGGAGAAAAATAATATGCGCAGCCATACCACCCGTGCTACAATACATATTACATTGAGATCTGACTTATTGTATTTTGTGTGGAAATTCTCAGGCGCCGTGATTCTTTTTTAAGGCCTCGTTTGATATGAGAATAAATTTTTTACTATTCTAAATAATCATTATTCATTTATTCTCATTTCATCTACCATTACTACTCTATTTTTTTTATTTTAAATAATCATTACTATTTTATTTTCATTTTTCCTAACCCAAAATCCCTTATTTCATAATAAACCAACCCCGTACTAAACGAGGCCTACGAGTATAACTCAATGCTAAGAAGGATTTTCTTTCTTTCTTTCTTCTTTCAATATATATATATATATATATCAATTAAACAAAAAGAAAAAGAAAGAAAGAATTATAACTAAAATATTCTCTAAATTGGATGATTATATCTCATGTCATTTTACGGGCATGGTCATTTCTGGCTATAATTTTAGTTACCTTTCATAAAAAAAATCATTTAATACATATAAGTATTGGTAGAATATACATAGATATAAAACTTACACTTTTCTATCAGATTAAGTATTTGGTTCATCAGCGAAGTTAACACGGTATCAGAATTCAACCTTAGCTCATCACCACCATAAAAGCACTGACAAAACACGTACAAGAATCTCTATTGACAAGTACAACACCCTCTTTCTTTTTTCGTCACCTTCTCTTCTTAATCATCTGTTCTCAATCTCTCTCAACAATAAATGAATGCATATGGCTCTCTATAACTCCTAAAACCAGAGAATTTGGACCTTTGCAAAGCCATCGCACAGCAGCTGAGTTTAAAGACAGCAATGCTCCATACCTACATTTCCTCCTCCTCTCTCTCTCTCTCTCTCACGTTTTTAGTCACATTCACACCCTCTCCTCCCTCTGTTCTCTCTCTGTGCTCTGTCCCTGTGGGTGGGTTCTGAGTGTGTGCGTGTGTGTTAACTCTCATGGAAGTGTCAGCAGAAAGCATGGCTCTGCTAGCCTGTAGCAGGGCTCGTTCACAAGTAGCAACAGCGAGGGAGAAATAAAAGCCTAGACATGTATGGACCATGCATGGTAGTGAAGACTACTTATTACTGCTGCCACCAACAGTAAATATGGTACAGCTTCTAACTGTCCACCTGGCATTCAAATTAAACATGCATACATATATATATCATCATCATCAAAAGAAGCAAAAACCCAAGTTAATTCAATCTCCATTTGGATATATATCACAGTCACAAAATTTAAAATCAGGCCCTGCTTTAATAATTGCACCCATTTAACTGGACTACTGATTGATGGGAGAGCAATTAATTAATATACTTGGACAATCTCATCAGTAGTAAAAAGGATAGGTATCAAATAAGACGAATTAATTAAAGATTAGCAACAAGCATTTTAATCAATCAAATAAAGCTAATAGTAGTTTGCATTCATAGTACTCATGGATTTGTTTGGGATGAAGGAGATAATGAAACTCGTTTTCACCGGTTAGATCACTAGCTTGGTATTTGGGATGAAGGAGAGCCCCATATATCACTGAGGCATGTATAATTGAAGTGGAATTGAAGTATTTCTATTTCAAAAGAACAGATAGATCGATGTTCAAGTATATATGTATAAAGTACTCATGGATTTTTTTTTTGTTTTGTTACATTGCTATTATATATGAACATGCATTGAGGCTTTAGAGGATTGATCGAGAAAGAGAAATAAATTTTGCTTGCTATGTTCGATGTATTTTTTTCAACATAAACAAGATATCCTTAGACAAATCTAACTTAATTCTATGCAACATTCTAATTTTGACACTGTAATATTGTACTAAAGAAGCATGAAGATCGACCTTGTCTAAACCAAAGCATGACCATATATATATAACACTGCACCTTAGATGGTCTAAAAACGCAAAACATGACAAAATGTGAACCCTTTTTCTTTTTTCTTTTCTTTTTTTAAAGAAGTAGTGTATGAAGATCTTACCTTCTTCATAATGACCACAAGAAAAAGAAGCAGAAAGATAGTACCAAACCAAACCAAACCAAAATGGTTTAGCAAAACCATACATTTTTCTGAGATGATGGCTTTATCACCCACAGATGCATGCATGCTTTTATTATATGTCCTAATTACCATGTTGAAACAAACAATGGATAGAATGAAAGGTGAAATCCCATTAAAGATCTTACAAAGTTTCATATGGATTCATGATGCCCATTACATGAAAACCACAAATAAACTAGACATAAAGAGAGCATGCAGTTCTATATATTTATTGCTTCCATTTTCCCCTAGATCAAAAAAGGAAGGTATTTGAGAGGATAATACCGAGTGGCATGGCCTTGCAGTTGCTTCTGAGATGCCTGTTCCCACCAATCCCTTCATCTCCAGTCCTGTGGATTGAGAGGTGGTGCAGACGAATGGGAATCGCCCACTCAACACCCTAAAGACCTCCTTCTCTCTCTCTCCCCCTCTCTCTGTTTTTTTTTTTCTCTCTCTCTTTTTACCTGTATAAAAGCTGGATGTAGTAAGAGTGGGAAAACAATGTGAGGGTAGCAGTGGCTGAGCATCTCAGTCACTGCATGTGAGCAAGCCTCCTTCCTCTCCCCCCTCTCTCTCTCTTGAAACAAAGGGAGAAGGAGCTAGAACAGGAGGGCAGATGAGAGCCATAACTCATGACTCTCTTTCTTACTGAGTGCTTCCATTGTAACCCTCTGTTTTCAGTGGGGTCAAAAACTAGTTGGAAACCTGTAATGCCATGGAGTTTTATCAAATGACACACACATATAATATATATATATATATATATATATATATATATATATATATATATATATTGGTGGTGTCGTAATCATCAATTTCATCATAATAATTACTTAATAACTCCCTCCCATTAAACCCTCCTCAACATAATATTATTATATCATATATGTTTCATATACGACATTCTCTTGTCACGTAAGACAATAAAATTATTATAACCATCTCATATTATATAACGATGATATATGCTCCTCTCTTTTTCATGATTAAATCAAATAAAAAATACAGATAAATGAGTACCTTTTTCAACTAGAATGAGTGCCAGAAATATCACACCTTTCATGATTCGATATAGAGATTATTTGGTTCTAAAATTTCCCTTTTTTTGGGTAAATTATTCTCGAGTAAAAATTGCCATTATAACTTGCAAAGGTGAAAGAAAAAAGGCCACTGGAAATCTAGATCGAGGGCATTTTGTTACGAGGGGGCCCACTTCAGGCAATTGTCCCCTGCACGAAGGAAAGGATGTGGGACCCACCCATCCCTTCCTTTTTGGTGGGGACCTGCAGAGATATGCATGCATAGATCTGACACCCCCACCCCGCCCACACCCTATATACTCCAGCTACGAACTAGACCGCCACGTGGCTGGTCCCTCTTGTTCTCCAATCAGGAGCATGGTGACACGTGGGATCCAGCAAGCGGACAACCAGGAAGGCAATGTCTTGGCATCACAGAGCCCACATACCCTCCAATTTAAGTAGCCCAGCTATATATATATAAAGCTAGGTAACAAATGGAGGGAGGGAGGGCTTATAAGAAGTAAGCTATAGGGTGGTGGGTAGACATGCAGGCCTGCTGCTGTAGTCAATAGGCCAAATGAGTCTGGTCCCCTTCTTTTAATTAGATAGAGGTAGGGTAGGGTAGGGTAGGGTAGGGGCTGGACCCCCCCTTGAAATATAATTGCCTCCCATCATTAAGACCACTTTTACCATGCCACAACTACCACATGCACATGCTCATCAGCTCATGGGGTTGTAATTATTAATTATTGCTACCTTCTAGAAGCTACTTGGCTGTGGTGTTGATGAGAGTTAGCTACCTCATCTTGGCCAGGAATTGCCAACTTGTGGCCAATTGCTAGAGTTAAGGATAAGATCATCTGCGCACTTGACGTGGCATCCCAGTGGCATGCTGACGTGTACATCTGAAACTTTAATTTGAGAAGGAAAATTAAAATGAGAAGTTTTAGTGGGTCTCACTTAATTAGCTGACATGCATGGCTCGCCACCTCCGCGTCGCATCAAATTTGCAAAACGCCTCGAGGCGTAGCGTAGAGTAGCTGTGTGGTGGGCCCACAGTAGCTGCGGAGCATGTTATGGAGCTGTGTGGGCCCCAGGTGTCATCGAATCCAGGGGGTGGGGGTGTTCGTACGCGGCACGTAAGTACACGACGGTGGTACGGTACAGTGTGTCATCTGCACGAGATAGATACATAGATAGACAGACAGACAGACACGTAGATACATATGTTAGAATATATTGAGAATATTTATTATTCTCCTTCCTTCCGTGTATTCTCCGATTATTTTTGTATGACCATACATAGACATCCCTTTATATAATTATTCTCCAGTTATTTTTGTATTACTATACATAGACATCCCTTTATCATCCTCCTATAACTTATATAGGAGCATGATTATAAAATAACCTTTGGTTGTCCTATTGGCATCCTATGTGACAGGCTTAGTCCTATGTGGCTGCTGATGTGGAGGGGGTAATAGTGGGGGAGGGGGAGAGTTAGGGGGGTTAGTGGGGAGTTATGAGGGAGGTGATGGGAGATGGTGGTTACCCTGCCATGTGGCAGGGGATAGGACTAGTTTTATTATATAATGGTTGCTTCCGTATATTGTAATTTTTGTATTACCATACATAAACATCCCTTTATCATCCTTATATGAGGATATGGTTATAAGTGAAACTTCTGATATCCTATGTGACGGGAGAATGTCCTAGATGGAGCCTATGTGGTGCCTATGTGACATGATAATCCTAGGTTGAGGGGGTTTAGTGGGGAGGGAGTTATTGTGTGGTTATTGAGATGGGGTTGGTAGTTACCCTACCAGGTGGTAAGGGACACCACTAGTTTTATTATATAATGGTTGCTTCTGTATATTGTAAGAGAGATATAGAAATACTATTCTGATTCCCTAATTCATGTGTTCCTTCTACTTTAACATGGTATCATGAATGAGGTTATTTTTTCTATCTTCTCGTCTGGGTTTCTTCTACAAGCTTGAAGTCTCAGCCACCTCTGAGTGGTGAAGTGTTTGTTTGACCTAAATCGGATTGGATCCGATTAGTGGTTGTTAGATTGCATCATCGTGATCTTCGATCACGGCGATCCTCACCAGATCGCACCATCGTGATCTCGATCACGCCGCTCCTCACCATATCATGTGCTCGCGATCCAGGATCGCGATCGCAAGGGATCGCTATGCTTCACGATCCCTCCGTTCTTCTACGACGATGACACACACGGTCCTGCTATTCCTCTCCGGCGACGAACCGCTTCTTCCCTCTTGCGGCAAGTTCATCTCCAGCCTAGATTGACAAGCTCCAGCTCCGCAAGTCTTGGTCTCCAGCACGATCTTCTTGACAGAGAGCCCGTTCCTGAGGGGAGTAGCGGATAGGGGTGTCCAAAAAGCCGAATTGACCCGCCCCGGACCAGCTAGGATCATAGCCCGGTCCGGCCCGGGTGTTGGCCTTGCTGGACATGGCTGATCCGAGTTTAGGGCCGGACCAGGGCCCCTTGGTCAAAAACCTGGTCTGGCCCCGCTCGGTTTGGGTTTTAAAGAAGCCCAACCAATAGATCAACCCCCACTCCATTACTATCATCAATGTATCACCCCAATATCTCCTCCTCCCTCATCTCTCTTGTGTCGTGACTCCACCCTCAACCCGCTCGCAACCCACGACCAACCCTCGCCAGAGCTCCGTCGCCGTCGCCACACTGCCCTTGCTCAACACCCCATCTCTCCTCCAACCTCCACCAGCTTTGGCAGATCTGGACAAAAAGATAAGATGGTGGTGGTGGAGCCTCCGGGATCAGCCGCAAGCTGTGCCTCGACCTCACCCGAGCCGGTTGCCGTGTCATCGCGGCCGCGCGCCGCATCGATCGCCTCCGATCCCTGTGCGAAGAGATCAACGCTTCCGATCCCTGTGCGAAGAGATCAACGCTTCCGATCCCTGTGCGAAGAGATCAACGCCTCCGATCCCTGTGCGAAGAGATCAACGCCTCCGATCCCTGTGCGAAGAGATCCACGCCTCAGGCGTCCGATCCATGGTAGTGGAGCCTCCGGGATCAGCCGTGAGTTGTGCCTCGACCTCGCCCGAGCCGGTTGCCGCGTCGTCGCCGCCACGCGCCGCATCGACCGCCTCTGATCCCTTTGTGAAGAGATCAACGTCTCGGGCGACCGATCCATGGTGGTGGAGCTCGACGTCAGCGCCAGGAGCGACGCCATGGATGAGCTCAGGGCGGCGGAGATGGATGATCAAGAGCGTAAGGCTTGGCACAGGGCGGCTCCGGTGAGGTGGGCATCAGGCTTGGTGAGGTACGCCAAGAGAGAAGGAGAACAGAGGAAGAAAGATGGAGAGGAGAAAGGGGCTGGCGGGTCGGGTTTGGCCCGGTCCGGCCCAGCCCGGTTTTCAAGCCGGGCAAGGTCATATCTGGGCCGGACCGGGTGAAAGGTTTATTGGGCCTGGCACTGGCCTGCTCCGGTCCGGATGATTACCCGAGCCGGGTCGGACCGGGTATTGCCTCCAACTCGGCCCGGACCAGGGACACCCCTAGTAGCGGATCCCGAAGGTAGCTCTGTTCCTTGGCACGATGATGGTGACGCCAACATTTACAGGAGAGCACCCTTCACAAATTACCTCTACGGATCAGCTAGCCGATGTCTTTATAAAGTCAAACCCTCCTGGGCGATTTCGTCTTATTGTTTCCAAACTCGAGTTTGTATCCTCATTACCACCTTGAGTTGGAGGGGATGTTAATTAGAATATATTGAGAATATTTATTTTTCTCTTTCCATATATGCTCATGTCATAATTTGTATTACTATTCTTGTATGCAGCTTCTATACATGGTAAGAAACAGACATAAATACAATTTCGATTCCCCAATTCCTGCGTTCCTTTTACTTCAACAAGATAGATGGGGCTCTACTGCTATGGCATGCATGCCTGGATAACTCTTTTGGAGGAGATCTAGTTCTAGATTCCTTCCTGAAGGATAAATCGATGGAAGAGTTCTTGGTCACTGATCGGTTGGCAGACTGCAATTAAAATGGTTCATGATTGGAAGTTTTAAGTGAGATCTAGCACTATGGGTTGTTTGTGTATCACAATCATAGTTGGATTGTTTTCTTGGATGAGCATACCTTAAACGCACTGTAAAGTAAACATTTGGAAACTGCCAAAGTTACTAGTGATTTATGATGATGATAGCCACGTCTTTAATTGGCCCATTTTATACGCTTTATTGCATGCGTATCCATCTTTATGTAATATGGACTATGGACCACGAGGACTGTTTTGTCTTGTTCGTCTCTCCTTTGAGTTTACTGAGTGTGTATATATACTATGCGGTACGGTAACTACCTACCCCTTAATTTTCATATTAATTTCCTTATTAACCACCCACCCCTTAAACCCCTCCCCCACTAACTTCCTCATTAATCACCCCTCCACGTAGGCTTCACATAGAATAAAGTCTAAGATCCATATAAGAAAATCCAAAAGTTATTTTATAACCATAGCCTCATATAATGATGATATAAAAGTCACGTTGCTGTTTTAATGCAAGCTATTGGGTGGCATCAACATCGCTCAGTGGAGCTCGGCTCAACGGTGGCGTATACTAGATACGAAGTCCGGACTGTTTTACAACTGCTTTGCCGTGACATGGAAGCTTGTTCCTTGCTTCTTTAAGCTCTCTCTAATTATTCAGGTATGACAAATGATTTGCATTTGAGTATTATGCTTTAAAAGATCTGGGCTTTTTGGATGAGATTCAAAACGATTCAGAGAGTTGGTACGATGGTGTGAGAAAAGCCGCAAACTGAACTAGGATTGCACAGGACGGCCACAGAGAAGAAAACATTACTAATCTACTGGAAAAAAAACATCTGAACGTGTAATCACATACCTTCAGGCGGCCATATGAAGAACCAGGGGATATAGGACTGCTGCGCTGCCACCATCCGCTAAGAGAGCGGACTCGAGGAAGAGACGGAGAAGAGGATGGGGTCTTGGCCCACTAGCCCTGTCGGATCTCTCTTATTAGAGACTCCGCTCTCAATGTCCTAGTATCCTTCTTTCCTTGTAATCTCCTCGAGACCTTCTTTCCTCGTAATCTCCTGCTTGAGGTTGAGAAATTTGTGGTTGTATGAATACGTAGAAAGCCCAGGCTCAATTTTAAATTTTTCTTTTTGTTTACTGTACTATGCATCTCTAAAAAAGTAACACCCGAGAAAAATCTGAAGAGAACCAAGTCTTCTAAATTTATACAAATCAAATCACTTGCTAGTATACATTAACAGTCTGCGCTCCCACAAGTTTGATACATTATAGAATACAAGAGAATATATATAAAAAAAAATTGAAAAAATAGCACAAGAATACCATGCCCATTGGCTAGTTAGCCTAAAAATATGTCCAACGCTGCACAAAACTGGATATAACGTAGTGGTAAAAATGGAAGCCCACTACAATTGCGTGTGAAATAACTAAGATAGAGAAGAGTACGTATTCGGTATTCCATGTCTAACATCCAGATCACAATACGTAGCAGTAGTACCTACAATTGCATGCTCTGTCCCGGCAGCCACTGATTACCTCAATTTGGATTCGCCTCCCTTTCCTCGGAATGTTGAAAGTGAGAAGAAAGAGCGAGGTGCTGCAAAATTCCATAGATCAGAGTTCAGAATCGAAAATCAAGAGCAAGTTCTGGAAGCAATACAAACACAATGAAAAGGAACAAAATCTGAGAAGCAACACGGTTTGCCACTTTCTTGCTCTATCTTCTTGCAATTGTTCTATTTCCCTTATATTTTACTACAATTGAATTAAGAGAATTTACTAACTTCGTCTGAAATGAGATTTCATTTAGTGCTTGTTATTCCTTTAAACATCGATAAACATTAGTCAAGACTTTAGCCTGGGGTTTATGTAACTCTAACATGAAGTTACCTTTTAGGGAGCTTCCAGATAGATGATCCTCCCTTAATCTGAAGTTTGCAGGAGGAGTTGGAATGGAGGTGCGTAAAGATTGAGCTGCAACAATAAACTGTCATCAGCCACCATAACAATGCAAGGGCAATTTGTGACAGTAAATGGCTAGAAAACTTACAAATAACAGCTAGTGAAGAAAACATTGTTCACCAAATAATGTGCTAGATAGGACAATCTACAATGTGTTGCAATTTAAAAAGATAAAACGCTGAAGAGCAAATAACTAGATCACATCCATTGTGTCCTTTACCGAATTACCGTAATATTATGGTAAGGAACCACTCCAACGAGTTGGAGAAGAAAACTATAAAAAATGAAGCTATTCACATATTCTCGATCAAATCAGTGCTGCTATGAAGAATAATTTCATGTAAACAGGGTAAACAGATATATAGTAAATGTTATCACATTGGGAAAGAAAGGCCTTTTCAGCTGGTCTGACCTCAACTTGAAAGACAAAGCTCTTCAAAAATAACATAAGGATCGTGGTTAAGAGCAATCTGAAGCTCAATGGAAATAGAAAGCATTCAATCTCCACTTCTTTTCAAATTGAGAAGACATAAATAAGATGACCATTGCTCCAAAAATAGAATAGGGATATGAATAAAGGTAAATTGATGGGAATATCAGGAAACGTAACATTAATAAACTATCGAGAAAGGCTCAAAAAGCATGAGAGTTCTAGAAATAGAAAAGGTGATAATTCATATATCTAATGAGGAAAGATTCACTCGCCAGAAAAAAAAAGGGCAAAGAAGATGTCTTAAAAATATGATTTGGTGATAATTTATACCCAAAGGAATTATTACTCTACATGTTAAGGTTCTACCTAATGTCAAAATACCTTGTTCCTTTGATAAATTAAACTATTTGGTTTTCCAACCTTGTTTTTTTCGTATTTACACTGCAGAAAAATGTGTTATGTGCATAGCTTGCTACAAACAGAGGTGAGAAACAAAACAGATCGGCCTGCTGTAGGTCTCCATTGACCTTTACACCATTGCTGTACTAAAACAACTTGCCCCAAATTTTGCATCACCACCACCATGGGATCTCAAATACTATGTAATCTCAACCTTTGTATCATCTAATGCTAGGAACCCTCTTCGACATCACATTCATGTAACTAAATGCACCGCCTTAGTAATCTTAAAATGCACTCCAAAGCATACCCTTTGTGCCTTATGTACAACCTTCATTTCTGCCATCTGTGGCAAATTCATCCTTTTCCTAATCTTTAATGGCTACTTATTGGATTCTTTTGAATGGTTTAGAGAAATATAACCTATATTTGGAAGCTGCGTTCAACTTATTAGGGGCTTAAAAAAACTTAGCAAGACTGCATAAGAGATAGTCCTTGATAGAGTCTCTTGCAAAAGGGCCTTTATCAAACTCCCTCAGGATAGATGGCCTAATTGGTCTGTGATTGGTTACAGCAACGCCCTGTTCAAACTCAAACTAAAGAAAACTACATTACCAATTAAAATTTCCAATAAGTTGAAGCACACAGAGGATTAGCATGAATAGCATATAATCCAACAGTTGACCACATCGCGTAGAAGAGCATCATGTGTTTAAATCTCTCTTATCGTATTTGAACAGTGATAAATGAGCGGCTCTATGAAGACATAACAAGAAAAATTGCATTCAGCATGGATAATTTGCTCTTTTCTAAATAAGGTTTCATTGACTGTCTCAGATCTTGGTCTCCTAAACATGGGAGACAGAAATTATCAATCTATCTCCATGCATAAGAACACCAACCAACTACTAAAGAGGCAGTCAAGCTAAGATCATGAAGCATACACCAGTTTGACCTCAGGGATCTCTAGGTGTCCAAATATTTTGTGCAATTACAAAAGCAAGGGTCTTCAGGAACTTAGTGATTCATCAGGAGCTTAACAGACTAGAAAAAGGTAAACCAGCTGTTTTTTTTCTGAGTCAACCTGGTAATCCAAAACGTAGGAGAAAGAAGTACAAATCAACAACAGAATATTGAAGACTCTGACCAAGAAACAGAAGTACCTTGTTCAGGGAACATGTCACCCTCATTGAAGCCATCATAAGTAGACATTGAGTAACCCATTCTTGACTTCCTTAAATCATCTGATGATCGATTGGCCAGATCATGGCCATCTTCGGTGTCATCATCACCTTCAGAAGCTGTTGAGGCAGATACCCAATCTGTTATCAAAGACTCTGCACCCCTGCTTTTCCGACCAAACTTCAATAACCTTTTAAACCCTTTTGTTACATCTCTGCGTGACTGGTGGGGGACATTAGGTACAAGAACGGGAATCTGAGCACTTCCCCACTTCTTTCTCATTCGAGCTGCATCAGCTTCCATGATTTGGTTGAGCCTATGAGAATTCCAAGATGCTGGACTTCCTGTAGGAGAATCTATAGAAGCATCAAAATCCGATGCCTCATGTGCATAAGAAAACGGGTGGTGCTTATGAGAATTCCAGGATCCAGGGCTTTCTTCAGGTGATTCCTGCACATTATCTGCAGAAACGTTGAGCTTGAAAGAATTAGCAGCTGGATCATCGTCGACTTGTACTGGTGATCGCAAAACATCACCATTTTCCGATCCAAGATCATGAGAATTATCTGATTCTTGGCTGAATCTTGGTTCGTCATTATCTGAATCAGCAGCGAAACCTGCAGCCTTAGAACTTTCTGCAGTGGAAGCTCTTCCAGATTCTACGTCGCCTTTAAGCATGCTGGAGTTCTGTTCTCCAGCCACCAACATCTCCGATTCCTCACATTCTTCTTCTAGATTAAGTATCTCGGAAGCCATAGAAGCTTTCAACTTAGACCTACCAGCTCCAGCACCAGGACCTATACCATTTCCCTTCTTGAGGAAAGTTTTTGGCTCACCACTCTTCTGGATTTTATTCTGCTCTGCTTGCTCCTTTAAAAATCTTATAGATGCCAGATTAGCACTATCAGAATTGAGGGGTGAAATGTCTTTCAATTCACCAGGAAGAGCAGAACTCTTCCTCTTAGACTGCGACCTCCGTGGCTTCTCTTCTTTGAAATTGTTAGTATCTTCACTAATGCTCTTGCTTTGAGTAAGCCTCGACTGTGCCCTATTATTTAACTTGCTAGCTCCGGCTGGCCTAGTGTTTTCCTTTCTGAAATCTGAGAAGTTGGGAACTGATTGAGCAAGTGCGTTTTCGGTTTGGGTCCTGGGCCTTGTAGATCCGGAGTTGGCAGCTTTGACAGAGGTCCTTGAAACTTGAGGTCCTGATGTTCGAGGCATGAAGGAAGACAGATTTTTACCAGATGAAAACTTAGTACGGATATCTACAGAACCATCTCCAAATAGAGTGCCATTATAAAATTTATCCTGGCAGAAAGACTGTTCACTATCTTCTTGCAGATCTTCTTCCTCCTCTCCAAGGAAAGCCTCTATTTTCTTCTGCCAAAATGTGAAGTAGTTGAACTAAAAATGATAATTTGAAAGTTGAAAGACAAACCTCATGCATACAAAAAAGTATATAGAGAGAAGAGAACACATCCATTACCGAAGTTAACAGAGAATGAGTAAAAGAGGGGATACCCATTTTTCACACATCAAAGAAGAAAACATAGCCAAGACAAGGAAAAAAAATCACATGCAAGTTCATGGATAAACTATAGAAGGTAATCAACTCCTATCAAAAGACTTAATAGCTATTGACCAAGTTCTGAAGCCAGATGGGTCGAATACTGGACAAACAAAACTTAAAATCTCCAAGATCCTTAATTGACAAGAACATGCTGTGGATTATGCAAGAAATTTTCCCAATGCTGTATATTATCCTGAATATCTTGGTTTCTTAAATCCCATAGATGTAAACTTTCTACTTATGTTCTCTTTGTAAATTATTAAACTAATGCATAAGCACAAAAACCGAGATAACGGCCAAGAAAAGCAAGCTCCTTGCCTCGTCTTTGTTGCGCATAGCTGACCAAGAATTAAATGATCTCAGCTTCTCCATACGACGACGGGCATGATCCAAATCTTGTTTATTAGCAAATCCTGAAAATTTGGCTTTCATTTCAGCTTGACTACGTTCTAGACTGTCATGCATTGCCTTCATCTTTGCTTCCTTCTGCAGTCTATTGGATCCCCACTCTTCTTTCAGCTTTGCATCCCTTTTTAGCATGTACTTGTCATAAAACTTTCCTCTAGAATCTCCTGATGGACTACAATTACCAAGTTTTTGCTTCATATTGTTCCCATGGTCCTGATTATCTACCATCTTCAACAGCAAACTAGCATTGAATTCAACCCCATTGCTCATATCCCCTCTCACTATGTTCTTCTCTAGCGACTCAGCAGTAAAAGCTTCTGATGGCCTTTTCTCTGCGAACTTAGGCACATGATCTATCTGGATATCTGCAGATTTGCTTCTCCTTGATGAAGCCATTTGATCACCATGAGCCCTAAGCTTATGTGCAGCAAAAAGTTTTTCCAGCTCATTAGCCTTTACTTGTAGCTCATCATTCAGTTCTTGATTTCCTTTAGATGGCCTCACAGCCTTAACCTGTTCAACTGACAGAGTGGAAGGTGGGTTGATAACTTGGATATCTTCTTTGACCTTTCTTCTTGAAGCTGGCAGCTTATCTCCTTGAAAAGATCTGCTTTCAACTTTCCTTCCATGTGAGTTCCTGATCTGATCGGGGCCAGATGTTTCCATTTGCAGCTTCCCTTGGAAACCAGAATCATCTTTTTCTTCAGCTTGAAAACCTCTAGATGTTCTCTCTTTCCTATTGACATCCTTAGCTATTCCAGGTAATGTTTCCGATTGCAATTGGAGTGTCAGGTGGCTGCTTTTTAGAGAGATCCTTTCTGAGTTGCCTGATGCAACTTCAAATTGGATTTGGGAGTTTGAGTAGCCATTTGATTTTCCTCCTATTTCTTCAGTTTTGCACAAATATGGCCTCAATTGAGTTGAGAAGTTCTGTTGATCTTCCTCATGATCCCCATCAGCAGCACCAGTGAGCAAATCACTGGCCTGGGATCCACTACCAGCTTGACTTGCAGCTGAGACAAGTCTCGAGGGGATTTTTTGAAAAGCCTGATCCCTCCCACCAGCATGCTCCTTCATGGAGGATTTGAAATGGGACACAGCAGGTGCGCTGTCTTTTGATCCAGCACCATCACCTGGTTCTGCAAAGTATCTTGATTGGATCTGGGGAGCAACATGACCACTCAATCCACCCTGCTCGAATGAACCACTGGTAAAAGTCTCATGATTTTCTCTTCCCTTGTCTGAACCTGTTTTCGTGGAGGTGGCAATATGTTCTCTAGATGCATGATACTCATCACTATCTATAGGACGATAGTGGATTTGGGATGACGAGGTTGATAACTCGTCTGGCGAGTTATCTACACAAACCGATGACGACTTTGACATCGCTGCATCCTTGAACCCGACAGATTCTTTCGCAACAAGTTTAGTGCTAGATTGACAGTGAAAACTGCCAGATGAAGAGGGAGTACCTACGGCACCCCCACTATCCTTCACGTCACTGCCACTGTTATTGTTGCTAACATCAATGCTCATGTCACTGGCCCCGCTCCACCTTCTCAACACTGACTTCTCCACAGACATGTCAGAAAGAAGCCTCCGGGGCTCCCCCTTACCCACCCCCACCTTATTTATACCGCCACTACTAGAGACACTATTTGTGCTATTAGCACTTCCAGACAGTTCTTTCTGCTTGCTTTCGAAAAGGTTGATCCGGTCCTGCACACTCAGTCTCCTAGAACCCCCACCACCCCCAGCCTTCTTAGCTGGCTCAACAAATGGGGTACTAGGACTTGGGTCCTCTGAAGGCTTCTCCACCCCCTCTATCACTGAACACTGAGGAACTGGCTGGGGCTGGTGACATGTAGAAACTGAATCAGCTATGACTCGCTGTCCTGATTCAGGTGCTGGTATCGGGGGTTGGCTGCTGTTGCTGCTGCTTGGCTTATTAGATTCTATTAGCTGGGCAATACCTGCCCCCTCTGCCTCATCTATGGACATGTCTGAGCCAGACGAGGATCGGATGTTCCCATCTTCAAACCCCTTCCATAGTGGAGGTTGGGGATGGTGGCTTATTAGCTCAGGCCTCCGCTGACACAAGGAGATGAACTTGGTGCATGCATCACTGCAAGACATCATCACGAAAAAATTACAATGTGACTTGATAGGTGTTAGCAGCATACTTTCTAACCACATTTTCAGATCTAATGATCTAATGAGGATATAGCATGTGACAGCTGTGAACAGTTCAATTGGTAAATTCTATCAATTCCATATGTATCAATGAGTGTCGGCACAAGATAAGTTAGCTATTTCTTTAAAACGCTTTCAAACCTTAATCCAATTAACTTTTGATATCACAACCAGATATTCACACGCAATTAGTAATCGCCCAGGCCCAAGTTATTGTGCTTTTGTGCTCAAGATAACACCCAAATTAGGTGAGGGTAAAGCTTTATTGATGGTTTCATTGAGAAACAAATCATGTGTATGAGCTTTTGTTTTGCATGACAGCACCTTTGTTGTTCTAAACAACACCGCAAACTTTTGTCCACAAGGAAGAGTCACGTTGCTGCATAGTGATGATCTTCAAGCTTTCTCTTGGAAAATAAAAAAAACATATCTTTGAAGTGCAGGCAAGTACATGAACTAAGTTCAGAAGCTGCATCTACCAACATACTTTGCAGTATCAAAGTTTCTTTCGCTGGATTTATCCCACCTTTTCTTTTCCCAATGGTCACAACCCACCTACCACTAAACAAGGTAAATGCTATAGGACTGTTTCTTTCTATCCTGGTTTCCCCAAGGAAAATCTAATCGATGGAGCACTGATCTTTATCTGTTGGGGCCAGCGTCAACTTCTCGCATTGGTTGGGAGACAACCACCTTTTTGGTGTTTTTCCACTCAATGGTTTCATGCTGCTATTAATCAGAGAATAAGTTTTGACTCCAAGTTGAACTGTTTATTGTTGACACTGTATATTCTAGAACTTTAATACTTACTAAAACAACCAACGAGAACATCCTTCACTGCTTTAGACCTGGTAAAATAGTGAGCTTGCAAATGTGTTGTTACCAGCGGCGGATTTACGTGGGGGCGAGTGGGGGCAGTCGCCCCCACTCAGCCCTGAAAAAAATATTTTTTTAAACACATGTGGTAAAAAAAATTCACAATCTCATCTTCCTATCATTAAGTTGACTCGTTCCTTCTTTTTTTTTTTTTTATGAATTTGATGCTATGTTTTTTTTGTAGATAAAGACTTGGATGCTATGTTTTATGGTTAAGGAATTATGCAACTTTTTATAATTATTGTGAATTGTTTTTTAATAATTATAGGATCATGGACAAGTATGTTATTAAACGAAAGAACATATGAGAGTCTTCTAGCACCCCTAACCTTGCACAGAGAACTCGTGTCAAACATCATCAAGACTGAGTTGCATAACAGAATGGGTGATGAGTGGGTGAATCATAGTTTGATTGTGTTTGTTGAAAAAGATATTTTTAAAACTATTGATGATGAAGTTATTTTACAACGCTTTCAGAATATAAAACCCCGTAGGATGCAATTATCACGATTAGTGACGACTTAGTTTTTTTATTTCTTTTATCATGTATTTTTGTTAATTATTTTTATACATTGGTATTTTGTGTCAGTGAATGAGCTGGTCAAAGTACATTATGTATGTAGGCATTCCTCCGCCTTTTGAGTGAGGCTTGAAAAATTTTTGAGCCCCCACTTAAATTTCTAGATCCGCCACTGGTTGTTACGGACAGATATGCATGGGAATGGATAAAACTAAGCTATGAGATTGAAACCATTTGCATAAAACAGACTCACTGAAGAGACAGAATTATCTTCCATGTTGTTAGCTTTTTGAACTTACTGTAAGCGGTGTGCACCAAAATATTCTGCAAAGAGTAGGACCTCTGAGACATTTTCAAGTGAAAAACCAGCAGCCACTGCTCGACCACAAGCCATAAATAAGTCCTGATTAAGAGCACCAAGCCGCAAATCAATGGCCCTGAGAAGCTCTTTCCTGCATTGCAAGCCATGACAGCTAGTTTTCATCACAACTGTGAACAGCTTGAAATTTTCTTTAAGAGCTAGAAAAGAATTGTAACATGGGCCTATCTTCAAAGCAATTCAAGAACTACTAAAGACAATTCATGGCTCCCCCACCCCACTCCACCCTAATATATAATGCACTGACAAAAGCACAGAAGACGGGAGAAGAGTGTAAATTGCAATTTACAATGTTAGCTGGTAATTTTGAAAGCCAAAAAAGCTAAAGATTGGAGGCAATAGGACAGAATATATCAGGAAAAGCTAAATGCTAAATCTCATATAAGGCTCCAGTGAAACCAGTAAATTTCAGGATTGTAAAAGACACATTCAAAGGCTATAAACCAGTCACAAATGGCTAGGTGGAATGATTTGATAGCTGTCTGCGTGATTGGCCCAATGGATACATATGAAGTTCAACCAACAACCCATAGGACTAGTGATGTAGGACGACCTTCAAGAATCACCACCTGGAAAGTCGTCCTCTGACCCTAGGAATCACCACCTAGGAGAGGCCTTGGGCATCACCACCACCACAATAGGGGAGCCTTGAGCATCAGCACCCAAAGGAGAAGAAGCTCCTCTTCAATTTTCATTCATCATAACTTGGCCCATTAATACAAATCCCTTATTTATAGCTTTTTCAAGAGGCTAACCATAATAGAAAATCTAAACAACCATCAACCCAAATCCTAACAAATCAACCCAAATGAGAAACCAATCCTAACAAATCAAATCCAACCCAACTCACTTGGTCCAGTCACCCAGCCAGGCCCAAGTAGCATCAAATCGGGTCAAGCCAAATCACCCAGGAGCCTAATTAATCTGACCCAGTACAATCAAGCCTACTTGAATCAGATCAAGTCATCTCAACAGCAGCCAAACTCAGCCATTTTGCAGAAACCACCCCAGACTTGTTGAAATTGCTGAATAAGAAGAAGCAGAATAACCCTAAAGCTGTACGGACTTGCAGAAAAGTCCAGAAAAGGTGCAGAATTGCGAAACAATCCCTCCAACAAGGTGCACATTTCCAGTTCTACCCTTTTATCTTTTGTAGAATCGAGTTCTTATCTTATAGCATCTTTGTGCTCTCACGTGCTATACCAAGCCTTTTCTTACATCCACTTTATACTTTATGAATCCTTGAGAGCAAGGATTTCCATACCGGCCGGTACGGACATGTGCCGGCCGGTATGTACCAGACCAGCAGCTAGCCGGGATAAAAAACCCCCCGAATCGGTATCGGGGGTGCCGGAGTTGTGCCAGGCGATACCTTATGTATCGCCCGGTACTGACCCGATATGTACCGGATCGGAGAAGAGGAGGGGAGGAGGAGCCGTACACCGGAGGGAAGAAAGGGGAAGGATCAGAGAAGAAGGGAAAGAAGGAAAAGAGAAGAGAAACGGAGGAAGAGGGAGGAGAGAAAGAGAGAGGGGAGGGAAAGAGGAGTGAAACAGAGGAGCCGGAGAGAGAGGAACAGAGGAAGAGGGAGGAGAGAAAGAGAGAGAGGAGCCGGAGCCGGGAGAAGGACGAGGTGGAGAAGAGGAGGAGACGGAGGCAGAGGGGAGGAGGAGCCGGAGCCGAAGGGGAGGAGGAGCCGAAGGCGGAGGGGAGCTGGAGCCGGAGGGGAGGAGCCCGAGGCGGAGGTGGAGGCGGAGGAGGAGCCACGTGGGGAGGGGGAGCCGCGAATGCGATCTCAGGAGGGGTAGGTAAGGAGTGAAGAGGGCCTGCGGGAGAAGAAAAAGAGAAGGAGAGGGGAGAGCACTGGCCACGCGGGGAATAAGGAAAGAAAAGGTAGGAGAGAGAAAAAAGAGGGGGTGATACGTGAATTTGTGTTTAGCATGTAAAACAAGATAAGCAGATAAATGAAAGAAAAAGAAGCTGGTCGGGCAGTCAGCAAGTAAGAAAAGGAAAGAGAAGAGGGATGAGTGAGTGCAGCAAGTCAGAGAAGGAGAAAGAGTAGGGGTGAGCAGAACCGAACCGAACCCGAAAAACCGAACCGAACCAAATTAGTTCGGTCCATTCGGTTCGGTTCTTCGGTCCATTCGGTTCGGTTCGGTTCTGGCATCTACAAAAACTTCGGTTTCGGTTCGGGTCAGAACCGAATAACCCAACTACCCATTAACCCGTTAACCTGGACTACCCACTAACCCAAACTACCCACTAACCGAAATTTCGGTTCGGTTCGGTTCCAATTATTTTAGAACCGAAAAATTCGGTTCGGTTCGGTTCGGTTCTCTAAAATCTAAACCGAAAAAAAATTCGGTTCTTCGGTTCTGGACCGAGAACCGAATGCTCACCCCTAAGAAAGAGGGGGTGAGTGAGTGCAGCAAGTCAGAGAGGGAGAGAAAGGGGTGAGTGCCGACAAGCTAAAAATAAAAATCGGTATGTTATTTATCATTAGTTTTTATTTATCAATTATAAACTTCATATAATATTTTATTTTATTATTATTACTTATTTAATGATGATAATTAGTAACATTTTTTTTATTTAATAATAATTGTTTTTAGCATTCTTTTTTATCTAATAATGGTAACTTTCCAATAATTAAATGTATCATATGAAATTTTAAAATTCGTATGCCTATCTTGATACAAATCAGTCATACCAACCACGTCAGATTGAAGTGATGACTATACAGGCTCCTGAAACTGTCATTGATTTCCAGCGTGATGCTGCAGAATATCAATCGCTCATTAGAGAGTTTGAAGTCTATTATTTTCCTTATATGATTTTCCCTCAGTATATGGGGCACCAGGGATTGCCATATAAGAGATGTATTGAGCTGTTAATTATGTGTCATGTATTGTATTATACTACTTTGATATGTTCACCCTGCTCTGGTATAAGATATTATATTTGGCCAATTGGAGATGTTCAAAACGAGTGAATTTCACTCATCTAAACCGGCACGGGGGTGTACCGGTCCGGCACGGCGCGTACCGTACCGACGGGTTGCCGGCACAACGCGTGCCACCGGCATGGCAATCCTTGCTTGAGAGAGACTTAAACTATTTATATGAGTTGTGAATGTTTAAATCCACAAATAGTAGATAGGTTGCTTGATTAGAAATATTAACTGTAGAACTGCTTATCGTGTTGGACATTTCTGACATGTGTTTAGGCCACTCATGTGATGCTATGAATACCGTTACTACTTTGTTGCAGCTCTTGTGTGCGGTAGTGACCTATATCCTACCTGGAGTTCTGACCCCTTACAGGGCTAGCTCTAGCTTTATAAAACCATTGAACACCTCTATCTTTTGTTGATCTCTGCATGTTATTCCATTTTCCTTGCATTTAGTAAATAAAAAAAATCAAATCAAATTTGAATTCCTTCTAGTTATGGAACCCGCTCCCGCATCATTCTCTACTGGTTGGAGAGAGCTCGTCTGCGACCTGAAGTCGTTGGCCTGATACAGACCTCATCTTCATGCTTGGATAGATAATTGATGCCGAACAAAGTCTAGGAATCACCACATACACAATTTTCGACAAATCCTAGAAATCACCACCTAGGATTAGCAAAGTCGATGCCGAATAGCCCCTAAGAATCACCTAGAGGACAATCCGCCAACCCTAGGAATCACCACCTAGGGGAACCTCGCTCTGATACCAAAAATGATGTAGGACGACCTCCAAGAATCACCACTTCAAAAGTCATCCTCTGACTCTAGAAATCACCACCTAGGGGAGCCTTGGACATCACCACCCAAAGGAGAAGAAGCTCCTCTCCTCTTCAATTTTCATTCATCATAACTTGGCCCTAATGGGCATACAAATCCCTTATTTACAACCTTTTCAGGTGACTAATCATAATAGAAAATCTAAACAAACATCAACCCAAATACTAACAAATCAACCAAAATGAGAAACCAATCCTTACAAATCAAATCAAATTTGAATTCCTTCTAGTTATGAAGCCTGCTCCCGCATCAACTAGTCTCCCGATACTAAACGAATTCAAGATCACTTAATACTGAAAACCTATTCATTCCAAATAAGTTTGCAATCCAGCATTGATAGAAATGACTTTAGGCATGAGATGCTATCATATATGTGATATGTATCATAGGCTGATACCTATGAAAACACATGTCATATGCGTTTCACAATGCACTTTCAGTGAACATTCTGAATTGAGTCCATAGAAAGCCACCCGGATGAGATGAAACCTGCTGCCAGTTGATGTTGTTTTTTTCTCTTCATTAGGTGGTCAAAAACATGAAACTGAAAGCAAGAACTTTCACCAAGTCATCCAATCTAAGAAACCTTAACAGAGTAATCCCCCAAAAGCTGTGAAATTTACAAATTGCCAGCAATGTGACTCCATTTAGTTGTCCACCTCTAGCTAAGTATTTCATCCCCCTCTGTTATCTGGATTACACCATTTCCATCTATGCATTAGCCTATTCTTCAGTACTCAATCCTCTAGACTAGAGTATCAATAGAATCCAAATTGATACCAGTAAAATCTTAGCTCCTACAGCAAAAAATGAAGAGCATTCAATATCGAAGCACAATTTGTAGCAAAAGGCCCTATTGTCCAAATTGGACATCAATTAATTCTGCCAATAACTGGTCATCATGACACTTGCCATGAGCTTCTTGTACCAACAAATTTTCCTCAGGCATGAAAGATGCCCATGACAAGTAATAGAGCCAAGGATTACCATGATGCGGCACATATCGTGCCACTCACAGTCATGGTTAGCGGAGGCACAGACCTAGCCAATGGGCTCAAAAATCCTTGAATAGAACTGAAAAGATGCATTAAAAAGAAATCACCCATAAAGCATAAAGTCGGACTACATAAGCAATTGGATCTGTTACTTCACAAACTTTGTTGTCAGTCTTCGCAGATCTTAAGAAAATAACAGTGGTAAGCAAAGTGAAAGATAACGACACAATAAGCAGACAAAAGGAGTCACCTTAAACTGAAAGGCATAACATGGCAAGTGTAATCAAGTCATGAGGACTTACTTTGTAATGTCTGCAGCTGCAGCTGCTGCTTTTTCACTTTCACCTGAAGTAATATCCAAACAAGAAGTTGTGTCAGACAGATGATGCAACTTCTTCATTCAAGATCAGACCATTTTCAAAAGGAAAAAAAGATCTAGAATGCAAAAACACTACATCTGGAATATGCACTTCGATTTCTGAAAAGTAGGAAAATTTATATAGGCTTCAGATTAAACAACATCAAGAACAGCATCAAAATACAGGTTAAAATAGTATAGAAGACTAGGAGTAACGAAAGCAAAAGGTAGAATTCTAGAATTGGGTCCTCAAGTGAAAGTTTCATTTCCTTCTTTCATTTGTTAGAGACGTGATCAACGTGACTATTCCACTGCAGAAGAAAAGACACCAAGGTTTTCCTTTCCATTCCAATCGCTTGTGGTCGTTTGAAATCCTGTGTTGTGCATCCATTTCTTAGCTGATATTATACATCAGTGATACAAAGTGCATCAGATCTAAGTGCTGCAATACAGAAGTGCAATACAGAATGAAATGACCCTCAGAACTTCTTTTGTTCATATTCATGCAACTGCAGGAAACTCCCAAAGTGATTCAAACAACTCATTTTCACCTTCGGAGTAGGCAAACACTAATATTGGGCAGGAGCTGAAGATGATAGTCAGCAAGTTTACTGGAAGGGAAAAACTTTGGAGTAAGAAGTTGTGGATTCAAGAAAAGTAGATCTCAGAAAAAAAAAATAGGGGTCAAAATGAGTTCAAGCTTCACATAGGTGACTGCTTGATAAAGTAAAGCATGTAGGAGCATGAAGTAGCAGTTGATTATAAACCAAAGCAGCAATCTCAGTTCAGGGCTTTTATTTAAATGTCAATCTCCAAAAAAAAACATAAAAACAGAATCAACTAAATGAAACATATGAATCTATTAAGATCACGGTGATAAGTATCAAAAGAAGGCTAAGAATATTTATAAGAAAAGGCAACTTTCTGAAGGAAAAACTGCTCCTAACTAAGGCTGTCGATCCAGATCATAGCCCGGAAACCACTATCAGCTCGAGCCCGAGCCCAATAATAGCTCATTCGAAATGACAACAAGCTAGATTCCCTGGCCCAATCCTTATCAGCTCGATCTAGCTTGAACATTTGCACTTATAATATATTTCAAAGAAACTTAGCATTATAATTTATATTGAACTTTTTCAGATGAGTTTAACCTGAACCGTTAAATTACTATCAAGTGGCTACAGTGAACTAGCACTTCAATGGCTACATAAAGATCCAATCATCAAGATCTAATGTAGTTTTTCTGGATTCAAAGACAAACGTACTGCTACACATGAAATCTCCAGCCTCTCTCTCTAATCTCGATGGCGATCTTGTCTCATATCTCCTCGTCAGCAAGATGACAGCAACTTCGAGCTTATCGTCAATGAGCCAATATCAAGCTAGTTAATTTCATCTCAAGCTCATGTTCAAACTTTTCTAATCTTCAACGAGGGAAAAAGGTTCAACAAGGGATTCAGATATTAGAGCATACACAAAGAAAAGTAGGAGGCCTTAGGCATTCCTCCATCAAAAATAATTTTAGCTGGCAAAAAGACAGCTCAAACTGTCCAGGATCGGATAAATTGAGAGCTTAGTAAGTACATTACTTTAGAAAGCAAATAAATTTCATACCCAATGAACTTGAATTCTGATCTCCTGCCCCCTGATTCAGAAGGATTTTGCACATGAGAAATTCTTAATCAACACATTGCTCAATCGTGGCACAGTGAAAATGATGGAAAGCACCTACCTGCGAATATATTCTCCTTGCCCCCTCCAACTGTGTCATCTCTGAATCAAATGTAGTGACCAATTCCAGTACCTCTGGTGTGCTCACAAACCGAACAAATCTGCATGAGGAATTGACTTACTTGTGAATTTTGCATATTCTCTAACACGAACCATAGAGTCTCAAACAAAGGGAAGCTAATCTGCATATTGTTGCTACATTCTAAGAATTGAGACTATTTGCTCGATGCATAAATTATAAGTTTTCAGCCACCTTTCAAGGGTCCCTTTGTTGAACCAAGCAGAGGCATTTCTATTGTTCTCAGCCTCTAGCTTTATCGACTTCACTGACTGTGATGCCTGTTCTTCTGCAACCTTCAGATGAGTTACGAATGGTTTGAACAACCCCGAAGCAAGCTTCTCAACCTTCCCATCCCCAGAGACAAACAACAACTCACATCTGCAAAAATATGCATTTTCAGAGAATGAGAGATCAAAAACCAAGAAAGGAGACAGCAATCAAAATCCAAAGCCCTTGCTGAAATATCTTCACCGTGAGCGCCTTGGGGATAGCTGGAACAGAGCGTAATTGAGGGGAGCGTCCGAGTTCATCTTCAGAGGCCAGGCACAAAAAACACCTTGTGAGCACCGTCAGTGGCTCGGGGATAGCTGGAATGGAACATAGTTGACAGGAGCGTCCAAGTTCATTTTAGAAGCTTAAATGTGCCACGACACCTCCTTCTGAGCTCCTTATCTTCACCGTGAGAGCCTTGGAGTTAGCTGGAATGGAGCATAGTCGGGAGGACGGACTGTCAGCTTCATCTTTAGAAGCCTAATTATGCCACAATAACCACCCTCCTCGGCCCCTCTCCTACCAATTAGCATCCCATCAGCTCTCTCATGCGGCTATTCGTCAAAAACCTGCAAGAATTCAAACAAGGGAACAGCTTAGTTGGATCCAAAGGTCCCAAGATGCCTCAATGAACTGCGAAGAAATCCAAATGACCATCAAAACTTGTACGAGATCTAGAAGATCGAAACCATTCCAAGATCCAATCTTGACAAGAAAGAAAAGACCCCACAAGAAGATCCAAATACCCCCAAAAGTCCAAGAAAACCCACCAAGAACACACGATTCGTTCAAAACCACACAATGCCGTTTATCCGGCACGGATCTGATGCCTCCAAACCCGATCAGCTCCCGATCAGCTCCCAACTCCACCCGATCGAATTCCACAGCGACGAAGAACACGGGCATCCCCACCAATCGAATCAAGAACCAACCTCTCCTGCTCCCCCAACGCCCGGTGGCTCGATCCCCCAGTTCAATCCCCTCCGATCTCGACCAGAAATCATCTCCTCTCTCTATACCTCTCTATAGAAAACTTTAAGCGTGCATTTCTGGAGCCCTAACGAAGCGTCGTCCCGACTCCTCGATGGCGCTGCCGATGGTGTTCGCTTTACTCCTCTCTCACTCTCGCTCTTCCTCCTCTCTTTAAGCTTTCTCTCTCTTTTCGTTCGCTATTTCTCGCTCAGAGAGACAGAGGGAGTGGGGAGTGGAGAGTGGGGCTTTTCGGACATGTTTGTTTATAGTGTTGTTTGTTTTGTTCAAGAAAGTCCAAAAAACCCCCCGGAAAGGGGACAAATTACAGGAGAGGGACTTGCTGCCTAGTGAGGATTTTACGAGATTACCCCCTAGAATTTTGTTGTCACGTTAGTTTGGTAATTGCTTCCAAAGAAAGGTACCAAAGAAGATATATCCAAAGAAATAATAATATAGTTGAATTTTTTTGAAATAAAAATGATTTTGTACCTAGTGTTGTATTTGTAGGAAAGTAGAGCCAGAGTTGATAATAAGATGTTGAATTTTCTTGATTTACAAAGAAAAATACATAATAAGTAGGTTTATATATATATATATATATATATATATATATATATATATGCCATGTGGTGGGCCGACGGCTAATTGCTCACCCCCACTCTCTCTTTCTCTCCTCTCTTCCTCTATCTTTATAATAACTTACGTCACGTCAGTCCACTATCCTTTTCTTTTTTTTATTTAATTACAATCTTATGTCATGTGTGTATAATTTTATGACTCAAATGATGAATCATAATCTGAGTCATAAAAGTAACTGTTACATGATCTTATAAAATAGATGTATATATATATACACACGTTCTTCGTCGTTTGCCTTTGGAGATCAAGGAGAGTTTAGGCATAATAAATAAATAAATTATTGACACAGTTAGCTAAAGATGGAGACTACTTAGCCATTCAAATTCAAGAACAAGAAAGGTCGGTAGTGGTAGCAATCTCCAAATTTCTTTGATTATAGAACTAAACCGTCGTTGATGGAACTTGTAAACCAAAATGACTTGGTAACTACTTTCCACTTATATATTGTCAGAGGACAACATCAGTTCGATTAGATTGGAATTTTGACAATCTATACAAAAAAGCCAACAAACTAAACTATACTATGTAGCCTAGTGCTTGCTTGATGAATATTTAAAAGAACGAGGGTGTTTTTGGTGAATTTAAAGGGCATTTAGTAGGTTCTCCACTCAGAGGGGTAGAAGTGTGAATCTATGCGTAGAGAAGGACCAGAGGGGTAAGTTTCGAAGGAGTTTCTCGTTTTAACGGCTCTATAAAATTAGATTTTGAAACTGGGATCGTGCGGCTCCCGGAGTCGTCGACCAACGCTGCTCGGGTTTTCGGGACTTTTATGTTAAATTGTTCAAAAATGTCCTCCTAAACAGTTCCGTATTACGAAGACGGCCTTCCGCGGATACGCTTCAGTCTATAATTGCAGGGGTTGCAGTGATGAATCTCAATTGTTGAATTTTGATCCAACGGTTCAGAACAAAAAACTGTTCTACTTAATGAAAAATGGAGATTATAAATAAGCGAGAAAAGGTTGAACTCAACCGTCAGATCAAAGCGCAACGATTGAGATTCATCACTCCAGGGCCGATTCCCCGTGGTCAAGTCTTTCGTTTGAATCCTGTTAAGACTTGTAAGAGCATTTGCCCATCATAAACTAGGGTTTAAATGCTCTAATTTAAACTACAAAAAAGGCAGAAAAAAATGTTTTGCCCAAATTATCATATCACACCACTGCCACGTGGCCAAAGTCAATTAACCCATTTCTAGTCATCCAACATGAAATTAATTGCATCAATAGCAACATAGGGTGTTTCAATGAAATTAATGCAGCACGCCAAACAACCGCATCGTTCAACCCAATTACGTCGAGCTCAATCAAATGTGTCCTATGGGCACATTCTGCCTCTGATTTTGGGCGAGAGGTAGGCCACAGGCGCCATAAAAAAAATTCTCAGTGCTCATCAATACAATTCAAACGAACACCAAGAGAGCACATGGCTAGCAAAGAGGAGATGGGCACATATTTATTAGTGGTATACACATAATGATCCCAGAATTAGTACCACTCGACAATCACTGGGAAAAGAGAAGAAAAAAGATGCTAGGAAGGAGATGAGAATCACATGTGGGTTGTAAGGCATGTGTTTGCCTATAATTGCTCCACTAGCCACCCTTTTTGTTTCCTCTGCTCTTTGAGAGAAGAAAATAACTATGGACAACAACAGTCAGTCCCCACCACACTGACAATCTTCCAAGAAGCACAAGGCTCTCTCTTTCACTCTAGCCTGGAGAGAAAAATTCCCCATCTACCCCAAGAAGCCAGTAGTTTCAAAAATCGAAATTTCAGTGAAGAGGGATAAAGGAGCAGGTAGTTTCAATGTATGAACATCACTCTATTTGTCATTTGGCCAACAACTTCTATAAGCTCTATATCCATCTCAACCTAACTCAAGAGTATCAATGGCACGAGAATCCTATGCTTATAAACCACATACCGAGGGCTTTGCGGTTCCACACAAAGCGGGTTTCGTTACACTCAAACCTAGGTAAGGAAACTAGATTTATTTCTACCAAAACATGTCAAAGTACTTGCTAATCATGCCAGCCACATAGCTCAACTGTGCACCTAGGATCACCATTACCCGCGATCATATCAAGATTAACTACAAAGGATTTAAATGAGAGAAAATGCAGTACTGAAGCTTTGCAGTAATAGAAGAAAGAACTAAATAGAAGGCCATATTGAAGATCAAAAATCTTACATGGTGAAGTGATGAACTCAGGACGTTTTCCTTAAATTATGAATGCCCGGAATCATGATTGAGCATGGGATCGTTGTCTACTCTCACTTCCAAAATCTTACAAACTAATCAGATTAATTGGACAGGCACATGCTAGGATGAGAGAATAGCTATAACATCAGATGCTCTCAAAGCAATATAATCAGAGCCATCGGCACTCTTAAACTCACTTCCAGCATATTTGGAGTAGAGGACTGTGCTTCCTGGTGTGATCCCTACTGACTTTGGTTTGCCCTCCTCATCCAGCGGGCCAGGACCGACCGCAATCACCTATAAATTGAGCCAGAAAGAGAAGCCAAAGTGAGCCACATCCACATCTCATATCTAGGATGAACCCTTTGTCAACATCTGGGAACACACTAGGCCAACTAGCACCAAGAAGATTGTGAGATAAGACTAATAGCTTAAACTAAACTCTCTGAACCCGCCTTCAGATACAAAATTGACACTTGTGCAGTTCCATAGCAAAACATAACCACCCCATTCAGGTACCTAGAAGTCATAAGTACCACCGCCTAGAACTTGAGAAATGAAATATAATATTACCGTTCCAATGGAAGGCTTTTCCTTGGCTGCCTCTGTCAAAAGCAAGCCGCCAGCTGTTTTCTCATCAGCTTCGGCAACCTGAGATCAATGAGAGCGAAAAAAACCTTAGTTAAGGGCAAAATATTCAGAACCAAAACTTCTTGCTCTTCCCACAAAAAGACTTGTGGCTTCAATCAAGAAGTCCTGACAACTAGCAGTTTTTTTTTAATAATATTCACGATTGTTTTCAATACAGTTTCCACTTCTAGGCTTGGGCATGAACGTGGCAATTGGAATTGTCCTTTAATCACACTTATCACAGTTATGGAAATGGAGGCTAATTGCAGTTGAACATATCAAGCCACAGCAATAATGCTTTGCAGCTGCTGTAGATAACAGATAACTAGAAAAAGCTGGTTTGCAAAGCCAAACTGCAGAAGGGCCAAAGAAAATGCCATTATCAGGGGAGTAGGGAGCAACAAGCTCTCTCCAACATTTAATTGTGCTCTTAAAAGACACCATAGGTCAGTGCTGCTTCTTCAAAACAATAAGACTAATCCTTGATGTCCACTGCTTGCCCTTTTGACTTTGTCATATCTTCTACGTTTACATCGCACTCAGCTATGTTGACATTATCCTCAGGCATCCAAACTTTGGTTTTAATCAATGGCTTTTATATAGTTAAAATGCTAAATTTGGTGGCTTGCTATCAACTAGCAAGAGTTTTGCATAACCAAACTCATAACAATTTGATTACGAACCTTGATCAGAATGCGGTCACCAAGAGGCTTCAGATCCTTGACATCGTCGGTCTCAAGTATACCCACAATGTCATCCTCCTTCAAAAGAAGGTGGTTAACTCCATTGAATTCCAACTCAGTCCCCGCATACTTGGAGTAGACAACTTGGGCTCCAGCCTAGATCAAAGAAAGTTTGCTTATGATCAAGATTGGACAAGAAAACATCAGCAGAGAAACATGCTCTTCCAAAACAAAACAAAAGCATATGAAGGAGTTAGTACAGACAAAGAAATGATAGAAGCAATCTACAGAGGCCATAGTGCCATGCAAAATGGGCAAGGAGCACTCTGAGAGCTTTATAACAAACAATTTGAGAATGTAAAATAATATACGTACTGAAAGTTCAGCTTTTACAATTCTTATTGTAAAGTAAGCTTCTTGTTATGAATGATCCTGGATGCCAAGTCAATTAAAGCCAAGCACTGACCATAATGAGCAAATCTTTATCAACCCTTGCTAACACATGATTATTGGACACATTCCCCAGAATGTAAGAATCACACTACTGTTGATCGAAACAAGTACCTGAACACTGATATCTACTTTGTTCTTCCCAATGGCTCTGCCCTCTCCAACAGCAACGACTTCACCTCCTTGAGGTTTTGTCTGAGCAGTTGTTGGAAGCAATATACCACCAGAAGTCTTGCCCTCGTTAGACTTAATTTTCACGACCACGCAATCTGCCAAGGGCTTGATTGATGTATACTGAGAAATTTCACAAATATTAAAACAACAAAATCATTTTCAGGAAGCAAATATAGAAGGAGACAAACATCAATAAAGTGAGAGATAATAGACTAATATAATCACACCAGAGAGCTCTTCAGAAAAAAAAGATCCTCAGTTGTCCAGAATAAAGGCCTTGTCACATTGCATTTGGCATACAAAACATAAGAGCCGAAAATTCAACAATGCTTGATCCTAACATCAGAAATTAGAATTATAATGAACTTTAGGCCAAAAGAGCATCACTAAAAATCATCACAACAAGAACAAAAGTTGGCTGGGAAATCACCAAAACTCAGAATCAATAAATAGAAGGTTGCACAAGTTATAGACAAAGTCTTGATAATGAAGCAGAAGGCACTCAGAACAAGTTTAGCCTGATAAAAAATGAAAATCTTTAGGTGATGCCATGACAAACACCGAGTATGTAGCATGGTCTTCATTTTGAGTTAATAATAAGAATTTAATATTTTCTCATGCCCCCAACACATCTGAACATCTAGGAATTTGATATGGTTAAGAATTACAATGGATTCAAGCTCCTCAAAGTGTTGTAACTGACCAAGGATTAAGGCTTCGCACATAAAGTAAAATGTGGAAAGTTCAATTAACTAGCATAACCTGGGGCTATGAGGAAAGCATCATATACTCTAATCAGTTAAGCAAATTACTGGTATCACCAATAATGTCGCCTCTTAAGACCTCCCAAAACCGCTTGAAGCTGATGATGATGCAAATCATCAATGTTCCAATGCTAGCTAGCTAAACAATAACACAGATTCAATCCATGCACTCAAAAATACTTCCATCCACCAATTTTGCATACTTCTCAGCCTAAAACAACAAATCTCCTGATACCAACACATAAGAGTTCCGACTAAACATCTCATAACTTATTCTTTCAAGTCAAACCAATTTTGCCACTTTTCAATCCCGTCAACAACCTCGAGAGTTTCTTTTACTTTCAGGGCCTGTTTGGATGGCTCGGTATCCGGCGAATCCACTGAATTAGTGGAATGACGCATTCCAACGAGGTGTTTGGCTGCATGTGCGGATTCCGAAAAAACGGAATCCGCGGATTCCATCCCACGGATTCCGTCAATTCCGCATTCAACCTTCCTGCCAAACAGGCCCTCAGAGAATAATAAGCAGTCTCATAACCTACAAGAACGTTCTTGCACCGCATTCGATTGATGAAACTTACAATTCCAGATTTAAGAAAAAAAGAGACAGGTTTTGATTACTTCTCGATACCTTCGGAGCCACGGTGGTGGCGGCCCTAATAACGAGGCCCCGGAAACTCCTGCGACCCAATCCGACCACCCCAGAGGCCCCAATACTGTACGCCGCCGGCGAGAGACGGAGCCCCTCAAAGGAGGGCACCGCCGCAACTCTCTTCCCCGCAGCCACGCCAGACCCCGCAAGCTGCATCGCCGCCATCGATGATCCCTAGAACGGAACCAATTCCAATATTATCACATGAGATCAGGAGCAGAGAGAAGTATCTCACCTACTAAATGCAGAGAAATCTTCGAAAGATATCAGAAAAGGCACGAAAATTAGAAATTTCCAATAGCTCCAGGATTTCAAGTACCTCGAACTAATGGAAAAGATACCCACCGAGAAGAGGAACGGAGAAAACCCTAGAAGCGAGAGCTCCAGTGGGTTTATCCGGAGAAACGGAGTGTAGTGTACCTCTGGAGCTATTTATGTTAGATGGTACCCAGGGCCAAAGCCGAAGGGCTTACGCTGTTCCCTCTCGATTTTAAATTTCCATCTTTGGACTCATGCGGATGCGACTGGGTTGAAGCGGCTGAAGAGAGGCACGATACCGTTGCATTATTCTTTCCCAAGCAGATGCTTCCAGAATACTGCAGAAGGAGTCCATGGAGGTTTCCAAAGGAGCCATCTAGGAAGTTCAGATATGATTGGGCTGAGTCTGGAATTTTAATGCACTGTATTTCTTCTTTTATTTTTGAATGATTGAGTGTAATATATCGGGGCTGAGTACGTATACCATACATATTAACTTAACAACAACGAGTGGGAAACAACACGACTGCGGGCTCCTATACAAGTTTCACCCTGCCCAATCTCAATACCACCATCCCTCGTGGGGACATAAGTCAGAGACATCAACAGAAGAATGAGGCTAGGGTTAGCCTCTTGGCATAATCTAGACTTGATGAAAGTTAACACAGTTGCAGTTCACCTTTCTTTGAGAGCGTCGTAGAGTAGACAGATCAGCCTTTGGAGGCGCTTCCACTTCGGACGGATCTTGAGGTTGTTGGTAGACTTGATGGCTTCATTTAAGTATTTTATATTTATTTTGATGTCATTTAGTCTTGGGAACTTGTGCTCCTTATTTTAGGACAAATTATATAACTTTAAATTTAATTCATGAGAAATGATCTTTTCTTTAGATGTCTAATTTGGGTTTGTAATAGTTAAATTAGTTGTAATTTTATTTTATGCCCTCATGATAAATTGTTGAAACTTGTAACGGTTGTTTGATTGTTGTGCTTATTGATGATCTAAATAAATTTAGGTGATTCACGTCCCGATCTGAATTCTGAATTGGTTTTTTTTGAATCGGGATGTGGCAGTTGTACAAATCACCGAGCATGACCAATATAATTCTTTGTATAAACCGCTGACATCAAGACCGGGATACAGGTCGTCTGAAGATCACAAGCTCTTATCATGACATCACGCACATGCAACATTAGTGGATCACGTTGGATGATGCATATGCAAGCCCTAGGGGCGGCACTATTGATTGCACCGAATGGATGGAACTAGTCGAACCAGTGGAATCGATAGAACGAGGCTCGTTACATTCCAATGTTCGGTAATCACATAATAATGTTATGAATCAGCGGAACCGACGGACCCGCGCATCATTCCATAAAATCCAGGATCACGGCGTCGAGCGGACGCCACCGTCCGCTCGATTCCACGGGTTCCATACCGTCGGTTCCGTACGTGAGTTGGCAGCCAAACGCCCCGCTATGCTAGAGATTGGGACCCATGAATCGCTGACTTCGGACAAATCACCTGTGTTTACGCCAAGTAATATAAATAAAAAAAAATCAGAATAGCGGCCAAGTCATATGAATGGCTAGTAGAACTTCCCTACAAACTCGAAATCATCAAATAATAAATCTGTAAACAGTACTGTATACTGGCCAAATTATATGGAAATGCATATTGGCATCTCCAAATTCTTGCACAAATAATCAACTTGGGTGAACCCAGAAAAAAAGGATCATCAAAACCTTACCTTGAAATACGTTATAACTTATAATAAAGGCTACAGATATTAGATTTATCCTCAATGTTTGTACACAAGTTTGCTAACTAGAAGGTAAGCATCATACATTCTCAAAACACACAGAAAATCATCATAACTACAACCTAGCTTCCTTCAACTGCAATAACTTTAGCCTTCTTTCTCCAAATATACAGAATTAGTTGATGCATCCTTGACTTAATGGAGTCAGATATGCTACACAAGATATATATTTCTTGGTTTTACTTGACAGATTCTTGAGGCTGTAAACTAAAATAAACCAACGAAGTGGAAATGGAGAGGTGAAAGAATAATATGTTCAGATGAGCAACCTCATCCAATAACTACATCAGCAGAAACGTAGCGGATAGCTTTCTTGTAAGCAACATCTCTTCTCAGGAGAAGCGAGATAAACACTGATTGGGACATCAGCTGTTCTCCTGACATTTCCTAAAATATTATACACTGCTCATACTGTCTATGACTTAATCCTCCAATACTTCGGGAAACCATTGCATCCCCGTATCGAGGTTATTTCAATCTACCCTGCAGAAGGCAAGCCTCACATTAACTTACAGATTATGAGCAACTCAATCTTAAGTATCAAATTGTGATAGGCAATAGCCAGCACAAATAAAAGGGCAAACAAATTGATATCACGTTCAACTCGTTAGGATGACTGGTCAAGGAACATACATTTGGCTTAGACCTTAATGTCCTCATTCGCTGGTTCGGTGACTCAGATGAGAGCTCCCAAAAAATGGCTGAGAGTGCATGTCTGGAGTTGAATAACCCTGCAAAACATTCATGTAAACTATTAACGGAACATTTTCCTTTTTGCTTATATCAAATCATGCATGTCGTGATATTAGCAAGGTCAACACTGAAAAGTTTTCTAGGGGTTTGGTAAACATATCCCAAGTCCAACATCACGCTCAGATGCACAAAGGCTTACTTCATGGCCTAGGATCGTGGCAAAACTGATCAGTTAATTTTTCATCAAAATTTGTCAAGAAAACTAAGGAATTCCATTTCGTGCCAATAAGTTTCTCGTATGAAACACAGGCATGTCTGAGTACAATAGATTAAGCATACCATTGGGTTGGTTTTGATCGAAACAAGCATTTTGACCGTTTCGCCAGCCTGAACATTTTGTGCTGATAATCTTCTGACACCAAAAATAGGCATGTTTCATGGTACAAAATATTAGGCTCATTATCAGGCTGGTTTCCTTCGAACCAAGTAATTCCAGGCTTCGATGTGCTTTTATTAAATTACGAATTGTCCAAAAAGTTTAAGCTTCAACATGTGGTCTCCAATGAGCCGCTAGTCCCAACACATTAATAGTAAACAAGGGGAGCATACTAATGAAAGCAGGGTCGATCCCTTGACCTCTGCTTGGTGTCATGTTAAATCACTAATTTTCTAAAAAGCTTAAGCTGATGGGAGAGGATGAATTTAATAATTTTAATTACATTCCAATATCCGTAAAGAACTTAGGTGTTATAATTGCTGACATTAGATATAGACTTCTATAACACTTAGGTTGATCGAAACCCAAAACCCAATCTTATTGCCATGTTATCAAACTACTCACTCTCCTCTCTATCTCCAGCTACCCGCACCGCTAGATCAGATCTGTTATGAGGACGACAACTATCGAGGCTGAGGGTGGGTTATGATCCGCCTCTCCGTAACCCCAGATGTCAAACAATGGTTTCTCTCTTACTCCCATTTCTCATCTGTCCTCTACGCGACACCACTCATCTCCTACCCCTTTCCTATCTACAAATAACCTCTCCTCCCCACTCAAATGCTATATTTTTCCCATCTCCTGCCTGAATCTCATTACCAATCCTCTCCTCTCTTTTTCCTACAAGGTTTCGTTTATGAATTTAGGTTGTTTTTGTGATTTGCAGCTTTGGCACCTGGTTGTGTGCCGTCAACAAGGCCAGGCGTGCCGAAAAAGACACTCAGCATAGCAGATTGTGCAGCATGTACCATGCCAGAGTGTTGGCACGGCATCTGCCACAAAGCAGTAATCCTTGCTTAGGACTAATCTGTAGTATGAAGCGACATATGATGAATATCAAATATTAACAAGAGACTAACCTGATTTAACTGGGCACTTCCATTAAACGACTGCTGATGCAAATCAGTAACAGGAGATTCCTGCATTGTTGTGGTATATCATCAGAACTTCAACTTTACACCGAAAGAAAGTATTGAGAACATGAACTTTTAAAAGAACTCACTTGACTGTATTCACTCAGTCCATGAAATCCTTGTTGGTGAGAATGAGAAGACAATTGAGAATGCATGGAGGCATTTGTAGGGGACTTGGAATCACCATCAACCGCCTTTTCTAAACCTATTTTAGCTTCCTTGCTCCACCTCTTCAAGAAATACTTTAGCGGAAGCTCTTTTATATTTCGAAAATCGAGTACTTTCAGTACATGACAGCACTGAATCCCCATAAACTCAAACTTTTTGCATGTGCAGAATACAGAACAATCGGAAGAATCAAATCTGACAAAATGCTCTTTAGCCTTTTCTGTGACGATAACTTTATATTCAGATGTTGTCTCAACCTCCCCACAACTGTATAGCATGCAGTCCATGAACATTTCAAACTCCTTTCGGAATAATTCAAACACTACAGGAGTATATATATTTGCAGCTTGCCTCAGCATCTTTGAAGGAGGTATCCTAGGGAAACTTTGACTCGCATGAAAATCGGCTTGCAGTTCTGCATACCGATGCTCATCTACAACTCTTTCATAATGCTTAAAGAAAGACAACAGATCTAGTTGTGGACTCAGATACTTTTTTAGCACAGTACTCAAGCTGTCAGCTTGTAGTGTGCTTTTCATGTCTGCACAGAATATTTCTCGTCCATACGGAAGAGCCCACCTCTCCCTATCTTCAAATAGTTTGGCTAACCATTCATTGTTTCTCAGGTCATACTTTTCCACCATCATTCTCCATGCTGATAAGAACTCATCTTCTTCCTCATAATCAAAGACACATCTGCTAAAATCCTTAGCAAAAGTTTTTGAACCCTGAAACACATGATTAAGATGCTTAGAAGCATTTTGGTAGACATGCCAAGCACAAAGACGATGAACAGTACCAGGCCAAACTGCAGCTATCGCGCTGTTAATAGCCAGTAACTGATCTGCCAGAACTGTCTTTGGTTGCCTTCCACGCATTGCAATTTTGAATGTTTCAAACAACCACTTAAAAGATTCTATAGCTTCGTCATATAATAATGCTGCACCAAAAATAACAGTCTGCTTATGATGATTGACACCAACCAATGGTGCAAGTGGCCTACCATAGCTGTTCATTTTATATGTTGTGTCCAAACACAAGACATCACCAAAGTGACTAAAATCCTTTATAGACTTTGCATCCGCCCAGAAAACATTAGTCAACTTATCATCTTCATCAATCTGGATAGCATAAAAGAACGATGAGTTGTTCAGTTGCATGCTTTGCAGGTACTTTAATACAGCTCCTGCATCTCCCATCTGCATCGCTTTCATCCGCTTGGATCTTAATTGATTCTTGTAATCTGGAGGAAGAAAGCTGAGATTTCGAAGACCTCCAACTTGTCGATTCACAGGTTCTGTGGTGGATTTTGGTGTTGGTCCAGAATCATCAGACAGATCCGTATCAACAGCTAGAACCTCTGTGGTAATCCGGTGTGACCTAAGCATATGTGTCGTTGACGGGGGTGCTGGCTGATGATTATGGTCAGGCACAAACTCAGATACACGGTATCTACCACTTGGAGTAAGTTTTATGGTCAGACGAGCAGGGCAACCAATTCTTGTTTCTGGCTTAGGCCTCTTCACTTCCTTCGCTCCTTTTTTGTCCTTGCGGAAACCTTCTCTAGAGCATACAAATGTTCTTGATCTAATAATATTGTCAGAAGATTTATCTGCTGAACTTTTTCTTACGCTGAATCCTACAATTCCGGCATACTTATTGTAGAACTCATATGCTTTATCTTCACTTTCAAACTCCATATTAGCTTCTGGCAACAACTTTTCATTTGCAACATCATCTATAGGAGCATCAAAGTCGAATACTTTTCTCATTTTTCCCTGTTTATTCAGACTCTAAAATGATTCAACAGTTTTAGAAAATGATTAGAGAAGTTGAAAGCATATTTGTATAATGCACAAAGAAGCATGTAGTGAAGAATTCCATAAAGGTACAGGCTAGAAGAATTGTTTAATTTAAAATACAGCGAATAACCCATAAATTGAACCTAGTTCCATTTGAGTCATCATGCACCGTCTTAAATATAGCAAACTTAAATCAATGCTATAAATGTATTGTCAAAGCAAACATCAACTACACCTAAAGACTTTTTTTTTTTAAAAGCATGAAAAAAATAAGAGGCACAAAGTGACACTTCAGAGGTAATGGAAAGTTAAAAACAAGAGTGAAAAGTTACACCATTTATCATATCAAATATACACTATTGGTTCCGAGACGAATTTAGATGTCTTTAAGACTTTTGGCATGCCCACCACAAACTTCATTGATGGGAACTCACTATTTCTTTTAATGTACGAAGCTTCGAACAAATTAAGTTGCACAAGACACAATTGTATTGTATTAGTTATCTATTTTTCTAATACATTCATCGTATCTCTTGATGCATATAAGTTATAGACAGGTGTTTGTAATGGAATCCACCTGACACGAAAGAAAACTTGAATTGATCCATGATCAAAGGCTCATTTATTCAACCACATAGCTCAAAGAGGTAGAGCATCATAATATCGACACTACTTTCGAGTATATAAAGCATAAGCATGATAGTCGCAACTGGGTCGTGGCTGCAAACAAGGCATCTGAATGCAAACTGAATCAAAGCAGCACACAAGGGGAAAGCTAAAATTTAACAGAAACTTTGAAGGGCAACAGCAAAGAATGATAGTATACCATTTTAGAACAAGAAACATGCAGGAGGACATCATATCTGACATAAGGCCATTACTTCTTATCAAACACTTGTAGATTCTTGTTTGGATTATGCAGCAACTTTCAGAATGGAAGGAGAACCTATGATATAGCAAATAGCACACTTTCATATCCCAAGTCAAAACAAATCCCCACTTAGGGCATGTTTGGATGGTTTTTAATTCTGTGCCTTTTATACTAGAGGATGTCAAGCTGCATAGTAAAGATACGAGACTGAATATTTAAGAGATATTTTTCATAGTTTTGCTTCATCATAGGATGTTTATGAAACGTAAGATATATACAAAGAAAGAGAGGATGAAGACAGAGAAGTGTGAACCACTGGCAAATAACATTAGATAGGAGAGTGTTCAGGTTATGGGAATAAGAAAATCCGACACTCAAGAACTAATATTTTCATACTTGCCTTCCTCTTGAACAACGATCACTAAGATTTACCTTTCATTTAGATGCACTTTAGATTAAATAACAATCTTCTAAACAATAATGATAACCCAATTTAAGAATGAAGTAGCTTATAGAAATGCTGCTAGCAGTTTATACTTATGTGGAGGATCAGCAAATAGCCTAAGGAAGCTGCTTTTACATCCAAAAAAGTTGTGCAGCAATGCACACTTTGGGAAGCTGGATATTTAAAGTAAGTGTTTATTTTCGTGCAGAAAACTATGAAAAGTTTAAAATGTGAACCAGGTGAAGAGATCTACATATGCTTGACATTTCAAATAAAAACTAAAAAAAAGATTAGATATATTTGCAACCAAAGATATAAACAACGAAGATGTAAGGCAAATGGCTGATGAGAGATATTTGCAAAAATTAGAGAAGATAATCTTTTACGCAATTGTAAGAAATAGATTCATCTGGTTACCTTTGTCCACGCAATTCCACATGCATTGCACAGAGTTCTTGGCCCTTCAGGTCCACGACGCATATGTGGGGTGGATTTTGCACTAATGCCACATCGAAGGCACCTGAGCAATGCAAAGGATAGCAATGGTAAATCACAAGCCTGGAGCTTGCATACTCTTACAGTTTCCCATTATCCATTAAACTTTAGGTGAAAATCCTTTCTTCAATTTGACTGCAAAGTTTATGGGAGGAAAATTTTGACAAATAAAGTGGCCAATAAATATTTACCTCATATCATGAATACACATCTGTCTATTACAGAGATGAACAAATGCAAACAGACATGCATGACAGAAGAGCGGTGGCGCGGGGGGGGGGGGGGGGGTAGCTTTTTTAAGGTTGACATGCAAAAGAAGGTGAAATGATGACGCTCAATGCATTTCTATTGGTGTTACAAAGTCAAGACTATCAAACTAAAGATATGTGCATCCAGATTGCTTAATATAAGCTGAATCATCAAATTCATGTTGGGTAATCTGCAATTGGATTCTACAGCAACTTTGACTTGAACGATCTGTCAGATCTGAACATTAGGATCCAAACTCTTACCCAATAAGCAATCATACGTAAATCCACCACAAGAGATTTCTGGCCAGTTATAGAGAAGATTATTTGATTATCAGCCCGGCTTTCAACACTGGACAAACAGTGGAAACTACCACTGCTGGTGTATGATAAATAACAAGGGAATTCCTAGTGGGACAGCGACAGCGAAATGCGCAGAGAATGGAAAATAACACCAACAGAGAAAGCATGCAGAAAATTCAATATATGCCATACCTTCCAAGAAAATGGGTCATATTCTACCTGATCAACATACCTATGGAAGTTTCCGGAATGGTCTAGGGGATAAAATAGGCGGGAAAGAATAGATTCAAATAAAAGAAGTAACAAAATTATGAAAAAGATGGAAGAGCAAGCTCCATTAAATTGATAAATCCCTTTAAAGAACCTCACATTGAGTTCCAATTAAACTTCAGGATATGATAAAACGAATAACAATAGTTTTATGCTCAAAGATGCAATCTTTACCGGAGAGGTCCCTCTGACCCATCGTCCCCATCGTTCTGGTGGACCTCGTGGTCCTCTCCCTGCTCGTATTGCATCTGGGGTTCCCCAACGCCGCCGTGGACGACGGCGGCTGGAACCGGCATATGCATAGCGGGGTTCATTGGACGGCTCGCCTCTCCATACTTCCTCTAGCGTCTAATATCGAAGCGCTTCCCCTGAAATTTTCTCGAAACAAACAAGAAACAGTACTTCGAATCAACATAAAAAAAATTGGGAAAAGATCATCGAACGAAATAGAAATGATACAAGAGTTTATCACAAAAGCTCGTTTACCTACTTTATTGGACCTAAAGACTTCTTTTTGCCCAAGAATCTAGGGTTTTGCATGAAAAAGATTCCCAAATTACTAGGGTTTCAAAGAGGGTGGAGAGGGTGGTGGCGCGGTGGATTGGGTGGATCAGCTGCGACGCCCTAGCTAGCAAACAAGAGTATCCTGATACGTGTGGACACGTGTAAATGTGGGTCCCGTATAATTGTGGCCCAACCCAGTTATTTAGATCCTGGCCCAACCCAACGACAATTGTGGCAATGAAGCTCGGTCAAAACCGAACCTAAGGCCTCGTTTGGTATGTTACTCAACATTTTTTTTATTTCAAATAATTATTATTTATTTATTCGTATTCCACATTTCATTATCACAATAAGTAATCATTATTATTTTATTTTTATTTTTTCTACCTCCAAAATCTTTTATTTCAGAATAGACGAACCCTGTCACAAACGTGGCCTAAAAGTCGACCTAAATAAATATATCCGAATGGGCTTAAAAAATTAGACATTTAAAGAGACTATTCTTATAGTGTTTATTTCTTTGGGGGAAAAAAAGAACCACCAGAATATGCCTAGATTGTATAAATGTCTTTTATTAGATGGAATTCCTTAAGGATATAAAATGGTATTTGTATACATTTCTCGCATTCAATATTACATGATATGGTATCTAAGCACATTACACTCTGAAGAGGTTGCGAATAATTCTTTTTTGAAGCATTTCGAAATATACTATTGACAAGTAAAATACCCGACTTAGACAAAATAAAGTGGCCACTTGTATCTCCTACTCTCATTAATAACGGTACTAATTTTCGGTGACACTTATTACTATTTATATCTGCAAAACACAATCAATGAGTTTTAAAGCTCATATTCTCGATTTAGATTGATAACACTGTAACTAGATTTAATAAGACAGCTCAACACATTGTCCTTACCTACAGTTCCCATGAACAATCAAGTCATGACGTTAATTTCGATTCCATTGATGGTGATGTATAATAGATTTTTTTTTACTAGTAGAGCCCATAGGTTAATTCCTATACAACTAGGATATCAAAATCCCCGTGGACACTTCTATAAAGACACCATCCAAATCAGGTGGCCAAGCTCTCCTTCCGGTCAAAATATCAACAGCTATATGGGAGTCTGATTTGATGGCCACTCACAGCATGCTCCTCTCCGTCACCCAGCCAACTGCTTCTCTAATGGCCAACGGTTCCACGAGCAACACAGATGATGCATGCACCGGACATCCTCGAGCCCACACCGGATAGTCATCCTTCTCAACCTCAACTACTCCAACCGCGTCATCATCCCAGCCACCATTCTCCATCAAGTCCCCCACCACCAAATGATCAGTTAAGCAAGCGCTATTGAACAAAGATGGTGTGAGCCGATTCCCATTTAACTCTCAATCTCAACTCATCTGAAGCCGAGCACAACTCCTTCCATTGAACAGAGCAGAGCCGCGCATCCCTCCCCGAGGATAGCTTACCCACCCAATCATATTTTGCTCTAACCATATCTTTTTAGATATTTGGTTTATCCTCCAAAAATGCTGCCATTCAATTCATCTTTATACCCCGTTGCCACGGACCGAATCGCATAACACCAAGACCACCCAATTCCTTCGGTGCACATATATACCATATCTCAAGCAACATTTGAGAAGCTTAATCTTTTACCTCCCCAAAGGAATCCACGGCATATTGACTCCATTTGCTTCAAAACTGACACCAATATGCTAATAATAGCCATGAGGAATGCGAGGATCAGAAGCAAAACAGACTTGAGTAGAGTCACTCTCCCGTTGTGAGGACATGTTCCTCTATACTTTGCTCGGTTGGTTTTGTTCTGCATCGGGTGCGATCGTTGAACGCATTGTCGTTTTTGAACCCCAATGACAATTTGATAAAATTACGGCTTATCGGTCGGTTTCACACCCGTATAGTCCACACACAACATTGGATTGATGCATGTAATTGATTAGGTTCTTAGGGGCGTTCTCAATCAGAAAATCGAAACTCGATCGGGAAAGATCGAATAGACGACCGAGATCAAACTTAACTTAATATAAATACCCACTTTTCTCTCCTTTCCCTTCTTTCTTTTCCCCTTCCTCTTCTCTTCTCTTCCTCTCCCAATATAGGACTTCAGACGGCGGTTCTCCAGCGACCCCGGTGAGCTAGAGGCGGCGGCGCCGCCTACATCAGTTTAGGTCGGATTAAAGTGGGATTAGTGGAAGATTAGCATCCTTGAGATAGGTGTTCTTGACCTAAACCTTTAGTTTAGGTGAAACTAACTTATTGAACCGTTGTTTTCTTGATTTCTGGCGCAGGGTAACGTGGATCTCTCTATGGGAGAGACAACCAGACTCTCTATGGGAGAGAAACCAAAAAAACCTTAATTTTTATTCATCATCCAAAACCTGACCCTTACAAACCCTCAGGCCTTCTTTTATAGGTTTAAGGAAAGACCAGACCAACTCAAACATGGACTCAAGCATCATTATCCTAATCCAAGTATTAAACCCGGAATTCAAATAGGAGAAAACCTACTAGAAATAGGAAATTTGTCAAAAATAGAAAGGACCCGAACAAACTGCCTAAAAAGGAAAGTTTTTCATAAAAATTGAATTTTAAGCCAAACGAAAAGGAATTTGAAGATTCGGAGGTCAAGGTCATGGAGAGATCTTCTATCTCCGATGATTCTTGACGGGCTCATCGAGCCGGTCGTTTTGACTAGTCGCACGCCCCCGATCGGACGTCGTGAGCGAAAGTTATGCCCATCCGACGGTCGGGGTCGCCCAGAGATCTGAGTCGGACGAATGGGGTCCGAACGCGTCCCAATAGCCTCGGGAGCTGCTCTGGATCGAACTCGATCAGGTCTGGACTTGGTACTACATCAATTTCTTTGTACTAGAATGTTCTCCTAGGATTGCTTGATATATGATTAAAGTTTCATTGGGTTTTATTTGAATTTAATCATGATTAAAGTATCTTTTTCACCATGTTCATTTCCAATCCGAACTGGACTTTAAACATCAACAACTTCTGTCTAAGCCTATGGGCCTCATCGCAAGCAGCGCTGGTAAAGAACAAACAATTATCTGCATATAATAAATGTGACAGCTTGAACTCCGGCCTCCTGAGACTCAACCCCACAAGCTCACCTCTCGGGCACTTCAAAATCATAGATAACATTTCATGAACCACCAGAAACAAGTACAAGGACGAAGGATCCCTTGTTGGAACCCGCAGCTAGAAGAGGCATGCCTATGCACTCGGCCATTCACGATAAAAGCAAATCGGGGGCCTCGCACACAAGACATAACCCAACTGATCCATGTACCCAAGAAATTCATCTTATGCAAAACTCTCTCCAAGAAGTCCCATTGTACACCATCATAGGCCAACTTGAGGTCCATCTTGATCACCATCATTCATTTTATTCGGCCCAAAATGCATTGAATACATAACCTCTTTAGCAACATCAATTAATGTTATCATGTATAACCAACTTGATCAGGTCGATCTTGATCACCATCATTCATTTAAGTATTCGGCGCAAAATGCATTGAATGCATAGCCTCTTTAGCAACATCAATTAATGTTATCATGTATGGTTTTACCTGAGACAAAGACCGACCGCTCAAAGTCCAATCACACCATTCAGCACACACTTCATCCTATTCGTCAAAATCGTTGTGACGACGTTATAGCCAACATTACATAGGCTTTAAAATTCTTCACTTGGTGAGGAAACTTGCACTTTAGGATGAAAGAAACTATAGTTTCATTCCAAGCTGGCAGAGCTGAAGAACCTCTAGCTGCACCAACCGGATGAAAACAGCACCGATAATATCCCAATGAGCCACATAGAACTCAATTGGTATGCCGTCCGGCACTGGACACTTGTTCGATGCCATTCCAAAAACTGGATCTTTGATCTCTTGTTCAGTGACCTCAGCCATCATCAAAACATGCATCTCATCTTGCACCTGCGGCAAATCAGGCGGTGATGTACAATATATAGTTGGCTTCCTTGATGAAACATTTATTTTATGCATGCAACTATGCAAGAGAAAGAACGTGAAATATAAAAATCTCTTGCCATTTGTTATTGGAAGTAATTAAATAGCTTCTCCATTCCTCAGATGGTCGCTAGCTGTTGCAATTCGAATACAATACAACAATCTCCAAATACTATTTAAAGTTCAGTTCAGGAAGAAACTCTTCAAGATGAAGCAGGTGCATGCATCTAAGAACTACAAGGAAACAAGAATTAAGACAGCAAAGCTTCTCGTTTAAGATCCTCATCACATTATAGCGAGCTATCAATCACACAAGCTCGATCTAGTGGTTGCTGGGCGGAGGGTATCGGTCGACGCAGTCGAGCCATGGGTTGCTCGCGGGCCTCCGGACGCGGCGCATGGCGCGCCAGACCGCGCTGTTGCACTTGAACCCCGACCCGAACGAGAGCTGCCAGACGCGGTCGCCGCGCTTGACGCGGCCTTTAGCCTCGAGGTAGGCCAGCTCGTACCAAATGCTGCTGCTGGAGGTGTTGCCGAAGCGGTGGAGCGCGGCGCGGGAGGCCTCCATGTTGGCCTCGCTCAGCTCCAGGTTGCGCTGCAGCTCGTCCAGCACGGTCTTGCTGGCCGCGTGCACGCAGAAGTGCTCGAAGGCCAGCTTGTAGTCAGGAATGTATGGCTTGGCGGCCGCGAAACGGTCAGAGGCCGGGCCGGCGGAGGAGTTTCCGAGGAGGTGGCTGTAGATAAGGGTGGCAAAGAAGAGCAGCTGCTCGGAGAAGGGGAGGACGAGTGGGCCAAGGGTCGTTATGTTTGTCTTCAGTGCATGGCCGCCGATCTCCATGAGGTCCCGGCTTATCGACAGGCCCTTGATCCTCTGCTCATCTTCCTGTTGGTAGACACACCTACAACAAATGATTTGTGTTAGACTATAAATATATTAACTCTCCCTCTCCCAAAACTCGAGTGACGACTACCTGAAGCTCCGGTCATCGCCGCCCTTGTGGGTGCGGACGATGTGCTCGAGCCGGTACTTGGCGCGGGGCAAATCACGGCGGCGGTTGGAGAGCAGCACCGCCGAGCAGCCCATGCGGAAGAAGCAGTTGGGGATGAGCATGGAGCGGTTGCGGCCGGTGTACCATGTGAAGGACACGGCCTCGGTGCTGACCACGACCGCGTAGTTGTTGGGGTTGGCCTGGAGCATGTCCTGGGCCAGGTCCAGCGCGATGATCCCGGCGCTGCAGCCCATGCCTCCGAGGTTGTAGCTCAGGACGTTGCCGCGCATCTTGTAGTGGTTGACGATCATGGCGGAGAGGGACGGGGTGGGGTTGAACAGGCTGCAGTTGACGACGAGGATGCCGACGTCCTTTGGCCGGATGCGGGTCTTCTCGAACAGCTCGTCCATGGCGCGGAACATGGCTTCTGAAGTCTCGGCGCGGCCTTCTTTCATGGTGGCGCAGTTGCCGGGGCTATATATCGACCTCGGTACGTAGGTCTGGTCGCCGATGCCTGAGGACTTCAGGATCCGGCTTTGGAACGCCAGGCTCTCCTCGTCAAATTTGCCGGACTTCCGTGCCAGCTCGATGAACTCCTCCTTGGATACCTGTACGTATCAAGCGAAGGGATATGATTCTAAAACTATAGAAAGTGAAGCTGGCGGTGGCGGTGGTGGTGGTACCTGGAGTTCGTCGGAGGGGCGGAAGCAGGCGAAGTCGACGAGATAGATAGGGCGTGCCAGGGACATGAAGTAGACGGAGACGGTGAAGACCAGCACGGCGAAGAAGGCGAGGACGCTGGCGAGGTCATAGCTGGCCTCCTCCCATATCTTCCTCCATAGCTCTTCCCTGCTCAGGCTCCCGATCTCGGCGCCGAACACGACCACCAGCACCGGTATGGTGGCCAAGTACACCCCATGGCTGATCAAGTAATGGTAGCCCAGCTTCACATACTTGAGGTTCACCGACTGCAGGAAGTCCGGCAGCCGCTTCCGCACCCGCACCGAGAAGGTCGGCGAGCCTGCGTCCGGCCCGGAGGCCTCGACGCCGCGGTTGACGATCTCCGTCGACAGGAGAGCCTGCTCTCCCGCCGTAGCCATTCCTCTACTCGTTCTCCTTGCACTTGTTCTGATGTAATGCTTCTACTTTCTTGAGCTCAGGGATGGATGATCGACGATGAGTAGTTGTGAGCGGCGGAGGGGTGGCGGGGGGTGTGGATCATATAAAGAGGGTGGTGGGTGTGGGGATGGTTAATGGTGGCAGGCACCCAACAATGGTGCGTGTGGTTGGAGCTGCCATGAATTCCACATTGAATGAGGAAGGTGGACTCGCTTAATTAGCATGCAAAGAGACGACGGAGGAATTAATGGGGGGATTTCTGGATCATGGGCTTGTTTGAATCGTTTTAAAGAGTGTTCGTTGTTTTCTTATCTTTGATTTGATCGAGCATGGGAATGAGTCATCAGTCATGCATGTGGGCTCTGCCTCCCTATATTTATCCTTATTTCGGATCATGATAGGATCCATGGGTGATGATGTCGTCACGGCATTGGCACGCTATCTCCATGTTTGAGATCGATGGCATGCAAACAGCACACTCTTCAACTTCCAAAGAGCCACACGTAACTGCCGCTAAACCAACACCCCCCCCCCCCCCCCCCCCCCCCACCCAAACTTGTTATTGTCACGTATTTTCATTTTCGATCGTCCCATCTATTTACATCAATTTGATATAACTAATTATAGATATTTAGAGCCGTCTTATAGAATGCACATTTCCTTATAATTATATTATACTAGGTAGGCGGGCCCCCTGTCACCTGGCACATGTAACCACCGGTCCTCATACTCGTTTCTCTCCTTCCTAATTAACCATCCACTAACCAACACTCTCCACTATTCTCTTCCATATGGTTTCATGTCGATCATCTGATATATCATGGTATAACTTGAATCGAACATCACCAGTCGTCTGATATGATGCACATGATCTTATATAATATACTATATATTATAATAGATGGACCTCCCGTGTCACTTGATACCGGTAACCACCACATCCACTACTCCTCTCTCCTAACCACTCACTAACTATCATCCACACTACTCCTTTTTAAGTAATTTCATTTCAATCGTCTGATATATCATGGTATAAGTTAGATCGGACATCCTCAGTCGTATGATAGAATGCAACTGATATTATAATATCATCCCTATATGGTAGCATGGTTATATGTGAAACTTTTGTTGTCCTACGTGACGGGAGAATGTCCTAGGTGGAGCCTATGTGGCATGATAATTCTAGGTTGAGGGGGGTTTAGTGGGATGTAGTTATTGGGTGGTTATAGGGGTGGAGCTGGTGATTACTGGGGCGACACTAGTATATATATACTAGTAAATCCCTCTGCCACATGACAGGATAACTACCCACATTCCCCAATAACTCCTCACTAACCCCCTCTCTCCCCCACTAAATCCCCCTCCACATAGGCGGCTCAACGTAGGATAACTCTCTTCACGTAGGCTCCATATAGGACAACGGAAGTTTCATTTATAATCATCTCTTTGTATAATGACAATGATTGATTGTTCTTGAGCATGGATGAGATGGGCACTAATAAATTGGAGCATGGATGAGATGGGCACTGATAAATGCTGAAGCCAATGCGGTTGGGTAGGATGGACGCTATGGAACCCAGTTTGAACAAGGTGGGTGGGAAACTGGCAGGTGAAGGTGTACTGGCTTCCAGCAGGGTGCAGAGTTCAAGCATCACGTACCCTACCCCTAAAAAAAAACAAGAAATAAAAAAAAAATCACTTACCCTACCCACAATGCACTTAGCTTGAGCTTTGATATAGAGTTGGCTCAATTCCAAATGGAAGGTCCGGATAGACAAAATTGGCATGATAGACACATGAGGTGATTGATGGTCTGCAAGCCATGGTTTGTGACATGCCAGTCTTAAGGAGATTTGCAATCAATAACTAAATAACTGAGAGTGAGTTTATAGAGTCATGGTGAATAGCTGTCATTACCAAATTGTATGCATTGACCTTTAATCATTAATTCTAGTTATATTTGGGAAAAAAAGACCACTTTGATCAAAGCAGTATATCAACATCTAAAGAGTTTATTTCAGTGAGATCTATGGAGTTATAAATTCATCCTTTCCTATAAGCTTCTGTACGTATGACAAAACTACAGCAAAGAAGTAATTCTATTTTACAGAAACAGAGTTCTAACCATGTGCTACTCATTTAATAGTAGCACACATATACATCAATGTCTTGGGATGCTAATTAATATACATTGTCAGAAAGAGTACTTGTATATTCCATAAAGAATAACGTGGAGGACCCGATCCACTCACATGATCATGACACCCATATATCTATATAGGCTTAAATATGCATTTAATTCCTGAAATTTTGGACTAATTTTTATTAAGTCCCTGTATTTTAAAAATTTCCAATTGAATCCCTAGGATTTTCAAACCGGACTCAATCTCATCCCTCCGTCGACTCGCCGTCCGCCAACTAACGGCGGCTCGGTCTAAACCGAGCCCAGATCGACAAACCGGCCAATGGACCAGGTCACGTGCAAAGCACGTGCCCTGGTCTTAGTTAAGTCTCTCTCGCTGTTTCTGCTAGCCCCGAGCCCCGCCATGGCCTCCCCCACTAGCCCTCCTCCAAGCCCACTCACAAGCCTCAGTACCCCGGATCCTTCCAGAGCTCCCCCTCCTCGAGCTCCAAGCTAGGCTTGTCTATCATCGACCCCCGCCGCATCCTCTCCCCCGGCCGCGTCTCCCCCATTGACTCCGATATGCCCTTCCTTCCCCTCCCCGTGGTCTTGGCAGTCTTCAAACCAGTGGCGGACCCGGAGCAGGCGGATCCGGCCCCCAGGGAGCTATCCATGGCTCTAGTTTTGCAGGATTCGGATCCTGAGGCACCAGCGGTAGCGGGGGCATCGGTGGCAGTGGTTGGGGTTTCGTCGAGGGAGAGATCGCTATCGCTGGACTTGAGGCTCAACTTGAAGGGGAGGGACGGGAGGTGCGTGGTCTTGGAGATGGACTCGAAGCTGCTCTCTGCTCTTTCTGGACCTATTTTGACTTTTCTTGCAATGTCGTCTCTTTTCTCCTCCCTGTCTCTCTGCTCTTTCTCGTCGAGGTTCCTGTCACGGTTCTCGGCGAGGTGCCCAGCGAGGGCACGATGGGCGGAGAGGAGAGAGGCGGAGCTCGGAGAGGAGGGAGGCGCGATGGGCGGAGAGGATGAGGTCTGGCGGTGTTCGTCGGCTTGGGGATGAGGTCGTCAGCACTGGGGCGAGGATCAGCGGAGGCCGCCGTCGGGGAGTCATGCTCGAGGGTGGGGCACCGACTGCGGTCGCGGCAGGGAGGTGGCGTCCGTGTTAGTGGTGGCGGCGGCGGTGGCTGGTAGGATCGCGTGCATGGTAGGGACGGGGATCGCGCAGGGCGTGACGGTCGTCGCCATCGCTGGTGGTGGTGGGGCGGCCGCAGATGCGGACCACGTCCAAGCCCGCACCGTCACCGGAACTCATCCATCTCCTTTCTGGGCATGCCTGCGCAGGCGTAGCGGCGAATGAGAGAGATGAAGACGGAGATAGGAACGGGCTTGGATCCAGCGGAGGAGCTCGGGAGGAGATTGAGGGAGCGGAGGAGATCGGAGGAGATCGAGACTTAGATCCAGCGGAGGAGCTCGGGAGGAGATCGGAGGTCGGGGCGACGCCGGAGACTCGATCAACAGGGGAGAGAGGGAGAGAACTCGATCAACAGGGGAGAGAGGGAGAGAACTCGATCAACGCCGGAGACTCGATCAACAGGGGACTCGATCAACAGGGGAGAGAAGGAGAGAGAGAGAGAGAAAAAATAATTAAAAAATAATTTCAGTTGGTCAAAATCAGTATAAATCGGTTAAAATCAGTCTTCTCGGCTCCGTTAGATTCGGCTAACGGCATCTTGGACAGAGGACTGAATTAGACCGGTTCAAAAAATCGGAGGATTCAATCGATAATTTTTAAAGTATAGGGCCTTAATAAAAACTGATCCAAAACCTCAGGGACGAAACGCATATTTAAGCCTATCTATATACATGCATTACATATATACACACTACTCATATATTATATATATCTATTTTTATATATGCATGTATCTATATATACGTGAATAAATATAATATATGTATGTGTGTATACATACACACATATCATATATACATAAATACATATATATATATATATATATACTAGTTGTGTCCCCGTCACATGGCATGGTAACTACCACAACCCCACCCCAATAACTCCCTCCCCCCCCCCCCCCCCCCCCCCCCCACTAAACCCCCTCAATCTATGATTATCATACCACATAGGCTTCACCCTAGGATATTCTTCCTTCACGTAGGATAATAAAAGTTTCACTTATAATCATAGTCTCATATAAGGATGATATATATCTACATGCATGTAGGTGTATATTTGTGTGTGTAATATATATATATATATTTGTGTGTGTGTAATAATATATAGGCTTAAATATGCCATTCATCCCTGAGGTTTATGAGAAATCTTTATCAAGTCCCTAAACTTTAAAAAATTCTCAATTGAATCCCCAGGCTTTCCAAATTGGTCCAATCCGATCCCTCTGTCCATGCACCGTTTATCTCGGACTAAACGGCGGCTCGGCTGAACCAGCTCACGAACCGGTCAAAATTAGATTAATTTTGACCTTCTTCTTCGGTCTCTTTTCTCCTCTCCTCCTCCGTCGCCGTTCTCCTCTGTTTTCTCTCTCTGCTCCTTTCCCCGACCAGCTCCGCCGCCCGCTAAGCCCGACGCCGACCTCAACTCCGGCCCAACCCTGACCTCATTTCACCCAAGATCCGCTACCAGCCCCCTCACCGCCCTCGCGGAACGTCCCATTGGGCGTCGTGATGGGTTGCGGTTGCCGCAGATGCTGAAGAGGCGGGGCCGGTGGCCTAGTCGAAGAAGGCGGCGCTCTCGTACCGGCGGAAGCATCCGTCGAAGATGGCTCGAGCGCCGTTTGCGGTGGCGCAGCGGCGGATTAGGCGGGCTACGGTGGTGAGGCAGGCGGCGCAGTCTCCGGGGGTGAGGTAGACGCGGCACTAGGCCAGCGCGTAGAGGGGGGTCAGTCAAGAGAGGGTGCGCGGTGGCAAAAGCGGAACGTGTTATTAGGGGACGAGGCGTTGGAGATGAGCTCGGAGAAGGTGGAATTGAGCGTGGGAGATGAAGTCGAGAGCATCGGTGGCGTTATACTGGCTGCACGCGAAGCTCAACTGCTTCACCTGGGGGTCGGCGGTGACCCCACCATCGCCGTCGCCGCAGAGGGACGACTAGGATTCCTGCAAGGAGCCATCGCCGGGATGAAAAGAGAGTACTTTGGCCGGCGTCG